>FR997727.1:14800000-16000000 GCA_905475445.1 Ochropleura plecta | reverse complement strand
ACCGGTCCGATCGAGGCTATCGCAGATAGGCGGGCTGCAGTTTTGCGTTTAAATTGTCGTATGTCGTGATTTCTCCACGGCATTTGTTGAAGACACGACATATGTTGTAAGTTTGTATAGGAATGGGTGTAAGTGTAGAGAGTGACCTAAGAAACGTTGAATGGACTGTGTGAAGGTTGATCAAGAAAGGAGTTGTCTGCGGCTGCGCCAATCCCGAATGATTTGGGAAAAGGGCAGGAGCATAATGATTATTTGTACTTACAAGTTGGAAGCCATTATCCAGCATGTAACTAAATACTAACTGCAGCATTTGCCACACTCGGAGATACCCAAAAAATACCACCACACATGCTTAGTTGACATTTGAATGTGCGTTGTATACTTCCAAATTTTTGTGTTACTACCTTTTCTAGAAATTGATACAAGCGATAGGTCGAAATTTATTTGTTTCAGTTGCCGTTAAAAAAGCTCAGTATGTTCAGATACCCATTATAATTTCTAGACAAAATTGGCCTTCTAAATAATCTTTTTAATTAGGCACTGATCCAACGTAAACCAAAAACATTCCTAACAAAACTAAAAACTGAATTGCGTTTTTCTTGTCGCAACATCAGTTGCAACCCTATCGTATGCAAACAGCCTAAAATATCGCGTTCGACCCTCTGCTGATTTATAACCCTTTTATATAGCCCCCTAAAGTTATCTAATTGAGTCTGTGAAGCGTCTCTACAATCTTTGGTTAAAATAAAATTAGCGTAGTTTAAGAATATTCTTTGATGAATACATGTGTAATGTTAAAAGTATTGGTGTTTATTTTTTATTGTGCTGTAGCTATGGAACGAGAAGATGGTCTTCCTGTCGTAAAAGTCGAAAGCGTGTGGTTATTTATGTGAACAATCTTTGGATTGAAAAGACGCGATTTATAAGAAAATATCAATGGTTTGTTTTTTTTCTTGATATGGACGTAGCGGGGGGGAGGGGGAGTGAGACATTTACTGACTAAAACCTATCCACGTTCCTTGTTTTGCCTTTGTTTTCCTGGGCCGGCGGTATCTCCTTCGAACAACCCGAAATACTGGCCGACACATAAAGTAAATGACACGCTTATCAGATCTAAAATTTCGCGGACGACACGGCCATATATTACACTGGTCGTTCCCCTGAAACCATATCTCGAAAGCTCCAAGCTGCGGCCTCCGCCCTCGGGTGGTGGTTCAACAGATGGAGAATCGAAGTCAATCCCGATAAGAGCCAAGCGGTCCTCTTCTTCCCCAAACAAGCGGGGAAAATACCCGACACTCATCCCAGCCCGGTTACCATGTATGGCAAACCTATCCCTTGGGGTAGAGAAGCCAAATACCTAGGCGTCATCCTAGACGATCGCCTCACCTTTCGGAGCCACACCACAGCAGCTCGTAACCGGGCTGCCTTTGCCATGGGCCGGCTCTTTTTCCTTACTAACAGAAAGAGCAAATTGTCACTTAAGTGCAAATTGCGTCTATACACAGCAGTAATACGTCCCATCATGACGTACGCATGCGTCGTCTTTTCCCACGCCAAACCCTCCTGCCTACACAGGATGCAGACTCTGCAGAACCGCTACTTCCGTAGAATCACCGGAGCCCCTTTCTATGTCCGTAACGACAACTTACATGTTGACATGAGAGTGCCCACAATAGCCCAGTTCATGAAACGCCTTCTCAAGCGTTTTCTAGATAGTAATTCCAAACATAGCAACCCCCTGATTGCAGCGGCCGCTCAATACGAGCCGTCGCGCATCAGTAAAGTCCGCCGACCAAGGCACACCCTCTCCGTCCCTGACGACCCCATCACCATCCTTCAAGAGAGCGACAAACGTACCAGTACTCTTAAGAAATACAAATACAGATCACCGTTTTTCCGTCCTCGCCGCCGAGGACCGCCGCGACGTAAAATTAAAAGCCCCCCCCCGTCTCTTTGCTAGTGCCAGCCCGCGACGCTGAGCCAGTAAATCAAAATCCCCTAAATAATCCGATCCAGCCTGTCCCTTTGTTGTTTTCACCCAGCGACGACCTAAGCCGAGGCCCGTACCCCGCAGGGGGTGCCCTTAGCGTGCAGTCGCTTAGTATATAAGATTTTTGCCCCTGGCTGGAGGCCTTAACTTCTAGGCATCCACAGGGATCGACCGGTTAAGCAGTAAACGACCTCCTAGGTCGAACTGCGAGATGCCATTGCCATTAAAAAAAAAAAAAAAAAAAAAAAAAATCAGATCTAAAATAACAAATTTTAGAGTTATATGGTGTACAAAAATGATATTATACCAAATCGATACAATAATGAAGTACGAAACAGAATATTAATAATAGATAATGACATACAAAAATGTCGGTGTTGAGAAAAGACTTTATTTTCTTCACCAGTCTTAAAAGCCCATAAAACAATACACTCACAAACCGCAAATAATAAAAGTTTTTTTACTGGCATAATGGGTAATTACAAAACGTGTCTGGCACCACCACACGCCGCGAACATTTCCCAGCCCATATTGCGGTGACGCGATCCGTTCGCGGGGTAATTGATAATGACAGAAAATGATGCATGACAGTAGCTGCAAGCGATGTATTGTATTGTATGTAACACTTAATCGCTTGAAAGTGCATGAATTGTGTTGCTAGATTTAAAAAAAGGATGTTAATAATTTAAAATTGATTAGTCAATATTTTTGTTCGTGAATTAGTTAAAATTCACTGACAGAAGCATTATTACTAAAAATCGCTTTAGTGTAATTTTATTTTTAATTAAAAAAGATAAAAAATTAGGTATGCATATTCTACGCAATTTTCTAATATAATGTTGTTTCTAGAAGTCCATACCGAGATAAGGAAAAATATTTATTTCCCCGATAATATTTTCAATGCTGGCAACCCCACAATATCCACGGTAACCTACCCGCCACACAATCGTCTGAAGATATTTATTTAAATATGAGTGTTTACGTTCTAATGACGGCCTAGAGCCTGCAATTGCCGACGATGAGGCGTGCCACCTCATACATTATTAGATACCTACGCATGTGGAAATCACAGCTTTGTAAAACATGGAGTAAATATTGGACAGAGACCTAACTTGCAAATGTAGACTTCGGCTTCGGCTTTGTTTACGGTTTTCTAGACAATGTGTACTTGTTTTTTTTACTAAAGGACAATAGTTAAAAATGATTGAAAGGTCTTTATTAAAGAAAAAATAATATCCGGCAAAGCACCAAAGTTAGGAGACAGTAGCAATTTAAAGTGGCAATGTTCCAGCCTTATTAGCCGTAGAATAAAAGAGTTTTCCGTTGGGATAAATGTACCTCTGAATGGAGACTGTAAATCAACAAATTTAACTGCTGGCTGGTAGCAGCTGCATGGAAATAGCTGAGAGCCGACTTGTATAGCCTCAGTCCAGCAATGGATTGTTATAGCCTGATCATTGTAAAAGTTAGAGAGTATGTTAGTGAGAAGGGCTTTGTTTCATAGACTTTATATACACATCGCCGAGTCTTGTCGATTAGACAAAGCTTGGTCTCTGA
This sequence comes from Ochropleura plecta, assembly GCA_905475445.1. Classification (NCBI taxonomy): domain Eukaryota; kingdom Metazoa; phylum Arthropoda; class Insecta; order Lepidoptera; family Noctuidae; genus Ochropleura; species Ochropleura plecta. Next base: position 15,996,450 of record FR997727.1, on the reverse strand, counting down.
TGCATATTTACTCACGTCGTTTCCTACTGCGTAGGGTAAACGTGCTAGTTATGTGCTTGACGGTTTGATGTTAAAATTAGGTGCTGTACTAGGTGTAAACACTACCTTAGGTACAACGTTTAAAATAAATTTGCAACGGTGCCTTGTAGACATATTCTCTGATTTACTGCAAAAATTATATACATACTACCATTTTGCAGAAACAAACTTAACTTTTACCTCCATTTTTTTTAACTATTTTAGAACACCTGTAGTTGGGGACAATCGCTTAAAATTTATATACCTTTGAATAAAATATTTTTGATTAGGTCTTTTCCGAGAAGGAGAAGTTATTCGTTAAAAATTACGTTTGCATTTCAACATTTTTCTATCGATCGACTGTAAATGTTTTTACTAGCAACTAGAATACAATTTAATAAACTGCATCAGTCAGTTTAAACCAGAATGAAATAAATATAAATAACGGACTCATAACAGTCAGACAGTGGATCTGTTAATATAACTAAACCTGAGTTATTTCAGCTTGCAATTGTTAGACTGAATTGTTATTCTCAATTTGACTAAAACTAACAACTGTTCTTGATATAGACTTGCGTCATAAAGGTGTAGTGTGTATACTATTGTTTCAGACTGCTCACCTTATTGAAATGTATCTATTCTGTTTGTTTATATTCTCCGGCTTTTGTAAAACTTTGTGAGCTCCTGAAAGGGATTATAGCTACTAAAAAAATAAAGAATGTGATCAATTGCACCCTGATTCCTGATAGAGAGCTGCCACTTATTACAGATTCGCAGTATTTTTTGGATTAAGTTTATCTTGTTCTTTTAGGAGTGCTATCTTCAATTGCTGTTAAGTCAAAACTTTTGCCTTGCCAGTACCTATCTATTTTATTTCATTGGCCATTCTTGACTACATATTTTTGTAATTGACCGTTGAAGCATTTAGTTTTTGTTCCAAAAAACCAGAGACAACACTAACCATAACAACAGTGACTTTACAAAACTGTTATACAAACATAACAGCCTCATCAATATACACTTTTATAATAACTACGTCAGATCTAAAAGAAGTTGGCAATAATATAAATGTTTGGGCCAAGTTCTAGCAGAAGTGGCGACGCGTGGCGTGAGATCAAAGCTAGCATTAACATATACCCTGACTTCGCATAAAGTATTATGAAAATAGCTGAGCTAACGGCAGATGTTTTTGTTACGTGAAAAATAGGGTTTTAGATGATAAATATATATATAATTATTGCAAAGAATTTTAAACGCACGCTGTATAATGAATGTCATTGACAGGATGGCCCTATTAGTAAATATTTCGCATAATTAGATCTAAACTAGGACAACTCTAAAAAGGTTAAGGACACGAAACAAACTTATTACTCTTTGTATGGGCATTTACGAACAAGAAGTTGATTGTAGATCATAAATAGGTTCCAAAATGTTTAATGGCGAATTTTTGCGTATGACATGCAATGGTCTAAGTATATTATTGACTTTTTATCCAGAGTTATATATTCGAATTCCAACATTACACTTGTACGCGGGTTCACTAATTATGCTTGGAAGCTTTAATTTTGTTTTTTTTTTTGTATATTCTCAATGCTTTTATTTTAGTTTTATGACGTATGCTGAATATGTAGCGATTCTATTAAATGTAGTCTTCATCATCATAATGTGTACCTTAGATATCTTACACATACAATTCTCGTGTCACAGTTTTAGTAGCTCCTACGAAAGACTTGACCGATTTTTTAAAGTTTTTGTTGTATTATTCGATAGGTCGGAGAATCGGTCGTAATCTATTTATCATACCCCTGAGTGATAAGGGTGGCCGTTGCATTTAAATACAAGGATAACTGAAAATTCACGATTTTTGAGTTGTCTTAATTTAGATCTAAGCAAGCGATTTGTGAAATTGATTGAATTGATCGAAAATTAAATCGAAAAAACCACAAGGTAGCGTTCCGATTATGCCAACACATTAATAAATTTTCTCGAAAATGTTATCTGTTTGTCAAAAGATTTCTTGTACTTAATTGTCAGCCAGTGTTGAGTCGATTTCAGTGTTACCAGTTGCAGTGTATTTTTTTGTTTACGCAGCAAATAAAGCATATAAAAAAGTACTGCATACAATTAGAGTCCCACCAAACAATAAAGCAAAATACTATTATCAAATATTTTGTAATAATGATACCCTAAAAAAGTAATAATAGCTTGACATGACCCTCGATCAGCATTGACATAGAGGAGTCTATTAAATGCCATCAAGTCCATTGTTTTCTAAACAAAAAACAGACCATACAGAACTTGATCAAAAATCTCAGTAGAACAACAAGGTCTAATATATTTTTTTACACTGTGGTTGTTTAAATAAACCGTTACAAGTTTTTCGTGTACCGGCGAATTTTGAATTTCAACTTTATAAGGTTTAAATTAGGGATACAGTGAGTGTAAATATAAGATTGCTGGTAACTGATTGTTATTACGCACGCGACAAACCGCCCTAACTAAGGGGTTGTCGTCGCCCTCAAGTGAAGGGTTGTTGTGACGTACGATTATCGCAACCCCCTCGATTATTGAACAATTTGTCATTCATGCTAGTTCGGACTCTGGTTTCGTTGAGATGACGTCATGTTTGAGAGATTTTAAAATTCGAAATAAAGTAGTGGTGATAACAGTCAAATCAAATAAATTAAATCAATCTGGTGATTACTAGTGACCATGGTGGACATATTTCAATTTAATAAATAACTAGATTTAAATAATTGTGATGACACAGTGCGGTGCTACAAGACTTTTCTACCTAAATCTTATAGTAAGAAGGTATGAAAACTATTATTAAAGAAACAAAACTGCAAGATCATGTGATAATTGAAAGATTTTTAAATATTTGTCTTGTCAATTCTTTAATATGTAGAGTTAAGTCTATATTAATAATTATGACTAAAAAGTATCTATTAGTATCCAATAACTTTAAAACAGTGAAAAAGCAATCCCTAAAAACGCTAAGACCAATAGCAACGGGTCATTGTTTCCCACAGTCGGGATGGCGCGTGGGGCGGCATTTTATACGCAGGGATTGCGTCCAGTGGGCCACTGTCAAACGAGAGCTCACTGTGTTCACACGGCCGGCCATAACACATAAAAATCATCTGTTCCGTGCCGAAATATAGGAAATAATCGCGTAAACGAGGATAATGACGCGAGTAGGTGGGGCCGTTCCGAAGACGCCCCTCTAGCTTTTTTTTTCTCGACGTCTGGGCGGCGCGAAGAGAACGCCTCGCGTCCCACGCGCCGAACGCACCGACATGCGCGACCGAACACGCTCGCTATACAAACCGACGGCAACGCGCCGACGGTACACCGACTAAAACGTAAACAAACAATAAAATGCGAATAAAAAACACGCGACAAACAAACACAAATTACAAGAAACGGCGCGAAAACCGCTAGCTCCAAACACATTAAAATATCAACGAATTACATTTAAACCGTTCTAAAAATCGCATTCTAAATTCTAGTTTGGAGCGAACAATAACATTTGGACTTGTTTCCGAAGATGTTTTGACGTTCAGTGACAGAAACCAGTGCGTTGTGTCAATTTTCGCGGTAAAAGTGACAAGTTGAAACAATGAGCCCGCGAAAAGAGGACCTAGTGTTGCCAACATGAAAAAGTTGCGTGTTTTTATTGGAAATAACAGAATGCAAAGGACAGTTCATGCAGCAATACTTTTCTTATTAGTATTTTTGTTGAATATTGCGAGGTAAGTTATTGTCTGAAACTAAATATTTTTATTTTTTTCCAGGTCTTATAGGCGTTTAAGAAAATCATAGACAATATTCCCACAGATTACAATGATAATGATATTAATGAAGTACATTCACAGACGAGCACGACAGCTCATTAAAACTCGTGGGGTAATAAAACAGGCACAATAGCCACACACATGCACAAAGAAAATAAGCCAACAAGCTTCAAACAAATAGGGGCGCAATGAATACGAAACTAAAACATCACGACACCTAATCATGCAAAACGGTCCTAAGTAGACAACACGGGCACTAATGAATAATGCTTCGCGTCGCGTAATCTATGGTAATAAATGTAAATTTAAAAGGTGACAATCATTTTGTCGGCCCACCCAATAGTGTCGAGATTTACGTAGTATGTTAATGCGCCGATATGCCACTACACGCGGTCGCATAATCGTAGGGCTGTTTACTTCGTGATTGATATTCAGGGCCGCAGAATTAGTTGGGACTGGATGAGCTACTTTTGATCAAAACTGGTTTTTGGTATCGGTTTTGGTAAATGTTGGTGCGATTATTGTGAATTGTGATTGGTACATCTTAAAATAAAACTTCCATTATGTAGATATCAATTACTACCTACTACGTGTCATTATGAATACTATGATGTTTGCTATTTTAGTAGTAAATTATTGACATGTATTTGCCAACATCTAATTATTTGATATAAGTCTTTAAACTGACATGGTTACTAACATTATAATTAACACTTGAAACGGGATATTTACCATGTTTATTATTTTTTACTATTAAATTGTGTACAAATAACAAACATGGTAAATATCCCGTTTCAAGTGTTAATTATAATCTAATATTTGTTTTGACAGCTACTTCGTTGGTGCATTAAATCACTAATTTACTTTAAGGTCAATAGGAAAAGCACGTTCGTGTTAATATCTATGTACTCTGCTAGGTAGAGGTTATACATAATTATACAGAATGTAAACCAACCCTTCACAGAGCCGTCAACCATGCATTTTGTACATCAAACTAAACTCTTAGACTGTTTATTTGGGGTGAAAAATTACGTTTTTCTGTAGAACTGAATGTTACGCACTTAAAACATTGTACTGATAGATGCATTGTTATTTATAGTACGGGAATCGGGGAGGTATTTAAAGTAAAGTTGGAACTTTGGCCAAAATATCTCCGTTACTAGAAGGTTCCAAGATTTGGTCTTGAACAAAAAAAAACGCAATATAGTAATAAAAATAATAGGAGAATACGTGCATTTCGGCTTCTTTCTTTTCTTCTTAAATATATTAAACTAGCTGGCGCACGCGGCTTCACCCGCCATGATCGAAAAAAAAGTATCTTATGTTTTATTCCAGATTATAATCCAACTCTGTGCCAAATTTCATAAAGATCCGTTCAGCCGTTTTGATGTGAAAGAGTTACAAACACCCATACATCAATACATCCATCCATCCATCCTCACAAATATTCGCATTTATAATATTAGTAGGAAGTAGCATATTACAAAATTCTCGTGCCACAATGTTCGTCCCATACTCCTCCGAAACGGCTCGATCTTATGATTTTTTTTTATGCATATTCAGTAAGTCTGAGAATCGGCTACCTACTATTTATCTTTCAAACCCCTAAGTGAAAAGGGGACCTGAGCAGCGAGTGAAACCGCTGGGCAAAGCTGGTATTAAATAAAATACATTATCTTTAGAAAAGACAAAATCGTGCTACACTCTCCTTTAACTCTCGATAAAAATTTCCAAGACAGATTACTTAAGACCCGGACACCGTCCGAATTTCGAATTGGATTGAAAGGTCAACAACCAATTACGTTCAATTAGTGCCGGGCTATGAAACGGCAAACAGGTGATACACAGATACACACAGTTCTCGTTTTTTGTTTCATTGCCAGCATTGAAAATTTAATGGTCTACGCCCGTTTATATTCCAACCATACATTCTAGTTCAATCCGATTTTATTCACAGAATATCGTTTCACACACTCAAACTCGCTAATTTAGACGAAACTTCGTCAAAATGTGTTTTATTGAGCGTTGTAAAAGGTGCGAAAATCTTACTAGTATGCAATTAGTACACTTTTATCTGTTCAAATATCATAAATAGAGAAATATGTTTGAGTTCCGAAATGGTTGAGCCGATCTCGGATATTTTTCCATTTATATGGCTGGTTTCGAATTTCATGGTATTTGGGGAACATGTGAATCTTTATCTTGGAACGCAAAATATTGCCGTATCAAAGCATTTTGCATTGGTATGGTTTTTAGATTTCCTCGCCCCATAAAACCAATGCAAGTATCGTTTTTAACAGTCAAAACTTGTTTTTGAATGTCAAAGTTTTAAAGTTCAACAACAATTTTGGAGAGAAATTAAGTTTTTTTGTTTAAACTCAAACTCAAAGCATTTATTTCAATTAGACCATTACAGGCGCTTTTGAATGTCATAAAAATAAAAAAAGATGCTGCTACAGTCCCAATCACAAGACATAATAACTTGTGAAAGTACTGTAGTTGCCCATTTCAAAGCGTTGATGTCTAAAGAGGAGAATAGGCAAGAAACTACATGAACACTCTTTTAAATCAGAATATTTTTACAAAATCATGGATACATAGATTATACATATGTAAGAGTTTATTAGACGTCAATGCATTTCAATTGAATAAAAACTCAAAGAAGACAATGCATTTATGAGATTTTACGACATCAAAATGTTCCTGCAAAAAGATTTATAACAACTTCTATTGATAATTCGTTTTTATATTAATAACGAGTCATACCAATAAAGATTAAAGATTACAGTTACGAATTTAAATGTTAATAGTTTCTCAAATATTAATATCTACTTTATTTATTGACTGTAGTAAATCAGTCACATTTTTGAGTTAAATTTTACTAGTTTGAGCCGCTCCTTATTTTCACCATAGCATTTAAAGTGATTGATTTGTGGGTGTTGTTTTTTACGAATAGGTTATCATCAAATAACTTGCCTACTCTGGGCGAAGCGGGAGGGAGTGCTAAAACTTTTACTGACTAAAAACCCACCCATATTCCTTCCCTTTGCCCTGTGTGTTCCGGGGCTGCGGTATCTTTTTCCAACAACCCGCAACCCTGACAGGCGGTGGACCTGGCAGGCTCCTCTGCAAAACATGGAGTGCTTGCGTTTCTGTTATCAATTAATTTGTGGAAATCAAATCATTACTTGGTTTTACTTGGGTCCGCTTCCAGTCTAACCAGAAGCAGCTGAATACCAATATTCTACTAGAAGCAACTTGCCTACCTGACCTCTACAACTCAGTGAGTACTGGGTAAAACGACACCCTTTACTGACTGGCTGTCAGACTTTAGGCCACCTGTAACGTCTGTCAAAGCTCCACAAATGAAGACCAACCATTTAACGTGCTTAAAGTTTAGAGGAGGAGGAGATTAGTTTAAACTACTTGTGTCTATAAAAGACCTAAAGACAATCCGTCATGTTGAATATAATTTATGTAAAAAAAAACTAGGGCTTGTTCCTGTATCGTGGGTGCGTTTACAAACATTTAAACTCACACACACAAACAGCCATACCAAGAACAATTACATATAAAAATATTCAAAAAATGTTTGCTCCGTGCTAGGTTCGAAGCCGCGGCACGTAGCGCAGCAGGCAAACGCTTAGGCCACTGCGCCAACCGTGTCATCAGAAAATATTCGCTTAGACATCTCCAAATCGACTTAAAATGTTCTTACATCACAATCCTCCTACGCGTACAACAGGCTTCATAACAATAGCCTATGAAGGCGTATTTTCGTATTTTAATGGACTACTAATTTACCTTAATCGACTCTTTGTGCACGAAGAATATTGTGGGTAGCTATTGAGTACGGAACTTCAGTAGTTATTGGGCATTGTTGTTCCTACCGAGTTGTCCCCTACAATAACTCAACTTTAGAAGTCTGACAACTTGTTTCTGAACTCTTATCTTGAAAAGACTCATATTTACTCCTTTTTTCATTTATTTAATCACTAGTTTTTGCCCGCGGCTTCACTAGCGTTAAATTCGGGATAACACAGTTCCCCTTTCCTGATTTGCAGGTACCTGCTACCTGTAGTTTTTGCCCTTGCGCCTTATTGTAACAGCAAAGCTAATTTTTCCCTTTTCTTCCTTCTTTCTCCCCCATATCCCAATCTTTTTTCTTTCCCTCACTTCCCACTTAAAAAAAATAGTCAATGTCTATTATATTATGCTAATTCATCATTATCGGTTTAGCCATTTAGGCTTGAAGACGTAGCAAACAAACAAACTCACTTTCGCTTTTATAATATTAGTAAGGATGTACACAGTAGACAAGACAGGAGAAAAACATTACAATTTGATTACAAAGGTACTGCTTATTTCTTAAGAAATTTCTGCCAGCAGACCTGCGAAAGGAGACATGAGAACGAAATGTAGACGATAGTGTGTGAGAGAGTAGGAGAAAAATATGTGTGTGCCTTAACCTATTATAACCTACATATTTAAGTAAATATTAATAAATATTTGTATAAATACATAATGCTTAAATATATATCCATAAATAAATACATAAATTACGATTTAAAGGACAGGTCGGTCTTTAAATCGCGAATGCTAGTTAGTTTTTGCTTAGTCCTCGTGACGGCTTTCGGCCCCGGCGACCTATCTCAGCCGAGATTAGTCATCTGTGCTGGAGATATTATTGTGCACAAGTGTGTGCCCAGGCCACAGGTACACTCTCTGTTCCCTCACTCCCTCACTCTCATAGTTAAATAAATAAATAAAATAAATAAATATCTTGGGACAACTCACACACGGCTATCTGATCCCAAGCTAAGCAGAGCTTGTGTTATGGTAACCAGACAACTGATATACATACTTATATAATTTATAAATACATACATATCATAGATAAATCACACCCAGACACAGAACAAACAATCATGCTCATCACACAAAGTTTGTCCTGGGTGGGAATCGAACCCACGACCTCCGGCTCAGCAGTCAGGGCCACTAACCACTAGACCAACAGGCCCGTCAAGTTCGATGGGACGGCAATCCGATACGACCGGAGAGACATCAGGCGCAGAACCAACAGCTTAACGTGCTTTCCAAGGGATGGGGGTATCTTACCGTTCCAAACTCCGGGCTGCTACTGTGAAATTCTTAATGGGAAAACCCAATAACACTTTGTGCCCGACCTAGGAATCGAACCCACGACGCAGTCGCGTTTGCGACCGCGAAACCAACTGATTGGTCTTCTTTTATAACTTACTAACTTCGCCCTGCGTTTTCACTCGCGTGGTGATAGAATATACAATATATCTTTATGAATTGTAGCCTATGTGTTATTCTGATGTATAAGCTATATTATTGTAAAGTTTCATTAAAATCCAATCAGTAGTTTTTGCGTTAAAGAGTAACAAACATCCGTAAGTAAGATCGTTATTATCACTCACCTGCCTTTATCAAAAATGTATGGCATTAAGTCCGCCTATGTACCACTATTGTACATGAAGTTTAAATAAATAAGTTACCAAGACGGTCATACATAAATAATCTTCTTAATTTTAATATGTTCGTTCCCATACTCCTCCGAAACGGCCCGACAGATCTTTATGTTATTTTTTATGCATATTCAGTAAGTCTGAGAATCGGCTACTATCTATCTTTCAAACCCCTAAGTAAGAAGGGGACTTGAGCAGCGGGTGAAACCGCTGGGCACAGCTAGTAATATATATTAAACTGAAAAAAAAACTTTCAGAAAGCGGATTAAAAGCTATAGAAAAACGTTTATTTCAAAGGTAACAATGTTCTAAGGTTATACCTATGTATGTCAAAGGGACTGAATAGGGACTTGGGGTTTAATCGGGACCAAACTTTAAAAGGTATTTTCACATTAATTTAAGTTATTGGTAGCTTATAAAGTTTGATTGGTGCTCATATTATTTTATTCATTTATATATACTGTCAAACTTACTTGTGACATTTTGTTTATTTTTTATAAACCATATAAAAAAATTACCAAGTGCGATTGCGAAATAAACGGCCATATCTTTTGACTTCGAAGACTTAAGATTTGACAGCTCCAATGGACCACAGACTATTAATAATATTGTTTTAACTCAAATAAAATAGACTCCTTTAGGATACCATAACTATTTCAAGGTTGTAAAGTAATATTGAATGCGTCCAAACTTTCGTCCAAACTCACTCCTGTGTCCTTATTCGCCGCTTGAATGTAGTCTGCCAACATACAAGATTCAGTCCTTGCATTGTTTCTTGCATATACAAGTGCTGCCATCTCGTACGTCGATAATAAAACTAAACATTTTCACATCTAGTCAATTTAAATCCTTGTAAAAATTAATATTCATAATCGAAGTTATCGTTAGGTACTAATCTATTGGCGGCTAAGCTTCTATGAATATTTTAACTAGATATTATTTAAAACAAAAGAATTTGTACATAAGCTTAGTAAGTTTCATGAAAAGCCTTATTAGCATTCGTAATTTACAGCCATTTACAAAGTATTCTGAAAATAAAGGTTCTACCGATTAATCATTTATTTCATTGGTTATTTATAACTTCCTTTTTCAGGTTGTAAGGAAACGTTTAATGTTTATTTCGTACTAATATGCATAATTTAACTTAAATGAACAATACAAAATAGGAAACTTAAGGGTATGGGATGTGTGGCGTTTCCTCTCTCTTATTAGTGAACAATGCAAATAGTGTTGCTAGTGTTGCCATGCGTTGGGTATTTCAAGACTTGTGTGGGAAATCTCTTTGTGCTCTGTACTGACAGACGAAATATTTCTAATGCAAAAAGCTTTACCCTGAAAGATTGCCCAGTGACAACGGTAGATAGAGACCAGCGGAGGGGACGGCCCTGCTGTAAGACACAAATCCTACTTTCCTATCCCAACTAATATTATAAATGGGAATGTTTGTGAGGATGGATGGATGTTTGTTACTCTTTCACGTCAAAACGGCTGAACGGATCTTGATAAAATTTGGCACAGAGGCAGGGCCGGATTAACCATCTCGGGGCCCCTAGGCACAGCTTTGTTTCGGGCCCCCCTTTTTCATACCACAACAACGCAATTCGTAAATTTTTACTGTCTACATTACGAAATAGAATGAAGGTACCATCATCATCAACAATAGACTTCAGTCATCACTTTGCAAAGGTATACGCCTCCCTGTAAGTGAAAAGACTTTCGCCACAATCTACAGGACGAAATATCGGAGTCATAAGCAGACGGGCCTGCCAGGGCTTCCGCCTGCCGGGGTTGCGGGTTGTTCGAAAGAGACACCGCGGCCCCGGAACGTAAAAGGCAATAGAAGGAACATGGGTGGGTTTTACTCAGTCAGTACAAGTCTGACACTCCTCCCCGCTCTGCCCAGACCGGGGGAAGTCATTTAAAAATGAAACAAAGAATAGGAAAATCTTGTATCCTTACTTCCTTACTATAATATTATAAAAGCGAAAGTGAGTTTGTTTGTTACGTCTTCACGCCTAAATGGCTAAACCGATTTTGATGAATTTTGGTACAGAGATAGTTGGGACCCTGGAGACGGACATAGACTATTTTTTTAAAAAAGATTGTGATTTGAGGAAAAAAGAGATAAGAAAAGGGAAAACTTAGCATTGCTATTACAATAAATAAGGCGCAAGGTCCAAAAGTACAGGTAGCAGGTACCTGGAAATCAGGAAAGGGGAACGGTGTTACCCCGAATTTAACGCGAGCGAAGCCGTAGGCAAAAACTAGTATTTTTATAAAACTAACATTAAAAAATAAATATGAACAAATTGTACTGATAAAGAAGCATGTTTAAATAATAACCCTTCTAATGTTTTAAGATACTAAATCGTTTAAAACTTCTTGAAAATGTACCTTTTCTGATACATCATGTTCAATAGACAATATTGCCAATGAATTTAAACGGCTTTGCGACATTGTTGACCGAAGACAATTTTTGATTAATTTTAAATTATAAAATTTTCGTTCTCCTGTTAGTAGTGTAGTTCGTAATCATAAGACTTCTGTAAATTCGCAGTGCCGTCATCACATTTGGGAATGCCGATTGTGCCATGTTACCGTCAATCAGCTTGTAAGATTTTTCGGCAGGTATATTTTTTTTAATTCCGGTATCCTCTAATTGTGACAAGTATTTGAAGGGGACCATCTCAACTTTGTAAATTATTAATGTATTGCAACCAGTTTGAATATAACCTTGACCAATAAACTCCAAATTATGATTCAATATTTATTATTTTTTATAATAAGTTAATTTAACAGACGATGCCAAAACAAAAAGAAGACTGCCTGTTATATGAATTTTATAATTGTTTTTAATTAATTGTATAATTTGCTATTTTAATTATAATATCTGTATCAACAATCTGCATTAAATAATTCATATTTTTTATTTGAATTCCTATACACTACACTATGTGCATGCGCAAATGGGGTCTTTGGGGTGTCAATAATAGACCCTGATACCATTTTGCCCTGTGAATAATACCCACACTTGAGTTGCTGATTTCAAATTAATATATTTGTCATTTAATAAGCGATTATTTAAGTATACTTACAAAGTAAAATATACAAGTTTATAAAAGTGTCTAATACAAAAAAAATAGTTAGCTTAATTTCAATACAATAAAAAAATTCAGACATTCGCCGTCACTCTTATAGTGTCAATAAGGGGGGCTGACACCTTATAATTTGAAAAAAAGTTTCATTTTTACCATGGTTTCATAAAACCACACAATTCTCTTTTTTTTTCATTTTTTGATGCTGGTGCTGGGCCCCTGGTCATAGTGGGCCCCTAGGCACTGGCCTTAAGTGCCTTATGGATAATACGGCACTGCACAGAGGTATGTTTTAGTCTGGAATAATACATATTTTTTCGATATCACTCGGGCGAAGCCGCGGGCGCCAGCTAGTTACTCAAAAAGAACAAAAAAAATTACAACCTACAACAGTTTGTTGTTATTTTAAGTTGAAAGTTTATTTTCTTATCTTTTTTAGGGTTCCGTATCTAAAAAGGATAAACGGAACCCTTATACTTACACTTTGTCGTCAGTCTGTCTGTCAAGACCCTTTATCTCGGGAGCGCGTGAAAGTATCGTGTTGAAATCCTTACTAATATTATAAAAGCGAAAGTGAGTTTGTTACCTCTTCACGCTTAAATGGCTAAACCGATTTTGATGAATTTTGGTACAGAGATAGTTGGGATCCTGGAGACGGACATAGGCTATTTTTTTTAAAAAAAGAGTGAAAAATGAGGGAGAAAGAGGGAAAAAAGGGAAAACTTACCATTGGAATTACAATAAATAAGGCACTAGAGCAAAAACTACAGGTGCGGGTACCTGCAAATCAGGAAAGGGGAACTGTCTTATCCCGAATTTAACGCGGGCGAAGCCGCGGGTGAAAGCTAGTTAAAACCATATAGCCAAGTCTGTTTTCCCTTAGAGCTGTGAAACCTCAAGTCTACCAAGTCAAAAGAAAATAATGGACTCCAAATCGCGCTTGGCCGGTTTTTTTCCTGCTTTACAAAAAAGTCTATAAGTGTAATTGTCCACATGAATGGTTATTTTAAAATAGATTAAATTGGAAGCAAATAAACCTAGGTAGGTATATTATGATCGACGTTTCCTAATCTGAAATTGATTAAAGTGACGTATCGTATAGTTTAACAGCATTAATAATAGTTTATTTACTCAATTTAGTGAAAATCGCAATCTCATTATTTTGAAATTGATGTTTGTCACTAAAAAAATAATGGGTGCCAAGCTAAATCGGACTATCTTTAAGGCGACTAAAATGCCACACGCTTTTTTTAAATTAGATGTAATTAATTATGATTTAATTTTAGTCTGATAAGCAGTAGACCGATGCCAAATACTGGTACTCAGCTGCATCTGGTTCGACTAGGAGCCAAGAAAAGCTAAGCAAATGATTATCACTGATCATATTCCTTTGTCAAGACCCGCAAAGTCAGAGGCAGAACAGAATCACCTTCGATATTCAAAAATATAGGTATCATGCTTCAAGCAATTTCGAAAAGTCAAAGTCTCAGTCGCCGGTGGTCCAAATACCCGACATTTTAATCAAAAAGGGAAATTAAAACCACTTTCTAAAGGCGCAATGAAAAAAAAGAACGTTAAACGCATTTTATCATTACCACGCAAAGAGCAGGACAAATTAATGCATTTTAAATAACAATAAATAGCACTGATTTGTCGATACAACTTGCTACGGGGAACCTCGGAGACTCGCGATAAGGCGATATTATCCGATTTATGCACATATTAACACTTATCGGACTAATTGCTACTGTTCCAGCATTTTTCAACGTACCACAAATTAAGTGTATCTCATAGAAGAGCATAAATCCTGCTTTAGATATACAGTACCTATATACATTGTTTGTACACGGAATTTCAATCAGACTTGCACGTTCAATCCGTGGAATGTCATATCTGCAGCTGGAGTGCAAGCAAAATTGCAGCTTATGTTGATTGAGTTTAGAGTAGGATGTTCCCTGAATGATCTGATGGTAAAACATTTTAAATCTCAGTGTTAGAGAGGATAAAAGTATTTGCAGAATTGTCGGCACGCCGAGAGAAGCAATGCAAGTAGCTGTAATTTGTATTGAAATAACCTTACTGAATGAGTATCGTAGCATTTCATCAGGCCGACAACGCCAACGGATTTATTATTTTTTACTGTCGACAGTATTAAAGTACGAAATTATTGTTTTTATCTCGTCATGTGGAATTTTTAAAGCAATTATTAAGTATCGCGCCATGTTTTAATTGGATCAGTCGGGTTTAACGACTTTGGAAAAGCTGTTAGGCGTTTTGCTAAATCCTTTTGCGATGTGTGGCTGGTTTTTTGGCGAACCAAACTTATTTTTACAAACATTTACGTTTATTGGGATGTAAACATTACGATTTAAATGCTTTTATTAAGCGCGCCTGGCATTGGACGTAATTGTATTTAATTTTGCATTCTGTTCGAACAAAAATGGCTTTGTTGCGTTCCTGGCATGTTTATGATAGGTATTGTTTAAAGAAATAATATCATTCGAAACTGATTAAACCTCTGAATCCGTATAAGTTATTTTGTTCGAACCCAGAAAGAATGCCCTAAAATCAGACGACAGGTAAAATATGTGTGTGTTTGTTTGTTACTCCTTCACTCTAAAACAGCTTAACGGATTTTGATAAAATTTTCAACGTAGATAGCTTATTTCCTCGATTAATACGTATTTACTTTTTGTTTCGGTATAAGCGGGTGAAACCGCAGTGCACAATTAGTAAAAATAAACATGAAAACAAATTGTAATAAAATAGACCTAAGTTATTGTGCAAAATAAGGATGTACTACATTAGATTTATGCTTAAATGCTTTATGGAAACAATGATGGCTTGCGCATTGGCAACAATCATACAGCCAGTGAAACTAAAAATCAGCTTAAAACTTTATGACACAAGACAAGCCTGTTTTAAACCACATTACACTTTTTGACACAAGACAAGACCGTTTTGACCGAACATAAAACTTTTGGACACAAGACAAGACTATTTTTAACCATATTATACTTTTGGACACAAGACAAGACTGTTTTGAACCACATTAAACTTTTTGACACAAGACAAGACCGTTTTGACCGAACATAAAACCTTTTGACACAAGACAAGACCGTTTTGACCGAACATAAAACCTTTTGCCACAAGACAAGATCGTTTTGACCGAACATAAAACCTTTTGACACAAGACAAGACCGTTTTTATCGAACATAAAACCTTTTGCCACAAGACAAGACCGTTTTCACCTAACCATATTATACTTTTTGACACAAGACAAAACCGTTTTGGCCGAACTTTAAGACAATTTTGAACCACATTATACTTTTTTACACAAAGCAATACGGTATGATAGAAAACAAAACTTTTTCCACAAAACAAGACTGTTTTGACCGCATATAAAATTGTTTTGTCTCAAGTGTGGACACTGTCAAGTCCCACCCTGTACATGTAATGATACGGACAAACCGTGGGAAGGGACGAGATAACTCCAACAGTTAAGCAAAGACGGAAAACTGTATTTAACTTGAGTTACGATTGTTTTAGTGTTCCTTATTAAAATGGGAAATTAACTGACACTCAGCGAAATTATGGTTTAAGGATTCTTTTGTTTTTTTTTAAAGGAAATGAGTTTGTGTGTGTCGCAAATTATGATAATTGTAATTTTTATCGCAGTTTTAGTGTCTTATGGAATGGATTTAAAATATTAATTTCCTACATTTCCATTTTAGATAAAGTTTTGAATTATTTTTTGGATCGATATTGACAATTCTTTTTTAATCAACTTGAACAGTATTGCGTACAGCGTGACCATTTTGTGAAACTATTCTGTGAAATGTGATAAACAAACAAAATGGTCACTTTTTTACGGATGGAAAATTTCCAATCTTCCCCCGCTCTGGGCGAAGCGGGGAGAGTGTCAGACTTTAACTGTCTAAAACCCAACCATGTTCCTTCTTTTGCCCGCAACTCGCAACCCCGGAAAATGGTGGCTTTGGACCCCATTTTAAAGGAAGCTTTTACTATAAGCTCTTAGGTTGTTATATTTTTTTTACTTTATTAAAGAAAATCCGTTTCTTTAATAAAGTGGAGATAGAACCTTCAAATTTGACGTTCTCTCACGCTTGACCAGTCTAAATTAGGAACATACGCCTTTCTGATAAGAAATGTATGTACACAGTTAAATAGTCGTGCCCTTAGAATATGCAGTGACCAAACAAACTGAAGAATTCAAATGTATAACACAGGTTTTATTGTGAAATTCTATTTTTTTTTAAACGTTGCCTCACATTATGAATTTCTCCTGTATCGTGGGTGCGTTTGCAAACATATAAACTCACATACACAAACAGCCAGACCCGAAACAACTATCTGTAGGTCATACAAATATTTGTTCAGTGCGGGAATCGAACCCGCGACACGCAGCGCAGCAGTCGATCGCTCAGCCACTGCGCCAACCGTGTCGTCATTTAAAACACAAACTTATCATCTTCTGACTTTGTCTTGTCACAACTATGTTGGGGTTAGATTCCAGTCTTACCGGATCCAGCTGAATACCAATATGTTATTTTATTTGTATAACCTCAACATGAATGATGTAACTACAATCTTGTAATCCTACTTATTAATATTATAAAAGTGAAAGTTTATGAGGATGCAGGATGTATGTTTGTTGCTCTTTTACGAAAAAACTACTGAATGGATTTTAATAAAACTTCACAATAATATTATTGTGAAGCTGATATATCAGAATAACACATAAGTAGGCTAAAAATCATAAATATATATTCTACTAGCTTTTGCCCGCGGCTTCGCTCGCGTTAAATTCGGGGTAACACAGTTCTCCTTTCTTGATTTGCAGGTACCTGCTACATGTACTTAGTTTTTGCCCTAGCGCCTTATTTATTGTTATAGCAATTACAATAAATAAGGCGCTAGGGCTAAGTTTTCCCTTTTCTTACCTCTTTCTCCCTCATTTCTCTTTTTTTTTTAAAGTAGCCTATGTCCGTCTCCTGGCTCCCAACTATCTCTGTACCAAAGTTCGTCAAAATCGGTTTAGGCAATGAGGCGTGAAGACGTAACAAACAAACTCACTTTCGCTTTTATAATATTAGTAAGGATCACGACGCGAGTGAAACCGCGGGGTTGAGCTAGTAATAATATAATTTTAAAGAGTGGCCATGGAGGTTCTTGTCCATTCTTCTCTATATAGATCAATGCTTTGGAATGGGTAACTGCAGTACTTTCACAAGCTATTATGGCTTGTGACCGGGACTCCGGACTGTAACTTGGTCATTTAGTTTCTTGACATTCAAAAGTGCCTGTAATAATTTAATTGAAATTAATGCTTTGAGTTTGCTTTTTTTACATAGAAAAATTGCCTCTTACACATAGATTCTCATGGAAAACCAAAGAGTGTTATTCTTTGCAAAACACTGTACCTACTTAACAAAAAAAAAGAAAACAGTTTATTATTCACATGCTCTATTTTTAAAATATCAATCTAGCTACAGATCATAAAAAAGTTAACAGACAAGTAAATTCGAAACGTTAACACATATAAAACACGTGCGTAGTTTTATCAGTGTTGATCGGAACACAGTCGCGTACATCAGATTTACCAAAAGTACCTACGTGCAGCCATAGTTTTTTATTTAATCTGTGACACTTCCTGTCATGCCCTATCTAGTTCTATGATTTGTATTTTATTTTTGAAACTTCATTTTTAACGTGGTTGTTGTCACGATTTTTTTAAGTATTTTGTTTTGTTGTAAGTAGGTTCTTGTAGGTAGGTAGGAGCTCGTGGCTAAATAATAGCAGCCGCTCGGGTCGATCTTTAGGTTAAGCCGCGCTTGCCTAGGTTGGTCTGTGGATGGGTGACCACCCGTTACATACCGAGTTTCCTCCGTGCCTCGGAAAGCACGTTAAGCCGTTGGTCCCGGCTGTCATTTGTAGATCTTTGACAGTCGTTACAGGTAGTCAGTGTTCCGAAAGTCTGACAACCAGTCTTACCAAGGGGTATCGTATTGCCCAGTATTAACTGGGTTGTGGAGGTCAGATAGGCAGTCGCTCCATGTAAAATACTGATATTCAGCTGCATCCGGTTAGACTGGAGGCCGACCCCAACATAGTTGGGAAAAGGCTAGGCAGATGATGATGTAAGTAGGTTCTTATTAAATCGTCTATTTTCTAAATGAATGAACTTACTAACTATCCTTTCATCATTTGCCTAGCCTATTCGGGTCAGCTTCCAGTCTAACCGAATACAGCCAAATACCAGTATTTTACATACGACTGCTTATCTGACCTCCGCAACGTAATTAGGTAATACTCCTTGATAAGACTGGTGGTCAGACTTTCCGGCCACTGACTAATTGTAACGAGTATCAAAGACCTACAATAAAACACAGCTGGGACGAAAGGCTGGGCTTAAAGAGTTATCCAAGTCCTACCTATTCACTACCAACCTAGGCAAGCGCAGTTTAACCTGCGGATCAACCCGAGCGGCAGTTATGATGTACAAACCACCATCCGAACAAAAATCTAAAGTTTAACATAAAGTTACTTATAAAGAGGGGCCTGCCACTACCACCGCCTGCCGGGGTTGCGGGTTCTTAGAAAGAGATACCACGGCCCCAAAACATAAATTGCAAAAGAAGGAATATGGGTGGGTTTTAGTCAGTAAAAGTCTGGCACTCTCCCCCGCCTCTTTTCCCCCGGGAAAATTATCTGAAGATTATCCATTCGTAAAAAAAACAACAGCAAAATAGCTACTTATAAATAAAAAACTGCTCCTTTAGGTACTAAATACATCCAGCCTCTAAGGCCTTTAAGCTATATTTTACAACAAATTTTCATTTTAGAGTTTAAACTCAACCACAAAACTTCCCAACACAAACCTTAAAACAATTCAAAACTAAATTTAATATTAAATTTCAAAAGTCTGTAAAATTCCTTCGCTCATGGTCCGAACAAAAACAACTCACAGGCATTTCCGATGTTACCCATAACTTTTGCAGCGAGACTTAATTATAAAATCGTTGGAACATTTTCACATGCCAACGAAATATTAGCTGGTAGCTACTGACTAACCCGAACAAATTGTTTTATTCCTAAACTATTTAAACCTCGCGATACTATCAAATACTCGTATAGATTCACAAATAAATTAATTATTGTGACTTTAATTATGAGAATAACCCAATTAGTGGGACACGGTAGTGTGACGTAATATTATGTATGTTTGTGTTGCCAGATTAGTTGTTAATTATATTTACTGTCGCCATTTGTAAGAGGTAGCGATAGTTATGTTATGAATAAATTAAACGCTAATTATAATTATTTTGTATTGAGACATGCTGTGCGGTTATAAAATTATGTTATTAATTATGGTTTAATGCGATTGAGATATCAGCTGGGTGGTCGTTTCGTTTTATAACATTTAAGTAGGTAGGATATTAAAAGCACTGGTTAGGTATTAAACAACAATTTATATTGTGTCAAACTTTTTGAAAAATGAATCGCGTAGAGGAACTTTTGTCAGCGGTAAAGATGACGAAAAGTTTAAATCATTTAATTTTATTTTTTGTTAACTAGCTTTTCCCGTGACTTCACTCATATTTATTTAGATATTTTTGGTAGGGTTACTCGCAGTTCAACTCGCTGTTGAGTTGTTTTCTGGTTAACCGGACTAATAGGTTTACATTTATTTAGAATGTGACAATTAAGGTTGTACTAACAGAGTACAGCCTTAGCGCACATTCACGTGCTCTTTCAATCATAGTAGTCTATATCCGTTTCTGTACACTTGACAACGTACCATAGGCTAAGTCATATTGTTACTAACACACTGGACCTCATTGTAGTCTGCAAAATAAATAATAACGCGTGTGCAAATGTTATATTCTCAAATGCACCTCCTGTAAAAAAATGCAAAATTTCTGGTTGACCGGTTCTGAGGTTTAGTCGTGAAAACGTAACGTTCGCATTTATAATATTAGTTGGGAAATTAGAATTTAGACGTTAGGCGCCTCCCTTCTTGTGTGTCGTGACTCGTGGGTTTAAAACCGGGCAGTAGCGATGTGACTTGTTCAATTCATTTGTAAGTACTTTCTAAAAGTTTATCTAATACATCGTAGACATTATAGGTGAAGCAAAACTGGACTTATAATTAAGGCGCCACCCCGACCAAAACGCCGCGCAAGCCGTTTTTGTACAGTTTTCTAGAGCTATCTACTTGTTATTTAAAACGAACTAAGTAACAAAAAAAATACATTAAATTTCTTTATAATCTTGATTCCATTATTGTAGATTTAGTTTTTATTTTTATTGAGTCATTATTTAGTAAATCTCCTTACAACAAAGCCCCAGAAATGAGAAAAAATATCAATAACATGCATCTCCTCGTAAAGTAAACATTGTTTAATTTTGCTACTAACACTAATGGATACACAATTCTATAATGAACATTTTGGTAGAAATATTTTTTCCAAAAACTCAATACTTAATTTTATATAGATTTTATTCCAAAAAATAGGCATTATTCACTACTGCTCTCACTCACTCACTCCTGCGCGGCAAAGAGGGAAGCGAATGCTCAAGGTTATTTGCGTAGGGTACGGCCTTAATATAGGTCTGAAATCGCCAACCCGCCTTGAGCAAGCATGGTGATCAATGTCTGTGACTTCTCTGTATGAGAAGGGGGTGCCCCCAGCATTGGGACAGTTATAGTCTGGTATTATTTATTCTACTTATAACTATGCCCCATAAAACCGTTATAACGGTGTGTCTGTGGAAACAGAACAAACGATAAATAAAGCTAAAATAACATCTCGGTTGGCGCAGTAGCGATCAACTAGCTTCGTCTACAGGTAGTTGTTCCATGTCTGGTTGTTTGTGTATGTGAGTTTGAATGTTTGTTAAAGCACCCACGATGCGGAAGTTGCTAGTGGGACAACATTTTTTTGTGTTTAGATACAAACAAACAAAAAGCCATTAGCCGTTTGGTTTGAAGTAAAATTTTGACAGCAATCAATCAATTCCTAAAAACATTAAAAAGTGACACTGTTTAAACTATCACTTACGGAATTTCTTACGTGATTTTCATTTGTTATGTGGTCCCGATATTTTGACGCTGTGGCAAACGCTATTATTGCGGGATGTCTGGATTGTGGAGGTCAGAGAGGCAGTTTTGACAACACGGTTGGCGCAGTGGCTGACCGACGGACTGCTGCGCTGCGTGTCGCGGGTTCGATTCCCGCACGGAACAAATATTTGTATGGCCTACAGATAGTTGTTTCGGGTCTGGCTGTTTGTGTATGTGAGTTTATATGTTTGTAAACGCACCCACGATACAGGAGAAATCCCTAGTTTGGGGCAACGTTTTTTTTAAAAAAACTTGAGCGTTTGCAAAATATCTGTATCCGTTTTGTTTTTAACCTTAGAAAATATGATCATGTTTCCAACTTTCGCAAAATACTTAAGTGGCTCCCAATTCGACTTCGCGCGACTCTCGAATATTGTGTTTGCTTTTTAACATCCTTCATAACCCTAAAACGCCATTCTATCTGCAGGAACGTTTCTCCTATTTCCGTCCTTCTGATGCTCCTTGTAGATCGCATCTTAGGAATCTCCTCCAACCCCCTCCCCACTCTACCGACTTCTACTCCTACTCCTTTACTGTTCACGCTGTGCGGTTGTGGAATTCGCTTCCGCCTGACATTAGGGACTGCCAAACTGTTTCAGTTTTTAAGAGAAGAGTAAAAGAACATTATCTTTCTATTTCACCATAGTTGCATAGGTATTTATTATTATATTTTATTTTGTATATATGTTATATATTTGTCTTTGTACTTGTATGTATGTTAGTATATTCCTATATTGTATTTAGTCATTATTTGCTTTTGTTTTTATGTATTCTTTTTACGCACTGTGTCTACATCTCTTTTTATTTACTCTCCTTTCGCAGGTATGCTGGAAGAGATTTCTATAGAAATAAGCATTACCTTTGCACATGTTTTCTATTCCTGTCTTTTTTTTCTGTATTCAGTGTACATAAATCGTTAAATAAATCAATAAATAAAATAAATAAACATAAAAAAAGAAAGAACAAAAGTTGATCTATCCGGTAACCCTGGAAGCCGACCCCAACATAATTGGGATAAGTTGATGATGGTGCTGGTGACACAGGTTATAGGAACCGTTTCTCTTGAATCTGAAAAGTAACCACGATTTACAATCATGACTGCTATGGACTTTAACCTGAAGATAGTCGTAAGGGCTTACTCATCATAGCAATGCATCTTATCACTAAAGATGTCTTGTTAGCTTATGTCAGCCGTACCATGCTACAGCAAAAACAAATGCTATTCTAGTTTGGTGTTTCACACAAACATCTCCAAAGTTTCTTGATAACCTTCCAATATATACCAACTTTAGCTGAATTTTCTCCTTCCAGTTCCAGAGACAACATGCTGCCAAGCCACGTTAAGCTCAGTTCATCCCTCACTTGCCGCCTCGTCGGAGGTCTGTCCAGGGAACAACGAACCGTCTGCAACGAAGCACCCGAAACAGTCGCCATAGCCTTCGAAGGTCTACAGCTAGCGGTCAAAGAATGCCAGCATCAGTTCCGTTGGCACCGATGGAACTGTTCCAGTCTTTTGATCAAGAGCAGCAATCCACATGGCAGTTCTATTATGAAGAGAGGTTAGTTGTGTTCATAAATCTGGTTTATCAAACCTGCCAGATATTTTTTGCTGGGGAGTTTGTTTCGCCACTTCTTCCCAACTAAAACACTTGTAAGTGGCGAAGGGTAAGCGTTTTGGGGAACTGTCTTGTGTAATGACCTTCAAAAAGTGCTGATCATCAGTCTAGTTTGAATAGATGACTTTTGATTTTGAAACTTTAAATACGAAAGTGACTACCTCGCTGGTCTAGTGGTCCTCAAGGCCCTGGATAAGATTCAGGGGTCAGGTAAGTTGTTATTGGGTTTTCCATTAGGTATTATCAGCAGCAACCAGGAAGTCTAGATATTAGGCTCGGTCCCAATTACATGGTAATGTGAAGGAGGATAACAAGTTTACTAGAATGAAAGCGCATAAAATACCTTCAAGATTATATTTTAAACTAGCTGGCGCCCGCGCTTTTGCCCGCGTGATATCGAAAAAGAGTACCCTATGTATTATTTCAGACTATAATCTACCTCTATGCCAAATTTCATAAAGATCCGTTCAGCCGTTTTGACGTGAAAGGTTTGAACAATGTTATCAAACTTTTTACAGTAATATGGCGAAATATGGATGTACTACTTAGGTACACTTTTGCTAACCCACCGGGGATAACAGGCTTAGGCATATTATGTGAGAGAAACTCCATATACTTATCTATTAATATGGCTGAATGGCTTTTGATGACATTTGGCCTAAAATTAAACCAACCGATTTGAGCGGGGGGAAGTGTCAGACTTGTACTGACTAAAACTCACCCATGTTCATTTTTTTCCTTTATGTTCCGGGGCCGCGGAATCTCTTTCGAACGACGCGCAACCCCGGAAATCATTGCCTGGGTTAGGATTTAGAATGGGAATACAATTACGCAGCATATTTTTTAACCTCCCAGCGATCGCGGCCGCGGACAAAAGCTTCAGTTTTCTCTTAAAATAATGTACAGAATGAGTAACAGGGAATAAGCTACCGACTCCACCTCCATGAGTGTCATGGACAGGCTAGTCTTCATTTCAAATGAAAGTAAAACATAAAGGAAATAATAGTGTACCTACGTCCCAAGAAGCGCAAACTAAGACTTAAAACTGCCAAGGGTCTCCCATAAACCAGCCAGGGAGACCATACTAGATTACCTTGTCACAGCATCACAAGACATCCTCAAAACTTTACAAGCTCAAATAAAACCTTCACAATAAACATATGTATTTATTCAGCTTTTGTCGTAACAGAGTACCAATAACATCAGGAGATTATTTCCAAGAACGTAGGTGGTAGCAATCATTGTCGATTAATGCCAAAACCAATCCCACTTGTACGTAATACCAACATACTTTTTTTTCTATATTAAAATATACACAACTCAAATTTCGAACCAATCGCGATCAACCATTACAATCCGAATTTATTACGACGAAAAATTATTCACGCACATTAAGGGGCCACCGGTGAACGGACATATCCAGGTATTATGTTCTTAATATACGTATTTACTGAGTCGTCCGTCTTTATGTCCTATCTTCGGGTGTGAAAAGGCTTTGTCGACCTCGTTTTTTCCACAATCATCGCACACGTTGACGTAGAAATTTACGAGCATGGACGATGGGAGACAACAAATAATAAGCTGGTGGTGTCCAGGTGGGGCTGGCACCCGCGCCCCGCGATTTCACGCTACGTGTGCGTCCGACGGCCCCCCCTCCCGTACCCGCCCTGCTTCGTCCCACCGTCCCTCTAGCCGCTCAACCAATTAATATCTTAACTGGAATTGCCTGGACTCGAGTACCAACGGAGTTACTCAATTTTCTCCACGCCCTTTTATTGCTGCGCGCATTTTAATAACAGTTTGAAATTCTTCATTAAACCTCATAAACGCAGATTGGATAATACAAGCTTTTAAAATAGACACACTAACATATTAAACGTAATTGAACATTCAAATAGTGAGAGATCAAACTTAAGAATGTTATTCAGAGTATTGTGTCGTCGACATTATTAGTATTAGTAATACCCGTAACGACACCTTCCGGCTCTTCAGCGACACGGCCGTGTTTAAATTGAAAAATTGTGAAAAAAGCAGCGTAACTAAACACTTAAACATCTTTCTTAACGTGTCCATTGTTTGGGTCCCGAATTGAAACGCCGACGGGAGAGTAAAACGAAAAAAAAGTGAAGAACAAATCGAGATGCTTTTAAATAGGATAATAGCGATCGATGATCGAAGAAGAAAGATAATAATGATTCCGGACCGTTGGCTTTTTTGTCCCGAACGTGTAGGATCGATGAAAGAGCGCTGTGGACGGATGGCATTCTGGATAGATCACGGGATTTGTTCCGCTTCCCCGAGATCCTCCACACGTTGTTAGCGCTCTTGTACGTGACGCTGTTACAATATATTGTCAAACATTTAATGACTTTTGTGAGGCTAATGAGACTATTGTAGGAAAAGTTTTTCACTTCGGGCGTTAATAGTTGGATGGTAGGTGAGATTAGCGTGAGATGTGTGGGTCGGCGCGTCGGATGTCGGCGCGGTCGCGTGAGAGAATGGCGCGCGACGCGTCGGGGCAGCGGGGCACACAGGGTGGCGCGCATGCGTCGATACAAATCTGACGGCGCGAGCGCACGTGACGTGAATTCACGACGCGAATGTGTCATAAAAAAGTGACATTTATTGGCGTTTTATATCAACAACATGTCGTCAGGTGACGGAGTGCCGACGACAATGTGGTTATGATGTTGCAAAAACATGATGCGTTGTTGTGTCTTATCTGACGATGTGTCGTGGGAACTTAGTCGGCGAGACGAGACGACTTTATTAAAAGAGAATCGGCCATTTTTTATGAGTCCTGTGTCATGTTAATAATTTGTGGACGAAATATCACGCTTTAAGTGAGACGTCAAGTTTTGAGGCTATAATTTGCGGTTGCAACAACTCGAGTACGGTGAAATGTCAAGACGAATACCGATAAAGCGCCATCATTGACCTAAAATAACAACTCTTAAAAGGATTTAAACAAAAACTTTGGACGTGTCGAAATGTCTCAATGCGATGAGGCTCAACCCTCTAATGGTCGCGATAACATCTTCCTCGGTGCGTTACCGAATCGTGCTCCTTCAGATGCCTCACAACTGTGAGAAAAAACACACAAAAGCCCCATAAAAACATGAATTTGTCCAAAGTTCCCAGTTTCAGACGTGACATCGAGTGGGCTTTTTTTGTCTGGCCCTTTTTGTTCCCTGTCGGATTATGAGTCCGCTTTTAAGGGTTAATTAAGTCAAGAAGAGTATAAGTGATGTTGCGGAAATTTTAAACACGATATCGTGAAATGAAGATGAGTCATCGAAGAGGATACACGTTTGAAGCTTTCATTTATTTTACATCGATTTTAAATCCTATTTAATCGTAATACTTTCTAAATGATGTGTTGCTAACCTACCTACCTAACCTACTCAATTTGTGTCCATGTTTCTGAGACAGAATTGATCTGAATAGAATTGAAATCATTTGCTTTGAAGCTTTGATGTTTCATAAAATCTTCAAATGACGCAAATCACCTATTTGCGTCCAAATCCTTACTAATATTATAAAAGCGAAAGTGAGTTTGTTTTTTTAATTGTTACGTTTTTAAAAATAAAGATTGGGATATTAGGGAGAAAGAGGGAAGAAAAGGGAAAACTTAGCATTGCTATTACAATAAATAAGGCGCAAGGGCAAAAGCTACAGGTAACAGGTACCTGTAAATCAGGAAAGGGGAACTGTGTGACCCCGAATTTAACGCGAGCGAAGCCTAGGGCAAAAACTAGTAATAGATTATTCCTATATTTTTAAGAATCAGCTTATTGTTGGCAAATAAGTAGTGAAACAAAGCTCGTAGAAGTCCCAGAAAGACAAACAATTTGACTGTATTGGATCCCGGTATGAAATTAATCAGAAATAAACAGCGAAGCGAGCTCGTGGCTACATAATAGCAGCCGCTCGGGTCGTTCTTTAAGTTAAGCCACCCATTACATACCGAGTTTCCTAAATACCTCGAAAAGCATGTTAATAAGCTGCTGGTTCCGGCTGTGTCAGTGTCCCGAAAGTCTAACAACCAGTCTTACCAAGGAGTATCGTATTACCCAATACTAACTGGGCTGTGGAGGTCAGATAGGCAGTCGCTACATGTAAAATAATGGTATTCAGCTGCATCCGGTAAAGCTGGAAGCCGACCTCAACATAGTTGGGAAAAGGCTAGGCTGATGATGAATATGTTTATCTTGCTCCCTGTAAGATAAACATAATAGGCTAGTTTCCAAAAAAAAATATTAGTATGTCTTTTAGATTATTCAACGTGTGACTTTACACGTAACTTTAATGGGCTATATCCTTGTAAGTTTTATTCTAATTTACTAATAAAAAAAACGTGTCCCTTATTTTTGAATGATCTAAAAGACGAACTAAATAGAATGTAATTACTTTGACCATGGAAACTACCCCATTGTCACTTCGAAATACAATTTTCACTTGTAGTCTATGATGTTGCAGGTTTAGAAGAAACCTATACATTCTAGATTTAAATATTACCTGGTACTTCTATATCTTCCTAATCATATACTACCTTTAATCCAATTTATTTTGGGTCAGCGTTCTAAGTCCTCTTAATTTCTTTTTCTATCATTTGACTTCTAAGCCTCATCATTCACACAGCCCACTCATTATTCACCTCCTTCTGCGAAGCAGTCTTGCTAGCGAAGGAGGTGGCCGGGCGTTTGAGGGAGAGAACCTCAAACCAACCCAGCCGCCGCGGGAGACGCCCCGGGCGCCGGGCGCCGCGAGACGACTCCCGGCCACCGTAGATGCGGGCCTGTGGACGGTGAGCAATGGGTAGCTCACCGTCCGTCCGTCTATTGACGACAGGCCGTGTCGACGGCGCGTTGGTGTCCCACGCGCACCTCAAAGAGATGTCAGTAAAGCCAGGGCCTCCTCTTGCCGGGGTTGCGGGTTGTTCGAAAGAGATACCGCGGCCCCGGAACGAAAAGGGCAATAGAAGGAACATGGGTAGGTTTTGGTCAGTACAAGTCTGACACTCGCCCCCGCTCCGCCCAGAGCGGGGGAAGTTATTTGGTGATTTCCCACCCCAAAAAAAATCCTCATCATTCCCACAGCATACTTATTGTTTTCTTGGCCTTCTTCTAGTACGCAGAATTTTCTTTACGAAATCTGCGTCATTCCTCCGAATCCTGATACGAAGTCTATATAGCAACCCAACCATTTTTATTTCGATCGTGTTCTACACGCGCAGAGATGTAATGATGTCAGCAAATGAGTGACTCATCGGAGCCTCTGCTTGCCGCGCTGCGTCTTAGTTCGGAAGAGTTACCGCGGCCTCGGAATACAAACGACGACTTCAGAAGGAACATGAATGGGTTTTAGTTAGTGTCTGACCGAAACTAGTTTTACGACCGAAACCGAAAACGAATTTCGGCAACGGCCTCTGTTTCAGCCGAAACCGAAACTTCCTTACAAGGATCATATTTTGAGGGATAAATAAAGAAAACGTTATTATGATCAGTCTTTATTGTTTTCTCCTTATATCACATAGATAAGCAGTCTTCTACATTTAAATTTATTAATAATCAAAATTTACCTATTATTATTTCCGAATCTAGAACAAATCATTACGTCACAGCTTCTCAATTTCGATATTCAAGCAAATCCAATTGGAGCACGTGCGAGCCCTACGGATCGTAAATTAGTCCTGCTGACGTCACAACCAAGTTATCGTCTGGTTTTGGTAATTAGCGATTCGCAACACAAGGCGAAGGTACCAAACGGGGCTTAATTGCTACGGAACCCTTACAGCGTCGTATATCTGCAGCTCGTGTTATTTTTTTCTGGTAATTTCAATTTTTGAGAGTTTATTTTTTAAACAGTGTTTCAAGCTTTCACGATTTGGAATTAAACTTATAACAAACTCGAAGCATTTATTTCAATTAGATCATTACATGCACTTTTGAATGTCAAAAACAAAATGAAGCTACAGTCCCGGTCACAAGGCATAATAACTTGTGAAAGTACTGTAGTTGCCCATTCCAAAGCGTTGATCTCTATGGAGAAGAATGGACAAGAAACTCCATGGACACTCTTTTAAATTATAATATTATTACAAAATCGTATTTACATCATTCATGTTGAAATTATACAAATATGTGAGAACGATGTAGAAAGACGTGCACAGTAAGAGCGTCCAGAGTAAATAAAAAGCAAAATTCAATTTAAAATCTAAATAAATTAAAAATTAACCGTGGTAGCTTAAAGATTACCAGTCCCAACTGACAGCGCCCGTTCACGAACATGATGTATGGATCAGCCCCATTCAGCTCAACCATTTTGAAGGGAACTAAATGACCCGATACACCCGCCACCATCAGCGAGACATTTAAGTAAGCATGATATTCTGTCAACCACCCGGGCATCGTCAAGTATACATGGTACTCACACAACACTATAACTTACGGGATATCTGTTGCGATTTCAAATTATTGTGGGGTCCCGATATTTCGACGCTTGTGTAAGGCGCCATATTGTTGTTGCTAAATTTTATCCCGCCATCATCACCCATATACTCGAGTAGAAGTTTGATCCGCAGTGTTTTCATTATATTCTAATCCTTACTAACATTATAAAAGCGAAAGTGAGTTTGTTTGTTTGTTACGTCTTCACGCCTAAATGGCCAAACCAAAACAAATGAATTTTCGTACAGAGATAGTTAGGACTTGGAGATGGACATAGGCTAAAATAGTGAGTAAAGGGGGGAAGTAAAAGTGAGAGAAAGTTTTTTTTTCGATCATGGCAAAGTAACTATGCTACGCGGGCGAAGTCGCGAGCGGAAGCTAGTTTGGTATAAATAACTTTATTTCTGTCGGCTTAAAAGTGCCTTAGCTATTTTAAGAGGTTTCGCTCTATAAAATTAAGTGTCTTAGGTCTTATAGCATATCATGTAAAAAAACCTACTGGCTTACGGAATCTCATTGGATTTGGTCTAGCGATTTAGACGGCAGAGCTGTTTGCACATTCCTTAACATAAAGAGTTGCTTAATTAAGTACATTAAAGCTGAATGCTATTACAATTGTACGTAAATAGAACATATTTACATAATGACATCTAATACTGGCAGACAATAAGAGTTTAATTGTATCCATAAACGAAGCGAGTATTACAGTAAAAAGGATATGTGGCCCAACCCATTTGAGTTGCAGATCATAGCAGAATATTCTGTGTGTCAATTCCAATACCGTTTTATGTAATTACCGACTTCAAAAAAGGAAGAGGTTCTATATTTTAGGTAAATGGAGCTTTTACGGCTTTAAAATTTGTGCGTTAGTCCGTATCCGCCGTATCCAGGCAAAAGAAGGAACATGGATGGATTAGGTTTTGGTCAGTAAAAGTCTGATACTCCCTCCCTCTCCGCCCAGAACGGGAGATGTTATTTGATGATTTCAAGTTCACAAATAAGGTCTTTAGAACTACTGATACCTATAACTCCCAAAATACTTTCATTTTTTTTCCTAGCCTACTCTATTCCTTTCCTAGGCAAAGGCCTTCCTTCACTCCTTCTACCTCTCACGAACCCGTGCGTCCTCCCTTCCAGTTCTGCTATCTAGCTCGTCCTCCATCCCCTTCGTGGCCGCGACCTCGGCTCACTGTGTTAGGGCATGAGTGTCAATAATGGGAAGCTAAATTAATCCTGACTGTCATGGGCTATATTTTAAACCTTTCTGTGAGACAACGCGAGATAAGGCGAGTAAAACCTGTGAAAAAGTTAGTCCATTATATATATATATTATTGCAAATAAAGAACGACAAAAACTTAAGTAATCATTACCTGTAATTGTATGAATATATACGGAGTATTTCCAATAATTGACAAGCGAAAAACTCAATGGAGTTCATTCATTTTGGCGCCAGATTTATAAGCTTTCCAGTTGGAAGCGAGAACCTCCACTAAAAACTGTTTTAAAAATCACAAAGTGCACAATCGTAAATCACGCAAGATGCGCGAGCATGCGCGTTGGCTGCGCAGCGCGCGCGCATCAGAAACAATGTTACACAACACGGAAAAAGACGACCACCGCCGACGCTGCTCGGAAAAACGAATCATTATGCGCATTCGATTAAATAAAACGTCCGCGTTCGTATACGCTTAAGAATCGGAAATGAAATAAAACGTTCAATGATAAAATTGAAATTTGTATTTACTTAGGCTGTTCATTTTTTGCAAGTCGGCGCCGCGTCGCCTTATATGGACGAATGTAGATTTACCAATTTAATCCGCGGTTCGAGGAATCGAGGTGGCGCTGCGGTCGCGGCCGGCCGTCGTGCGCTGTCCAACTGTCCCATTGATGGACAGGTATATGTAATTAGGTCCACAAGCGTTACTTGTTTTTGCTACGTTGACCAACCGACCAACTTTAAATCGCAAATGTGTATAAAACTGCTGCCATTTCAACATTGTATACCTACATATGGTTAACGCGAACGCTATTGGACGGATAAATTAATATTTAAATTGCAAATATCAGTCCCATATTAATTATACAGCAACAAATTATTATGAGGACAGAACTCGTTGTAGATCGAGTGTCGTAAATCGCCGAACGGTTTTTTATTCGTCGATTCGTAACGAATATAATTACATATCATGAATTATTAAAACAAACACGTACAAAACGCTTTCGTACAAGTGTAAGGGAAGAATTTAAAATCTGTCACCCGTTCGAAATTCAGAGCATTTCGTTGGAAAAAGTCGAAAACGAATAATCGGAATTCATTAAAGTCGATTAAAGAATTCGGCACGGGCATCGGTGCAGACGAAATACGACCCTACGGTCGACTAATTGGCGCAAATTGACACTAAAACGTGGGATGCTGGTAATTATAATACAACTGAGGTATAATACGGCTCAGTTAACTCCCTATATAGATATGTTCCTGTTTGATTTTTAAAGCTCTCGGCTCAAATAATTCTTTGTGTCTACTTAGAAATCAATAAAACAAATTTTCGAGTCATGCTTAATTATTTGTTAGTGTGAGAACATTTGTGTGGACAATACGGAGCCCATTCAACAACTTGGTCTACCCAGTTTTATTATAGAAGGCATCTGAGCTCTACAAAATAAAAGTAAAACATAAAATGTATAATAATATCTAAATTTAACTCGTCATACGAATGCCGCCATTCAGTAATGCCTAGTCGTCTCTTTGGCTTGCACAAAAACTTGAATTAACCGTATCATTATGGAATACAACAAGACTAAAGTAGAGCAGACATTGCTTAATTGGTAAGCAATTTAAGTAGACTGAATATAGTGTTTTCATTTTTTAAATTTAATATTTAAACGGCCAAAATTGTACTTTTAAAAAATGAACTCAAACAAAACGTAAACGGCCTGTGTCACCGCTTTCTTCATCCCGTTACGAAATCTTTCCACAAGAGCCGAGTCCCCATTTCAAGACAAACAAACTTTGGCAAGCATACAATAATTCGTCGATAACAGTATATCCAATCAGATACATAACTCGGAATCATCGAAATCGATCAATCGAGCGTGGTATAAATCGCGACGCATCGATTCTATCGCGTCTCGGTCGATCGACAAATATAAATTTGTCACTGGCCAGTCGGAAAACGCACGTCCTGGATGGGTAGAGTTTATAAATAAACAATAACATCGCCCTATTTGGATGGGACACCGTAACATACATCAGCAGTTTATATTCGATCCCGAGTGATAACCATAGTAAGAAAATGCTTTTACAGCTTGCGATTTTATGATTTCGATCGGTCGTCGGATCCTGGTTTTTTTGCGGATGGGAAATCATCAAATAACTTTCCCCGCTCTGAGCGGATCAGTGGGTAGTGTCAGACTTGTACTGACTAAAACCCACCCGTGTTCCTTCTATTGCCCTTTACGTTCCGGGGCCGCGGTATCTCTTTCGAATTCGAACAACCCGTAACCTCGGCAGGCGGCGGCCCTGGCAGGCCTCTCTGCTTTGCTGACATCTCTTTGAGGCGCGCGTGGAACACTAACGCGCCGTCGACACGGCCTGTCGTCAATAGACGGGCGGACGGTGAGCTACCCATTGCTCACCGTCCACAGGCCCGCATCTACGGTGGCCGGGAGTCATCTAGCGGCGCTCGACGGCCGGGGCGTCCCCCGCAGCGGCTGGGTTGGTTTGAGGTTCTCTCCCTCAAACGCCCGGCCACCTCCTCCGCCAGCATGACTGCTTCGCAGGAGAAGGTGACCGCTTCCCATTTTCTCTCGTTCCGGACCATGAACCGAACCAGGGCCGGACGCGGGCAGGCCGCCTCTGTGTGCTCCACCGTGTCCTCCGGTCGATCGTCACAATAATGATATCCTGGGCTTTTCCTCCCGCCCGATTATGTGTAGGAATCTCCCGAAAAATCCGTGTCCGGTGAGGACCTGCGTCAAGCGGTAGGTGAGGACGCCCAAGCGCCTCTCCAGCTACTCTTCAAAGAGACTTACCGCCACTATTGTGGCCTAGACTTTCAGTGTAGATTTTGACAGCTCTCAGGGACCAATGACTTGAGCATATTATTTTAATTTCTACTCGATACCTAGGCGCGTTCCCGAGATAAATCAATCAACACAGTGATCCTATAATATAAGGGCTTCGCTTTTTTCCTTTTTATGTACGAAACCATAAGTAGGAAAGAAGGCAAACACACAGCCGTGGCCAAAATATAAATTTTATTTCTCTCAAAATGAGAGTCATCAAAATATCGTACAGTCTAAAAGTCTGTAATACAGTATTAATTCATCGAACGAACGATCACTTGACGAAGATAATGGCTGATTTATAATGATTATCATCATATTGAACGTGATTCATCCTAAATCGTGTCTTGGAGTTTTTGCGATCATCTGCCAACTAGAACTTCAAATTACCACATTGTGGAGAAGATGAGTTGATTTTTCTAGGTGTTTTAGTTTTTGTTTTCCGATGCCGTTTTGGTTCGTTTATTATATATATTTTTTATAATACTATCTAGGGTCTGTGGACAGTGAGCAATGGGTAGCTCTTCGACCGTCCGTGCCGTGTCGACGGCGGCGCGTTCGTGGTCCACGCAAGAGATGTCGGACTGCCAGGATTGCAGTTTGTTCGAAAGAGGCACCGCGTCACCGGAACACAAAGGGCTAACGGAAGATAGATGAACATAGATGGTGGAGTGGGGGAAGTTTTTTGAAAACTTACCTACCAAAAAAAAAGTATAAAATTGACCATGCCCCTATTTGATTAAGTCTTTACTTCCAGGGATACCCTGTGTAGTGTAGACTTGCTCATTGTAAACTCACAACATTCACAATATACAACCACAGAACAGCCCTTCTGTAACCCACGGGATTGGTTGCAAACAAGAGTTCTTAAAAGGAAAGAAAACCGGCCAAAAGTGATTCAGATTCGCGCACCGAAGGTTCCGTACAAACTTGCGACATAAAAGAACATATCTTTTGACTGCGTAGACTTAGAGGATTGATTTTTACAGAACATAGGGACCACAGACTTGAGTAAACGTTTTTAATTTAAACTGGATACCTCTACGCGTTCTCGCCATAAAGGGTCTGAATACAAAACAAAATGATCCAATATGAGTTCCGTTTCTTCCTTTTTATGTACGGAATCCTAAAAACAACAAGTACCTGATCCTTATGAACCTCGTTTCAACTCCTGTTGTTCCTAATGTAAACTGCCTTTCACTAATCAACACAGACAATCCTTATCCTTACTAATATTATAAAAGCGAAAGTGAGTTTGTTTCTTTGTTTGTTACCTCTTCACGCTTTAATGGCTAAACCGATTTCGATGAGTTTTGGTACAGAGATAGTTGGGAAAATGTGGGATGTGAGGGAGAAAGAGGGAAGGGAAGAAAAAGGAAAACTTAGCGTTGCTATTACAAATCAATAAGGCGCAAGGGTAATTGTGTTACCCCGCGCGAGCGAAGCCGCGGGCAAAAGCTAGTTATCAATAAGTTATCAATCCCAAAAAACTTTTGATTTATGAATGATTCCTGACAATTTAATGTACTTAACGATAATTACTACAAACAAACCTCATAATAGCGGAACATTAAAAAAATATATTATTAAATCACATATAATAACATCGAATATCATGCCATAGATGCAAGAAAACGATAGCTTTAAATACCCAAAAATAAAACCCCCATTATTTTAATAAACCATATCTCTGAGTGTCAATTAGGCTCACTCTATAGAGGGAGCCACTAATCCGTAGAGATAACTCCGATCCTCGAATTAATCACTCGATACAATCGTTTTAATTTATTCGATTCATTCGGATCAAATTTATCGAGATAAAGATTCGGGTGCACTCGTGGGAGCGAGGAAAAACAACGATCGAATAAAAAAACTTACTAATTATGGGGACACTTAATTAGTAATTATGAATCGATTATTTTATACTGATCTGAGATAAAGGTTCTTGAGATATTGGTACTTTATTCAGGCACTAAAATCTTACTTGTCTTTTTTGCTTAAATTACAGAACTGATCGATCGATCGGATACTTATTAAGATCCGTAATGCATTGGAAAAGAAAGAACCGTTTAGTTGGGGAAGAAACGATAATTACACTTCAACAAAAAGTCGACAAAACGTTTAAAAGACTTAATTGATGTTACGCAATTTCATTGAGACCATAGCAGAA
Source organism: Ochropleura plecta (assembly GCA_905475445.1). Taxonomy (NCBI): domain Eukaryota; kingdom Metazoa; phylum Arthropoda; class Insecta; order Lepidoptera; family Noctuidae; genus Ochropleura; species Ochropleura plecta. Next base: position 15,960,599 of record FR997727.1, on the reverse strand, counting down.
GCAATCAAATCGAAATCAAACCATACTAAAACCTAACTTATTATCTCTAACATAAGATACGCAATAAAATCCACGCACCCACAAATTAACAGTTCATATAGCCCAAGAAACTAGTCACAAAAGCAGGTGGAAACCCAATAATTGCCCATTAAAGAAGGCACTTAAAACCCATAGGCCTATTCAGGTTACACAATGAAATAGCAAGAATAGCACAATTAATTTAAAGACAACCCTTACTCAAATGCAAATCGGTCGTCACACTATTTATGGTAAAAAGATTACATTGTGCGGGTTGAACAGCTTATCTGAACATCACACGAATGGATTCACTATTTAATTTATTGGAATAAAACAGATAAATGGTGGTTGTTGCGTTCCGCGTTCCTTTACGTCCTGTGAGACCAGACTGTTAGGGTTTTGTGGGACAGTCCTTTTGTCTCTAGGTCTTGAAATGGTGGAATTATAGAGGTTTAATGATCGTCGAAGATGTTCAGATCTTTTATGATTTTTGTTTGACAGAACAATGGATCCCATGGAATATGCTTTCTATTTTTTTACTATTTTCTCTGAGACATCCTGGTGTTTTGTTGGGACTGTGTGTGGTAAATTGAATTATAGTCTGAGTCGTAACTCTCTTTGCTGGACTAGACCACATACTAGCGCGTTAGTCCGGCCCAAGCTGCCAACGCAATGTGCAAGACTGCAGATCAAAAGCATTTCGTACTTATTAATTACCATTCCGACATATTAGCTTTAAATCTCTTACGAATAACAAATCTTCCTTTCGTGTGGTCCTCAAATTAGTCCATTGGCCACCCGTGGGTTACAAAAAGGAATATTGTCATTAGTGAACTTTAAATTCAGCGCTTTTGCCAAGCTTATTATGTTGAACTGATTGATCACATCAATGTTCAAAAATAGAGACAGTAGTTAGATTAAGTAGTAGCAGATCAGCAGATAGGTATTTTAGTTTTTATTTTTTTATAGGGATGGAACATCATTAAATCACTTCAAAACTTTAAAACGGGATGGAGTGTCAGACTTTTACTGACTAAAACCCTTCCATGTTCCTTCTTTTGCCCTTTGTGTTCCGAACAACCTGCATTCCCGGACGACCCACTACCTTGGAGCAGATTGTTATGAAATTATCATTATTTTGTTAAGGACAGGGGAGCATAATATTTGTAAACGCATCTCGCACGATACAGGAGAAATTCCTATGACAAAGTTAAAAAAAAACAAAGCCAAATTCGCAAACCCGACAGATGATATTTTGTTTCGGATTAGAGTTCATGCTGTCCTTATCCCAATATCCGAATAAATCGTATATGGCGACCATTTATACAACTATTTGAAAATTCGTCACCCCCTTTCTCTTTTCATAAACAAGTTCCATTTTAAATCCGAAATATTCTGGTCACGTTACATAAATCGAATGTGGACTCGAAGCCTCCTAGTTTATGTTATGATAAATACCGTATCGCGATATCATCGGAATGCACCGTACACTTCTGTTGCTTTGAATTTATTGGAAGTGCTACAGCTTTCTGCTAAAGCGGTAATGGACAGCGTTTGAATTAATTCAATCGAAAAACTGCAGAGTAGCAGCCAAAAACAGTGCTGCATGAATATTTTGCGTTACTGATATTGTCGGAAGGGTTGTTAAATTGTCGACAGGCAATTGTATTAAAAACAAGGCGACGACGTAAGGTTGAATTAAGGCCCGCGACACAAAACATCATCGAAGCTTATATTTTCTGTCATAATTTTCTTCCAAAAAATTCTAGAGCAAGGCTTTCGTTTTTTTTTTAAACGCCTTGCATGTATTTCATGTTCTGCCAGTCACTTTTCCACCAAGACATTTAAATATGGAATCTCTTTGCCAAGGTGATATCACATTTTCTGAGGCAACAAAGTTTTTAACCAGAATAAGCTGTCTCCTACTAAAAACTAGGTTGATACACAAGGTGATCTTATTTTACAGTAAGGTCTAAGGATTCCTGGATGGTTTGAAAACTCAATTGGACCCGGTAGGTGGCGTAGTTGTTGGTATGTCATGTCACCAAATTTAATTTGCCGTACAAGGGGCAGGACAAGCTCTACCGAGCCCCTTAGTTTTATTTTATTTTCTCTTTGCACCTCATAAATATTTGTCTGAATCTTTTATCAATGTTCATTGATTCAAGTGGATTTACAGCCGATTCTGCAACAGGTAGATAAAATACATGTAGTGTGGAATGTTGCGAACGTTTTCTGCGTGAGACGACCCGACCACACACCGAATAAGGGAAATAAAGAACTAGATATGTCTGTAGGCAAGGATGTATATTGTTCCCTGGATGCGGTTCAATTTTGTGATGCGATACTTTGTAGGTTCGTTATTCTCTATATGCTTTGTAAGAAACTGATTCAACTGCGTCAGGTTATCATGATACCTAAAAAGTATGTCTCGTGTCGGATAAAGGTACTTAATTGCTAAAATACCCTTTAAACGGGACTGATATAGACTGATAAATGAGAACTGAGATATGGCAAAATAGTATTTAATAAAGCTTTACGGTCGGTGTGGAAGTATTTTTTTCCGAAACATTTTTTTTTGGCTGGTAAGATTACTAGTAATAGAGAAGTAAGGAAGAAGATAAGTTGCGTGGACTCCAATTAAATTGGGTAAAGTTACAGGAGAATGATAATGAATTATTTTTCCATCAAGTATGATTTAAAGAGTGTCCATGGATTTTTTAGCCCATTCTTCTCCAAAGAGTTCAACGCTTTGGAATAAGCAACTACAGTACTTTCACAAGTTATTATACAATTTGTCTGGGACTGTAGCTTTATTCTTTTGTTTTTAGTCATTCAAAAGTACCTATAATGGTCTAATTCAAATAAAGGCTATGGGTTTGAGTAATATTCAAAAAGCTTTTTATGTACGAATTTCAATACAAGCTCATCCAGTATCTCTACATCTTCGTTATCTGTTTTTAACCCATCAAACGCGATCACATAACTTCTATACCAGAAAATAAACTAGTCCTATTCAATATTCAAATATTTATTCATTTCCCTTACTCAGCAAGTGCCAGTGATTTGCTTAGCAGGATTAGAAAACTTTATCCAGTGGATATAAACGAGAGCATTCGTGTTTAGCTTGGGTGGGCCTTTTAGATTCTATACTTTATTGACTGGTCCTACGCAACGATCTAACTTTTAGGTTATTCACTTAAGTGTTTGAATAATATTCGAATTTGAATCTATAAAGTAGCAGTTCAGTTTATGCAACTTGAGTTTATAAAGGATCTTGCTCACCAAGTCTATTTAGTCGTATACGTTGCAAAATTAGTCTTTCTACGCATTTTCAGTTTATAAGGTCCATAGGAAACACAATTCGTCTTCCCTATGACATGTCTGCCAAGTTGCAGCACCATGCTGAGATAGTGGCCTTTTGGCCTTGTACAGGACCAACTTAGTTCATTGTCTTTTTTTATTATGTTGTTCTTTTTTTGATAATTTTTGTTGTATCCTGTGAGAATCTAATAAACAGTCTAATTTTTTCCTCTTTCCTATGGTAAGCTTTTGACCCAGACTTTGCTCGCGCGGTGTTTAGAATTTAACCCCCGGGAACGTACCCGAAAACCAAATGGCTTATGCCAGATCTTACCTTCATACCAAAAAGTGGCGGGATATAAGTCTTTGAACTGACATGGCACACTTGAAACGGGATATTTACCATTTTTAAACTCGAAACAAATAACAACCATGGTAAATATCCCGTTTTAAGTGTTAATTACAATGTGATCAGGGTTCTTAATATTTTGACTTGTGAGCGCCTGTTTTATTTCTTTCGCAAGTAGTCGGTAAACTTTTCTGCCGTGTTATTTTATTTGCTAAGATTTTCATTTTTTTTTACCTTTCCAACTCCATACACATTTTATAAGTTGACTTTTCGACTCAAACATATTTGTGACTGTTCCAAAATTATTCTAGCTGATTAAATTTTACTTTTCTATAATTTTCTTGTATAATAGTTAGAATAATAACCAGATGGTACCTATTTTTACCCGACTGCCAAAAGGAGGAGAGTTATGTTTTTCTAGCATGTATGTGTTATTCTTTGGCACGCTCCACAACCTAAACCGTTTAACAGAATTCGACGTATGAGATGTCTTTGAATTCGTCTTAGTTGAGGGAGTGACATTTGGTACTACAAAATAATAAAAAGTAATATGTTTTTTAATATTTTTTTTATAAATCAAAATATCTGACTCCCTAAAAAACTTAACAGAAAAAAAACAAGTTTGCAATAATCGGTATAAATATTTTTAAATTAGAATATTCCTAATAATCGGTCCAACTGTTAAAGACTGGACTTGTTTTTTTTCGTTAAAGTTCTTTTTTGCAGTGCTCATACTCCTTTTAACCACCATTTTCTTTTTACAGGTTACCGCGAATCCTCCTTCCTCTACGCACTAACGGCAGCAGGGGTGGCCCACTCAGTGGCCCGCGCATGCGCCCAAGGCCGCTTGATCTCCTGCGGCTGTGACCCTCTAGGCTACCGGGCCTCCCACGACCCCCGCGGCAGGGCGAAGGTTAACAAATGGGAGTGGAGCGGCTGCTCACATAACCTAGCATATGGAATCGAGTTCTCGAAGAAGTTTCTAGATGTGAGGGAGCAAGTGGATGATTTGCAGTCGAAGATCAATGTGCATAATAATAATGCGGGAAGATCGGTGAGTTTTTGAATCCTTACTAATATTATAAAAGCGAAAATGAGTTTGTTTGTTACGTCTTCACGCCTTAATGGCTAAACCGATTTTGATGAATTTTGCTACAGAGATAGTTGGGACCCTGGAGACGGACATAGGCTATTTTTTGCTATTTTTTTTTTTAAAGATTGATATATGAGGGAGGAAGAGTGAAGAAAAGGGCAAAATTAGCATTGCTATTACAATAAATAAGGCGCAAGGGCAAAAACTACAGGTAGCAGGTTCCTGTAAATTAGGAAAGAGTAACTGTGTTACCCCGAATTTAACGCGAGCGAAGCCGCGGGCAAAATCTAGTAGTAGAATATAATCATCATTGCGCCGATGATGTTTCTAAGACACATTACTTTCATAGCTTAAACGATATACGATAGGGTGGTAAACACGTACAAGTTTAACTAAGTAATATCGAACACTATTGCCTATTATTTTTGAAGTTATCACCCTAATACTTACTATAAAAGCATTTTTTTGTATATTTGTGTGCATGTTTGTTTCTCCTTTACGCTCAAACGGTTCAACGGATTTGGGTGGAATTCGGTATGTGGTATAAGCTATTTAGATACCAAATATGCCTATTTTTTTGTTAACTATAAACGTAAGAACGAGCACATAATAAATAACTAAACATAACTCACAAAACACATGCAAACACAAAAACAAATCTCTCCAATTAATTATCTTTGATGTCATATTCAAGTGGTAGACGCGAGGACACAAAAGACACCGCAGCATCATGATGGTACTCCAATTTACTTCGTTAGCAACCCTATGTGCTTCATGTAAGGGTGAATTACAAATAAGATATTATACGGACAAATAAATTATCATGATTTAATGTCTTTCAACGTATGAACGGTCTAAAACTATTACTGTCAATGGTGAAGATTCTGATGAATTAACGGATTGAACAAGACTGAATGATGAAATAATGTTAAAATGACATAACTAATCCTCTTTTTTTTTTTTCGGGTGGGAAATCATCCAATGACTTCCCCCGCTCTGGGTGGAGCGGGGGGACATGTCAGACTTGTACTGACTAAAACCCACCCATGTTCTTTCTATTGCCCTTTACGTTCCGAGGCCGCGGTATCTCTTTCGAACAACCCGCAACCCCGGCAGGCGGAGGCTCTGGCAAGCCCCTCTGCTTTGCTGACTCTCTTTAAGGCGCGCGTGAAACACGAACGCGCCGTCGACACGGCCTGTCGTCAATCGACGGACGGACGGTGAACTACCCATTGCTCACCGCCCACATAACTAATCCTTACTTAATATTATAAAAGCGAAAGTGATTTTGTTTGTTTGTTACGTCTACACTCTTTAATGGCTAAACCGATTTTGATGAATTTTGGTACAGAGATAGTTGGGACCCTGGAGACGGGCATAGGCAATTTTTTTAAGTGAGTAATGAGGGAGAAAGAGGGAAGAAAAGGAAAAACTTAGCTTTGCTATTACAATAAATAAGGCGCAAGGGCAAAAATTACAGGAGGTACCTGTGAATTAGGAAAGGGGAACTGTTTTACTCCGAATTTAACGCGAGCGAAACCGCGGGCAAAAGCTAGTTTATTATATTTATTTTTCATTATTAGATATAAGCCTAAATTATCCCATTGTAAGTCAAAAACTTTTTGTCGAATTCTTGTAGGCCAATCCAATTCAAAAAGAGGTTTACTTTACAAAATAATTTTCACTTTACGAACTTAAAAAAAGGTCATGGCTTGTAGAAGGCCGAAAACATTTCAATTTCGGTTACCCTGCAAAAACTTGCGTAAGTTTTATAAGCATGGATTTATCATAAATCCCTGCGCACATTAAAATATGTAATTCCGAGAGTCTTACAAAATGTTTTCATCATAAAAAAACACATAAGCTCTCGAAATGACTCAATTATTGAAATAAAGCTGCCGTAATGATACTACCAACCATGTGACGTGTAATTTACCGACGTGACAACCTAAAATTAGCCTCCGAAGAAACCTTCAATTTTCAATTCGATTTGAATAGGAATACCGATGAAGTCATTACTCGAATAATCGATTGTTTCAACTTACCGATTCCTTTGTGGCGGTCTATTAGGGCATGTTATATTAATACAATCTTGATCATGCCCTAGATAAAATACTTAGTCGTAATAATCGATAAAATAATTGTTTATATATATATATTTTTTTTTTAAAAACCTTGCCCCGCACTAGGAATTTCTCCTGTATCGAGGGTGCGTTTACAAACATATAAACTCACATACACAAACAGCCATCTCTCAACTATCGATGCTAAAACTATGTGCATAGATTATCGATACTTATTCTTGAAAATAAATCGACTAAAAAAGTCATGTAATTGAGCTGTCTAGTCGATCCGTCATTGACACCCCTACAGCAAAATTACGTAGGTGTACAAATTATGAAGAAAACACGTCAAAATAACACCCAATTCATGTCAAATTGGAGTCTGAAGAGTGAGGCTTTAATAATTTAATGACCCATGTGTGTGGTCTCTGCGTTTATGGAAACACTTCAAGTGTCTACGTTTTTATTAGTCGAATAAGACTATTGTGTGATGCGATGGGTTTCGTCGATGCAATTCATTGGTGGAAGTTGAAAGGATATAATAACAAGGTTAGCCGAGCTGAATTTTTTTCAGAAATAAATTAGAAGGCATTCAATGAAAGGGTTTTTTTAATTATCATATATTTACTTTAATTCATAAATTAAAGGGTTTTACGACAGATTTGTTCTTTGTTCTTTGTTTCTTTCTTTCTTCTTTCTTCTTCTATAATTATCATCTTCAAATCAGAGACATCAGAAAAAAAATATCGATAAAAAACAGACCAACTAATCGACTACACCCATCCCTTTACAATTCGAATAGAAACCGATCACGAACCAAATCAAAAATATCGTAGGTATCCAAATTAGTAAGCCAAGGCGTCAAACCAACACCAGCTTATTTCCTCAAAATTGAAGAGCGGTAAATGGGCGTGGCTTTCGTAAATCGACTATGTGGGTGGTCTCCCAGTTATGGCGATACATGCCTATAAAATATGGTATTATATTGCATTGGCCGATCGTTTTGTACGATCACACCCCGCTTTATGTGCTATAAACTTTGTCGTATACGGTATTATGTTCTCGATCAACTATACGCACATGTTCGCGGGTGATGTAATTTTCTGATTTAAATTTTATAGGTAACATGTGTTCAAATATATGTATGATAAGTATGACGTGTTTATGGTAGTGCAATTAAACAATGGTCTTGTTTCTTGACTTGTTAACAAATTGTCTCTTAATTTATTTTAAGAGCATTTAAAATTCGATGCAAAGTATTTTTTGTGTATTTTCTCATTCTTTAATACATTTTTTTTGTAATTCTACAATGGAAGCCCACCATCTACCACCCTTATTTAGGTTGAATTTTCCGGAAATCATTCATGATTGCAGGATAATTTTGTTCCTCACATCATCATCTTCCTAGCCTTTTCCCAACTATGTTGGGGTCGGCTTCCAGTCTCCACGGATTCAGCTGACTACCAGTATTTTACATGGAGCAACTGCCAATCTGACTTCCATAACCCATTTAACAACTGTTAATAAAATACCCCTTGGTAAGACTTGTCTGGTTCAATTTAGTTCCTCACATCCTTACTAATATTATAAAAGCGAAAGTGAGTTTGTTTGTTGGTTTGTTACGTCTTCACGCTTCAATGGCTGAACCGATTTTGATAAATTTTGGTACAGAGATAGTTGGGACTCTGGAGACGGACTTAGGATATATATTTTTTTAAATATTGAGATATGAGCGAGAAAGAGGGAAGAAAAGTTCAGCATTGCTATTACAATAAATAAGGGCAAAAACTGCAGGTAACAGGTACCTGTAAATCAGAAAAGGGGAACTGTGTTACCCCGAATTTAACGCGAGCGAAGCCGGGCAAAAGCTAGTAAATCTATAAAACACTTCATAGTCCGAATTTAAATATGTACTTCATTGTCTATCAATTATTATGTCCACTTTAAAAAAAATCGTGAAAAAAAAACATGAAAAATAAGATAATATCCATATACTACAATTCAACAAAGTCATTGTCATCAGACTTCGCCGCTCAAATTTTTATTCCATCCGCAAATACCAGCTCACAGTCGTATTATAGCATTCCAATTCATCGTTCTTCCTAATAGAGTATCATTATAATTTCCTCACTGGCACCTAAACATGTCGTAAGCCCAGATTTGTGGCCACCAGCTAATGCTACAAGCATTCTGACACGAGTGCTCGACAGTTGAACCAAAATACCGGGACCTACCGTTCAGGATTACTACAAATAATTTAATAGGCCCCTTCCGACTAATAATAAACATGTCAAACCAAAGTTAAATACCACCCAACAAAGTCGCTTTTGCAGATACGACATTCTTAATTTTCACGAATTTATACCTTATGTTTTAGAGTAAAAGATTGATGTTAGATTTTTTTAGATGCCCGAAATAAGTTGGTTAATAATATTATATTAATGTCCGTAACCAAATCTGACATGAGACCGGCATACCACGTCCCGTACGTACTTATTAAGGGGATTTACGATTTAATACAATTTACGTTCATACATTCGTTTTTAGGGTTCTGTACAATAAAAAAGCGGAACCCTTATAGGATCAATTTTTTGTCCGTCTGTCTGTCTGTCAAGACCCTTTAACTCGGGAAAGCGTGGAGGTATCGACTTAAAATTAAAACCATATACTCAACTCTGTGATTCCTTTGTGCTGTGAAAAAATCAACCCTCTAAATTTACAAAGTCAAGGAGAATGTTACTAGGTATGCCAAATCGCTTGAAATGTTGTCTCAGTAAAGCCTGTATGTATAATTGTATACAAACACACTAGTTTTTGTTGTAGTAAAAAAAACCTAGTAGTTTTGATTTTATAGGCATTCAAAGTTTCGAAAAATATCGAGCCTGCTAACAGTCACGTGACCGCTTGTGACGTCATTTCACAATGCGCCGCGCGTTGTATTTTTACATTTAGGCACAACACATGATTTCCTAGTATTTAGATTGGACTTTTTTAAAAGTATTTAGTTATAATTTCAACGGTAAGGGTGCGCGACCACGAGCGGACTGAATGAGCCAGACTGAGCATGTTGTGTGTATTGTATTGTATTGTATAACGGGCTGGTGTCCGCAACTCCACGTCTGAGGCGCGTATTTTGCGTATGGGTGGGAATATTATTCGATCCACCCCAGCTCCGCGAAAAACGTCAGCAGCGCCTTGGTGTTGCTGACGATCTCGCGAAGAGTACCTGGGTTACCGAAGTACTTTGCCCTGTATGGGGCAACCTCTGGGCAGTGCAGAAGCACGTGGGCTGCTGTTTCGTCTACCTCCATGCAGGCTCGGCACAGTGGGCTGTCTGTGACTCCTAAGACAAAGAGGTGTTTATTAAAAGAGCCATGGCCAGTAATGGCTGCTGTAATTGTGCGCAGCTGTGGTTTTGTCATCCGTAGCGCCTGTTTAGTGAAGCAGCCGTCGATACTAGGAAGAGCTTCCTTGGCCTGCCTGCACTCACCGTGGTCCTGCCACAGTTTGTGGTGTTGTTCTCCGGTGCGCTTCCTTACCAGTGTACGTAGGTACCCAAATGGTAGTGGCACGATAGGTGCGGGTCCCACTGGTACCATGCTCGATCCCCTTCTAGCAAGTTCGTCCGCAGCGTCGTTGCCTCGGGAGTCGCTGTGTCCTTTGATCCATTGGATAGTTAATTTGTTGAGATTACCAACCTTATTTAGGCGCTGGTGACACTCATGTATTAGCCCACAATTGACTGTTTGGCTGTTTAGTGCTTGCAGTACAGCCATGCTGTCCGAAAGTATGCGAATAGAGTGGCCCTCAACCTTCCTTGCCGTGATGGCTGACGCGGCTAGGGAGATGCCCATGCATTCTGCCTGAAACACCGTGTTGTGGACCCCCAGAGGTGCGGCTATGTGGATGTTGAGGTCCTCTGAGAAGACTCCGGCTCCCGTGCCAGTACCTGTTTTGGATCCGTCTGTGAAGATTCTTACCTCTGCGGGGCATAGCCCTTCGCAACGGTGGTCTTCATGGAGCTGGATTTTGTATTTCTTATCGAATACGAATTGTTTGGGTATCCGATCGTTTATTGCTTTGGCTATTGGGATCTCGTTGTAGAACTCCTCCAGCGCCTTGGTATGCTGTGTATATTTCTTACCCCATAAATGCAGTGTTTTGAGACGTAATGCCGCCGTCGTTGCCTCCTGCTGAATGAACAGGTGGAGCGGTGGGAGTTCTAGCATGGCTTCAAGGGCTGCAGTCGGAGTAGTCCTCATGCAGCCAGTGATCGCCGTGCAGGCAAGCCTCTGCATACGTTGAAGTTTAGCTGAGGCTGTCACCAATTTGGTGCGGGGCCACCATACCACGGCCCCGTACGTGACCATAGGTCGGATTACCGCGCAGTAAAGCCAGAGGATGATTTTGGGAGACAGCCCCCACCTCTTACCTATCATCCCTCTGCACTGCCAAAAGGTGATACAGGCTCTGTTTAGTTTATTGTCTAAGTGACTGCTCCAGTTTAACTTACTATCCAGGATGACGCCTAGGTATTTCACCTCGCTGGCTAATTGGAGTTCAGCATGTTGTGTGATGACGTCACATCGTAACCGGCAGCCCGCGTCTTGTTTTACTTCTAAATCGGAAACTAATTGACATATATAAGTAATTCTTTCAGTAGTATTTTTTTTATTTTTGACAGAGAATATGGACTGCTAAAATTCAAAATTAGTTAACATTCTTCATTGTTTAAGAAAACTCTCAGTGCGCGATTCCGACTCGCACTTAGCCGGTTTTTTTTTAATACAAACACGACGCTTAGGTACAAATTATTTAATTTGTAATACGGTTATAGTTAGTTAATTATAGTCAGAGTCGGCCATTTAATTTATTTCGGACCCACCGGAGCCTAGTGACATTTATGGCGAGATAATAAGGCTGAATATACACTGTTGTTAATTTATGGCCGCGTACAAAGAGGTATAGTGTTGTTAATCAGATATGATCTTTATTGACAATGAAACATAAAAACTGTACCCTATTATGGAAGTTGTCACTGGCATATAAATATTGAGTATGAGAAGCAAAAACATTATGAATTAATGTATTAATTAAAGCAAAAAGAATGCAATGTTTTTTATCAACCTACATTACAGCACTCGTGTTTTTATTGAAAAGTGGCTTAAACGTTTGTCTATGCCAGTAAACAGCTGTTAAAACGTTCAGTAAACATGTTAGCATAGCATACATAATCGCGAGTGACATATATGACACAAGAAAGCTTCGCAAAATAAATATATAAGAACAGAGTGCATACGTGAGCTCGTTACAGGGATGGACTAAAACACTTGTGCGGCAAAACTGTAATGCTACTTATCATAGTCCGAAACCACGACACGACACTAGTGCAACAAACTGAAACAAATGATTGCGCAACAGTAGTATATAATGTTCTGACATAAACTACTAAAAAGGTTTATATCCATCAAATTAAAAGTCTCTGTTTCATTAATATTTTATTCGGTGATTCCTCTTAGATGCACCTAAAAAAAGGTAACAAACCAACAATTTAATTTTCAAGTCTCTACATTTAATCATCTCTCCAAGACCATGACCTATCATTTAAAATAATTATTTTGTATTTGAGATTGTTTACAAAACTGTAAACAAATCTGTGCTATTTCAATATGAACTTTATAACTTACATATAAAGCTTAAATACTTGCGCCACATCCTCAAACATTTGAATTATATTTTCTTCAATACTGTTTTTTTTTTAAATCAACGTAATTTACAGCAGCGTAGAGTCCATGTGAAAATAACACCAATTAGAAAGAAGTGTTTTAATAAACCTTAGTTTCTTACAAAATAAAATTTCCAACTTAGACTAGTAGCTAGAAACATTATGTAGCAATTAAATATAATTTACAACTATACGTATAGTTTTATGACATAAATGTTCAAGCGATCGGATGATCTTTAAATATAACGACTATTACAATGTTGCCATTACTAAAATCTTCTACAACATCTCGTAAAAATATTAAATACTGAAGAATTAATTTTTATAGGCGCCATATCTTTTCGTCTCATTAACATCTCATTGTTTACTACTAGTTTTAGTACAATTTCATGGTCTTTATTTTGATTTATTAGGAAAGTAATTATTTAATTAAAACTTGAGGCCGTAAAGGCGTAGATAAACTGACGTTCTATCCGCATTAACCTTTTGAATGCCATTGTCACGTATATTTGACAATCGCTAGTGCGTTCTGAAAGGAAATACCTTGGCGTACTCCGGCGATCAAAATGTTACAAATGATGAAAAATTTAAAAATATATGAAATTGACATATGCTAACGAAATCTTAAAATAAATGAAAGCCGTGAACTGCGAATTCGCTCATTGTCTAAAATAGTTGATGTTTTGAATTTTCAAAGACAACTACCGGAGTCGTGACAGTCGTGTTAGGTACCATCATGAATGTTAGATTGTATATTCGTCCTGTTACAGTACTATGCTGAGATAGGAGCTCTTTTGTGCTCGTACAGGACCAATTAAGTTAAATCATTATGTTTTTTTTTTGCTGTGATATCTTGTACCTACATAAATTACAATACATTTTTTTCTTACTTTCTTTAAAGCTTGAAAAGTCTTCGGCAGACGTAGACGTAGGTACAGATTGTATAGAGATAGAGAAACAAGCAGTGTAGCTTACTGTAGGTATAATCTACCATACGTCTGAGTAAATACTTTGACCTTGAGCTGACCTAGGGCAGTACCACGGGCTACAGTAATATAATCGGAGGCAGTACAGAGTTTCAATGTAATACGAACCCAGCCTATGCTGGTTGTTATTACAGAAGCACGACCGACTTTAAGTTATTAGTATGGCTGATAAATTTTCTTTTCACACTGTTTTTTAGAATAGTAGGTACCTACCTGGCTTTGTTTTAAATTAAAACGATAATACATATAAAAAATAGAGTTTACACCCAAGTGTGCAAAACACCAAAAAAAATCGCAATAATCTCCACCCGCCACTACTTCTGCACAACTGAAGCAACCAATCCAAACAAAAACCCATCAATTGCATTGCAACCATCAGAGCTCACCCACTTTTTATCCATATACATCAAATATTTAATATTACATATTACGCATCAAGCCGTGAAGGTAAATTGACCCATTAAGGTGAGAGCGAACCCGGTGGTCCAGACCACACTTGACCATTGTTCCGCAGGGATCCGACATTTTGTTTTGTGGCCTCATAATTAACAGCCTCCCAGAGAGATATGTTAGACACGCTCGCTTATAATAACCCCTGTGATGATATTTTTATTAATGTCAAAATAAAGTTGGAGGAGCTCACACCGTTTCGAAACAGGTGTTCTGGCCAGCTGCAGTGGTTTATGGACAGCTGTGACGTTTAAACGTCATTCTTTTTTCAAAAGTGATTGTTCGATATGTTGGCCTTTCTTGCTGGTCCTGATTCTAAATGAAGGCAAAATAAAGCGAATGCTACTAACAAGGTGCTTGCCTATTTGTATTGTCTATAGAAAATTATCATAATTTATACATAACAATTAATCTCAGCAAGCTTTGTATCGTTAACAGATAAACCGTAGAAGGTAAACGGTTCTGGTAAATTAGATTAAGTGCTATTTCGATTCTAGTACTACTTGTTTGAGACCGATCTTGCTGTCTATAGTAGTATAAACTGATTGAATTATTATCTCCAGAACTTAGTTACATTATTCCGAAGAGAATTACTAGCCACCAAGGTAGTCTTTTGGTACCAAACCATCACTTCGTTGACGAATATCGCCGCCATTTTACAGAACGTTACTTTCGGACCACCAATAGATACATCACGGTGTAACAGGCAGTTCTGAGGGCCCCTCAGCGGGATCTATAAAAGATCTCGCTTCGACCCACACAAGAAATTAGGTACCACATTAGACTCGAGGTGATAATTACGTTATAAAAAATCTATAAGATGAGTTAATATTTCGTTGTTTCGATGAGTCGAACGTCGATTTGAACGTGGTTTTGTAACAATTTTTTTGGGTTATTGTTATGTAAAATGAATTGGAATTGACGTGAGTTTGCTTAATCATTGTTTGAATTAGTTTTTTGGTTCGTAATGAACTTATTCTTGATGGATAGTTTAAATTGGATGTTCCTGCGATGGTGAGATCTCTTGTTTCTTAGTTTATCATGATTTCAGAACCCGGTCGGACCAAATTTTGACTGGCGATGACTCACTTTAACATTTATTTTTCGTCTGTACATGTGTTTTTCAACTAACTCCTAAACGGCTGGACCAATTTGAAAAAAAATGTAGGTACCTATTTCCTGGATTCTTTGAACACACAATTAGAGCCGGTAGGTGGCGCTGTTGTCAGTACGTCACTAAATTGGATTTACAACGTCTGCCGGGTCCGCCAGTATTTCTATAAGTTTCAACAGCATTAACAGCAGGCTTTTCCGTAGCTTATGTCAGATATGATATTTTCGTTTCCATTATCGCTATCGAAAGCCTCTTTGTCCAGGCCCCCAAAAAGAGAGGTGTTATAAATTTTAAGTATGTATCTGTGTGTCGGTCTGTGGCACCGTAGTTCCTGAACGGGTAGAACGATTTAGTTTTTTTGTTTGGAAGTTGTCTTATTTATTTATTTATTTAAACTTCATGTACAATAGTGGTACATAGGCGGTCTTAATGCCATAAGGCATTCTCTACCAGTCAACGTCGTTCTTATTCGAGAATGTTCTTAGCTAGTTTAAATAAAATTTGCTCAGCCATTTGAAGAACATCAACTCTTTTCTACTTGATAAAATATATAGAATTAAATCCTGTCACTTGTCAATGATATTACAAGAAAATTATAATCTTGACCGCATGACCGCAGGCATCACCAGGATCATGAGGGATACTCAACCTGCCAGAAGAACTCCTCAACGGTGTAACGATATCGACATCTGTGGTTGGGCTCAAACGATGCGTTTTGACAGACACTTGCTAGTACATTCTGGGTGGTTAGAGTAATCTACAGGTTACTCTAAATCTAAACACAATTGAACACTTAGTACAAAATTAAATTCTGCCGAACTGTCATCACTACATAGTATAAAACAAAGTCGCTTTCTCTGTCCCTATGTCCCTTTGTATGCTTAAATCTTTGAAAATACGCAACGGATTTTTATGCGGTTTTTTTTAATAGATAGAGTGATTCAAGAGGAAGGTTTATATGTATGATGCTTTACGCTGTGACTCTTAGGAGGTGAGCAGCGGGTGAAACCGCTGGGCGGGTCACTAGTGAGGATTATAAAACAGCTTTATTTGATAGAGTCGATGGTAGCGTCTCTACTAGAAGTATAAGTTTAAACAACATAAAAAAAGAAATTATACATTTAAAAAAGTCGCGGCAGAAAAATCTGCTCAAAATAAAGAAAAGAATATAGAAATGTGGTCCCTTTGCGTTTTAAAAGAGTACAAACAAAGCGGCCTCCAGAGCTTGGACGCTTGGATTAAAACATTCTACTTTTTCAAACGTAAACGTAATTTCGATATTATTTTCTTCTTTATAGAAGTTTTACCAGAAAATAAATTGAGTCAAAAACACTTATCACCAAATTGGAAGCAATATTAATGCGTTCGCTTCAGACTAGTGAATAACCAAATACATATACCTACA
Source organism: Ochropleura plecta (assembly GCA_905475445.1). NCBI lineage: Eukaryota > Metazoa > Arthropoda > Insecta > Lepidoptera > Noctuidae > Ochropleura > Ochropleura plecta. The sequence goes on along the minus strand of FR997727.1, from coordinate 15,944,093 downwards.
AATGTCTCGGTTTGGAACAAGTTTACGTGCGTCCGTCACAAATTCCAACATTACTTCTGTTAGGGTTGACAAAATGAAAATTAAATCTGACTATAATCCTTATTCTTACTATTATAAAAGCGAAAGTGAGTTTATTCGTTACGTCTTCACGCCTAAATGGTTAAACCGATTTTGATAAATTTTGGTACAGAGATAGTTACGACCCTGAAGACGGACATAGGCATATTTTTTTTTAAAAAGATTTAGATATAAGGGAGAAAGAGGGAAGAAAAGGGAAAACTTGGCATTGCTTTTACAATAAATAAGGCGCAAAAACTACAGGTAGCAGGTGCCTCTAAATCAGGAAAGGGGAACTGTGTTACTCCGAATTTAACGCGAGCGAAGCCGCGGGCAAAAGCTAGTAAGTCAATAATTCAGACTTCTCACTCAAGTATGCAGCATATTTCACATTTCACGGTTGCTGCAACTCCATAATTAATTAACCCCGTGCTTGCTTTAAATTAAAAATATTCTCATTATGAATTTAAGAAAAGATCATTTAACAATACTCTAAACTTGCGTCATCCCAGTGCTGGGCAAAGGCGCCCTCCCCACGACTTTCAGTTATTTCGATCCAGGACTAATGTGAATCACTGGTTGTTTTGCCCACCTCATCCTGTAATCGTATACGAGGTATACCGCCACGTCTTATGGCTGTGTCAGGGCTCTAGAAAGTGGCTACTTTGAACAACAACTCATTGTGGCTAAAGCGCAATACACATTGAGCCCGCCGGGCCGCCACTTTTTGTCGGCGGTCTAGTTGGCGGCTTCACTTAATACAAGTCGGAAAATTTGGTCGGCGGCATGTCGGCGGCTTGAGATGAGAAATTTATTTGGCAGTCAGCACTACAGGTCGAGCGTCGCCGGGCAACTGAGCGCAGGCGTACCCAAGCCGCCAACATGTCGGCGGGCAACACGCGCGGGCGCATGTTACCGACATGATTCTTTTTATACAGGCCGCCGGGTTGTGTCGGCGGCCCGGCGGGCTCAGTGTGTATTGCGCTTTAGATTCTTTGGTAGTGAAAATACAAAACACCGTCATTGTTAACTAACGGAACTTAACATCGCTTGATTTTAAAAGTTTTCTGGTACACATAAACCGCATTACAATTCACTCAGTCTTCAAAAAACCCGGCCAAGGGCAAGTCAGACTCACGCAACGAGGGTTCCGTACAAACTTGCGACATAAATTACCATATCTTTTGAATAAGCCAAAAATAGCTTTATTAAATTTTAATAAATGAATGCGTAGATTTAGAGGGTTGATCTTTTCATAACACAAAAGGACCACAGACTTGACTATATAGTTTTAATCTCAACTCGATACCTCCACGCGTTCTTGAGATAAATGTCTAGACAGACAGACGGTCCACAAAGTGATGCAATGAGGGTTCCGCTTTTTCCTTTTGAGGTACGAAACCCAACAAATTTATAAAAATAAGCACAAAGTACTCACCCAAAATCCCCAAAACTTCTCTTCCTTGACAACCCTACCAGAAGTTAGAAGCAGCTTCTCCGTGTGCGGTTTAACTAATGGTTAATTTGCCCGTCAGATTAACCACGGTCATCTTAAAACTATTAGCGTTAGTCTGTTAATCGGCAGTGAGATTATGTTGTGAATCACATTTCAGAATGATAACGAAATGTCTGTATATTTGTTGTTTATTTATACATATATAGGGACATTGACGCTTCGTTACATGAAAAATCGGACTAAATGGTCCAATGGCATGTGAATATGATGATTATACGTAGATTTAAAGATGGAGCTCCTTTTTGATTTAATTTGATTGCCTGGCAGTTTGGATGTTATATGCGACCGACACAAAAGTTCATTCTTTGGTTCTTTTTGTGAAGCCATTTATTTCCTGCAAACTATACATTGTTCTTATAATTAAGGTTCAGTACTTAGTTTAATGTTAGTGCTGATTCCTATTCTTAAGGCGCGGTAACAAGCTAATCTTTAGGTATTCGCGGAAGTGAGGCTAGCTGCATACTGGGCATGGTCTGACACAAGTACACGACAGTATTGCATCGAAAGAATAGAAATAAGGTCGAAAATATTTCGGTGTTTGATTTTATTTGAATATCATGTCCGCCAAAATGTAGGTCATTTTGCAGTTTTAATTGAATATAAAAAAAATACAGTTCCGTGTTTGAAAAATTTTAATATCTCTTTAGTCTATAACATTTCCTTTGTTATAGATATAAAAAATATGATGGTTGTCGCTGAAAAAATTGAGAATTTCGAGACGAAAAAATTTTTAAACATTTTTTTTTCGTAGTACTAGACCACTTTTGTAAACTGATTTTGTGTAAGTCTTTACTTTATGTATTGAACTATACACGGTATTTGGCTAGTGGCATGTACAGATACGGCTAACTTTGCGACGAAAATCTAGACGTTTTACGAAGTGTTTGCTTTGTACAGCGCCTTAACATAGTTTTAACTTAATAATTTACTTAATATTGTTAGTTGGTTAGTATTTATCCTAGTTTGACTATCTTAGTCTGCAAGAACCCCTGGGGTATAGGCCTCCTCCAAAGATGCCCATGTGTCTCTGATTTATGCCACTTTGGTCCAGAAAGGGCCAGCCATTTGTTTTGTTTCATTTTCCCAGAGTTTCAATGGTCTGCCTCTACTGCGTTTGTCTAGTGTACCGCGAATAATGAAAAGGATGTATAATACTTGTGCATAAGCATTATCAAGCAGATCAGCCAGGGTACAGGACTCATCCCTTTGTTTTTGCGGATCAGAAATCATCAAATAACTTCCCCCGGTCTGGGCGGGAGCGGCGGGCGGAAGCTAGTTATACAGTAAACCGATAAACATATTTATTCGTAAAACTAAATTTACAGGTCACAATCTCTTTAAATTCATTAACAGTGGGTAAAATATTATACGACTTGACAGTCCGACATTTACACTACAAGGTTATTTAATCGGTAGTTTTTTTTTTTTAAATAACCATGCTATCTTTGGAAGTTTAATAAAACGGATTTTCCATGGAAATAGACAGTTATACTTCTCGAATTACTTTATAGGTTGGTCCCGGTTCAAACCCGGGTATCCCCTGTGAAATTCCTTTTTATTTAACATAGCTCGCATCTTGCGCGGGTTCACCCGCATGTTTAACTGCTGCCCCGCCTCTATGGCTAGTAGCGTGATGTTCTATAGCCTACGTTGCTTCCTGATAATGTAGCTTCCTATTAGTGAAGATACGGTTAAAATCAGTCCAGTAGTTTAGGAACCTATTCGATGCAAAAAAAAATTCTTCTTTTTAATAATAATAAGTATAGATTATTACAGATTTTAGCTTCTCCTGTTTAAATTGGTTTGCTTCCTAAACTTGACCTTTCTTTAGCATCCGTTAATGAGCCACTTCTCAGTACAGTATAAGCAGAACATAAATAAACCATAATATTTTAACAGCACTTTAATGATAACATGTTTAGTCTGCACTTAAGGGCTCGCAGTCGTCATTAAGCAAATATATCAACTGTAGTGCTTCAAGTTAATTTAGATTGATGATAGGTACCTGATGATTGAGTTCTTTAATGCTCCCGGTGTTTAATTAAGCATTGAGAACTTCTCAGAAGCGCTGCTTATTTTTAGCACTTACATTAAATGATTTATAGAGTTATTAATGGACGTGTGGGTAAAATACATGATTAGAAGCCTTCTCATGATTTCTATGGCATTAAGGAGGTTTTATAATTAAATCAAATGGGTTGTCGCGACTTGTGGAAAGGCTCGGTCGTGTTATGCCTTCTTGATAGTAATCAAGAAGGTTGGAAGCATGATCTGAGCTTTATTAAGTAAGAACTATTACTTAGGAATGCTCTGATCATTGCAATTAAACCTTATCTTATACCGTCTTAAATCTGTATTTAGGAGCAATATCATGTTAAGATTTTACCAAAATAATATGCGGATTAGGCTTTGCGAAACAGGTTCCAAAGAATCAAACATTAAGATTCCCCATCACGTATCAAGTCGTGATCAAGTGCTATAAAAGTGAATTGAGCCGTGTTGCGTATAGCGCCACAATTAGGAACTATTGGTAGTGGCGGAGGCCTGAGAGGCCCGGGGCTCCGTATTAGCCCGCCGTATTTCACGAGTCCGCCGCCCCGTCGAGGTGAGAACATAATAAGCGGTTTGGAGCCATTTTTAATATTCCGGCTTCATTACAACGTATTACAAACGTCTTGGGTGGCGAATTCTATCGCGAACGCTCTTAATACTACGCTATTAAGGTCCGGGGTTCGAAGGGGCGTGGAGGACGCCGATTTATTTGAATTTTTGCTCCGACTCAATTTGGGAAATTGTTCAGCCGGCGGCTCTGGCGAAATTAAGACGTCAGTTTGATTGCAGCAAGGCGTTTAATTATGTAAATGTAGAGCTAGCTGTGGGTGGCACAATCAGTGAGTGTCGATGCGGTCACGTATAGAGAGACAACAGATTTACGATTCCACGCGATGGGAGAGCGGTTTCGTATCATAATATTATTGTTTCTGGTTTTTTTGCGTTCGGTTGCGAATAGTGTGTTGTTCAGGTGATTGTGTGAGGGTAATTTTGTACGTAATATGTGGAGGATTGAGATTGATTTCTTCGTTGATGTTAGTCTCTTTTTTGCCCTGTTTCTTTCTTATAATATTTAGAATGATGTTTCTACTGGTGGAATTTTGGTATGGATTCTAGTGATCGGAGTTCAGGAGTAACGTTTGACAGCGACAATAATTTATTACTTTATGCACGTTATGCACATGCGTGGTTTTATTGTCATAGAAATTTGCTACGAGTCAAGTTTCAGCCTACCTCTAATTTCAGTCAAAAGCTCTTTCTTTGAACATGTTAACTGTTATCGAAGTAACCATTGCTTGGTAAAAGTTTTTTTAATGGTGAATGTGTCTCGCTGGATTTTTTCCAGATATTATCATCTCACATGGAGGTACGCTGCAAATGCCACGGTTTGTCAGGCAGCTGTCAGCTGAGAACATGCTGGAGAGCTACACCCGACTTCAGGGCAGTAGCATCTACCATCAAAAGACAGTATAGAAAGGTAACTATGATCTTGAAGATATACATGGCAATAATAGAAGAACAAAGAGTATCATAGATAATCGGAAAACGGTACATCAAGACGTGTGATCTGTCAAACACAAATAAAGTCAGGCTTTGCCACCTGCGACGATCATAACGCATCTGTTTGAAGTTGCCCATTCTTCTCCATGGAGATCTTCACTTCAGGCAACAACAGTTCTTTCATAGTTATTATGCCTTGTGTCTGAGGCTGTATCTTCATTTTATTGATGTCATTGTTTCGACAGTGCAAGAGTGTCTGTAACTGGATTTCTTGAAATAAATGCTTTAATTTTTATTTCGTTTCTGTCACGTTCATTCACGTTGGTTGCAAGAACCATAAACTTGACCTTTTTAAAGAAAATTTGAACAGTCGTAGGCAACAATAGGACGATTTCAATATTATTAAGAGGTGCATCCTATGCAAAGACAGAACATTCATAACTACGACTCTTTCTCTTGCCAATGTCAACATTTTACAAAGGAAAAAACATAGGAGTTTTTTATTGTCTTTTTTTTTAACTTGTTGAGATAACATAATGTTCTGGATTGCCTACAGGCCCTGTTAGTAGCTCAAGAGGAGCTGAACAACAGCCCTTCAGTACTGCGAGGTCGACCCAGAGGCAGGAGGCGAGGGAAAGCACGACCAGCTCCTAAGAGCAGCCTGCTATTCTTTGAAAGGTAAGTCTAACATCAATGGTCGTTCAAATAAACAACTTCGTAACACCGAACTAGACTTTTTATGACTGCTTCAGCAAAGTTCTTCAGGAAAACATGAAATATAACCTAAAAACTGAACTTCACCGGAAAATGATGCACACAATTGGCGACGAACATACCCTGAATGCAATAAACTGTCAAATAGAAAGAAAAGATGAAAGATGTGGCCTGGTGTGATATATCTCAGATTGTGATTCAGACCATCAAAGTAAACGACTGATCTTAATCACGAAAACTCTCCCGTTAACACTGAAGCAAGCTGTATATCCAATAAAACTATAAGCTTTTATACGATAGTGCGATCGTACATTCAACATGTACAATCAATTGTTTCCTATAACTTAGTACCTAAACTAATTTGATTTAAAATTCCCTTTTCTAGATCACCAAGTTTTTGCGAAGTAGACCCTCGCACGGATTCCGCAGGCACATCAGGTCGTGTCTGCCGCATCGGTCGGACGTCCAGGACAGGCTCCTGTGACCTGCTCTGCTGCGGGCGAGGACATGCCCTCATCAGGAAGTCCAGTATCAAGCCATGTAACTGCACCTTCCATTGGTGCTGCCGAGTCGACTGCGAGAGGTGTCGTGATGATAAGTGGATCGCCATTTGTAAGTAGACTTTAAGAGATCAGAAGTTAGGGTTAGCAAAACATTTGACGGTCGCGTTCATTTTGTTCTCTCCGAGAGAGGGCGCTTTCGTGTTTTCCGAATAAATGATCGCAGTTTTTAAGGAGTGGTTTAACAGAGACAGCGCGTTGCTTATAGATAAGCGGTTGAAACTATGCCACTATTACAGCGGTCACAGATAGGTAAAGCATCAATAGTACAACGAGTCTAGAGATAATAAGTTGCCACGACCGCTGCCGCTTGTTGCACCGCTCCCGCCTATGCCACAGACTACAGCCGAAGAGTTGTTATGTCATTTACTAGGGTAATACTTTCGCAACATATTAATATTATTCCTAAATATATCAATTTACATTCCTCTGTACATTCCATTAGTAGGTATATATTTCAATTTAAAGTAACACTGCAAATACGAGTAACCAAATAATGATAATATTTTAAATAAGTTAATTTAACAAAGTAGGCCATACTAAGGGCAAAGACACGATATAGATATGACGGAAAAGGTAGAAATTATTATCGTTTACATTTCCACCAGCACTTGAATGGGTTTTCAAATAAATCTCCAACGTTTAAATTCTAGAGTTCAAATTCCTCTGCTCGAGGTGCAGCTTAGATGCTGATAAAGCATTTAAGACGTTTTTTTGTAGATTATAAAGCACAGATTAAAAAACTAACTATAATCGTTTAATAGCATTTATAGTAGTTTTCTTATTAAAAGACAATTCATGTCAATCGTCCGAAGTTCAAAAGTGTATATTTGTAATCGCGTAGACTATGTGTAATTTTTCTTAAAATATAAATCTTAAGCTAAGTTGTTCATAAAATCAGTATTAACCTTAATTAATGGATTTACTAGACGAATAGCACTTTAATTATATACATTCCATTGTGTAAATAGTCACATATATACTTAATATTGTACTTAAGCATTCCTGTTCAGTGATATTTATTGAATTACTTAACTATTTATTGTAGATTTAAGAATTTGTACTGACGGTTTTTATTTATGCAAATAAAAATTATAAGGGAATATGTTGTTTTTTATTGTCATCAGGTTTTATGTTTTCCTTTTAAGTCATACAATAATGACCTGTATTAATTTAATATTTTATTTTTAATTAGTATTTTTTTAAAAACGTTCGTGGGTGCTTTTACAAACATTTAAACTCACATATACAAACAGCCAGACTTGGAACAACTATTTGTAGGTCATACAAATATTTGTTCCGTGCGGGGATCGAATCTGCGACACGCAAAGTAGCAGTATATCGTTCAGCCACTACCTAATGCCTGCTTACTTGCTATTTATTTCAAACGACTTATACAATACTTACTTATATTTATTTTCTTAAATTTATATACAGTAGGTATACATAGGCGCACTTAATGCCATATGGCATTATTTACCAGTCAACCTTAATAATAATTTATAAAAATATGTTCAAAAATGAATAACAGGAAAAGTATTTACAATAACTTCACTTCTAGTTGGGAGCTATTAAGTTTAACTGAAAAAGCGCCGACTTTGCTTAATTTTGCTATTTAATATAAATACATTTTATTTCCTATATCTCAAAAATGGTGTAAATTATTTTTTAAAACATGGTTTCTCAAAAGTGTATAAAACATAAAAAAATAACTTTTCAGATTAAAAGTCAGTGGAACTTTTTCAAGATCATAGAAAAAGGCCCCCACGTTTATTATTCCCAACCATTCATAAATAATCTGATTCAATCCCATGCTTACAAAACACTTACAAACCCAAGTAGGTACTTATACAGAAGCGATATTGGAAGTGGGGTCCCAATTATCGTTTTACTTTCGGCTAATTTGACCTCTCATCTCAAGAGCTCTCAAAAGCTTTGACGCTTTGTTGATGGGTATCATTCCAAATAATAAAAGAAGATACTATTCAAGTAGGTAATAATATACGAAAGAAAAGTTGAAGACATATCTTTATAACAAAAATATTGAAGAAGAGGACATCAAATGTGTATGAGAATATGTCGACGATATGTCAAATTTGGTAGGTATAAAGCTCTTCTAAGCAGAGGAATTATTATTAATACATTTAAATGTGAGGAAAATTTCGTGAGAAAAGTTTTGAGGATGAAAGTTATATAAGAGCGCAGGAGGACCAAAGAAACGATGGATGAACCGTGTGAGGGTTGCTATGGCAAGAAAGGAGGTGGCTGATAAGATGAGTAATAGAGAAATATGGAAAAACGAGACACACTGCACTGACCCAAAAAATGGCATAAGAGTACTTTGTTCAATGATTAAATACAGACCAATTTAGGTATAACGTCACCACTGCTCCAAAAGAGGCGAAGAAAAACACCGGGAAGCAACCAGCATGTCGTCAAAAAAAATCGAAAGACATTATACCACCCAGCAACCTGCAATGTCACATCTATTATTTTTATGCGATGCAAAAAATTCAAATATAAGAACCACAAAAAAGAAAGTTGAACAAAGCATAGCTAGCTATTAGTTGTAACTTTTGAAGTTTTATCTTTAAGCAATTATTAAAAGTACAGCATAAAAATTAACTTTTACTCAAGTAATCATAATTGACTTTTTTATAGATACAGGAATAAAGCCTTAAGCTTATAAAACTATGTTATATTTCACCAAAATAAACCTCCCTAAAAACCACTAAACGAAATTAATCTTACCCTTCCGTTTTCATCCCCCAATAAATACAAAAACACATCCTCATTCATACATCTTTCCCTAACTCTATATTGACAGCTCTTTTTGAAGATTTCAATACTTTTGACAGGTTAACGGTATTCCGCCATTTTGTATTCATTGATGTTCCGCTTTTAGTATTAAATGCGCTTGATCGAATACTTGTTGGCATGACGGATCGATTTTTTTTAGAAAAAGATATATCTTGTAATTGAGTGGGTGTTGCGAATTAATTTCGATGAATGTTACCTAAACAGGAATTTTACACTCGAATGTCGGATTTTATATGGTCGAGTTTGTTTAAATTGAGATTGTTTTTGACAGCGTAGGTTTTAGAACACAGCTACCTCATTCATTGTGAAGATTTTGGTGTACGAAACTCGTGTAATGATAGTTTAGTTACTAACTCAATTTAGAAAAATCGTTCTATCACTTTTCTGAAATAGACGTTTTTCACTAAAAATAGTAGTTGTGAAGCTAAATCGGACTATCTTTAATCGCGACTAAAATGGTATGGACTATAAGTGTATGTTATTAGGTATGTCATTTTATGCTTAGTCTAGTTTAATCCGGTGGTTTATCAGAGTCGACACCAATATTATTATATCTTATCGATGGCGGAGTGGACGGTGAGCATTGGGTAGCTCACCGTCTGTCCGTCTATTGACGACAGGCCGTGTCGACGGCGCGTTCGTGTATCACGCGCGCCTCAAAGAGATGTCAGCAAAGCAGAGGGGCTTGCCAGAGTCTCCGCCTGCCAGGGTTGCGGGTTGTTCGAAAGAGATACCGCGGCCCCGGAACGTAAAGGACAATAGAAGGAACATGGGTGGGTTTTAGTCAGTTTAAGTCTGACACTCCCCCCCCCCGCTTCGCCCAGAGTGGGGGAAGTTATTTGATGATTTCCCAAACCAAAAAAAAAAGGCTACAGTACAAATACTTCAATATGCATTTATGAACCGCTTTTATGCACAGTATAAAAAAGAGTAGTTGAGTTAAAAACCGTATCATACTTTGAGACAATTTATTTTTTTCTCTCTCGGCGATCATTTTTAGATTTTTGACAGTCCTTACAGGTTGACATGTTGTGAAGGTCAGATAGGCAGACGCTCCATGTAAAATACTGGAATTCAGCTGAATCTGGTTAGACTGGAAACAAACCCTAACAATAGTTGGGAAAATACAAATGATTGCAAAGATACCTTTGCAACTAATTATCATTTGCCAGGTTCATAAAAAAAAGGTTTTATAAAAACTGTTTTCATTTTTTATCTTATTCTGTCGCACTTTAAAAACAAAATTGAATACAGTAGGTACCTAAATAGCAACCTACATAATGAAACTTAACAAACACAAGGTACAATTAAACGCGTCCCCAATTAAATTGTATCCAAGGCATGCAGGAAGGTCGTCGGGCATTATGACCTAATACTATTAAGGGGATTAGCAGCGTTCTTAATACCTGAAGCCCCGGCACTTGTGAGCTCTCAGCGGTGGATGGAACACTCGGCCCTGCGCCGTTGTTCATGTCGAGTCGTTGGAACTATCTGGCGGGAACGTGGGTGAGTCCTACTTTATTTATTTTAAAATTAAGGATTTTCGTTTAAAATTTAATTGCTTAAGTTTTCTTGAAAAAAATGTTTTAAGGAATTAAGCAACATAAAGGTACAACGCGAAGCATTTAATCTTTATTCCATAGACCAGAGAAATGACGATTGTGTGACGGCAATAATGTTGCCATCTTTGGATTTTTTTCATAGAGCTACATCTTATCAGCCATATCGCTTGGGTTAGTCATAGTGAAAGGGTGACATTGTCTTTGCAGTTTGCGGTTAACTACAGACTCAAACAGCAGTAATAAAATCTTCGGAATTATAGCTCAAATCTCAAAAACTGAAAATCAGTAGACAAAAGTTTGATATTGTCTAGAATAAACAATTCAACAGCATTTTTTGCTGTTTGATTTACAAAAATTACAGCAAACAATCATTTATGTGAGTTTAGTTTAGATTGAACTGCAAATTTCAGTGTGTAAGACAGGTAAATTTATATGGCCCATATGGCTGCTATAGGGGAAATAAAAAAGATGATCAGTCTGTCTTGTAAAGATATCTTATGGTCATTTGCAGCAACGGTCGTTCACGATATTGACGCTGGTGACCTAAAAAAGAAATTCGCCATTTGTTCATCAGTAACGTTATTAACTCAAGAAGAAGAAGGATCACCAAAGTTCTGACAATAATTAAATAGACTAACAGTTGTGTTTAAATTTTGGTGTGCAATAAAGTATTTTCTATTCTATCTTAGCTATGATTGTTAATGTTGGTCATGTTCCAGAATATCAATAATTTCTTATATCACGCCAGGAAAATTCCAAGCACTATATCAAAGATACTACTTCGGCATATAATATTATTCTCTAGCTGGAATTTTCAGCTAGTTACATGATCAGCCGTCATGAAGGACGGACTGAACGTATCGGCCCTGCCGAGCCCATTCGACCGTTACAAACTTGAAGGTAAGCTCGGTTCGGGTATCTTCGGTGAAGTACATCGAGCATCAGATTCTCAGGCAGCCGGCAAGAAAGTCGCTGTCAAGATACAAACGTACACAGACGAAAATGAAGACCACATACAGGAGGAATACAAAATACTAAGAGATTTTTCCAAGCATCCTAATCTGATCGACTTCTATGGAGTGTTCTGTGAGAAATCGGAAGGCCTGAAGAAAATTTGGTTTGTACTTGAGGTACGTCAGGCACTTCTATTTGTTTATACTACGTTGAAGACAAACTCAATAAAAATGGAACATGTCCAATGCATAACATTTGAATGCCCGAGATTATTTGAATAATATCCTCATGATTCGAATGATTCAATGGATCATCTATTTTCCAGTTGTGCGAATGTGGATCAGTCATTGATATTGTCACAAAACTGAAAGCAGCAGACAGAAAAATGTCCGAGGAACACATCGCTTACATCCTCAAATATACGATCAAGGTAAGACCATATTCGACTGACTATAAACATGTCGCTCGTCACATACGAGTCGAGATGGCTGTTTATAAAACAAAGGGCCTGCCAGTCCAGCTTTCAACGGCTGAATCAATTGGTAGGTACTTTGAATGCAAACTCAATTGTTCTCGGATCTGTGTCCCGGCTATTTCTGTTGCTCTCGTGACGTCGAATAAAATATTGCCAGGCGAATGTCCACGTACGTTGAAATACAATCTAGAGCCATTACTTAAAATGCACGCCGCTTTATTTGATGTGATTCGCGACGGAACAGTCGAACTTGTCGATGCGAATGTCGGTGCGCGCCCGACAACACCATGATGGCCCCCCATCGCGGCGCATCGCTCAATTATCGTAAATAATGCTCGCGCACACAAGATATACGGATCTCAGGCGCGGTAGCCGATGATCTCTCTAACACGGATCAGTCAATCGAAAACCTTTCTTATGTCCTGCTCATAAGACTCATTAAAAACGATGCCTGTTCGTCCTTCGGGCTCTCAAGTTATCGGAGAGGGTTAAATGCGTATTATCTTTATGCAAGCCACTTGGTTCACAATACCGGTGCTCTGTCCTCTTCGTAAGGCAGATCTTCCACGCATATCTATCGATGTTGCATCTCGTAAAGTACGATCAAAGTCAAAGTTGTGATGTCATCTTTGTCGATATTATGATGAAATATAACATCGATTATTTTATTACTGCAAGACAATCATTTTAGGGTTGGGATACCTTAATTAAATATAAATTGTAGTTCCATACATAAATATATTTTCTAACATAACAGTAAATACATAATCAAATATTAAATGAAATTGTGAGCGAGATATTTACCGTGAAAAAATTGACCATTCGTAATCAAAGACCATCACGTTTTCGCGGTAAATATAATTATCAATTATCGTTCCCGACGTAGTCACATTCCTAACTCAAAACTGAAAATCGTCAATTAAACACCATCAATAACTTGCTATCGCCAAAAACTATCGATAAACAACAGCTACATCACTAACAACTAAACGATCGTAATGAACGCATTAAACAAGCTGATATATCAGACAGCACAGAGCGCGGACAGCCCGCCTGCGACAGCACTGAAGCCCCGATACGTATGCAAATAGGCCCCAATGAATCTCCGGGGCGTGGAGACTTGATTGACGCTGACGTTGCTATCGCCCAACCGTCTTAACAATCCACGAGTCCACCGCATTAGGGGCGGTCACTACATCACTCCCTGTCAAACTACCGTGTTGACTGACTCGATTGGTGCAATCAATTCTACCTCACTCATTTGTATTCTAGGCGCTCGTTTACTTGCACGAGAACAAAGTGATACACCGCAATATAAGATGCAGCAACATTCTGATTACGAAGGATGGCGAAGTGAAGTTAACCGATTTTGGATTGTCTTGCAAGTTGAATGGAACTCTGGATACGAGTACGACGAATGTTGGATCTCCGAGCTGGATGGCCCCTGAAATGGTAACGTGTGGTGAAGGAGGTTATGGGAACAGGATAGATGTTTGGGCTTTAGGTATCACAGCAATAGAAATAGCTGATGGGAAAGCACCATTTCAAGATATGCATCCAACAAGAGCGCTTTTTCAAATCGTTAGAAACCCACCACCAGGATTGGTGAAAGCATCTATGTGGTCCAATGATATAAATGATTTTATCACAGAGTAAGTGTTCCTGATATGTGTAAATATTTTTAAATCTTATAACATTTTTAAAGCGGTCCCGTGTTTTCAGATGTCTCGAGAAGAACCCTGAACATCGACCCTACATGATGGAATTAGAAGAGCATCCTTTCATACAATCTGTTCCAGAAAACGATTTTCATGTAAGTTTTTTTTTATTTGCTCGTATACGACGGTACATTAAGCTATACAAAACCATTTTATGCTGATTTCGGCTGACGGTAAATCTGCGATGTACAATACGTGGTAGAGAGATCTGCCTAAAATAGTTTTACATACTAGTATTTACACTTACAAATATTCAATATATATGTGTATTTGTACAGCTTACTACAGAACTAAAAGTACTAGCAGCAGAAATGAAGGATAAAACTCTAAAGGAAAAAATACCAGAGAGGATGATAAAAGATGGTCTACTCACAATTCAAGGTGTTTCCGAACCAGAGACTATGCAAGTAGAAGATTTGGCTGCATTAGAAAAAATAACAGAAGACAATATATTGACAGAGTTACAAACTAAATTAGCCAAGGGAGCATTCACATCATTTGTTGGGGATGTTTTACTTATACTGAATCCAAATTTGAGTGACGATATTTATAATGAAACTGTGAGTATGAAAACGTTAATCGCATTTAAATTATAATGCAACTAGCGACCCGCCCCGTTTTCGCACGAGTGCAATGAATAAACTAATATTATACATAGTAACTACCTCTTGAATCTGCATCTATTTAAAAAAAAAACATCTAAAACTATTGCGTAGTCTTAAAGATCTAAACATACTTAGGGACAGACAGATAGCAGATAACCAATGTATGACTTCTTTCAGTACCACCAAAAATACGAATGCAAATCAAGATCGGATAACGAGCCCCACATATTTGCAGTAGCAGATAGTGCATATCAAGACGCTCTACATCACAACGAACCACAACATGTCGTATTTTCTGGTGAATGTAAATCTGGAAAAACTACCAACATGCTACATGCACTGTCACACCTCACTTTCTTAGGTTCAATGAAAAATAATACCGCTGACAGGATCCAAAAGGCAACTAAGGTCATACAAGCTGCTATAACTGGAGCAACACCACTAAATGCTCATTCTACAAGAGGAATCTTCCAAATACAAGTCACTTACGGCAGTTCTGGAAAATTAAGCGGTGCTATATTTTGGCTTTTTCAACTAGAGAAATGGCGCGTCTCATCCACTGACATGTAAGTAAATTATAATGATATATGTTTTTCAATTTACCGATAGACATAAAAGTCAAATAAGTGTTTCAGGTCTCAAGCCAACTTCGATCTTCTTTACTATTTTTACGATGCTATGGAAGCTGCGAATCGCACAGAAGAATTTCATTTAGAAAAAAACAGAAAACATCGATATTTGAGGATACAAGATGAAGGGACTAAAGGTTTAAAAGGAGTAAGAGAGAACACAGAAAATAACGTGGCATTCTATACAGAATTTATAGAAAATCTTAAAACTCTTGACTGGGAAGAGGAAGATATAACATTTTTCGAAACAGTTCTAGCATCTATTCTAGTTCTTGGCAACGTCAGGTTTAAAGATGGAAAAAGTGGTACAGCAGAAATAGAGAATCCTGATGAAGCGAAAAAAGTTGCTAAATTATTATCTCTCGAAGAAGTCAAGTTTCTTTGGGCGTTGCTAAATTATTGTTTGATAGAAAGTGGAACTGCTGTGAAAAGGAGACATTCTACTGACGAGGCGAGAGACGCAAGAGATACTTTGGCAAGTGCACTTTACAAGAGGCTCATCGACTGGATGATTAATTTAATCAACTCCAAGCTATCATTCATGAGATCTGTATTGTAAGTATTTTAATTTCAGTATGAATATTTTCTAGTTCTGCATTATTTAACAAACGCAATTCATTTTTAGCGGCGACAAATATTCTGTGAGTTTGCTGGACATGTTTGGTTTCGAATGTTACCACAGAAATCGTTTGGAACAACTTATTGTCAATACAACGAACGAACAAATACAGTTTCTGTACAACCAGAGGATGTTTGCGTGGGAGATGCAAGAAACAGCTGAAGAAGAAGTTCCTGTGGTATCTTTACATTTCTATGACAATAAGAATTCGGTTGATCAACTAATGGGGAGGCCTCTTGGACTGTTTTATATTTTAGATGAAGCCAGTCGCACTGGTAGTGGACAAGAGTTTATTATGAGTAAGTTAACTTCTACAACGGTTTCCTGAACTTAATACAGATCGAAAATTATATATTTTTCTTCTGTTTTAGGTACAATTAGAACGACCTGCAAAGGACCCTACATCAAACTATCAGGCAGTCACGAATTTAGTGTAGCTCATTACACAGGCAAAGTGAACTATGATTGCAGGGAAATGGCAGACAAAAACAAGGATTTTCTTCCTCCCGAAATGATAGAAACTATGCGGTCTTCCACCAACGTAACTGTTCAACAACTTTTTAGAAATAAACTGACTAAAACTGGAAATTTGACTGTGTCGTCCAGCCAGCCGAAAGTCACTGTTGTGAGGTCTAAATCTGAAAAGGAGATGGAAAATCTGAAAGCTAGAGTAAGTCACACAGCATGGAACACATTTAATATTTCTTAAGGTGCCTTTGGTATAAAGTCCATCTTAATTGGTTGTTCGTTCTGAAACATCGATTGAGCTTAAATATCTAAAAATATCATTTCCAAAGTAACAAATAAAATATGTATACTTACTTTCAGAAATACAACACGGTATCCAAAGGCCAGTATTCTCAAGTACATCGCATGAGAACCGCTGCTGCAACCTACAGAGCCACAAGTTTGGAGATTCTGAAGCAGTTGTCCGTAGGTCCTGGCAGTGGAGGCACCCATTACGTCCGCTGCATCAGGGCTGATCTGAATGATAACCCCAAAGGGTTCCAGGCTGAAGTGGTCAGGCAGCAACTGCGAGCCCTGGCAATAATGGACACAGCGAAAGCTCGGCAGAGTGGTTACTCCAGTCGAATACCATTTGCAGAGTTCATTCGAAGGTGAGTTGGCAAATTCAAAAAAGGAAGGATAGGATTACAGATTTTCTGTTTAAATTGAATAGTAACCACATTTTCAGTTGAAATAAATAATATCATTATTCGGTTTTAGCAAAGCTTTGACATATATCGGTACGAAGTGAAAATGTAACTCAATCAATAACATTTAAAATACTTAAAACTTTTCTAAATAGAAACGGGATATTTACTATGTTTACTTTTTAACATCATGGCGTGGGCAACTGCGCCGAAATAACGGAGACTAAAAACCCGTTTCAAATGTTACCAATAATGTAGTTTTCTATTAATTCAATAAATTTTACTTTACTATTAAGTAAATAAATCATCTCTCTGCTCCAATAGGTACCGTTTCCTGGCATTTGATTTCGACGAAAATGTGGAAGTTACGAAAGAAAATTGTCGATTGCTGATGATTCGGCTAAAAATGGAAGGTTGGGTCCTTGGAAAAAACAAAGTTTTTCTGAAGTATTACAACGAGGAATTCTTATCGAGGTAAATATTAACTGGATACTAGAGAAGCAGCTAGTAGCAGTTAGATGAGAGTTGCCGAAGTCCTAAGTCTAACAGTGAACCGCTGTAGGTTGATGATGATAATACTAGACAACGATAAAGAGTATGAAATGGAAATAATATTTTATATTAATTACAGGCTTTACGAAACTCAGGTGAAGAAAATAATTAAAGTGCAGTGTATGATGAGAGCCTTCTTGGCAAGAAGGAAAGCTAATAAGGACAAATCGAAAGCGCTACATAGTGAGTATGGGATAATTTGACAATAAGCGACATCCAATTGAATACATACCTGCATAAAAACACGCTGTTATATTTTCAACTTTCGGCGTTGCTGATTTGAGCACGTGTATTCTAAAATCTAATGCTAAATGATGTTTAAAGTAAGTCTTTAGACTTCTTATTGAGAGTGCTGGGACCAATTGAAGTGTTTTTCTATTTAATGAAATAACCTTTAAGATATGCATTATTTTGGTTTTGTTATTGGAGAACAAATTTAAACTAAGTCCTAGGAAGTCGTGTACAAAATATGATAAGAATCCGCTTAACCATTTCAAAGATATAGCAAAACCAAAAACGTTACCCCAGCAAAATCTCGAATAACTTCGCAACCGAAGAAAGAACAAATACAAAATAAGGCACAACATTTACTTTATCTAGACAACTAATTTTATAGCTAATATTTATTTAAATATTCCCATTAGAAAGAAAAAGGTCTGGCTGGCGTAACGTTACGCCAGCAGGAAATGTTTTTGTGAAATAATTCAAAAACTATAAGCGCAACAAATTTAAAAATGTGCGCAACAATTACAGAAGCCGCAAAACTAATTATCTATAAGATTCAAATGACCATTGTCGACAACATCTGGCCTGGGTAACGGACACAGATAAGTGGACCTGTCCAGTCAGTGCAAGCATTTGTCAGTTATGTAATGTACACGTTAGTGTTAGTGGACACGGAGATTAATAATACAATATTCATAAATACATACCTACTGCAACATGTCGTTTTTAGGGTATCCGTACCTCAAAATGAATAAGCGGAACCCATACAGGATCACTTTGTTGTCCGTCTGTCTGTCTGCCAAGACCCTTTACCTCGAGAACGCGTAGAGGTATCAAGTTGAAATTTAAACCATATTTTTAAGTAGGTATGTCCCTGGGAGCTGTGAAAAAATCAATTCTCTAAGTCTACGCAATCAAAAGATATGGACATCAATGTCGTAAATTTGTTTTTATTTTCAGTAAAGGAACTCAAGAAACAGCAGTCAATGAACGTAACTGAGGACGAAGCTGCATTATTGATACAAAAAGGTAAACAACCAAATTACTAATTGCATTTTATTTCCACACTCCGCTATAGATCATCAACATTTTCCTGCCCAGGTCCCATTCTATTTGGGGCCTGCACAACACGTTTTCTTCATCCGTCCCCCCCCCCCCCCGTCAGACGTCACGGCATAATATACTCCTTTCTCCTTCATATCGTTATCTCTCCATCCATCAACAATCAGATCCATCACTCTTTTAGTCACTCACACACTGTGCTTCGTCCCTCTTCATTACATGTTCCTACCGAGACAACCGGCTCGATTTTTTTTTTTCTGTAACAGGCGCTTCTTTCAAACTTCTTCTAATTTACTCGTTCCTTACTTAGTCCATACGCTTCGCTCTCGATGCTGCATCGTAAATCAGCAGCTTCTTTGCATCAAGTTACAATAAACCGGAGAAACCTTAGGAATACTCTTCAAAATATGGCTCAAGTGAAGTTTTCGATCAAGAATTCGATCTATAATCTCCTTACATTATTTTGAAAATTTAACTCATATTAACGCTTGTAACTTCTTCCTTCATCAAATATATTGTTTTTGTTACAGCTTACCGCGGATACATAGTACGCAAGGCGTATGGGCCACTTATAAACCGAAGTACGGGACAGATAGACGAAGAGACAGCGTCATTCCTAAAAAGATTTGCCATGAGGTGGAAAAGCCGCTCCATGTTTCAAGTTCTGTTGCAATATCGGGCCGTTCGTTACCAAGATCTAGTGCATTTTTCACAACAGGTACGAAACAACTAGGTATTTATACGTAGATACTGGTTCATCCCCCCAACTTAGTTTTTTAGTTTGGTACTAGTCTTTTTTTGTGTGAAAAGGGGAGGATGTAACAATTTCCGTGGGGACGAATGTAACATGTAGCTTCTTTGTCCGACTTTGTAGATGCCTAGACAATACCTGAGAAAGATTAAGAGACGTTTGACAGAGACGTCACAACAAACAGTCAAGTACGAAGAGTTAAAGAGCACTTCTGTGATAAAGGATATTGATCAGTGTGGAGTCAACTACGTGTATTCTAGGCTGTCTTCTCTGAGTTCACGTAAAGTGCACGGGTGGTATCAGAAACTATCTTCACCATAACATTCTTTAACGACTTTTATAGTAGACTAGCATTAGCGAAATTTCACTGCACTAACAGAGGTGCTAGACAATTGTTTTTCAAGAAAACGTATTTTAAATTAAGTTAGTAAGTACTACGATCAAATCACGCTAAGTGGTTGAAACCGACTTCTTATTACTGATTGGTAAAATATAAATAGGATAAATATATACAATAGTCATAACATTTCTGACAACTACTGCTACTGCAAGAGGGTAAGTTATCACAGGGTTTAACAAGTTCTGATGTTATTTACTACACCTAGACCAAATTATCTTCGTTTCCAAAAATCAATGGTATGAGCAACTCTGAATAAATTTCGCCATCTATTTTACTCAATTTAGACATTTCGTCAGGAATTACATACGACAGTGCCATAACGCCCGCCTTTCACCCTTATCTTTAATCCACTGGGGCACATCAAGCTATACATTTCCAGCATCACATGACGTCGCTTTGTATAAATTACTAACTCGTTAATCATTTTTAAACACATAATTTACATTTATAAATCCCCCCACCCCCCAGAGAGGTACCTCTTAACGATAACGATACGAGCCGCCTCCAGCAGTACCGCTTTCTGAATCAAACCCTTGATCCAGCTGCTAACGAGAATCTTCTCAGATTTTGGTCAAGGTTTTGGCAATTAAGCCATTGGCTGTAACAACTATCGCCACAACAATCGCTAAGTCCCACATGTCGAAAACCTCGCGAGCCAAGTCAATATATTTGAATTGCTTTAGTACATTACTTTTATAAACTGGTTTTGTATAGCTTTGTTTGAAATAAACTACATTCAACTAAAACCTCTAAACGACTTCTACGTTTTTTTAATTATTTTTTTTATAAAGAAGCACCTATATAAAACTGGCTCATCTTTTTCAGGTGCATATCTACAACCAAGCAGTTTTGGAAGCTCTGCTCAACACCAGTACTTCGGTCCTCCTCGATCGAGTAGACCCTAACTCCAAGGAAGGAGACTTCCTTGGTTCTGGCCCTCCTACAGTGTGGAAACTACCCTTCAGGATCGACCAGCTCCAGTACTACGACACCTCGTACATGTGCGACCCTTCTGCAAAGAGCAAGTGAGTATTTATGTGACAACATAAAGAAGATGGGAAGAGCCACTAAAGTAGACCGTATAATTTAATTAAACTTATGTAATTGCCATATGCTGAGAAAATTAGGATTCCTAAATTCAACTTCGCATCAACGTTTGAAAATTATAAAATTATTATGATCTTTAAATAACCTCATTTCGTTGTTAACGTTTCCTATTTCTTGTTGTAGCGACACATTTGCCAGTCAATACGATTCAGACCACGAGCAGTGGGACGAACCGTTGAAACGTCGATTTAGTTCAGCACAAACCGACACAAGTAAAACATCAGCGAGCACACAGACGCTCATCACAGTGCCATTCTGCAGAGACCCCACGCAGCCGGTCCCCGTCCTACCCCCCGATGAACCGGACAAAGTACCCGCGCCTATACCAACACGCAAAGACGGACCTGCCAGCAGACCAGCAGTATACAAGAAGAAACCAGGCCAAGCACCGCAAAGCTACTACCAACCACCAGAACCTTGGTCAGGAGTCAGAGATGATACAGATGTCCTCGAAGACACGGCACCGAAATTACGAAAGGCAAACTACACCAGAAGCATGTACGCTATCGATTCTGAAGCGCAAGATCCGATAATGGAACTCCAGGCAATGGCTAAATCAACCAACGATATGAACGAGGACGAACCTCCGTTCAATTTTCAGGCAATGTTGAAGAAAACTCCCCGGAACAGAGCGTCCATGAAGAGGTCTAACGAGTTGGGGAATGATTTGGAAGAGAAGCAGACGGTTGCCAAGCATATTATCTCGCCGAGCAAAGCGAAGCCACCGGCAGCTCCGAAGCACCCCGCACCAACACCTCCGACAGGTAAACCACCTCCTACTCCACCAGCGACTAAACGCACTGCGCCAACTCCTCCACCATGCAAGGTGGCACCCGAAACTCCGCCACCCAGCAGGGTCACTCCACCACCACCGCGGTCTTCAAGCAGAGAAATCATCAGACAAAACTCAAAAGACCTTATCATTGCTGCATTGAAAAAGAGGGATTCGATTGACTCATTAGCTGATCTGATTGGCTCGGACGATAATAAAGTAGAAAATGAGAAGGTGGAATTGGCGCCAGGAATCACAGTCGAGGGTACAGTCACAGATTTATAATAGACAAATTAAGTTTCGTAAAAAATATATTTAATCTCCATTGCATTGGAAGTCCGCATACATTATTATTTATATTATGGTGTTACAATATTAATATTGTTTTTGACAATTAAGTTTTTAAAGCCATAAGTTTTATGTAAATCATAAATGTTTTTGTTAATTTCTAAATTATATAATTTATATCTCAATAGAGTTAAGTATATTAAATACAAAAGATATTCTTAAAGCGAATTATGGCGAAACGTTGTGTTATCTAACACGTTTATAGAGTTCCATCACATCGTAAAAAAATATATCAAGTTTTATATTAAATCTTAAGAGAACCTTAACCGAAAACGCTTTGGTAACTTATTTTATTTGCTTATAAACCAATGTTACATGGTTACTATGACTCTAGAAACAGTAGTGAGGTCCATGGAAGGTTAGCATTTATTGATGAGCGATACCTTATTATAAATATAATTTAAATTTATAAGTAAAAGAGTGTTTTGTGTTGCAGTTCAGACTGAGAAAGTATTGGAGTTAATTTAGTAGTAAGAATGAAAATTCAAGTTCTAGGATTTATTTTACTGAATGTAGTATCGCTCATACGACATAAGTACTAACAAATAAATAGATACAGTAGGTACGTTTTATTATGCTTATAAGCTCACTGTTATTATTTTAAAGAAGCTCGATCGAATAATTTGTACAGTGTGATGATATGTTTGTTAAAACTTTGATTTATATTTAAAAGGTTAAGTTTAAACAGCCCGTTAATTGGCTAGCGACATTATGGTGTAAAATGAAATATTTAAGCCTATTTGGCAAGTCGACATAATACTTTTACCAAAGATTTAAATCGTTTGGATGTGCGATCACTGAAGTAAGACATAAGGGTCAAGCGATACAGATTCCTTGTAACGTGCGAAGGCTTGACAGCTTTAATTAGGACACTGTGAAGAAATCTGTGTTTGAACTCATCGTGGGGCGAGAACTCATCGTGCGACGAGAACTCATTGTGCGACGCGAAGTCATCGTACGATCTGTGCCAATGAGGACAACGCCTGAGAAGCATGGAACACTTCGATTTTCAGTATCACATGAGCATGAGGTTTTTAATCGCAATGATTTAAATCTTTAGTTCTGGAACACGTTGTTTCGAGTGCAAATGAAATTCGGGCGCAGCTTTTGTTTGTCCCTCATTAGAAAAAGTATTCAAATAAGTGCATACAGAAGAGTATTTCAGTTAGAAAATCAATTAAATGTCTTCATTTGGGTGCGAAACAACGTGTTTCTAAAGTCACCTTAACAGGGTGTGACAAAAATAATAACATACAAGTGTTTACAACCACAAATTTTAAACTGCCTTACATATTATATGCCTTATAAATCACTTGGAAAAATAGTTGATGCAATAAAGTACCAAAATATACTTCTACTTTCTTTTTTATCTCGTTCCCATAAATATTTTCTTTCTTTTAAATTTAGGCCACGCATAATTTCTAATCGAACATTTAATTTCCAAAATATTATTTTTCATATACCTCTTGAAATCACATACTTATGTTATTGCCGAATAATTGACTTAAAAACTAGTTTTTTTTTAATTAGAAAAATACATCAAAAGGGTTATAAAAATATCAAGTATTTCTTAAGTTCTACATTAACCTTAAGCTCTAGGAATTCAGTCAATGTGTTAAATTGATTAATATATTGTAGGTACAAAATTTAGGCTTGAATTAAAACTTTTTAATATCGACCCATACTAAAACCAGCTTGGAAAAGTCTCCGTTCAACAGGTGCCTACCAGCCTACAGATGGTGTCGCCGAGACCGACCCAGAAAGAATTAGCGTGACGCGAGGGTTGACTCGACGTGGCTCGAGGCATGAGTTCATAGATCATGGAGTGGATGGTTCAAGATTAGCGAGAGGCTTTTGTCTTGAAGAAAAAAAACTAAAGAAATGCAACATATCAGTTAAAAGGCAGAACTAAATGCAGTTTTTTTTTTTAGTGAGTCGTTCTCGCATAGTTTGCCTAACAGTCTTTTAGACGACCTAAGAAAACCCTTTAAATTTAAATTTTAAAAAAAGTAATATATATAATTCTTGTGTCGCGGTGCTTGATACCAAACTCCTCCGAAACGGCTGGAAATCGCTGGGCATAGCTAATAGTTTAAAAAAAATACTGAAAGCTAGTAGACATTTTTATGAGCTAAGACCACCACATGGTTGAATTGAATCCAGGGCCACTGCCTGCCGGGGTTGTGAGTTGTTCGAAAGAGATACCCTGGCCCGGATCACAAAGGGCAAAAGAAGAAACATGGATGGGTTTTAGTCAGTAAAAGTCTGTCACACACTTCCGCGCTTTCGAGCAGAGCGGGAGAAGTTATCCGAGAGATTGTTTTTAAGTCGAAATAAAAGGTTATACTAAAAAAAAAGGCTCGCTTCATATAGATTTCATTTGATACTCATATCATGGGAATATATGACGAATTTTAATTTTTAATTATTCTTTTGGAGCATTCTAACACAAGCAAATTAATTGCTCAAAAGGATGCTTCTCAATGTAACTAGCATAAGTTATTTAAGTTACTGAATAAACATTTTTTTTTTCTTTTGTCTCGAGCAGGCTTGAGCGGTATCAGTACATCAGGATTAATAAAAAAGTATCCATTTAATGGTACTTCCAAAGAGTACTTCCTACATATTTTTTTGTCTGATTTATTTGAAGTGTGACTTGATACATTGATTACAAAATACAATTTTATCTTAAATTCTTTAAAGCTAACTAAATGATTGATTAGCCCCAGAAATTATTTTTAAACCTATAATTCCCGTGCAAATAGTGACTTAGAATAAAAATGATTTTTTTAGTTATTATATTTAGAAGCTATTAATATGGCGCTTACGTTACTAAAAACCGTGATTTCATAACTATGAGATCATCACATACCTTTATATAGTTTAAACAATAAATACGAACAAACTAAATATATTAGCAAAGTCATCGTATATAATATCCAAAAATATTTGCAAACGGTTCATTGTATGTCTTTAAACATTTTAAAACTATGTGGTACAGACCCCAGGCATGCCTTTTTTGCTTTCGGCCATTGTCGACGCAGTCTGTACCTAGCTTTACACACACGTGAAATATCTTACCGGCAAATGGCAAACATTAAAATCATATTTACGGTTCTCGCCATACCTTTTGAACGCCAGCACCTTTTTAGCGATTTTTTTTTTGGCGAAGCCTAGTATTTTTTTTCTTTTTTATTATTATTATTTTCGCTAGTTATGGGACATTATAGATTATTATTCAGTTAATTATAATTGAATAATTGACGGTGACGTCTCAGCCACGCGACCGTTTTGCAACTTAAGTGGTCAATGGCGTTCAAAAGGTTAAACATTTTTACTGCAATTTACAGACACAATATGAAAAACAATAACGTGTTGCTGGAAAGTAGTAAATTAAAAGTTTAAATAGGTGCAAAAATAAAAACAAGTGTATATTACTGACCATATTATTGTCAACTAATGCTTCAACTGGCCGAGTGGTACTTATATTATAAATTTAAACCGAAAATGACAAGACCAGAAGTTTTCTCACTGTGCAATAAAAAGTTACAACTTATGGTACTATAACGTGTAGCTTGATTTTTAACAAGACAAGAGAGCAATCAACTGAATTGTCAACGAGACTTACACATCTCTTCAATTTTTTAAGTTTACAAAAATATATGTTATTTCGTGGACATAGAACAACATTTACAATAAACAAAAGATCAGTGTATGGTCAATCGCGGTACGAAAAGGTTAAGCACTTCCGAACACCAATGAACTTTACTTACAAAACGAAAAAACAAGATTTTCGTATCATCTATACCAATATTATATTTACCAGAAGAGCAAAGATTTTGTTTGTTTGTACCGAATATGCTTCGAAACTACTGGACCAATTTTAACCATTTTTCACCAAAAGAATGTTTAATTATGAGGAAGTAACATAAGCTATTTAACAACACGCTACGGTACTTGGGAGCTGAGCAGATGGCGAAACTGCTGGGCACAACGAGTATGCTTATACAACCTTTTCATTCCGCAACTGTATACTGTCCGTGTCATTTCGCTACTTCACGAATCTGCGCGTATCATAAAAGTATTAAAGTTTAGTAACTAAAACGGTTATCACACGATACGGCTCGTCCGCGCGGTTTGGCGTTTACGCGGATCTCATGTCGCATTGGCTTGTGTGAAATGCCCATCTCCGCGCGGCACACTTCCCACACAATCACTTCGTCGCCTATGTCCGCGCTTACGAGTGTATCCGTATGAAAATCACCTAAACGTAAACTGTCCAACAAAATAATGTTTACATAAAAAAAAACAATTAGAGGTCGTACTTTAATCACGTGAAGTTAAAACAGGGGGGAGCGGGGTTAGAAAAAACTCACGTGGGGTTGAAATTAGCGGGGAGGGGGTTAAAACGAATTCGCTAATTCGTTAATCGATTTTTTGCCTAAAATACCCAAGGAAGTTTTTTTTTTCAATGAGTCAATAATATTAGTTGTTTTATTAATACAAATTCACACAGATCAGATCGACTATTACATATCTTCAACAAGAAAATACACGTAATGGAGGAGGGAGAAGGGGGGATAGCCTAAAACCTCACGGCGTTTCACCACCGGGGGGCTATAAAACGTCTCACGTGATTAAAATATGGCCCCTTAGGTACAATATTTACGTCATACCTCCACGCCTTCAAACAAGTAACTGAGTGACATTAGGTTCGTTGAGCGTCAGAACGGCGTGCGCCTCCACCATGACGACGAGCGAGTTCCGCGCCTCCTCGTGCGGCACGCCGTGCGAGCGCGTGGCGTGCGTGTACCACGCGCCCGTAGATGGCAACACTGACACGCACCATTTGCACGACAGCCTGGAATTATCACAAGTTAAAACTGGTCAAAGAACATTACTTTTTCGTCTTCTACACATTGGTATTTTGTATATGTTATGTATTTTTTAGAATGTATTTATATAAATATATATTTATTATTTTTATTTTATTAGTATGTAAGTTATTGTTATTTTTACACACGTGTCTACATGTCTCACGTGTCTCTGTAATATCGCTGGTCTGTTGGAAGGGATTTGTTAATGAAATAAGCATCCCGTGTGATCTTTTATCTGTACGATTTTTTTTTCCATACTTATGTGTTTTGTGTGTACATAAATAAATAAATAATAAGCAACTAAACTCAGTAAACATGTTATAACATTAGACCTTCAAATTCCAAGTCCACAAGGTACGGTACACAAGGAATCTAATAGCAGGTGTAAATAGATTTTGACGTGCAAAACTCATTTTTTCTGATTATAAGGTTGGCTGTTTAAAACAAGTTGAGAAGTTGTATCAATAAAACGTACCTGTTTGTAACGTGTCTTGATTTCACATGTCTTCGCCTATACCCCCAACTGTTGTACACGCGAGGACAAAACGGGCATGGGAATGATGGATCTGCAAATTAAAACCGCTAAGTTATTTTGTCTCTTTAAAACTTGCTTAGACCCTGGACCGCATTAAATTATTATAAAAATATCAATTGCTGATTTGACTCGGATTTTTGTTGAATTCAAAGGGTTTTTTTTTCAAGAATCCCTTAGCTTTAAAAAAAATTAAAGTCATTTTTGTAACATCAGCTATCTGTCAGTAAACGTCCCGTCAAAAAACAATCCAGCCGTTTCCGAGATTATCCAGAACAAACAAACAGAGATACTGTTTTTTTTTTGTAATAATGTGTGTTTCTGTTAAAAGTAACGTAGTTACATGATTTTATATGCAAGCTGTAAGCGTTTGAAATTACAAGCAGACACATCAACTTTTATTTGTTTGCAAAGATTGACAATAATTCATAATTATTCTTTATTACAATACAGAGGTGTATTGTCACAGGAGAATTCTGAACAAAGCAATAACATCACGAAAGTTTGCAACCACTTCAATATGCACAGTTGCATACCATGAAATGAACAAAATTGTATTTGTGAAGTACATCATGATACAAACATAAACAAGTATTCAAAGCAAAACTGAATCGATGTTTAATATTTGTGTCACAGTTTTTTGACGACACGGTTGGCGCAGTGGCTGAGCCATTGACTGCTGCGCTGCGTGTCGCGGGTTCGATTAAATGATAAATGATGTTTATTTTGCAAGTAGGTTTTCAAAAACACTTTTACACGTCATTTTTTTTTAAACTAGATGAGTCCGTTGTTTCGTACCTGACTACTCTGAGAAGAAACAGCCGAAACAAACTCAGAGGTCATAGTCTCTTTTATTGACAAAACAGACAGATTCCCGCACGGAACAAATATTGTTAGTGTGCGTGAATTTAAATGTTTGTAAACGCACCCACGATACAGGAGAAACTCCTGGTGTGGGGTAAAGTTTTTTTTTTTTAAATTTTTAGAAACGTGAAATTCTGTACCTTTACAATGTGCATCAGTTGACACCAAATTAAGATTCTCCGTTTTAATACTTAGCGATTCAATCCTCGTTCCGCTTTGCAGTACTGTTTCCACTTCTTTGTCTATTTCAATTATTTCATTGGATGCATTACCATTGTTGATCTTTTCATTCAAACATGGCTGTGTGCTGCTCACTTCAATCTTATCAATGCGGTCACTTAGCATGTACGACTTTTTGTTCAGACAGTTTTCTGAACTTATTTGTTTCTTGTCCGATGAATCTTCTAGTAATGCTATGTCTGTGTCATTTGTATTGTCTCCGGAATAATCCGTGAGGGGTGATTCTACAGGCTCAATTTTGAGTACAACATTCTGAAAAAAATGGTGGATATGATTATTTTTTGGCAGTTTTATAATATAAGTAAGAAGAAAACTCAGCAATAAGAAGAGGAAGTTGAAGAGGCAGTGTGCAAGTGGTATGACAATGTCAATCTGTGTACCACATTTTGGTCACACATTCTATAAATCCAGCCAATGTTGTCATACTTCAGAAAAAATAAATTGCATACTGTTTTATAATTTGTATGTGCTTACAATGTTAAGGAACAAATATTTTTTCCAAATGATGGTAACCAGACAAGACACATGAGCGCATTTTTGGACTCACAGCATTCAGCTCAGTGATTAATGTTGTAACTTTTATTAAACAACACGCTTATCAGCCCTTGCAATAATAGTAAAAAAATAATAATCTTTATTGGCATAAACAAATTACAAACATATTAATGAATTCCCCAGCTCCTGCGCTAGTGTACACTGTATTACAGGAGCTAGTGTCTTCCCCTTATAACAATGTTACATCTTATTTATGTCTTCCAAAGATTAAAAAAACAAATCAACATAATAGATAAATCAAAAATTAAAAAAAAAACAAACATGCATTCAACACATGTTATGTGATGGGCGGGCGGTATGTGCTTGCACATGTTAGTTGGGGTGTGAATGTGTAAAGTGTAGGGAAAAGTAGTGTGTTGTGTATGTGTGAGGCTGAGGGGGTATGAGAGAATATATTGAGTGAGGGTGTGTGTGTGGTACACGTACGCAAAATACGCGCCTTGGATGTGGAGTTGCGGACACCAGCCCAATATACTATACAGCCCTTGCAACATTTTCCACAAGAGGTAGTAAGTAGATATACTTACAGATTGTTTCCCACTATCTGAACTAATCTTGTGTACAGTTTCAGAATCTATGGTTGGTATACACTTCTTGCACTTATTGTTGTTGTCTTGTTCAGCCCTTTTCCGTTTCTTTGATTGAGTTCCTGACAACTTCTGTGAAATTGTTAACAAGTTGTGAGATAAAATGTTTAGACCTTCTAAAATCAAATGAATGTGTTAATAATTCTGTTTTGTAAGTGATTGTGCAAAAAAGTATCCTGCACAGAGTTTGTGCAACGTTTTTTTAAACTTGTTTTATAACCTCACTTATAAAATAAAAAGTTTATTGCAGAAACTTGTACAATGCTTACAGTGAATATCATAGGAACCTCCTTTTAATTAAAAGATATACCTGTGCTAGGAGACCCTGCTCTCCAATGGTAAAAGTGCACAATTAAAGAAACAATAATTAACTATGGCCTTTTTACAGTGTTAGTAATCATGCATGGGACAGATATTAATTATTTTATTATAAAGGGCAGTGGAACTTAAATCTAATTGTCTTTTTGCATTAGTTTTAGTAAAATCTATTGGGGCAACATGGTGTTTACTTCTTTTTTCTCAGAGTGAGCGTCAAATGGACTTCGTGTAATTTTAAAACTGCAATGAGTACATATTATTTTCTGACAGTGAGAATACCGCTAAAGGAGTATAACTCTTATAAAACATACTTACATTATGCTTCTTTTCCACAACATCATCTAGCACAGCTATATCAGTATCAATTGTGTTTTCACCGGAATAGTCTGTTAGTGGTGATTCCGCTGGTTCTAATTTTGGCACTAGGTTCTGTAATTATCAGTATTTATGGTCAATTATGAATTTTATAAGTCTGCAAATAGCAATAACCTTCATTATTGGAAGAGTAATATTACAGTTAGTGGACAACAACATTAGAAATGCTAGATCACTTTGAGAGAGCATTAATTTGTGATATTTTTGAGTCCTGTTCATACAAAGTATGTCCTATCTCGGGAAACAAATGGATGAGGGGAACTAAGAATGGCAGAAAAAAGGGGATGTGCATAACTAACAGTTGGTAATTCCTGAAATGATGATGATGACATTCAAGTATTCTAAAATTTGCACTTTAAAAGCTTTATTTTGCATTGTATAAGGGGTTGGTATCCGCAACTTGAAGTCCAAAGAGCGTATTATAAGTATGGGTTGGAATACTAATCGATCCACCATAGCTCCACGAGAAAGGCCAGCAAGGTGTTGCTGACGATTTTGCAAAGAATACCTGGATTTTGCACATATTTGCTGAAACTTTATATTTGCTGGATTATGAATTATTTCAAAGATAATCTAGATTTATTTCAATTTATTAAAATAAATTGTGAAGACAAACCAGGGAGGGAAAATCACATCTGCAAACCCTTGTTTCAAAGCCTCTCAATCCCATTGATAGCCAAGTGAATTGAACAGTTTCTACATATTGTATCTCTAGAAAATACACTTGCAAATCAAATAAAGGAGTGGCCACATTATAACTTATTGCCATTTTATTGAAAGCAAGTAGCTAAGGTGAATGTGACTTACATTCTGAACTACATCTTGCCTATTCTGTGCTGACACACATTTCTTACATTTGCTGTTTGCATCCTCTTGCTCACTCTTCTTACGTTTCTTTGGCACACCGGTCCCAGTAGTTTTCTATAACAATGTTTTAGTTTGAAAAAAATGCTATTGAAAGTATGAGCAAAACCTTATCAATTTATTATATTTTTAAATAACCTGATTACCATGGGACCACCTGGAATGTAAAACATTTGAAACAAAAAAAAAATCTTTCAAGGCAGTAGGTACAGGCGTTTTTGAGTATGTATGGAACATACATAAAAAGAAGATTCCAACAAATTGAGAATGTCCTCCTATTTTGAAGTCGGTTTAAACTATCAAATAAGCTAGTAACTTACATCTTCTTCGCGGGAAACCTCACTGCCAGTCGACAAACCACAAATTCTCAATGTCTCTGCAGTCTTCAGCAGTACTGGCAGGAATTCTTCAGTCACATTCACCTCCCCATTGTACATAAAAGTCAGCAGCGTCCGCAGAGAGGCCGTACTGATGTCATGAAGCACTATAATTGGATCCTTGTGGGGGTTTTGCTACGAAAAAAAACGTGTGGGTGTTACGACAAGACCTCACGTTAGGAAACCATATAAAGGCAATATGAACCATTCTAACAAAGTTACCTGAAATATCGTCCTGAAAACTGAACTATTCGCCGATAATATCACTTTATGAGCCTTAAAACTGAGGCCCTCGGAAACCAAAGTAACATCCGACAAGCCCTCATCTTTGAATAATTCTTTAACGTTAAACAATATGTTGCTCTGATACCCATTCCATTTTAAACTTATTTCCTGATTCGCCATTATGAGCCACTAAGTTATCATAAAGAGAACTTTAATCTTTCTAACAAAGCAAAATAAATAATAGAAAATGAATCTACATGAAACGACGCAAAATTGCTTTGCTTTGATTGAAAGAAAACAATGCCACAGATAACCACACAGTCACAGAGTACTTTTTGGATAACCATAAAATTTATTTTATGGTGTTTCCACCATAAAAAATATTATTAACTTTATCGTGGCTGCTTGTTTCGCTGCTGTAAACAATCTTTTTGTTTTTTTGAGTAGTTACACATTTTGAAATTCATTCCATATTGTTTATTAAAATTTTGTTTTAATTATACTAAAAGATCATGTTCCCAGTTCATACAAAATAAATATGGCGGGGAAACATATTTGGCGGTAAAATTTAAAAAAACTTGGTTCTTCGTTCGGATCATAATCACTTGACCTATTTGCTTTTATTTATTTTTACATAAGGAAAGGTATGTCCACATGAAATGTATTTAAGAATTAAAAGGGCGACAATATGCCTATTCGTTAGGTACCGTCACATCATCGAAAATACTGTCGGGCGTTGGCTATCATATTAGTCAGACTGGGACCATTTGTTACTAAATAAATATCATTATTGTGAGTTTTCATCGCGCAAACTTGATCAGAAAATTAGCATAGTAAACTAGCATGGAACGTGTAAGCATGACTGTTTTGTATTTATAAAACGGAATACCTTATAGGTAGGTACTAAATAGATTTATTTAAACGCTGGTTGAAACGTAGAATATCTACTGAATTCATAGCAACAGATTGCACTTTTATGTTCCTTGAATTCATAACTACTGATCAACATAATTACATCACCTAGGAAATTATAATTAAAAGTGGTACAAGTACCGGGGTTGAGGATTGTTCGAAAGAGATACCGCGGCCCCCGAACTTAAAGGGCAAAAGAAGGAACATCGGTGGGTTTTAGAAGTTAAAGTCTGACAGTTAAATTCTGACACTTCCTCCTGCTCCGCCCAGAGCTAGAGTAATTTGATGATTTCCCATCCGCAAATAAAGTTTTATAAGTATCTATACCTACTTTTAAATCTGTGTGCTTAGCACCTACAAACAAATAATGTTGGACCCAAAGTGCTGCCTTGTGGAACGAAATGATCGTGTTGATTACAATTTATTATCGTGCTGTAATCGTGGCTTATTCCAAAATGTTCATCGACAATATTTACATAGATTGAAAGTATTTTTTATGTATTTTATGCCTGAAACTACTACTAATCGCTTTCTAAGAATAATCGATTTGCGACATACCAGTTGTAGGTGTAGGTAACAGATTATACTTAAAAGTAATCAGCCAATGTCGTAAACGTTGTTTTTGGAATACTGGTTATTTGTTTATCTTCCAGCCTTGATCGTCAGCAAGGTTTGTAAACAGCTACTTATTAGATAAACTGAATTGCGAAATCTGTTACCTTATCAGATAACTTGCCCAATAATAATTAAGTTAGTTTGAACAGCTCGTCTTGCGTATTTACGTGGTTATGTCCCCACTTCTGTATGTTGAGAATATTCATGCCGCCCATGAGTCTCTGACTTAAAAATATCTCTCAGGTATAAATTTAGCAAAGGTTTGCTAAATTTCACTGAATTTTGTCCACACGATTGTACAAATCACAATGTTGGATATTGCTACATTACTTTCCAATTTATTTCTACATTTTGTAATTTCAAACCCGATGTTGTTTATTTCAAATTACATAAGTTTAGGAAACTTAGCTCTCACAGCTATTCCTAATAATTTTACATGATTAAAAAAAATACCGTGTGTGTCGTTCCGTGGACTGAGCCACAAAGTGGAAACCGGTACCTAGTGAGAGTGACAAACAGTAGTTAAACATATAAATCAACAGCACTAATCCAATATTTATACAACAGATAAAATAATAGTTGTCATCACACTGTAGAGGAAATAAACAATAAGTAGGTCACCAAACAATATCCGTGCATTGCCCTGAAAATAGGCTTATCGTAGCTAATCAAATAATCTAGCCCTTATGAAACTGTTGTCTCAACTTTGGTCAACAGTCTATCATTTACAATTGATGGCTCTTCACCTACTATAAATTAAACTTGATTGGACTATTCACTCGTTACTGAATAATCATTTGCTTCCTAAAATGTTTTGTATTTCAAGACTGTTGTGTTATTTAGCCGTAACAGTTTTTCTACCGAAAATCGTGTATACATTTGACTATTATACATTCTATTCTTCTTCTGAAGATACTACGTCTGAATATACTTCTTCTGACATTTTAGATGACGCTCGGTTAGACACGGTAAGTTCTTTTTCATCGTTATTATCAAAGATGCTCTAATTTCCACTATTATGCTACTCTTCCTTAATTTTGTATCTATTCACCTTACCTAAAATATTATATTGTGATGAAATGTCCGTTTCCAAAATAACTACAAGAGTTACTGAAATGTCCTGACATTTTACTCTCGTAGATATTGGATTTGTTTGTATGACTCACTTTAAAATATGACTTTCCCAGCAATTTGGCAACTCCTGGCAGACAGTTGTCTGGTCTAAGTTTACACTGACTCACAATTTTCTCCGTAGTTTTCGTTGATAAAAAAATATGGGTATCCATGCGAGATTCATCGTGTTTACACAGAAGATAAGTATATACTGGAGATGCACCGGATACCGAACAACTCACCAACGGCACCCGTTGTTCTCCTGCAACATGGTTTGTTGTCTTCATCTGCCGAATGGGTGCTCATGACACCTGGCCGAGGACTTGGTATGACAATTTAAAGTTATTTTTTAGCTTGTCAAGTTTCTCACTACGGGACGAAGGCTCCCAAAATAATATTTGTAGAGGATAATTTTATTGAAGACTAGTTTTCTTGCGCGGTGTCACCCGCGTCTTTAGTTGCTGCCCCGCTCCCGTGAGTAGTAGCGTGATGTTGTATAGCATATGTTACTTTCTAATAATGTAGCTTCGTATTAGTGAAAAAATGGTTAAAATCAGTCCAGTAGTTTTGGAGCCCATTCGAAACAAACAAATCAATATTTTATATAATAAAGAGGAAATATTTGTATCTTTCCTCTGTATTATATAAAAATAAATATTTAATTATTTTTTTATTTAAAAAAATAAAAAACTTCGCCCCACACTAGGAATTTCTCCTGTATCGTGGGTGCGTTTACAAACAAAAAAACTTAAACTCACATACACAAACACCCAGACCCGAAACAACTATCTGCAGGTCATACAAATATTTGTTCCGTGCGGGAATCGAACCCGCGACACGCAGCGCAGCAGTCGATCGCTCAGCCACTGCGCCAACCGTGCCGTGTATTTAATAATATAGATTGTATAGCAAATTGCTGCTGCTATTGTAACTGGCACTGGAAATATATTTCACTGCTTTTTTTTAAGTGTTAAGTTATGGATATATTTGACGCAGTACAATATAGAGTATTTACGATATCAGATTATTTCAAAAGATTTTTATTGCAGCGTACATCTTAGCAGACGCTGGTTATGACGTATGGATGGGCAACGCACGTGGAAACACTTACTCGCATAGACATGTCTCTTTAAAACCCACATCATCAGCTTATTGGAAGTTCAGTTGGCATGAAATAGGCTACTATGACCTTCCCGCCATGATTGATTACATTCTGAAAGATACTGGAGCTTCTAGAATCCAGTACATAGGCTTCTCTCAAGGGACCACGGTTTTCTGGGTGTTGATGTCTACTAGACCAGAATACAATGATAAAGTCGTTGCTATGCAAGCTTTAGCACCTGTTGCGTATGTGGGTAATATTAAGAGTCCTCTTATAAAAGCTATTGCGCCTTTCACAAACTCCCTCGAGGTAAGTTGGGGTGTGGTGAATGATTTGTTTATTTTTTTTTATAAAATACCCTTACTTTAAAAAAAAATATACATTTAAAATGTTATTTTCTTTCAGATCATATTCAAAATATTAGGGACGAATGAAATACTGGCGAATGGCAAGATAAATGAACTTGCCGGACAGAGCTTGTGTGTGGAGGAAGCAATAACCCAATCTCTTTGTACAAACCTTTTATTCCTTATTTGTGGATTCAATTCGGAGCAGCTGAATACTGTGAGTTTATAAGATTTTTTTTTTTTGTAAAGTATTTTTTGTTCTTTTCAATACTGCCTGCAGCTTCTAGGGCATCATTCTAAAGTTATTATATTTTTGTTCTCAGACGATGTTGCCAGTAGTGCTAGGTCATACACCAGCAGGATCTTCCACAAGACAAGTCATACATTTCGGACAATTATACAAATCGGGAAAGTTCGTACAATTTGACTACGGATGGATTGTGAACAAACGCAAATATGGAAGCTTCAAACCGCCAGCATATAACCTAAAAAACATCAAAACTCCCGTTTTTCTTCATTATGCTGACAACGACTGGCTATCAACACCTACCGATGTTAAAAAGCTGGCTAAAGAAATCCCAAGTGCAGTTGGAATATACAGGGTACCATTACCAAAGTTTAACCATTTGGATTTCGTTTTCGCCATAAATGCGACGGAATTAATTTACAATCGGTTGCTAAATATAATGGCGCAATTTAAACATGAACCATAAACTAAGACACACTATATTTAACGAAACTTATGACATTACAATACAAATACATTTTTTTTGTCGTCAGATGGTCTATCTTTCATTTTAACCTCTTGTCTGAACCTGTGAAAAATAAAAAATAACTATATTTTGTTGCTCTTAAACGGGTCGGAAAAACAACATAATTTTGGAAAAAAAAATTAGCTACTTACAGTTCCTCTCTCAGTGTTAATACCAATAATGTATTAAGTATTCAGAAATTAGATACGAAAACTGAATCACTACTAGCAAGTGTAGTTGTTGTACATGACGATGAAGACTTGCAAACATTAACTGTACTGAATGAAGCATCAATATCACATTTGCTTTCACGTTTTGAGTGCGCTATTCCCATTTCTCGTTTCACGATAGCACCGAAGGTGTGTTGTACTGAAAATTAATTATTGTTGGGGAAGAAAGAAAGAAAGAAGACATGCTACGTCGACCACAATTACACAGGGACTCTCAACACGTAATGTGATTTAAATTATTGTAAATCTAAAAAACAAAGCTACATCAAATTCAAGACTACCTTTGGCCAATAGCTCGATAGGATCTTCTTTCTTATTAGAACATGATTTTTCCATATTTAACTCTCTCATATCTGGACTATTGGTTTTATGAAGCACTTGTAACAAAGAAATGTGTCCATAAGCCTGAAAAAATTACGTTTATTATTTTTCATATGACTTTCAAAAGAATTTCAAAGGATTTCACCCGTGTCATTTTGAGAACTTACAGCATTTTTACCACTCTTCATTGTAATGATCATTTCAGACTCGACACCTTTAATTGGATTTGTATTTACACTATCATCTGCACAACATTCAATTTGCTTTGGTAATGTAGCAATACTATCATGGAAACTAGTGTTGGTAGATTTTGAAGGAGTAAAATTTGCGGACTTCCACGAACAGTTTTTGTTGTAAACATTTTGAAGATCAAGTCTTAAACAACTATTTTCTCTTTTCAGTTTGTCTATGTCTTGCTTTTGGCAGTAACATTTTTCTTCCAAATTAAGTAGAATAGCTTTCTGACTTTCAATTTCTTCACTGACTAGGTTGCATTCGCACCCTGCGTCTACCATTTTGGCTTTTCTAGTGCTGCATTTACTGTGTCTACGATTATTGACCGATGAACTTGTTCTATTAGATCTATTTACCATAGGGTTCGATAAGTAATCAGTATCTGTTGATTTAACTTTATAAGATTTCATGACGTTAAACTCTGTCTTGCCTGCACTTTTAATAACGCCATAACTTTTATGATCTTGACCATTGGGCATGTTACGAGGAACGGTTTCGTTTATCGCTAACTTTTCTTCCCAAATACAGGGATTTGTAAATTCAGGGGAACGATTCAAATACGAGATATTCTTCACAAACATAGCTTGTTGCGTCATATCTGACTGCCAAATTTTTGCTACAGTCCGCACACTATCACTACCGCGACATCGGTTTTGGTCTAGATCATCGTCGTTTGGAATAGTTATATTAAATATCTTTTCAATTATTATTTTCCAAAACATTTTAAGGCTTTTGAGAGCTTCCAAGCATCGGTCACAGGGCCAATGACTGGTTTCAATCTCCTCCTAAAAAAATATAAGAAGGTACCAAGGTCATGTGAATCACACATAAAACAGTGTTGCGCACTTAAAGAATTAAATGATAAAAAAAACTTACATCATTAAAATACTTTTCAAAATGTTCTTCATTTTTTAAACAACTTCTCATTGCATGGCATGAATTGCAAATGCTTTCCAGCACGACTTTCGATTTGCAATCTTGATGGCAACGGGGCGTAACCTAAAGAATTTTTATGAGGACTATCAATTTACCGTTATGATGAAACAGAAATGTGATGATTAGTCATCTACCTGTCTTACCCTGCATCGGCTTCTGCACGTCATTGTCCTCATAAATCTGGCTAAAGCGCCCGTGGGTAATACGCAAATAGGCATATCAGCCTTAATCCAATCCCTGAGGTAAAGATCGCGCGTCCGTATATCATGACTCCATGCCCTGACGTCTCGGCAAGACTCG
Organism: Ochropleura plecta; assembly: GCA_905475445.1. Lineage (NCBI taxonomy): Eukaryota > Metazoa > Arthropoda > Insecta > Lepidoptera > Noctuidae > Ochropleura > Ochropleura plecta. The sequence continues at coordinate 15,905,265 of FR997727.1, read as the reverse complement.
TATGATTTGATCTTACCCTCGTTGCGTGAGTCCAGTCGTAACGTGATACGAGCCGCTATGTGATTCATTGAACACAAACACTTCTCCGACTATTTTTCGATCGAGCTTCCATGTTGACGTAAAATTTTGAGATCCAGAAATGATGATGACAGTTGAAAACGTCAAGATGTCACAAGTGATGTGATTCCGGTACAAGTTTCATCATTTAATAAGATTACAAACTTTTTAAAAGCTTCCCTATTAGTCCTGGCATTACATCACACAATGAAAACAATTTTAAAATTTGACATTCTATTTCAAGCCACCATTCCACCTAGATTTCTTTTGACAGTTCAAAATATTTGATAATTTTCGTTATACACATTTTACCGTAAGTAATAGCAAAACTAAACATTTTAAATCGTATCGTTACGCGTAAAATGGATGGCGGAGAAAAGTAGTATATAGTTATATACATGCATATGTTTAGAAAAATCGTATATTATCCTTTAAGTAGACAAAATAGTTGGCATTACAATGTCTTTCATAACGAAAAGAGAACGTGTGTTCAACGAATATGAGCTATTCGATTTACCGGCGAGGAATGAAGGGAAGCTAAAGGCCTACGCGTCATGTACGGATGCGAGAGCCTGGTCCCACTTTGGTTCTGACAAAACTGAGCACTTGGTGGATTTAATAAAGAGGAACAACGAGACCGTCCGACCAAAGTATTTGCCGACGAACGTGATAGTTGACACACTTATGGTAGCCAAAAATGCCGAAATAGCGCGCTTGAAGCGAAGGATTGAAGAGTTCGAAGAAATGATGACCGCATACGATGTACTAGAGCTATCGTGCGATCAGAAGTGTGAAATTGCTCGTGCTGTAAGTTTATATTATATTTAAGGTTTTCATGTACAGGTATTAGATTGGCATGAGGCATATATTATTATGAACCTTAGGTTTTCATTGCTAAATATTAAGGCTTTTAGAAGATCGAGGTGCAGTGGTAAGTTTTACTTATGGGATTTGGTAAAGATATGATGTGGTGGTAGATAAATTGAAAAATAAAAACTCCAGAAATGCGAAAGAAGAGTTTTGGCAAGAATTTTCCTTGTGTGACAGCCTTCATTGTTCACGTTCATTAATTATTTTTTTAAATGAAGAAATTATAATTTATCAATTGCACCATACGCCTTTTCAGCACGCAGCAATAAAGGCAGCCAATAAAGAGCTCGATGAAATGGTAAGACAAAAACCTTAAATATTATTCAGTAATATCAATTTGATTATTGAAATTCATCAATCGAATCTCGAGTTCGAACCCAAGGCACGCACCTGTAATTTTTCGGATTCATGTACGTATTGTATAATTATCACTGGCTTTGGTGAACAAAACTATCGTGAGTGAAGAGATATTTCTGAGAGGCATGTTAAGCAAAGACAGACTGAAGGGCAGCATAAAAACTATGAAACCGGGTTACGCCCGGTCCCAATAAACAAAAAAAAGTGTGTGTATCAGCTCCGACGCACGACTGGAGTTTACTCCTTAAGTAAATTAAAAATACCTATCACTGACGGACGACAAATTTCATAAAGCGCCATCTAGTAATATTCAATTGTACGTCTCGTTATGTTTTTGGTGCGAGTGCACCAAAAACGTAACGAGGTCATTCATCAGTAGATTTTACACCTCACATTTTTCTCATACCGGGCGCCTTATATATGAAAATCGATTCTTAAGGAGTAAACTCCAAAACTATTCGTTTGGTTAGGTATTTTCTACGAGACGTATGTCAGAATACTACTTTCCTACTACTATGGGCGTTAGGCACACATAAAGAAAAGCAAGTGTAATTACACTGTGACGACAAGCCTGTCGATGGTGCAAAGCCGATAGCAAAGCAGATAGGCCCAGTAGGGCCACTGTCTGCTGGGGTTGCGAATTGTTCGAAAGAGATACCGCAGCTCCGGAACTTAAATGGCAAAAGAAGGAACATGGATGGGTTTTAGTCAGTACAAGTCTGACACTCCCTTCCACTCGGCCCTGAGTAGCAGAAGTCATTTGATTATTATCCCAACCGAAAAACTCTCCCGTTTAGTTCAGGAATTTGTCTGATTTATTTGTATCTTATAAATAGGATTTACCTTACTATTGTTGTTTAAAACAGCTTTGAATTATATCTAAATAACATATGTATAAATAGTTAACAAAGCAAATAGTAACTGACTAATTTTCCTGTTTGCTTACAGTTCTTAGATTTGGATTTATCCGGCTACACGGAGGTCAGTATAAAACCCTATACATATTTTAACTGATATCGGTCTCTTCACTTGGGTATGTGGGTCGCCCAATTATACATGGTGTTTAATCCTTCACTTAGCTGTTAACCATGGATTCTATACATCAAACTTAAGTAATTCTTCGCATTTATAGGATTCCGTACCTCAAAAGGAAGAATGGAACCCTGATTAGATCACTTTTTTGTTCGTTAGTCTGTCATAAGCCCTTTTCTCGGGATTGCGGGAAAATATCGAGTTGAAATTAAAACCATAAATACTAAATACTTATTTGTACGAAACCCTTGGTGTGCGAGTCTGGCTCGTTTCTATTTTAAAGCAACTTTTTATTTGGGATTAATAATCACGTTTTATAATACAACTCAATGTTACACACACATAACATTATGCTGATGGATGCATTCAATAGTACGGGGTCGGCAAGGTATCTATAGTAAAGAATAAGACATGGCAACAAAGCAGAGGGGCCTGCCAGGGCCACCACCTGTCGGGGTTGCGGGTTGTTCGAAATAGATACCGCGGCCCCGGAACGTAAAGGGCAATAGAAGGAACATAGGTGGGTTTTAGTCAGTACGAGTCTGACACTCCCTGGGGAAGTTATTTGATGATTTCCCATCCGCAAAAAAAAGCTTGGAATAAATAGTTTTTTTTTAGTAAAATAAATAACATTCTTACAAAAAAAAATATGGTGGTGACTTTTGTTTGTTTTGTTGACTTTTTACCACCGTCTTCCTAAAATCAATCAAAAAGGTAAAATAAACAAAGTCGGCCTCACTTTCTGTTCATTTTACCTTTCTGATTGATTTTGATTCAAACTGAATTATTAATTTATTTACAGGGAATGGATTCTGAAGGGTTTGCGGTAATTATATATTGATTTATTTTGGTATGTCATGTACTAACATAACAAATGATTCGCTCTAAATTCAGTTTCTTGTTCCAGACCGGCAAGTCGAGGGGAGATGAGGTATTTTACAAAAAAATATATATTACGTTTTGTTTTAAATAAAATCATTGTAAAATATACCGAAGACTTTGTATGATAGGTCGATCACTTAAGGTGAAAGGGCCAGGGTAACCCGCATTTTTTTTTAAATATCCATACTAAAAAATATTATTAATAGGAAAGTGTTTGTGTGTGTCTGTTTGTTTGTCCGTCTTTCACGGCAAAACGGAGAGACGAATTGACGTTTTTTTTTTAGTGGAGATAGTTATAGAAATGGAGAGTGACATAGGCTACTTTTTGTCTCTTTGTAACCCCCACTTCCTTTAGATGGGGGAAAAGCTAGTACTTATATAAATGAGGAAACTTGTATGACTGTACTTCTTGAAAATTGATCAGTGCACTCGTTTCATCATCTGCCTAGCCTTTTCCCAACTATGTTGGGGTCGGCTTCCAGTCTAACCGGATGCAGCTGAATATCAGTATTTTACATGGAGCGACTGCCTATCTCACCTCCACATTTCCACAACCCATTAGTGCACTCGTTTATGCGCGTCAAATTCGGTAAGTGTCCCAGGGGATCGTTTAGCCAAAATACAAAGTATCTTGTGTGTTAATCCAGGTAATCAAAACCAATACTAAAAATAAAAAGATTAACATATCGTTGTGCCGAATTTTATCCAAATCCGTTCAGTAATTTTGATGTGAAAAGTATTAAGCATTTACCCATCCTCACAAACTTTCACATTTATAACAGTACTAAGCTGTGCGGTTCACCCGCTGCTCAGCTCCTTAGTACCGTAGCGTAATGTTACATATCCTATAATCTTCCTCGATAAATGGGCTATCCAACACTATCGATTTTTTCAATTCGAACCAATAGTATTAAGTTTTTGAAGCGTTCGTTAGCGAACTTATTATTTTTATCTAAATATGGGTCGTTGTATGGTATTGACTTTTGTTTTAACAGGAGCCGAATTCTCTCTCGAAAGGCAATCAAAATGAGGTGCCATGTAAATGTGATGTTGCCACACGTAAGGAGAACTAAAATAATTAGTAGTTAGTTTTTACATAAATATTCCCTTTTTTTAGTTCTTAAGAAAGGCTAAATTGCACTGTATAAAAAGAACAAACATATATTAGCACCAGTAGAGTAAAGTCGCGATTAGAAATGTACACATGCACACATCTTCACATGAATGATCTCCACATCATTGTGATACAAAACGTTGCAACCAGTTCAGTTAGTTAATACATAATTCACTATTCAGTGGGCTGCATCAATTGGGTACATCTAGCATTGTTAAATCTCTTTTCTTATGATAAATGATTAAACAATGCTAAAATTGGAAAATGCGTAATATTGCACAGCTTTACCTATAGTAGAAAAATAGGCACCAAGTCAAGATATTTTAAGTACATTTATAATAATATGTACCAGTATAAATACATAACACTAAAATAATATAAACAAATAAGTAGATAAAATTTAATTCATATTCACTATTGAGAGGATATTATATTAGTATAGACTAGATTATTTAATTATTTTATATTATTTATCAAAATATGCATTTTGAGAAATGCCTTTTGTGATAAGGGGGCTGAAGGAAGCGGGTCGAAAAAACGCCAAGTGTCTAACGTAATCAATGTGCGCAACAAAATAACGAGGCGATGCCTATTCGGGTGCTGTGCTTTTAAAAAATCTAGATTTACGTAACAATAAAAACGAATTACCTATTACCCAGCGATATAATTATAATAAAAGTCTTATTTATAATCGACAGTTGTTAAAGATCCAAGAATCGATGAAATGCAAGAAACAATTATTAAAAAAGATGCAAAATTAAACGCTATGAAAAATACAATCGCCGTACGTAAACGATTCGGTTTTTCTTATTTATATCGTTAAAAAAACTGCACTAATTATATCTATCATCTGTTTTGTTCTGTTACAGGTTATGGAAAATGATGTGTGTGAACCTTATTGTATATATGCACATATCTACACAGCATTAGAAAAAATATTTGCTACTCTTTGTCAAAATGACAAGTATGGACAATACTTGAAGTTATTGGTCTGTAACAATCAGCTCTTTATGCTCCTATGCTCTTGTTGGCCACAGTTCAATTTATTTTGTCTTTAAATTTTTCAACTATAGCCTGAAATGTTTAAAATTGTGTTTTTTTGTAATTATTATATTTATTGTAATTAAAAATATCAGGCAATATCAATCATGGCCAGTTGAACTAAATAAACACGTAATTGAATTAATTTTATACTATCCTTATTGCAGACTGCCGGTAAAGATATTCGTTGCATTGACATTAAGGGTAAAATACTGTTTAAACTTAAAGTCTTGGAAAAATTTAGCATCGCATTGATAGCTCCTTGTACCCAAGATTTTTTTGCGTATCCAAGTAAACCTTCTGAAGATTGTGCTTGTTATCGTTTCGACATAGCTGAATCTCATGTTGTTCAATCGAACTACACACTACTAGCAACTGAATCACAACAAACGAACCGTGATAACAAAAGAGCAAAACTTGTTGCTGATATTATACAAAATTATGAAATGAAAGAAATTCTTAGCAATGAGACATCTGATGATGAAGAGAAAAACGATACTGTGAGTGTCGATAACCCTTATAACATAGACAAAGAGAATCTTAAACGCCTAACAAGTCTTCAAGCGAATTACGACGACTTACTTAAATGTTACGAGACCTTAAAACACGAAAACGATGATTTAGAAAAACGTTGTAATTCATACGAAGAAATAGAGGAAGAATATAAAGCATTAAAAATACAAATTCACGAATACAATTCTCTATGGAATGAAAAAGAACATTTTCGAAAGCGTTCTGCCGATCTCGATTCTTTGAAAGAAAAGTATCTTATACTAAGTGATGAAACTTCTAATTTAGAGACACAATTAAAAGCTGAAGGTGAAATAAATCATATCAAATGTAAAACAATGGATAACTTGCGTTCTGAAAATATTTCACTGTCGGAAAGAATTAATGACTCCTCAATTGCTTTTGAGAAAGAGAAAAATTCATTATTGTGCAAATTAAAGGAAGCTGATTGCAGAATTATGTGCCAAGAACAACAAATTAAAAGTTTATTACAGCAAATTGATAATCTGCTCGACCAAGACCAAGGAAATGTAAGTTTTAATATGTGATGTAACAATTAACCAGTTGTAGTTAACAGAAACTTTTTGATGAAAATATTTAGAATACTTAATTACCTAACTAACCTTGGAATTTGAGGGTAACCCTGATAAATATGCTGGCGAAAGAGGTAGGTGGCCGGACGTTTGAGGGAGAGAACGTCAAACCAACCCAGCCGCAAAAATATGTCAGTAAAGCAGAGGGGCCTGCAAGGGCCCACCGCTTGCCGGTGTTGCGGGATGTTCGAAAAATATACCAAGGCCCCTGACCATAAAGGGCAAAAGAAGGAATGGATGGGTTTTAGTCAGTAAAAGTCTGACTCACGCTCTGCCCAGAGTGGGGGAAGTTATTTGTTGATTTCCCATCCGTAAAAAAAGTAATATCTAGTAAACTAACAAATATTTTTTACAGTAAAAAATTGTTTATCATCCAGGTGGCTTAAAATATTATCTATAACTAATCAACAAAGTGTTGTTTCCAGTGAGCTCAAAATAGTCAGTTCATTTCATACTATCCACAAATTTTGATATTTCAGGTTTATTCAAGAGACTCAGAGAATCATCATGCAATAGCGTTACTTGATGAAATTGAATCTTCAAAAGAACAAATTCAAAATTTGAAGGATGCCTTAAACACTAATGAGGAGGAGAAACAAGGAATACAAAAACATTATAAACATCATCTAGAACTTATCAACTCACTCAAACTGGAAATAGAAGATTGGAAAAGTAACGCAGAATTTTTCTTATGACATGTTTTTTTTTGGAAGTCGTTGATTCGTTTGTCTTGGTATAGTTATGTGATGAGAGAGGATGAAACGCATGTGACTATAGGAGAGCTGGATGTGAATGTTGATGGATGGAGTGGGAGAGAAAGGTCAAGAAATATGTGTATAAAAGCAATGACAGACTGAATTTGGCACTAAATCGGAACAAGCAATGCAAGTTGCGAATTCCAGAGAGTATTCACGCGACGATAGAAAATTAAGATGTGGGTTCTGCCATATTACAAAACAGATATTGTTATGGGAAACTAAATCTATAAGTATTCTGTGTCCTTACAGTTTACGAACTCAAAAGTTTCAGCGCAAAAATTAATGACGAATATTTCGTTACATAAGGGCTAAATAAGGGTTTACTAGTCTTTTAGTCAGCTTGGTCGTTTAGAACTGCGAGGCAGACTTACTCACAGCCGCAGTTGAAATTGGATAAAAAGTACTAAAATGAAAGATTGTGTATAATAAATCACGTTTTGATAATCTGGTTCCTCAGTTAACTTTTACTTGTTCGACATACTTTCTATGAAATTTGAGTGTGATTAAGTGGTATTTACGAGATTATTGGGAATCGTTTACGTTGGACCGCGTTTTGTTAAAATTATTTGATTCTTCTATTGTATTGAAAGTGATGGCATTCGAGAAAAAGTTTTCTACAAAATGCAAAGCTATCTTGAACAAGTTTCAATGATATACTATCATTTTTTTATGTTGCAATGTAAAACAATACTATAATATTAAACGTTCTGCTATGATAATTTCTAAAGCATAACTAAAAATATTGAAAGAAAAGTATTTCATTTTAGGCACGTATGAAAAAACATTACAACGTAATGACTATTTGAAAAAGTGTAACGAGAATTTATTAGAAGAAGCTGGACATATGAGTCATGATATGGAAGAAAAAACAAAAGCAGTAGAAAATTTAATAAACGTCATTAAAAATAAATCCCTAGAAATAAATAAATTAATGCAGGACGTAGAAAATGGGAAAGAGCAAAATAGAAACCTTTATAAACAACTAAATGAATTGCGAGACAGATTTGATACCAGCCTTACAAGCTTAGAAAAAGATAAATTGGAGGCACTTCAGTCACTACAAGTAGCCAGACAAGAAAGTCAAGAGTTATTAGATAAACTTAAAGATTATGATCAGGTTATTCATAAAAAAGCTGATTTAACAAAGTCATTGGAACAACAGTTACAAGATAACAAAGAACTGCAAGATTTAGTCACGGCTACCATACAGGAAAACAGACAATTGAAAAAGGATTTAGATAGCCACGAAAGTAATAACTCTCTTCTACAACAAGAGTTTCAAAGATTGCATAATGTAAATGAAAATGCTGCTAAGAGCATCACTAGTTTAGAAGATGAGAAGATGCAATATCAAATGTCTTTGGATTTGACTAAAAAAGAAAGTGGAAAGCTATTAATGGATTACGAAAAATTAAAACTTCAACTGCAAAAATTACAAGATTCACACGAAAGCCTTTTAAAAGATAACATCCGCCTCGAACATGAATTGCTTGAAAAGTCTTATGAACTTGAAAATGCAATAGATTCCATTCAATTGAATAAAAGAGAAAGTAAGGAAATGATTGATAGATTACAACAATCTGAAGGCTCAAAAGAAAGTGAATTATCTAGAATTCGTAAAGATTATGAAATGTTGTCTAACGAAAAATATACCGTCCAAAAAGCTCTTATGGAGAATAAAAGAGACATGGACAATTTACTTCAGACTTTGAATAATTTTAAACAAGAAAATGAAAAATTATTACAGAAATGCGATCAAGTTGATAGTTTGCAGCAAGAGTTAGAAGGCTTGCAAAAAGCTTTTACTGAATTAACAAACGAAAGAAATATCTTAGAGGCAAACAAAATAGAGGAATATAACCATTTGTACAATACATTAGAAAATAAAATTGAAGAAAACAGAGAATTAATGGAACATATAAAATCTTTAGAAACCAAACAATCCACAGCTGCAAATGCTATACATACCTTACAGGGAGAGAAAATGATGACCCAAAGTAAACTAAACATAATAACAAACGAGAGTGCCGAATTATTAGATAAAATTAAACACTATGAAGCTTTAGAAACAGAATATCAAAAATTGAAAAGAGGCTACGATCAAATGGCTCGTGAGAAAAAAAAATTTGAAAATGAACTAAATAAGCAAGTGGCTGATCTAAAAAAAGTTGAGCAAGAAAACTCAGAATTGTATAGTCATAGCCAAAACTTACTAACTTATAGCGAAGACTTGGAGAGCGCTTTATCGGGAGCTAGGACAGAGGTAAAATAAAATTGTCTTCTTTTCGCATTGACTGCTTTTATGTTACTGTTACTGCTAGCCTACGTCACCCTACTGCTGGCCAAAGGCTTCTCTCCTTGACTTCCTGTTGGTACGAACCAGGGCTAAGTGTACCACTCGTCGTTGGTTTTATTCAACTCGTCCCGCCATCTTCTAAGAGGTCTACCGCGATGCATTCTAGCTGTGTTATAGCAGCAGTGGCTATTTTGGCCCACAGGGCATTGGGCATGCGGCGGCAGTTTTGTGTATCTGATTTAAATAATTTCTTTTCCGTGTTTTTTTTAGCTTATTAAAAAGACCAGCAGTACGTTTGAACCATTAAAAGATATTATGGAAGAAATCGAATTGATGCGGCAAGAAAAACTACAGAGCCAGCAGAAAATTAGGGACCTTCGCGACCAACTAGACGAAGCGGTTTGTACAGTCAAGTCTTATAAATAAATATGTCAGATATCAAGTTAATTATATCAATTCAAAATTCTTTTACTTGCCTTAGCAGCCGTATACATAATATATTATGATATACAAGATGTTATTTAGCTCTTTTTGGTCGTAGTATCTAACACAAATCCTTGTCATATATCTTATTTACATTGTAACTTAAAACTATTCGCATATTTTCACATTGATAAAGAGGATAAATGATTCTATATGGGACCACCGCGAGAGTTTCTTCTAACAAATGAAAAATCACTCAAATCGGACAGTGTACGTACAGGTACACCCTAGAAAAAAAAACTGATCAAATAAATAGTCTCCTTTTTTTGAAAACCTTTATAAAAGGCTTTTCCGAAAACAAAAGTTCTATACCACTTCTTTGTGCTCTCTTGTTTAAACACAATATATACACAAAACAGTGTAATGTCACCAATTTTGTACTTTAGGTTTTAAAATATTTTTTTTTTAGGAACATATGATGGCTCGGCTTGGCGAGGACGTTTTGAGTCGGGATGACCATATATCCACTTTACAAAACCATATAAATGAATTGGAAGAAGAAGTATCGAAGCTTCAAGAAAACTTGGGCGACGTCATCAGCACCAGCGAAGAAATTAAAGATTTCAGTTTTCAAAAGATCGATACTTTACAGAATATTGAAGCCCATCGTAAGTATTACAATATTTACAACCTTTTGTGTACACTTTAAGCTTTAATGTCTAGAGGTCACAAGTGGGACTGCGGAGCATCAGGTCCTGGGATGGATTCCCAAATTGTGCTTAGTTTTTCGTTTTTTGTCAAAAATTTAAACACGATAAAAGCAAAAAGGTTATATTGTAAAGTCCCTGTCGAATACCATTAAAACAGTTTTTAGCGATCCATGCGTACTTGCGTACACATAAAACTTACTCTAATCGAAAATAAATATATAATTATAACCATTAAAATCATATAACTGTTACGAAGAGTGTGAATCATTTGACGGGTGAATGAAGAATTCTTCCGCCATTATTTTGTATTTTTAAAATAGTGACCACGCATCTAATCTGAGTGAATGAATAAATAATAAATGGCACCAATACAAACTGGTTTTGTACGAGACGAAATATTCTAAAGCCTAAAATATAAGCACAACTTTGATGGCGAAGATTATGTCTCACACAATAACTGTTGGTGTTGATGCCAGCTATAGGTTCATACACGTTTTATGCGTAACTACTAAAATTAAAGTTGTACGGATTGGACCATCAGTGAATAAATTCTAACTATGGCCCTAAATTGTTAATTGCTGCGATGCGATTTATTTGCGACAAGGCGTCTCCCTTCTGCGATTCGAGTGACCATTCCATTGACGACCGTAAACCGTATGAACATGTTTTGTAAAACAAGTCGTATAAAAAGAAGGCGCACTCTTATTATTGCTAAAAAGATATAGGAAAATTCACTGTAGTCTGACTAGTGTGTCTAAATTTTGCTCACTGTATTATCAAAATGTTCTATTTTTACTTAGACTCAAGAGCTACACATAACATGAAGATGGAAATAGCAAAACTTCAAAACGAAAACTTTATGCTATCCGAACAGTTATCAGTAACGAAAATAAAGTCTGATGAGTTCTCAAGAAATAAGTATCATAGCGAATCTCGTTTAAAACAATTAGAAAATGAAAGAGAGATAATTGTGACTGATATAAAGCAACTTGAGTTGGACAGTATTGGTGATACTGCCTTATCACCAGATAACTGCAGTGTTGAAGTTATTTTAGCGTCACTAGATAGAATCAGAAATATGTTCAATCTGAAAATTGCTAAGAGCTCCTCTTTGGAACGCACATTACTAAAAGTGCAAACTTCTTCTCAGTTACTTTTAAGTAAAGCGGATGAGGCAAAGAAATATGTCGAAAAGGAAAAGCAAAAAATTATTCGTGAAAAAGAAGATGCAATTAAAGATAAACAACATATGGAGAGTGAACTATTAAATCTTAAAACAAAACTTGAAAAGCAAATTTCTAATGATAAAATTGTAATTGGTGATTTAGAGGCGATAATATCAAATCAACAACTTATTATCGATAGGATAAATAATTCGACACAAGAATACATTGTTAGATTAGGAGCAGAAGCGAAAACCCTTAAAAATCTTTATGATAATTCTGTTGAAAATGTTGAAAAATTGCAAAAACAGTTGGAATTAATGACCGAAGATAAAAACGCTCAATTAATAATGATTGAAGCAATAAAAGCGGACTTTGAAAAGAAATCGAATGAAGTAGAGGAATTACAAAAGCAATTAGAGGCTTTAAAGAAAAAACCACATACCAACGTGGCAGCTCAGGCTAATATAACGAATATTAATCGAAATATAGAAAGTCAAACGGACAAGGAAGAGTTATTTATCGACTCAAACGAAATGCCCGTAGAATCACGTACAATGATAAATAATACCAAAGAGCAAAATCTTGACGGTACAAACATTCTCGAAAATTCTAAGCTACCTCTGGATAGGAGGCAGACACAAACCAAAATGAAGCTAGAAAACAGATTCGGAAATGAAATTCGTGTATTATCGGCAGCTGTAGAACAACAGTTTAATGGCAATGTAAGTAATTATGTGGATAACAAAAACGTAGAACAAAATTCTATAGCTTGTTCTACTGATAAAGAAAAAAGTGAAAACAAAGCAACCATGAGTAGTTCATCTAAAATTCCTCAAACGGCGGAACAAATATCCTCTAATACAAACGAATTATCTATTGATTGCCTACTTACTATCGATTTATTAGTAAATGGAAATAAAGATTCAGATAGTATCAATATCGTTGAAGTGGCATCTCAAAATCAAGAAAAGGCCACTGAATATACAGTAAGTGCTGAAACAGAGAATAATGTAATCAGTAAAGGCAGTAAAGATACGAAGAAAATATCTGGAGGATCTTCAACAGATAAATCGACTGACAAAGATTTGTTTGTTATCTACAAAGACAGTGACAGCAGTTATAAAAATAAACAAGGACATTTAAAAGAACAATCGTCACGCAGAGGACATTCGTCTGGTGTGATAGTCGAGGCTGTAACTGTTCATCCAATAAAAAAAGGAATAAGCACCGGTATGAGTCGTCCCAAAAAATATATGGAAGAAAATAATGAAAATTTCGAAGTAAACCGCCCAAAACATAAGCTTATCATTAAACCACCAAGGGTTTTAACAGAAAGTACTTCTGTTGTTAGTACTTCGGATGTTGATATTGTTTACTCATCCCCGAAACAATTTTCTGACTCGGAGACTAAAATTACCGATGGCATAGATAACAAAACTATAATGATCTCAGCACCGACAATATCTGATGACCTGAATCAGCTTTCAGGAACTCACGATAAAGATGGTATGACACCAAGAATAATGAAGAGTAAAGCTTCTGAAACGGAAAGCGACTCATCAAAACAAAAACATTATAAAATTCCTAGAGATAAGGCTACCATTTCTACTACTCACGGCAACCAATCTCATCATAAACTGTCAAGAGTAGGAGCCGATGTTCGTCTACTTAAGGCAGAACAAAATGAAAAGGATCCCCATTTTGGTATAAAACAAAACTATGGATTAGAATACATTATAGATACCGTCCAAGGTGAAGTTGATCCTGATCTTGAGGAAAGATATTATGCTGCTCAAGAATTGCGCAAGACCAGGAGTGATGAAATATTTAATTTCATGAAAATAAGAGGAAAAGATGGTTCAAGCCCATCAAGGCTAAGTGAATATAAGACATCAAACACTGATTACAAAACTACTACGACTAACAGTAAATCTAGTGATAAAAGTGAGACAAAATATTACACTGAACGTAGCGTTATGGCCAAATTAGATAGTAGTACTGATTATGAAATACAGATAAACACTCTAACTAAAGCACTAGAAAACATTGAAAAAGATTATAAGAAAAAAATTGAAGCTATTAAAATGCAGTATGATAACAACATAAAAAGTATAATGAATGAACACAACCTGGGTGTTAAAAGCATACAAAGCTTGCATGAAGAAACACTGCAAGACATTATTAAACTTCATGAAAGCGAAGTAGAAAACTTAAGAACGATGAGTATGGAAGCAATGAGAAAGGCAGATAAATTAGAAAAAGAAAATCGAGCTTTGAGAGCAACAGCTCAATATCCTGGGACTTCATGTTTAGATGAGGTATGTAACGAGATACAAAAATATAATTAATGAAATTGTTAAATTTTTATACATGTATATTATCTGCTTAACCTTTTCCCAACTATGTTCGGGTCGACTTCCAGTCTTACCGGATTCAGCTGAATACCAATATTGTACATGGACCGACTGCCTATCTGACTTTCACAACCCAGTTAACAACTGGATAATACGATATTCCTTGGCAAGACTGGCTGTCAGACTTTCAAGCCACTGACTAAATGTAACGACTGTCAAAGATCTACAAATGACAGCCGGGACCAACGGCTTAGCGTGCTTTCCGAGGCACGGAGGAAACACGGTATGTAACAGGTGGTCACACTGGTCACCCATCCACGGACTAACCTAAGCAAGCGGCTTAACCGATTTAACCATCGACCCGAGCAGCAGTCATGTTAAATACTGACATTCAGCTGCATCCGGGGTTAGTCTAGAAGCCGATCCCAATATTCATAGTTTGGAAGCCTACCCCAACATACAAAGTTTGGCAAAAGGCTAGGCAGATAATGGTGTCGATTCAGCTTTCACAAACAATTTAGTTTATTTCTCTCAAATGACGTTTCCTCTTCTTAAATTGATGATTTTGAAGTGACACAACTTAACCATAATTTAGTTTGATCGCATTAATGATAGTTTAGTTACTTAATTTGAAGAGAAAATGGCAATCTTGCCATTCTGGAATTGAAGTTTTTCACCAAAAATAGGTTAAAAAGGTTTTCAAGCTAAATTTTTTTTTTTTTATTTATTTCTCATTTTTTTTGTGTAGATTAATACAATATTACTCGCCAAACTTTACGTTTGATGGCGAGATGCGCTCTTTTCTTTTAAATACACGTAAACCTTAAATCGGATTATCTTTAGTCACAACCAAAATGCTGTGGAATAAAATAAGATGTGATTAGGTACGTTATTTTAACATAAGTCAAGTTTAATCCGGTGATTCATCAGAATCGGCACCGATGATGACTTTAGTAAAATACTTCACGACGGATCATTGTGATAAAGAAAAGTCCATTAAAAAGGTAGAACAAACTTGTCGCGTAGAATAAAGTTTTAATCCATTTCAGCGAGCTTATTCAAATGGTTTAGAACCTCTTTTTTTATTTCGTTTGAAAGATTGTTGCGGTTGGAGCAGTAATTCCGTAAGCACGAACTGCTCAACTCTGCAATTATCTATTTGTAGAGTTCCGTACCTCAAAAAGAAAAACCGGAACCGTTATTGGATCACTTTGTTTTCCGTCTGTCTGTCTGGCAAGACGCTTTATCTCGGAAACGCGTGAAGGTATCGAATTAAAATCGCTCAAATCTGTGGTCCCTTAGAGATGTGGAAAATTTATATCTCTAAGTCGATTTATTTTCGTTGGATCCCAGTTTTTGATCCCATTTTTTAGGTATTAACGATGGGTCCCATTTGATATTACCATTGAATCCCATTTTATGACAACATGTGTACATTTCAGAAGAAAAGTGATTTACTTTTATTAAATATTTCAAAAACACCGTGTGTGTATTTTGGATTTTTTAGGATTGTTGCCACTGGGGAATAAATGAGACAAATGATGTACTCCAAATAGTACTAGACTGGCATGAGTTAAAAATGATCAGGTTTATTTGTGATGTTTATAAATAAATAAATATGAACGCCTTCAAAACAAGCGCCTCTAAGCTCAAAAAAAATACTGCCGTCATAATTTTTCCATATTTTTTTTTATATAATGTGGCTGTTTCTGGCACACAGGTCACAGTTTTAACCTAACCTTTTTTTTGTAAATAAGTAATTATCCTAATCTAAATAGTTCAGTTCCGGGTAAACAACTAAAAACAATCTCTTTTTTCTATAAATGCAAGTCGTTTGTGGCACTCGCCGGCCGCTGCCGCGGCATCGCTCGCTCCGCTCGCTCGGCTCGTGCGTAGGAGGTCACAGTTTTAACCTAACCAAACCTAGTTCCCGGTTCCTATAATTTGTTTGGGTAATGAAATTTTGTCCAAATCTTTTCGGAAAAACGGCAGGCACCCGTTATTCTAACATAACCAATCCACATACCCAAATTTCATCCAAATCAGTCTAGAAGTTTGAGCGTGTTGGAATAACAAACATACATACAAAATTTCGCCTTAAAATATTATTGTGATTTTGTTGTTGGATGTACCCGCATTCAGATGTTTTTAAACATCTGGGATCCAACGGAAATAGTTTTTGGGATTCAGTGGCAATAAAACGTATTTTTTTAGTATTTTTCAAATTTGGGATTCAACGGAAATATATAATAATGTTTTGTGGGATCCAACGCCAAAAATATTAAAGTGGGATCAAAAACTGGGATCCAACGAAAATAAGCGTCTAAGTCCACGCAATCAAAAGATATGCCCATTTCTGTAGCAAGTTTGTACGGAACCGTCGGTGTGTACGGTTTTTTTTTTAATCTTTGACTTATATAGGAACCAGTCAAAATGACATCCCTCGAAGTTAAGCAGCGAAGGAAATGCCGAGGTGACACCAGGCTGTTGACAACGACTACAGTAGAGGCGATTGATGTCGCTAAGGCTCGCTTGACCGGCCCCTGTACCTGCTCTATGGACATTAACATTTCGGACACGATACGCAACATATTCGAACAAGTTGACGTCGAACAGCGAAAAATGGCTGAACATACATATTTGAAATATATCGCTAATAAAATAATGACTGGAAGTGTGGAAGTAAGTGCAATTTTTCAACGCTGGGTTGATTGGTGGACCCTTTTTCGACATTCTTTTTCGTCAGTCTAACATATACGACACATCTCCAAACTATGCGGTTTCCTGTCATTACCGCTGCCAAAATACCTAGATATTAATGTATAATGAACGGAATAGAATAGCAGTTGCTTTTTTGGAACGAAGTTTCATATCGCGCGTTGCTAAAGGGGGCTAGACGTAAAAAAAATTAAGACCAAAAGTTGTAACGACACTTTTTGCTATAAGCCGTGCGCGTGTTTCTTTGTCTCTCTCTCATAGAAAGCAAGCCAGTTTTTTTCGTTTCGTCTTTCTATTTCGCATTGAACAGTGTGGTGTCGCGACGATTATTTTTGTTGAGTGTATTCAGGTTTTTTGTACATAATAAATAATAACTCCGTTCCGTCCGGGTGTGCCTTGACACCTCTCAAGTTTTTTTTAAACAATAGTATCTACCATCATTTTACATTCAAAAATAGTCAATTTTGGATATTAATATTATAACTGCAGAAGTATATCTTTGTGTCGCAGTTTCGAACGCCACAAAAACTGATTGCTTTATTTAGCGGGCCCTGTTTGGCGGGGTAAACATGACCACAGATTGCACAAGATAGAAAGATTTGGGAAGGAAAATGGGACACCTTGGCCCAGTAGTGGGATTCTTAAGACAGGCTAGCAAAACAAAATATTATTTTAGTCTCGCCTAAGGATAAAAAGATTCCGGTTTTAAAAACCTGTACCTTCTTTTTTTACTGTTTTTATGCATCACGTTATTAATGTAGGTACACACGACCACTTTTTGCTTATCTGTCATCGTACGGGAAATCTACGATTTACAATCCGTATTTGAGAGATCAGCATAACATTGGTTTGTATGGGTTGATGTGTCATTGCGAGTGCGACCCATGCAGAAAATAAGCGGCTTTTGTCAGTATCTGGTCGCACTTGTCTATTAAAAACCTGTAATTTTAAGCAAGTACCCTAACTCTGTAAATGTATGTATTTAGGGACCTGGGAAACATGACGCTCTTCAGTCTTTGGACGCCCAAGAGCTGTCATTCCTCCATCTAAAAGTATGTCGCTCATGGAAAACGAAACTAACCAAAGAGGAAGCACTAAAAAAGAAAATAGACTCTTTGGAAACTGAACTCATGAATAAGCAACGGAATGCGCAACAACACAGTAAGTTAGTTATTTTGATTCATTTTCCTTCCTTTGTTTACAGGAATAGCGATTACACATTGGATTGTTAGTATTAAATTAGTATTTTGTCATACACACGTTTTAAAATATTCACCTAAATAACAGTAGGATTTCCTGTTATGCGGTTTTCTTAGGTTTAACTACTATCTGTTAGACAAATTAGCTGTACAGCCAGACGCTGTACCTACAGGGATACATTGTCTTTTGGCACAAGAATGTCATTGACATTCATGAAATAGAATTGAAAAAACAAAATGTCGGAAATAAATCCATTAAATTCATGCGCCAAAAGAATGTACCAGTGTTAAATCAATATTAACCACAGTGAACTTAAGATGGAATGCCACAGTTATTTATTCCCGTTAACGCATTCAGTATCATTCAGTGTCGTTCACAACTTGTTTGATTTTCTTTCTTCTTCATCACACCCTTAAATTAAGACTTTTCCTTTCAATGTTTCTCTTTCGAGGCTCAAAGGCTGAAAAAGCCTACATAAAAATCTGCCGGGCATGTCAGCGACATGTCAACTACGTAGGTATGCACGACGACGAATGTAGGTTTACAAAACCAGTATAAATGGATCTCTCCATTGTACGAGAAATCTGTACAAAGCGACGTCATGTTATACTAGAAATGTATAGCTTCCTGTGTCGCTGTGTGCACGAAAGATTATTATTTTATGTGTAGACTCCACTCGGCAAATCAGAGAACTTACAAGGAAATGTGCTGAAAAAAATTAAAAAGCAATCAAATCCAGTACATTTGCCTTTTTTAGAACATTTATTACTTCGTTCTACCAAATAAAAGGTTGGAATAAAGTGGGTAGTCGTAAAAATTAAAAGCTTACTTTTTTTGCCTTTGCCACCGCGTTTTTTTAAAGCTGTTCCATACAAAAGAGCATAACTGGTCCTAGCAGTGTAGAATAGAAAACTTTTGAAATAACTTGTCTTACTGACAACGGCAATTCGTTCCATAAACGGACAGCCTAAACCTGGTATAGATAAGTTTTTAGAAAAAAAATAACTTTGACCTTGAATTTCTCCATGAGTAGAAGGTTCTCAGGTATATAGTATTATCCAGAACATGAAAAATTGCACCATTTACACAGTATTAGACCAAGTGTGTATATTACAATTTTAGCCATACATATGGATCCGTCTCCTATTTTCGGCACCTGTGATCCATATAATTATGCAAGCACCTCAACTAGCTATGCACTGTCTTATTGAAACTCTGCAGCGCTATTATTCGGGCTTATAAAGCTTATACAAGTACTTAGTGAACCTCAAACCAACTCAGCTCCCGCGAGAGACGCTCCGGTCGTCCGCGTCGGGCGCCACGAGAGATGCGGGTCTCTGGACGGTGAGCAATAGGTAGCTCACCGTCCATCCGTATAGTAACGACAGGCCGTGTTGACGGCGCGTTCGTATTCCACCCGCGCCTCAAAGAGATGACAGCAAAGCAGGGGCCTGCCAAGGCCACCTGCCAGGCTTGCGGGTTATTCGAAAGAGATACCGCGGCCCCGGAACATAAAAGGCAAAAGAAGGAACATGGGTGGGAACATTCACCCCAGAACCAAGTTATTTGACGATTTCCCATCCACAAAAAAAGTACCCCACAGAGCTATAGTAAAATACCCAAACTAACACTCATTACTTTGATTATAAACAGTCGTGGAACTGGATCGTAAAGTGGCGGAGGAGCGTCGACGCCTGCAAGAAGTTCTAGAGACGGTTTGTCGCAAGACTCCAGCGAGTTCTAGAACCACTAGTCCTGAAAATGATGTACATTTGGTAGCGCATCCAGCCCGACTTAAAAGTTCCGAGCAACAAGCGTGAGTACCAATATTTTTAGACCATTTAAGGTAGCAGCAATTAGCGAGGTACGGATAGAATAGAATTGCATATAATTTATTTGTATAAAAACATGGTACATAAGGTCTTGTAATTATAATAGTGAAATTACATGTTTTACCATATAATAACATACTAATATTAGAAAATTTTAATATGAATCGTTTGTACTATATCTTTACCAATTAAAACTTTTTGAGTATAAATATATTTTATCTATCAGTTATTTTTTATCAAGAAATTATTTTATAAAATTATTTTACTCTATAAAAACATTTGTCTACAAGCCGTTTAAATACAACTTTTAATTAAAATATTTTAGGGAGCTTTCTTAATTCCTTGGTATGTTTTTTTTTATTGCAGTAATTAAACAAATTCTTTTGCTCGCAACTGGAAACGAATTCTTTGTTTGACAAAGTTATTACCTGTTAAGGATGTTTTTGGAAGTGCGTGTGATCGCATCTCTTGTCACATTCTTAAATCGCGCGTGCGTGGATACACGCTTATAAGGTCGTAGCGCGAACCGCGATTGAAGCCTACCCGCGTGCAACCTTACCACTCACGCACACTTCATAATAAGCGCGTGTACGCGCGTTCGATTCGCGTTAAAATTAAATAAAAATTTAAGAGCCTTTTATTTCCTGAACATTAATATTATTTTTTTGAACGACGACATTGTTCATGCTTCTTGTCCTAGATTTTATGAATTGTTATTTTTCTGCTGTTTGTCTTTAGCGAAATTTACAATACTGAAAAAGCCAAAACAGCATTCCGAATTAAAAGAAAGTTGTAAAAATTGTCCTAAAGATATGACAATACAAGCTATTGCCTGCGATTTCGTTCGCATGGAATTTATGACGTGTTTTCTGGTATTATAAGTACCTAGCCTTTTTATTATTTGGTGAAACCAAGCGTGATTAAGTAACAAACATAAATCTTTCCAAATACGATTTAACAACTTTTAATAAAAACTTTTTTCTTTGGGGGTCATTGCGGTTCCATTAATAGAGTTCAATATGCTTTGTATTATTTTAATCTGTAAATAATTTGATACCAAACAGTTGCTCATGCTACGCTCCCCTCGGCATTATGGAGGCAAGCGGCCACACATCTACAGGTGAGCTCGCTCCAAATCTATCCAGCCATGGACTTCGAGCCATGCGTCGCCCGCGTCCCGAAAGCCACAGGGTAAGTCCTATGATAATTACATATAACATTCGTAATCCTGCCTAAATAAGGAGCTCAACAACGTCTTTCGCATAGCTTCAAGGTTATATCGCGCTTGCCTAAGTTGGTCCGTGAAACAAAGAAAGAACGATAATGCTTCACAATGGCAACACAAGGCCGCCACCTGACGCTGATTTTCAGCTGCTGCCCACCCGTGCTCCCACCATGCCCGTGGAAGAGTGACCACCCATAACATACCAGGATTCCTCCACACTTCTGAAGCACGTTAAGCTGTTGGTCCCTGTTGTTTTTGGATATCTTTGACAGTCGATACAGGTCTTGTATTGCCTCAGAAATCTGACAACCAGTCTCGCCAAGGATTATGGTATTACCCAGTTATAACTGGGTTGTGCAGGTGTGACAGGTAGTCGCTCCATGTAAAATGCTGATATTCAGGTGCATCCAACTAGACTGGACGCTATCCAAACAAAGTTGGCAAAAGGCAACGCAGCCTACATTACCAAAAGTCCTTTATTAATTCAGTTGTATAATACCTATGATAAATTTATGGTAAATGATTTTTGTTTTTGAAATAGGTTTTTACAAACACTTTTAGACGGCTTTTTTAGGGTTCCGTACCTCAAAAGGAACCCCTTATCAGATCACTTTGTTGTACGTCTGTCTGTCAGGACTTTTATATCGAGAATGCGTTGAGATATCGATTTGAAACTGAAACTATATTCTCAAGGTTGTGGTCCCTTAAGCTATCAAAAAATGAACCCTCTATTCTCTATAGATGAGGCTGGTGTTTCCTACCGTATGTTAAACTGTCAAACGATATAATCTTGTTGCAGCATCCAAAACAGTTAGATTGTTTTGGAATAGTGAGGCGGGCTTGTAATCAAACCATTTGACAAATCTGATTTGGTACATTGCTGTCCAATAAAATTGAACACATATACGTTCAAAACGAACTTACTAAGAAAAGATATAAAACAGCGTTCATTGTCCGAAATCATTGCTTTGGATAATGGTAAAAGATTGAACCAACCCATACGTCAAATCTTGCCACGGTTTGGAAGAAATGAGTTCATTAAATAGTTTTTCAATATTTCTGATACTGGTTGCCCTTGCCTAAAGGCAAGAAATTCATACTCAAATTGTATCGCAGGGAACGCATGCAAGACTAGAAGCTGACGGTCGTTACGAGAGGAGACAAGCATACAATGACGAGCCCCCGACTCGGCTGCGTCGGTCCCACGACCGGCACTCGCAACGTGTCGCGAAAAAGTAAAATACACGCACTAACAGAATTCGGCATTCTGCATCCTCTACGGCGGTGCAGTATGCCGAATTCTGAAAAAACTCAAGGATTTGACGCAAGACCGGAGTTACTTCTTCTCTTTTGGAAGGATCCGTCCCGATTTTTGTAAGGACCCAAATATTTTTTGAGGTGATGGCAAACTTCATCTAAAGAGTCCTATTGAACATTTTTTTTATTTACGTGCAGTCTGTGATCTACATTATCTGACCCTCCCTTAAGTATAAGTAGCGGTGAATGTGGTGTGGTGCGGACTTCCTCGCGTCGTAAACCACGATATGAGGTCAAGATTCATGTGTGTCCATTTAGATAT
Source organism: Ochropleura plecta (assembly GCA_905475445.1). Lineage (NCBI taxonomy): Eukaryota > Metazoa > Arthropoda > Insecta > Lepidoptera > Noctuidae > Ochropleura > Ochropleura plecta. The sequence goes on along the minus strand of FR997727.1, from coordinate 15,882,548 downwards.
TCAGTCTTCATTACTGTCTGCACTACTCTTTCATGCATATGCATAACAAGTACTGGTAAAATGTGACATATTTCTTTTGGCAAATAAATAACATTGGGTGTTGTTAAAATACGTTTGTGACATTTTTTCATGAAAATTTGAAAATTTGTTGAAAAACAAGATGGCGAACCTAAATCCGATTGTTACCATGCGCCAAAAGATTCATGTGCAAGTACAATCATATTGTTAAGCGATTTTAATCATTATTTGGTTGTGTTTAAGGTTGTGAAAAGTTTATGAATGTTATTATGTGACTGATGATAGAAATTGCTTTCGTATGAACAGTCTGAACTTTACTAAAGCGGCTATTAGAACTCCAGACCTAGAGCCTTATGTTGATTGAAATAAGTTCTAAATTTACTATATTTCAAGGAGGGTCGGATAATATTTGTCAGCGGCTGCACAAGGCGTTGGTCGGTGTACTGCTGTGAACATTTCGTCGTATAAATTGTAAAAGATTTTTTAAATTATTTTATAAACTTTTTATTTATATAATTTATTACATATTTATTTCAAATTACGCGGGGGATACTGTACAAATTTTGAGTACCTACCTAATAAAAAATTTAAATATAAATGACTTTCTTTTAATAATCTGACTGGATTTTTCGACAGTATTTTAGGGACTCACTCAGTAATGAAAACTTGAACATTGAAACAGGTTAAATCAAGCAATAAGTTACAAACACAACTCAGTACATTAATATTATTATACTTATATGAACCTCTTTAAATAAAGAAAATAAAAACATTATTTATGGTGTACTCTAATATGTAATTAATTCTTTTTCCAATTCTTTAAAAGTCTGTGTTAAAAGAAAATGTAGATAACTATTCAAACACACAATAAAACATTAATTTTACCTGAACATTAATTATCCTTTGGTATTATCACACAAATGCTGTGCCAACAAGGTTTATTTTGGACAAATAGGAATATGCCTGTCGATTATCCTCAAAGATTTTCTATTTATGTCATTGACACAATTTTTTTCCTTGTTTACATCACTAAAACCATTTAAGAACATTGGTTATTATATACTGGATTTGAAAAGTTAATTGCAGGTTCTTGATACAATGGATTCAGAGAAACGTCATAACCCTGGGCCAATGCTTCAGCTGAGAATTTCTGATATTCTTTTTTGTCATGTATATCCACTAGAATCTTCCATATGATCACTGTTAATATTCCAATCAATAGAACGAACCCTATCGCCGAGCCAGCAGTAACTGCAAAGAGACAAATACAACCATCTTGTAGTATATTGAAAACTGGAACTTATAAAATAGTAGCTAAGTTTTTCTTTAAGTTATCTTTGCTACCGTATGATGATACAGCAGAAACGTCCTATAACACGCGAGATCGAGGCTGGCTTCAATTGAAGCCAAATTAATCTAGTTTTGATCCGAAGAAATTAGTACCTATAAGATAATAACTTACAAATTGACAAATTAATTTTGCGTGAGAATATAAAACCTCACGCAGTATAAACTACCCTGCCGAGGTTGGAAGCTGCCGGGGTAATACCAGGGCCCCGGAACACAAAGGGCAAAAGAAGGAACATGAATGGGTTTTAGTCAGTAAAAGCCTGATACTCCCTTCTGCTTCGCCTAGAGCGGGTGAAGTTATTTGAAGATTTACCATCCAAAACATGAGACTCCATAATTTACAAAAAGCACTGACTTCTTTACACAATAATCAGTAGTTACTTACTCCAGATATCAGCTTCTGGTGGTATTCCTAGTTCGTTTTGAATCGTGATTTGTAAATTGTTTTTTTCATATTGGTATTTAAATACCATGTAAGTTCCATTCTTTGTATCCAGTACTTTCTGGCACCACTTGGCCATATACAGTTGTGGACTATTAATATCAGTTTGGTTTACGAAAAAGACTTCTGTTCTTGACTTCGTTACGTTGTTCTCCTTGTCGCAGAATGCTTTATCATTCTTGTGCATATAGTTGCAGTAAGCGTAGGTTTCGAGTTCTTTGCACCGATCTTCGGAACTGTCGCAAAATGCTCCTAAGTGTGTTTCGTTTTTACCTTCCAATTTGTCACACTGACACACGCCACAAACGCATGATCCTTTTCCTGAACAGACCTAAAAGCAATCAAAGTAGGTGTTTTAGTAATTTTTTCAAATATTCTTCGAAATTTGAACACTTTTTTGGCAACCTTGTTCGAGGAAAATCGAAATAGCTGTACCCGGCCAAATACATGGGAGCAACTGCCGGCAAAATTTGTATGATAATCCATGTTTTATTTAAATTTCGAACTGACTTGCAAATAGTAATGTTAGTTGAAAAAAAAATGTTGTTCGTTGATAGTACCTACATCTCAAATAAGTCGTTTATTTTCTGCGCATTATTTGAGAAAAGTACTATGCAAGCCTTGGCCAGTTAGCCAGGCATCGATGGACTCACGTATGTGTTACACGTTCGTCCATCAATGCCTTCTTTGCTGGCCGCTGCGTTAATGTACTATTTATTTGTTGTATGATTTCTTACTCTTTTCCAATAGCTCTAAATAATGCAGTTTAGTTCTTAGTTTGTGCAAGGATAAATATTTACTGCCACAGAAAATGCACTTTTTCAATTATTCTAGTGTAGTATGAAGTTAGTGGGGTACCTGCTTAGAATACGGTGCGTAACAACTTAAGTTATCGTCAGGGCAATTGCAATCATCCCCAGTAAAATGCGCGTCACATTGGCACTTCCCTCGTATGCATGCACCATTCCCAGAGCATAGGTTATTGTTGGGCCTAGGACATGACTTATCATCAAATTCACAAAAATCCCCTGAGAACCCTTCCACGCACTTTTCGCATTTTCCGCATCTGAAAAGATATACAATGTGAGGGATAATAAATAATCTAATACTAGAATATTGAAAATGACATTTTCGACAATGGTAGCCGAATTGGTTTGTCAAGATTAGAAAATATACCAGACAAATATTCAATAAAATCATGCAAGTCCGAAAAGTATATAATATATAGTAGTAAATAATAATAATTTAATATAAAACCTATTTTTATATTTTTAAATGTTTTTTTTTTAATTTATTTTTTAAGAAATATTTAAAAATGTAATTTTAAGATGCGAATTGAATAAAGGAAATAATAATAATAAATAATTCTGTATTTTGTGAAGATATAATTCATTTATTAAATCATACACTAGCGGTTTCACTCGTTGCTCAGCTCCATCGTGCCGTAGCGTACAACACGCTATGACATGAAGGAGCTGAGCAACGGGCATACAGTGTAATAAATTACATGAAAGAATGCTTTAGCAAAATTTCAAGTCGATTCGGCGAACCCTCGCGTTCTCCCGTACAAACTTTGCTACCCTCTTTCAACCTTTCATGGGTTTAATTTTACAAAATCCCGTCTTAGTAACCGATTACGTCCTAAACGGATCTCCCATGTAAATTTTGAGACTCCTAACACTTGTAGTTTCTGAGATTTCGTGACGTGTGAGTCAGTGATTTTCTCTTTTAAATATTTAGATTTTACCTGCATTCTCCTCTACCGCTGCACAGTTTATTGTCGTCAGCATTCAATTTACACTTTGCCATATCTGTCTGGTCTGTGGATGAGCCGCTGCATCGACAGTCGGCGCCATAGCTAAAAAAAACATTTTATTGTACCTACGCGTATTTAAGAAGGTTCTATATGTGTAATTAAAAAAAGCATTTTACCTTCCCGGTTGACATTTGCAAATACCACATTGCAAAAATCCAGCTTTATGGCATTTGTCGATTATCGCCCCTGGCTTCGACTTCTCGCAATCACATTCACAATCCACCTCTAATTCTATGACGAGTTTATCTGCTAGTCCATCAGGACTGATTGTAACTGTCAGATTCTTTTGACCCTCAGGTAGACAGGACAGCGCTTTTAGAGTCCCTTTTATATTGACTATCTGTTTGTGAGGACTTTCACAGTTTCTCTTGGGTTCCGACATGCAGTCCTGGTCTATAGTTACCTCCACTTGATTTGTTGACTTTTCAACTTTCAACTGAAAACTGTTTGCATATTCCTAGAAAGAGAATTAAAAGAATACGTCAAACCTGATAATTTGTGTTGTCTATTATAATATTAGTTTTTCTCACCTCATATGCTTCTTTAATAATCTTTATGACACTGCTTCCGCCTTCTAATTTTGCATATCTGGCTCCTTCTATCTGGTCGGCTAATTCCTTGTATTCGGTTTCAGGAGTTGTCTGAATTTTAAGTAATCAGGCGTTAGGTATATATTGATCGAAGTTCAGGATAATATAGTCACTAGTGCTTGCAACGCACCTACATATTTAAGTATCTGTTAAAATGAACACGTTAACAAACAGTGGAATTTCACTTAAAAAAAAAACTTATTTTTGTTACATTTTGTAAATGCTAATGTTGGACGGATGAATGGATGTTTGTTAACAAAAAACATGAATTTGAATGACTCTCTCACGCAAAAACTACAAAAGAGACACACTTGGGATACTTTTGATCTTATTTGATCGGTAGTACGACCTCGTGGCACAGTAACCGAACTCCACACACTGGCGAAACCACGAGCATACACTAGTCCTATTAATATAATAAATGCGAAAAAATGTGAGGATGTATGGATGGGTTACTTTACTGTTACTTTTTCAATCAAAACTGCTTGACGGATTTGATGTGAGTGGATGAAAATGATTTGGCACACAGATAATATTTAACGTGGGGACAATTGCCAAACTCTATTCGGTCAAAGCCGCGGGTATTACCCAGTAATAATATAATTTACAATTTAATTATAAGTACTTACACCTCTTTTGCCTTTACTTTGATTTTCAGTTATGGCAAATATGAGTCTAAATTTTCCATCTTTCGCCGCTTGGCTGATCTGACTTACAGACGGGTAATCATACGTCAAAGCCTCGGAGTATGTGTGATTTTTTAGGTGACACTTCATGTCATGAGGTTTGATGGCTCCTACGATTTTCCCATCTCCCGCACTATGATACGTTGAATCCGTACACAGTACTATAATGCGCCTCGCTCCCGGTCTCCATCCTACTTCATCACATTTCATTGCTTGCATCAGCGCATCTAATCCAGCTTCTGGATCATCAAAATTAGAACCGAACTCAATTTTGCCAATCTTCTCGGTGAATAGTTTCATATCGCTTGTTAACTGAACATCATTTCTAAAAGCTTCACTTCTGTGCCTAATAGAATGGAAGAGGTTTCATTAACTTTTAGAATCGGTTGTATTACATGGTCTTTAAAAAAAACTAGTTTATTTTGATCAGTCAAACAATAAGCATTATTCATACAGCAGTTTTTGATAATTTTAATAATTTGTCACAAGTTTTGGATTGTGACAAATTTGGGTTTGATTTTTTGGCCTGCTTTATTAAGGTTTCTTCCAAAAATATTCGAACCCCTTTCTTCATTATCAAACAAACTTTAACAAACATACAATCTAACAGAGTTACTTTCACATTTAAATATTAAGCATTTAAATATGGATATAGTCTGAACTTCCTTTCAAAAACCTTTTTGCAAAAATACATAATTGACTAAAATCGGTGAAATTTGGTGTTTCATTGACTTTTTGAACTTGAGATTACTCTGAAAACACATTAATCAAGCAAAGATCTTCTGATGACTGTCATTTTAAGATCCTTGACAGTCGTTACAGATAGTCAGTGTCCCAAGTCCTTAAGATGTCGTTCGAAAATAGAAAAGTTGCTTGTTCTGACGTGAGTACCATAAACCCGAAATTCAAAAGTTCTTACGTTTTTTTCTTATTTGCAGGTCAGTGTTAGCTTCTATGTTCATAAAATGTTGTGTGTTGTGTTGTATGTTATTAAAATATGAATTGCGATCGTAACAAATATGGTTTTACACAATGGCGAACCAAGCAAATGTTGCCCTGCACATGGTACAGATCCAATTAAGTCACATACTGACAGATGCGCCATTTACCGAGTCCAATTGTGTACACACAAAATTTCGTCGAAATCGGTCCAGCCGTTTAGAACAAATTAGATGACAAACAGACGTACCTACAGAAAAAATATACACTCTCTTAAATAAAATAACTTACTTGTTAGGATCAAAGAATGGAAAGCCAGGTTTCTCGACAAAACTTCCGATGCCCAGTCTAACGTTATTCGTGTAATTTGACAAGTCACTATGTATTTCTATTGCTTGATTCTGCAAGTCGGCCAACTTCCTTTTCATGGTGTCAGAGACGTCCATTAGATAATACACATCTAGAGCAACATCTTTTTCCGGTTTGAACGACATATCAAATTTCATTATTACCCCTGGGCGGGCCTTCATTTTGATCAGCTGTGGTTTGAATTGGACTGGAAAGCCACCTTTCGTATTACCAAAATCTTCAGGAGGTGACACATCCGATGTTGGTGTTGGATTCTCAATCTTGCCACCCTTGCACCAAGTATTAGTTTTGTTCAAATAACTTAGGGGGCGACATCGGCGATCTAGTGCTACGTCCTAAAAGGATTAATCGTAGGTCATTTAAGTTTTCAAGTAGTTATAGAGAAAACGAATGTGAACGAGTATCTGTATTTATTATATACCGACATGTATGAATACTCCTACGAAACTATTTCAATTTTGATGTCAAATTACCAATGTCAGTTCAGTTACATAGTACCAACCGTACAAAATTAAATATATAGTTGAACATAACATGTTGCCCCGTGATCCCCGTAGGGTTCGGTAAAGGTGTACCTACAACCACTTTATGTCAGTTATGTTGGGGCGAGCCTATTGCCATCAACCGAGCACAGTTTTAGAGTCCGTAACTGCTGCTGAAGAATTCCACAGATATCCCGTTAATTAAAGTGAAGAAGAAAGATCTCGTATTCTTCTAAGCAAACCTTTTAATTTGAGACCCGTATCATAGGAATACTTATAAAATAACTAATCAGCCATCTTTAAGACTCCTCCATTTTGAATTTAGAGTGTCGTTTTTTGCTAACTATGCATTACCATTAAAACTCAACATATACGCAAAAGTTTACGTCAACTAAATGAGGTTGGTCAAATTTTACTTCTTAAAATTTTTACAGTTTTTTTTACAGACGAAGCTAGTAAGGGCGTCCTATAAATGTTTTTATAATTATTGTTAAACGTGGACCTCAAAAACAAATCTTATTATATTATACAGGAAGTCCTTTGGCCTGTGGGATAAAATGGGGTAAATGCCCATAACGTCTGTCTGTGTATTTGGCTTAATATTTTTCTTCATGTTGCAGCACCATGCTGAGATAGGGGCCTTTTGACCTCGTACAGGACTAATTTAATTGATTGTCTTTTTTATATTACTTTTTAGTTTTAGTAGGTATTTTTTTTAATTAATTTTGTTTTATTGTCTCGTCCTATGCGGGTCTTTTTCTTTTAATTTAAACCCGTCTAAATTTCAAGTTATACTAGGTAACCTTTCTAAATACACAATCAATGTTTTTATGTACTTTCCTTGGGTGTGGAAACACTTAAATGCTGGGTACAAATCACTATATTATTTTGTAACCACTATGTAAGTGAACACAAGGAAAATAACAGATACAGAATGTATTTATTTAACACTTCAAGCACAAAGTACAGAAGCGGACTTACTGCCATAGGTATTTTCTACCATGACTGGTAGAAAATACCTTTAGGTGATGCAGAGGCAAACTGTGGTAGGTGTAAAAAAGTGTATGAACGTGAAATCAAAATAGAAAAAGTAACAAAAATGTTTCAATACTCACAATAGAACACCAAACGCATCTTTCAGGTTCATAACCTATGCATTCGCCGCAAGTACCGAAATTACAATTATCAGCTTCACATCTCACATTATTAAAAAAAAAAATGAACAATACGAGAACTAAACAGTTCGTCATTGTTGTGATTCTTCCCATAGTGGGAACTTCGTCCTACTATGGACTAAGAGTCAAGTTATCCCAACGGTGGACTAACTACTAATAAGTACACATTAATAATTGATTAACACTACCGTACGTACATCGGTATTGGTAATGACACCTACTATTGCTATTTGTAGCCGTTCATGGAGCACGGAAAAACGGAAAGCCACAAAAGAGGAAACTTACGGATAAAGCATAGTACACAATGGAATTGTTCGTTCTAAAGTAAGTTTGCCTGACTGTGACCTATTTCAAGCTTTTAACCGAAGCGCAAACAGTTTCTAATTCACCTGTCCCGTCTTATCACAAAACGAGCTCTAATTTTGATCCAAGCTTAAACCGTCGAACCAGTTTTTTTGTATTTTGAACCTTATTCCTACTTTGACGAAGATCTTAATACAAAATAACCTTCCTTTCAGCAGTTGGGTAATTTGACAACTTACAATCAACTTTTAATTCCGTTTTTGTATTTAGAAGACTAAAGGATAATGTCCAAAATGGCCCTATGCAATAAAAAGTATCCGAAATCCACGATTATTAATTGTCTTTTTTATTATATAAAGTTGCAAATACTTTTGTAACACGGACTAGCTGTATGCCGCCAAAATGTTTTTTTTTTTTGTATTTTACGCAGTGCAATGTCCTTTACTGACAAACCCCAAAACTTCTTTAATTATAAGCCTTGCTTTGAGATACCGCGGCCCCGGAACGTAAAGGGCAATAGAAGGAACATAGGTGGGTTTTAGTCAGTACAAGTCTGACATGCCCCCCCGCTCCGCCCAGAGCGGGGGAAGTCATTGGATGATTTCCCACCTGAAAAAAAAAAAAAAAAAAAAGCCTTGCTTTGTAATAAGGTCGGTCGACAGAGTAAACATATTTTAAACAGTGATGAGTACATCCCTTTAGGAAACGTTATTATCCTCATAGTAATATCCTTACCCAGTATGTCATGTAATATTTTTAGTTTAGCGCGGTCGTTTCGACACAATGTTAGCTAAGTGTATTATATTCTGTGTGGGCCTAAGTTTGCTATATCAGTTGGTGTCCACAACAGACTCGTGCCAGAAGAAGAGCACGTGTCAAGAATGTATTAGTGATCCTAGTGTCTGTGTGTGGTGTGCCAAGGTAATTTCTTTTTTTTTTATTTGTGAGTGGGCAAACTAGCAAGCAGGTTGGCTAGGTGAATACCGCCGCCAACATACACCCATACACGTTACGCCGTAAATTCAATCAAGCCTGCTACTGTAATCATAATTCATTCGAATCGATCCAGCCGTTTAGTTGCAGTATGGTTAAATAACCTAGATACCGACTGCAGCGCCATCTGCCGGGCTAAATTTTTAATCTAAACCATCCAGGGCGCCACCCAAACGTATATAAAAAATCAATTAAATCGGTCCAGCCGTTTCGGCGTTCAGTGGATGTACCACTGAACTCCTAACGTGTAGCAAAATAATAAGTTTTTTACAACGAATCTGAATTAAGGAAAACATTATATAGTTGTGCATTTTACCTGTTTAACGTTTTAAAGGTACTAATGGAACCTGAGGCTCTAGCATAAGCGCGCGGTGCTAACGTACCGTAACTACATCTATTTTCAAATTAAAAATACTCGGTTCATTTGTTTTTCTACTGATAGGCAAATACCTCCCTTTTATCCTTTCCACACCTCTCTAGACTATACGATCTTAAACCATGTAAGCCTCGCGAATATGATCAGAAGGGTTACCATGACATCTTATAGCAGTTCTTATTACTGTGTGAGAAAGAGATGGTGCTTGACACCCTATATAGCTCTGTCTCTTTCCATCAGTGGAATAACTTCTGTTTTAAGACGTCATGGTAGGGCAGCAGATCGTCACAACACCTTAGTTTCACATATTTTAGTAATTTTAAGAATTTATTCATATTTTATCGATGAAACTGATTGTAGAAGCAGCGGCACATGATATGTATAGTTTTAGATTGTACCTAAACAAACATTTGCTTAGTTGCCATTCGTTGGCTAGGTATTTCCCCCACCACTATTAACCTATATTATCCTTACTAATATTATAAAAGCGAAAGTGAGCTTGTTTGTTTGTTACGTCTTCACGCCGATTTTGATTCGATTGGATTCGATTTTGATATTTGGAGGCGGACATCAGCTACATTTTTTTTTGAAGCGAGAAATGAGGGAAAAAGTGGGAAGAAAAAGGAAAACTTAGTTTTGCTATTACAATAAATAAGCCGCAAGGACAAAAACTACAGGTAGCAGGTACCTGGAAATCAGAAAAGGGGAACTGTGTTATCCCTAATTTAACGCGAGCGAAGCCGCGGGCAAAAGCTAGTGTAGTATATAATTTATGTTTTTAGGGTTCCGTATGTCAATAAAAAAACGGAACCCTTATGTCTGTCAAGGCCATTTATTTCGGGAACGCGAGAAGTTAACGAGTTAATATTAAAAATATTATGCTCAAGTCTGCGGTTCCTTGGAGCTGAAAATAAACCCTCTAAATTTCCACAATCAAAAGATATGTATGTATGATAAATATTTTCAGAGGCAAAGGGAATAAAAACTTATAGGATATTTCCGTTGACCTATAATCATAAAACTTGGCAAGAACCAATAGAGCACCAAAAAAGTAACTAGATGCATCACAAAAAAATGTGATTGCAAACTTAATTGCAGTTGGTAAACTAACCGCGAATTGGGGACTACAGTTACCCATCGGCAAAGCTCATATTATCCATCAAACCAGTGCAGTACTTTTCGTTAAAGCATGTTCGGTAATTTCATTACCTACAAGTTTGTACGGACCTGAGTACAGTGCGCGAGTCCGACTCGCACTTGCCCGGTTTTTCCTAATAAATTGACAATCATTTACGGACACAAAACAGTGTTTTTATTTCCTGTAATCCGTGTGATTCGTCCACTGATTGTGCTTATGTTCATTTTTTTTTCTTTTTTTTAAAAAAACGTTGCCCCACCCGCCCCCACCCCTGGGTGCGTTTACAAACAATTAAACTCACATACACAAACAGCCAGACCCGAAACAACTATCTACAGGTCATGCAAATATTTGTTCCGTGCGGGAATCGAACCCGCGATACGCAGCGCAGCAGTCGATCGCTCAGCCACTGCGCCAACCGTGTCGTCAAATTTATATTCAAAAATTTATAGTCATATTTATTAATAAAACTTATTTAATAATAAAACAAGTGAACTAACGTGCCATAGGATAATAATATAAACCGCAGGCGCATGCTACCAATTACCTGAATTGTACCTTTGAGACTTACAAGATACGGAATATATGCAGTAATATCCTCACCGGACTTCCAAGGGTAACAGTCAGCAAAGGAGATCAGTAATCACGCTAGATAAATCATCTGATGCAACAAAAGACATAATACAGGCTGATCAAAGTAAGCTGGTCAGATACAAATTCAATTTCCTTAAAAATCCACAAATAACAAAGTTTTCGAACAAAGTGAATTGTGTTTAGGTAGAAAATAATTGAGTTGAACACGTATATCGGTTTCTAAGAAAAAGTGAACTATATCTAATTAGACTGGTAATGTACCTCTTTTGCTGACTGTACATTAAAACAACATCGTGCGTGACTTTTAGTCAATAGGGAACAGTGGAGAGACACATGTAGATTGAAAAGTTCAAAGACTATTTTATTTGGACGAACGCTTAATCGAATCAATTAGTTTTTTTTTAAACGCTCTTGCTTCGCAAATGTTACATGTTTTATTGACAATATTTCTGCTGTTTATTTATTTTTGGAAGATGCAGGTTATCAATACTGAAGGTAATAAACATTCAAACTCAAACTCAAAGCATTTATTTCAATTAGACCATTACAGGCACTTTTGAATGTCATAAAAACAAGAACAAAAAAATGATGCTACTACAGTCCCAGTCACAAGACATAATAACTTATGAAAGTACTGTAGTTGCCCATTCCAAAGCGTCGATCTCTATGGAGAAGAATGGGCAAGAAACTCCATGGACACTCTTTTAAATCATAATATTTTATAAAATCATGGATACATCATTCATGTTGAGATTATACATAATGTGAGAACGATGTAGAAAAACGAGCACATTTAGAGCGTCCAGAGTAAAAGCAATAATTAGCAAGAGTTTAATAGATGAATTAAAACAAACCGTGGTAGCTAAGAGATGACCAGTCCCAACTGACAGCGCCCGTTCAAGAACATGACGTATCTCCAAATATTGTCTTTAAAATTGGGTTTAGATGAATTGTCATTGAATGTGATGATCGATCAGTCGGTTAGGTGTTGTAAATAATTATTTACCGAAATCATTGACGCTTAAGAAACTTGAAATGTGTTTGACAAAAAAATTCCATTAATATTTTCAGAACGACTTCAATGGCAGTATAAGATGCATGCCACGGAGTTCTGTCGAAGAAAACTGGTGTTCGGAAGCTCTACAAAACCCAAACAATTCTATCCCGCTCGCATCACAAAATAAAGTGTTTAGCTCCGTTTCGGAGCACGTCATCCAAATGAAACCTCAAAGATACAAGTTGAACCTACGGCAAGGAGTGCCACAAAGTTTTGATTTTTCTTTTCAGGCTGCTAAAAATTATCCAGTAGATTTATATTTTCTGTTAGACGCATCTTTAACCATGAGCAAAATAAGAAATAATACAGCCAATCAAAGCGAAAACATTTATTGGACCATCAGAAATATGACTGCCAATGTTCATTTAGGGTTCGGTACATTTCTAGATAAAAAAATGTTGCCGATCATGAGCAAGTAAGCAGAATCTTTTTTTTACATATATTGTTTGTTCCTTTGATGTTTTATTACGTTACGTTTATAATTCATTTTTAGCGTGGAAGGTGCCGACTTTACCTACTCATTTAAACACCATTTGAAATTAGTTGATGACTTTGACCAATTTAAAAAGGAGTTGTCCCAAGCGCCTAGCGGGGTCGGCCGTGATGCACAGGAAGGCGGCCTAGACGCGCTTGCCCAGGTGTTGGTCTGCAAAGATATTATAGGATGGAGAAACGAATCCAGAAAAATCGTAGTGTTCTTAACTAATGGGCTGTACCATGCTGCCGGTGATGGAAAATCTGCAGGTTTGTTTGAACCATACGATGGTGAGTGCTATACTGAAAATGGCACTTATTCCAAAGAACGAGAAATGGACTACCCATCAGTCGGGATGATAAGCAAGCTAGCTGCTGACCGAGACATTATAGTTATCTTCCTAGTCGAATACGATTTTAAAAACGTTTACGATAATCTTAAACGAGCCGTCAGCGGTTCCCAGTTTGCGACATTTAGCAGAAATAAAACAAATGATCAATTGACGGACGATGATATAATAGTGAAACATTTAAAAAAAAGTTATGAGGTGAGTGAAACTCTATTACATCCTTATCCTTACTAATATTATAAAAGCGAAAGTGAGTTTGTTTGTTTCGTTTTCACGCCTACATGGCTAAACCGATTTTGATAAATTTTGGTACACAGATAGTTGGGAACCAGGAGGACATAGGCTATGTTTTTTTTAAAAAGAGTGGGATATGAGGGAGAAAGAGGGTAGAAACCGGAAAACTTAGCGTTGCTATTACAAATCAATAAGGCGCTACCGAATTTAACGCGAGCGAAGCCGCGGGCAAAAGTTAGTAAACTCTAAAGCAAAATGTGGGTGATACAGATACACTGCATAACTCATAAAGGCGCTGATGTTATGAAATATTCAGTTTTTTTCTTTATGGAAACAACAAAACACTCAATAAGTACCTTCAATTACAGGACATTTCAAAGAAAATAAAATTGATAACAAAGGTAAGGTCAGGAAGAAAGAAAAATTTTAAGATTTCCTTTGATCCTGATTGCACCACTGGCAGCACTAATACTGCCTGCAACGTGGAGATTGGTAAGGAACAGCATTTGGTTGCGACGGTACAATATGATGCTGCGGAAAGCGCTCTTGTAGATATAGTAGTTGAAGGCATTGGAGAGAAACTCACTCTTGAGATTGATACTATTAAAAACTGTGGTTGTGAACGCGAGGTTGAGGATCATTCTCCAGCTTGCTACGGAGAAAAGAGAGTGTGTGGAACATGTAGCTGTAGTGACAATCGGTACGTATTCAACTAAGCTTTGATGTCCTATTATGATGCTCTACCCTTTTGTTGTGCCCTACAGGGTCCATAATGATCACAATGTTATAAAAAGAAACTACCACTTATGTACACATTATGGTAACGCAGAATATATTGAGTATTGATTTGACGTCATTGGCAAAAACGGGTCCACCCTTTATAGCAGAACTTTTTATGTCATAATTTTATTTTGCATAACAACGGATGGCATAAACTTCACTTCGCAGAAAATTGTTTAGCAGACACTCATTTATCATACAGTCTGAACTCATAATTTTGTAAGTCAGAATCATCTCTAGGCATAAACTTCATATCCATAATATTTAAAAAGTAAAAACATCATATCGCAGAAAGTTCACAGTCAGAATCGTCTTTTGGCATACATATATTTTATATCGATAATCATTAAACATCAGAATTGTCATATCGCAGAAAGTTTATAGTTAGGATCATCTTTGTCATTATAAGTTGTCATTTATTTTAATTAATTATTTCTTTTAAATATTGTTATTTATTTTAGTTATTGTTTAATTGAATTTGAAATAATGTCATTGAATTCAATAAGTAATTAGGTATCCTAATCTAAATAGTTCAGTTCCGGGTAACCTACTTAAAACAATCTCTTTTTTCTATTAATGCAAGTCGCTTCTGCGTAGGAGGTCACAGTTTTAACCTAACCTAACCTAGCCATTACTGCCTGCATAGTATGCCAAGTGAAATTATACCAAATAATATATTATGCGAAATTTGAACTCTGCCAATCGTAATTATACTAAATGTAATTCTGCCTTCTTAAAAGTATGCCATTGTTAATTCGAAGTTTTAAACATTATGCCAAACGATAATTATACCAAATAATTTTTATGCCTTTAAAATGTTCGTTTAAAGAAAATTATGCTAAGTGTGTTATGCCAAAAAAAAATCGGAGCATCAAGATTCTGCCAGATAGAGGGAACCCGGCAAAAACACCACACCAAACACCGTTACCAGGCTCGTCAGATAAAGTTAATTTTTACTTTTACACTACGTTTTTAGGGTTCAGTACCTCAAAAGGAAAACATGAAACCTTATAGGATCACTTTGTTGTCCGTCTATCTGTCTGTCAAAACCCTTTATCTCGAGAACGCATAAATGTATCGAGTTGAAATTAAAACCATATACTTACTCAAATCGGTGGTCTCTTGGAGCTGTGAGAAAACCCTCTAAGTCTACGCAGTCAAAATATATGGCCGCGAGTCCCACTTGCATTGGGCCGGTTTTTTCATAGAAACCGATAGACGTGTTCAACTCCAATTTAATTTATTTAATGAACTGTTTGTTTTCTATCCAATAAATTTGTAACTTTATTCGAAAACGTTAATGGTTTCTAAGAATATTTCTATTGTAGCTGAGGAGCCTGTTTATTAACTCTTTTGCTGACTGATAACAACTAAAAACTTAATAGTAACACTTTTTCTTTAGGTACGGCGTTAATTGCGGTTGCGTCAAAAGTGTCAAAAACGGTTACAATGACAATTCAACTTGTATAGCTGAAGGCAGCACGGATATTTGCAGCAATCATGGCACCTGTGATTGTGGCATTTGTCTATGTAGTAAAAGGTATGAAGCTTTATGGTCAAGTAACTGGTGCCCGCGGCTTCGTGAGAGTCAAGATGGCGGGTGTACCATAGCGAATTAAATTGTACTAATTACCAAAAAAATGTACCCAAAATGTACTATTTAGTACCTAGGTCAAAAAAAATTGTACCTCTTTCACAACGAAATTATTTAGAAAATAAGGTACACTCGCCATATTGACAGTCAAGATGGCGGGTGTACTATAATGTTTTATTATTTAACCATTACGCATTAAATATAATTACACCAAAAAATTGTACCTAAAAAGTACCTCAATTAATAGAAAACATACAATTGAAAAGTTGAATAGTTTCTGAGAAATAAAACAAACGTATTTTGTATAAAACTAAACACTATAAATATCATGATATTATTGATATAGATTTTTTTTGGAGGTCAGATAGTCAGTCGCTCCATGTAAAATACAGGTGTTCAGCTGCATCAAGAAGCTGACCTTTGCAAATTTTTATCATCATCATATCGAAAAAAAGAAAAAATCCTAATTATGTGTTATTCCAGACCATAATCTACCTCTGTGCCAAATTTCATCAAGATCAGTTCAATCGTTTTGACGTGAAAGAGTAACAAACATCCATACATCCATCCATTTTTTAACTTACCTTACATAAAATATAGAAAATTTACCTTACATATATGGTCAATTTTCAGTTTTAATAAAAAAATGTCAAGCAAGCACTTTTACTTTTTCAATTGATATAGGTATACTTTCATAGGTGAGGTTCTCGTGGCTAATAATAAAATCCACTCGATCGCTCTTAACTCTAAACCATGCTTGCCTAGGTTGGTCCGTGATGGGTATGTTGGGACTACCCGTAACATACCGAGTTCCCTTCGTGCTTCGGAAAGCACGTAAAGCTGTTGGTCCCGGTCCCGGCTGTCATTTGTAGATCTTTGACAGTCGTTACAGGAATTTAGTGTCCCGAAAGTCGCACAACGAGTATTACCACACATAATTAGCAGAATTCTTTTGTCTGATTCTGGTATAACGAAGAATTTTGGAGAATTAATTCTAAAAAAAATACTACAAAAAGAAATTTACATGAAATGTTACGCAATTTAAATCAACCCTTATTTCTTAGGTACAAAGGCAAATTTTGCCAATGCAACATGGATAGCTGTCCGCGTAGTACTTTTAGTTCACCTGAGATCGTATGCAGTGGCCCTGAGCATGGTGAATGTGACTGTGGAAAATGTAAATGTACACCTAATTGGTCTGGCGACGCTTGTGACTGTTACAAACCAGACACGTATTGTAAAGAAGACAACAGCACCAGTGTGAGTAAAAAACAAGACAAAAAGGGATCCGTGTTGGTGAACACGTAATGAATTTTATAACAAGTTGCCAAAATCAGTTACTGAACTCACCGATGGAAAGTTTAAAAACTACATCAAACGTGTCCTTATTACAAATGCATAGGTATTACAAAATCAAGGACTACTACATCTATAGGAAACGACCAACCCGGATCCTGCACCTTTTCCCGACGTTTTATAAGTGCCCATGTAGACCTATGTGAAATAAAAATATTTTAATTTAGACAGCAAAACTAAATGTGCGTTTTCATAGTATGTTACTGAAAAACAAAGTTACTGCTAAAATTTCACGGAAAATGTATCAAAAGTTAAATAGAAAATCTTAAATGGACGTTGAAAGTTCTTTTTACTTTCTACAAACCTACATCTTTTTTTGAATTTTCCTCTTTTGAAATAAGGGTCCAAATTCGTCCCTGCCGGGGTTGCTGGTTGTCCGAAAGAGATACCGCGGCCCCGGAACATAAACGGCAATAGAAGGAACATGGGTGGGTTTTAGTCAGTAAAAGTCTGGCACTCCCCCCCCGCTCCGCCTAGAGCGAGGGAAGTTATTTGATGATTACCCATCAACAAAAAAAATAGGGCCAAATTCCTTGGCCGCGATTTATATATTAATCAACACACATAATACTAACCTGCAATATGAAAAACGTAAGATAAAACTAATTTCGCGGATTACCGCTACCGTTTCCATCTTAAGTTGATTTCATAATAATCTTACAGATTTGCAATGGCCGTGGAGAATGCGTGTGCGGTAAATGCATATGCGAACCAATGGCCGACTGGGATGCGCGAAACAGCTTAAGCCCGAAATGCAAAATAAGCGCCTGCTTAGACTGTCACGAAAGGCAATGCACAAAATTGGAAAAGTGCGCAAAATGTCAACGAAATGAAGAAAAAACCTGCAACCACTGCTATGACCGAATAAAAGTAAAAGTAGTCCAGTCCTTATCAGAGGAGGAAGAATACAAAAATGAGAGTCTATGGAATTTGTGCAATAATGTGAAGGTGGAAATTGGATGCCAGACGAGTTTCGTCTACAGATACGACGATATCAACTATATGCTGGAACTCGTAGTGGCGAAAGACAGGAATTGTGCTCCAAGTTATTACAGTAAGTAAAAGTTATAATATTTTTTTTATCTGTCTCTTCATGTCATTTTGGAGGAGCTCGTGGCCAAATAATAATAATTGATAGAAAACAAGTAGTTCATTAAATAAATTAATTTCTAGTAGACACGTCCATCGGTCTTTAAGAAAAATGTAAAGGTCTCTGCACACAGCCGGCGTGGCGTGGCGGGGCGCGGCGTGGCGGGGCGGCGACGCTGCGCTGGCGCGGCGGCATCGTTCACACTGCGGGCGCGATCACGTCCCGTCCCGCCGCGCCCATTCATTTTTAAGAACAGTGTTTTCATACTGCCTATGGCCCAAATCGTACAAACATACGTGAGCACGAACACATTCGACTAATTTTTCGACATCCATTTTTGTAAAACGATACAAAATCACATTCACGCTCAGTACCGTCCGACGCGACGTGTTCACGCCGCGCCGGCAGTGTGACTACTACATACGTAAACCAAACAACACAAAGCGTCGGCGTCCTGAGGGCGCTGCGCTCGCGTCCCGCCGCGCCCGTCCCCGCCGCTTCTGACTTGTATTCCCGCTCGGCGCGGCGGCGGCGTGGCGCGACGGTTACCGTCGCGTCGAGCGGGACGGCTCTGTGTGGCGTCGTCCGTAATATCTAGTACATTACAACAGCTCAGTGTCGCGTCGCCGTCCCGTCCCGCCACGCCGCGCCCGCTGTGTGCAGAGACCTTTACTGTATCTGTCGAGCCTGGATCTTTCACTGACACAACATCTTCGTAATTGGACCCATGTGTTATTCTGATATACATATAAGCTTTTTAAAGTTTCATTAAAATCCTTTTTGTAGTTTTTGAGTGCGAGAGTCACAAACTTTCCCATTTAAAAAAAAAGTGAGGATATAAGAAGAATTCTATATCACGTATAAAAATTTAAATACAAATCGTTTTATTTCTGTACAAAAAAAAATATAACATTAGTTTGTGATTGGAGTCTCCTTTTAAGCAAATAATGTCAGTATTATGAGACTCCGCTCCTCCATAACATAAAATTACGTTCACATTATATATATAATAGCTTTTGCCCGTGTCTTCGCTCGCGTTAAATTCCGGGTAACACAGTTCCCCTTTTATGATTTGCAGGTACCTGCTACCTGTAGTTTTTGCAATGCTAAGTTTTCCCTTTTCTTCCCTCTTTCTCCCTCGTTTCTCACTCTTTAAAAAAAAGCCTAAGTCCATCTCCAGAGTCCCAACTATCTCTGTACCAAACTTCATCAAAATCGGTTTAGCCATTTGGGCGTGAAGACGTTACAAAGAAACAAACTCACTTTCACTTTTATAATACATATTAGTAAGGATTTTTTTTCAACTAACTCAACTCATATTCCAGTGTTCGGCGGCATATTTCTCCTGACACTTCTTCTGGTGGGGGCTGGCACACTGATCGCCTGGAAGCTGCTGACGGACGCGCGGGACCGTCAAGAGTACCTCAAGTTCATGCAACAAAACAAAGCAGATGGGGCTGGACCTAGCAGCAACCCCCTGTACGAAGATCCTACTACGCGATTCAATAACCCCGCCTTTAGGAAAACATCTGTTGATATACGATAGAATAGTCTGCTTTAAATAATTTTAATGAATGCCAGGGGCGCTACACGTATTTACGACATGATTTTTCAAATTTTTGTATGCTGGCATTTTTGTATTTGTGGTTATTCGATTTTATCTGTATTATAATATTTATTTTAATATTTTCGATTTTATTTTACACTAGCTTCCGCCCGCAACTTCGTCTCTACTTCCCTCTTTCTTTCCCCTTTTCTCAATTATTTATTTAAAAAAAAAATAGCCTATGTCCGTCTCTAGGATCCCAATCCTAACTATATCTGTACCAAATTTCATCAAAATCGGTTTCGCCATTTAGGCGTGAAGTCGTAACAAATAAACAGATAAACTCACTTTCGCTTTTACAATATTAGTAAGGATTGATGTTGGTTCCAGTCCAGTGAGAAAATAGTTCAATTGGTGGTCAATAACTCTAGAGTCAATATCAATAGTTCCCAAAGTGGTCCAGGTGAACCCCCACGGGTCAACGAGAGACACGACATGGTTAACGCAGAGGCTGAACGATCGACTGCTGCGCTGCGTGTCACGGGTTCGATTCCTGCACGGAACAAATATTTGTATGGTCTACATATAGTTGTTCCGGGTTTAAATGTTTGTAAACGCACCCACGATACAGGAGACATTCCTAGTGTGGGGCAACGTTTTCTTAAAAATAAAGTAAAAATTTACATACACAGTGTGAAATAGGGCTACCAGCATTATAAAAATCATTTATAAATCATACTTAAGCGTGTTTTTTTTTTTTATAATATGTAGTTATTTTTTGTAATTGTTAAAGCATCGGCATTCCTCCCACTCTGAATGTTCGGATAAAAAATCTGAGCCAGTTTTGTATCACGAGCCGATGTAAAGTAATGTCTGGAGGATCAAAATGGCTGCTTAAGCAGATCTTAATAAGTCAACAACAATGAACACAAAGGACAATCCTTACTAATATTATAAAAGCCAAAGTGAG
Source organism: Ochropleura plecta (assembly GCA_905475445.1). Taxonomy (NCBI): domain Eukaryota; kingdom Metazoa; phylum Arthropoda; class Insecta; order Lepidoptera; family Noctuidae; genus Ochropleura; species Ochropleura plecta. Next base: position 15,861,826 of record FR997727.1, on the reverse strand, counting down.
TTTGTTTGTTTGTTACGTCTTCACGCCTAAATGGCAAAAGCTGCCTAACGAGAGTACAGCTTTATTTTTACCAAATCTATTTTTCTTTTATTTGAACGAAGTTGCTTATCGCGCGTTGCGAAAGGGGGCTAAACGGAAAAATTAAGAACAAAAGTTGTAACGACACTTTTGCTACAGTTGTAAGCCGTACGGCGTGCGCATGTTTCTCTGTCTGTCTCTCTCTATTTCTCTCACAGAGAGCAAGCCAGTTATGTTCGTTTCGTCTGTCTATTTCGCATTGAACAGTGTGGTGTCGCGACGATTATTTTTGTTGAATGTATACAGGTTTTTTGTACATAATAAATAATAACTTGGTTCCATCCAGGTGTCCCTTGATATGTCTCAAATTTTTTCCCTACTTCTTTGGTTCATGATTATTTATAACTAGCGTTCCGTCCCCGGTTCGCACGGATGCAATGTCGATTTTACTACATCACATTAAAAGGCTTTGAAATTCACGCCTTTTCTCTAATGCAATATGCATGTATTATACATATAAACTTCCCTCTTGAATTTCTCAGCCTATTGATGAATGCCGCGTTAAAAATCGATGCAGAGCTTTAAGATCTAAGCGTACAAACTTTGGGGGCCGACCTTGTTTTATACTATACTAGCTAACGCCCGCGGGTTCTCCCGCGTGATATTGAAAAAAAATATATACTATGTGTTATTCCAGACCATAATCTACTTCTGTGCCGAATTTCATCAAGATTCGTTCAGCCGTTTTGACATGAAAAAGAAACAAACATCCATACATCCATCCATCCGCACAAACATTAGCATTTATAATATTAGTAGGATGTGTATAGAGATATTATTTGGATGCACGGAAGTATGAATAAAGAATTATTTTGGATGTTTAAATTATTATGTATGCCGTATACATAATAATTTAAACATCCAAAATAATTCTATGTTTTGGTGAATTGAATCGTATATATACTTTGTTTTGTAACTTCACAAGGTTTAGAAAAATATGGAACATTTGTTGTAGATAATATCTACAGAGTGTAAACGATCCTTTCAGGAAGCATGGTTGACACCATGCATTCTGTGCACCAAACTAAGGAACTCTACACACTAGGTACTTACTTTTACACCCTTTATAATAAACCCTTGTCCATGTTTACATGTTTTTGGCTGTGACTATGCTCTCCGAACGTGAAAGGAGGTAGAGATATTTTGCGTTAATAGAGACTGTTTTTTTTCGTACAATGGTCACTTTTTTTTCGGATGGAATGTTCCATATTCCTTCTATTGCCCTTTACGTTCCGGGGCCGCGGTCTCTACAATGGTCACCTTATGTGAAAAAAACAGTTTTTGTTTATTTTTTGCATCAAATAAATATCAATCAAAGCTACTTGGAATGGCAGGTTCGATTCTCAGGCTAAGTGTTTTTTCTTAATTTCATTAACAAAAAGCATCTTTTGGGCAACTTTATTTCATCGTAGATCTTATTGATTACTTCCATCAGGTAGAGATCGTGTAAAAAGGATCCTTAATTTTTGATTATAGTTTTCCACACTTTATGGCAGACGCCTGTTCATATTAATGTAGCAATAAGTTGTTTAAACTCAAATTCAAACCGCCGCGCATTTCAATTCGAACCCTAGTTGGCATTTAGATTAGTGTAACTATTAAAAAAAAATAACGAAAATAAACACACTTGTTCTAAAAGTTACTTTTTTACATTGTTTTTTTTATTTACAATTTTTACTTTGTTCAAACTACGTAGAAATACACCCGTACTAGTGCGGCAAAGTTTGCCATAAATATTATTATGCTATGTTGTTAGTGAAAGGCGTTTTTTTATCACATAACAAGACAACGATACCAATTTTACTGTAAGTACCCGTTCAAAACGGGACTTTACGCTAGATTGTAACTTTTCATATATTAAAAATAATCAGCAATTGTCTGTGCACGTGTTAATTTTTTTTTTCTATTATAATAGGTTTGGTCCGCGGCTTCGCTCGTGTTAAATTCGGGGTAACACAGTTCCCCTTTCCTGATTTGCAGGTACCTTTTACCTGTAGTTTTTGCCCTTGCGCCTTATTTATTGTAATAGCAATGCTAAGTTTTCCCTTTTCTTACCTCTTTCTCCCTCATATCACAATCTATTTAAAAAAAAAACTATTTCCGTCTCCAGGGTCCCAACTATCAAAAATTCATCAAAATCGGTTTAGTCATTTAGGCGTGAAGACGTAACAAACAAACAAACTCACTTTCGCTTTAATAATATTAAAAAAATAGTAAGGATTAACAATTTAAAGGCGATGAAGACCAATCACCTAACCGAAGTAAGCCGGATAACACACAAAAATTCACGAACGTCGATTATCAGCTTGACCGAAGTTTTGGCTAATTTCATTGACCATTATTGGCTGAAACCGATCCGTGGAACCACTAATGAGTTAATGACTTTATTAATTATATTATAAGCCTTACGTCACATGTAAGCGTATGAATACAATTACATACACATGTGTAATAGACGTACTAAGCTTACATTTAAAAGTTAGCTTACACGCAAATGAGCTTTTCTTCCAATACTAATGAGTATGACAATAAATGTCTTTCGGTAAGTAGTTAGTTAGGTAGATATTATTATAAAACAAATCGTAATAGCTCTTGTTATTCAACAGTTCTATAAACTACTGCATTATGTACCTAGTATTATCAAAATTGAAACATGTTTAAAGAATTCATGGCGTTTGAATGTAAAATTTGTAACTAACGACTACCATAGTGGGCATTAGTTCATATTCTTTTATCCTTTATAAGTATTTTATGTTTGTATAGTCCATCCAAAAGTTGTCTGGAATATATATTAGCTATTAGCGATTAGGCCGTGATTGTAACCATTACAATTAGAAATATTGGTAAATGCCATGAATTTGTAAGTTTATTCTTTTTTATAATTATATGGGTTCAAATATCTCTTTTTTTTCAATCAAAATAGTAGGTATTTGCACTGTCTGTCTGTTTTGCAATCACTTTTTGCCATAATTTATATATATTTTGCTCATTGGTGCTAGCCTATTGTCCCTTTCAAATGTAATGAAAAATGCGTTCCTAATGATTGTACTATTTAGATACTATGGACGAATGGATTAATAAATACAACTAGTTTAATTATTTATTGCTGATGGGGAATCATCAAATAACTTCTCTCGCTCTGGGCGGCGGAGCGGACGGGAGTGTCAGATTTTTACTAACTAAAGCCCATCCATGTTCAGTCTTTTACTTTTTAAGTTCCGGGGCCGCGGAATCTCTTTCGAACAACCCGTAACGCGGACCCCTCTGATATAACCAGTACTAAGTAATCAGACGAAAAAGTAACATTTAAAAAATTGTTGTAAGTCAAGCTACCTACTCATAAAATAAAAATACATCTCTTATCAAACAAGAAACAGTTAATTTTGTTTTGATTGACCCAATGAATAATACACAAAAAAAAAGTTGTAGTGCCTCATACCAACACGAGATGGCGTTACTGTCGCTCCTCAAACATTTAAAACGGTACCGTGCCTTTATTTCACATTTGACAGCAAAATTCATTAAAATTAATCAGTTTAAATTTAAAACAAATACTTGATATTGAATATTCATGATAAACTGTTTATAAGTTTCCGGTATAATGTGGTTTATTATACATAAATTCTACATCGCGCTATCAATGTTTTCCATGCGTGTTTTGTAGATACAAGCGCGATGAACTAAAACCGGGGAGTCCTTTTCTACGCAGTAATGTAGTGGTCGGAGTGGAGCTACCCTAATTCCACACCGCCTGAGACACATTCAGCCTGGGGGAACTGATGTGTAAATCCCGCCATCGCGCACCGAGCTACGGAGAGTCATATCCTCTCGACTCGACGCTGCGCGTGGATGAGGTGAAGCCAGCGCAGGCCCTTGCCTGTCGCACGTACAGACCGCCTGCTCCTGACGACGAGAAGCAACCCTTGCACTCTTCGTCCTTAGCAGGTAGCAGTCGAAGTCCGCGCTTAAATGTCGCACACACGGGTCATTCGGACCGTACCGAAGGCATGCCTTCACACCCACTGATGTAGAAAATTTGACTCTCTTTTGTTGCCTCGCATCAAAGAGTAGTTTTTGTTCGCATTAACCGTTTCATCTGTATGGGAATTAAATCCCGATCGGACAACCTAAACGTTCATAAATCTGAATTGGGAAAAATATGTGCTGTTAGTATGTGCACTAGGTATAGGCAGCCAATAGGTATACCTCTGGCCAGCGTTTCAGGCATTACAGGCAATTCCGTGTGCGTTCGCGCAGCGAAATGTTGTTGAGTTTGAAAGATTTTAATTATGCAGATATTTAGTGTATGACGTCGTATAATTGTGTATGGTAAAAAAAAATTGTGCACGCAGACATTGTGGAGAAATTCACCAAAAAATGATTCCGATGGGCAAACGTTGTCCTGGCGGAACTTTTTTTAATCCATAGAGTTTAGAATAAAAGAGATGTGTCCAAAAATTAGTGTGTATTTGTGTGTAATTGTGTATGTATGAATAAAATTAGTGCATGCATACCTAAACTTCGGAGAAATTCAAGTTTCCGCTACGCGAACGTTTGGCCATTAGCTAGTTTTCATATAAAGCGCTTACATAGAGAGCTGTAGATTTTTACATACGTTGTTTTGAATTTGTTTATATTTGTTTAAAAAACAGATTTAGAAAAAAACGTAGGGCTTAAAAGGTAAAAATATAAACGTAAAATACGCTTATTAGGTCTTAGTTCTTAAAGTATGCACTTTGGGGTCTAGATTTTCACGTTTATACAAACCGTGTAAGTGTCTGCAACATGTTGCCAAGTATCAATGATGTTCTCCACAATGGCTGCGTGCACAATTTTTTTTTTACCATACACAATTATACGACGTCATACACTAAATGTTTGCATAATTAAAATCTTTAAATTCAACAACATTCCGCTGCGCGAACGCACACGGCAATTCCTCCCGGGGCCGGTGTGTTCCTTCAATTATGGGAAACCACATCATGCACGAAACATAACTAGGTTTTAACACAGTGATAGCATATTGGTGTAGGTAACCGATTTTTCATAATCATGCGCGTATTGTATAAATATGCATACTTGCTTCGGCAAGGAAACCAGCATGCCTGAGAAATATTTCTCGACGGCATGTTATCCAAATTGGAGGCCCATGGACAGCATAGAAACTCTGACACCAGGTTCGTCACTAACCACACGATAAAGAACACAGAAATAGGGAAAAAGACAAAAATTAAAAAAAAGGTTTTTTGTTTTAATATATTTTTAAAATCAATTAAGACAAGAAATCTTTAGTATAAAAATTGATTAACATAAAAATTATAATCATAATTCTACAGTGAGATAATAATATGCCTTGTATGTTTTTATAATATCAAGATATTTAACCATGTTCCCCACTTTTTGCCTGGAAATAAAGCCTGTAAAACGCTAATTTTGTACACTTCAATGAATTCGGAATCACGTGTTAGGTAATAGTCCCGGCTGTCATAATATCAATATCTTTGACGGTCGTTACGGGTAGCTAGTGGCCCAAAAGTATGGCAACCAGTCTAACCAAGGAGTATCTTAAATTACCCTATTAGTTAGCAAACTGGAGCACGTGAATCATTACTGTTATTTAATTTGTTTATTTTTGACGATTATCTGGCAGTTTGAGTACTACAAGCGACCTACACAAATGTCCGTTTTTTGAATTGTTCGTCGTGTCGTTGAGCTTCGAGCTACACGATAACTGACAAATGCTTGCACTGACTGGACAGGTCCAATCAATCTGTGTAGTGATTTCTTAAAAAGACCATTTCAGACACTAATCTGCATAGTCCTTATGTAAGACAGTTGACCAAGATTTTTGGACCTCTGAGTTTGTTTCGGCTGTTTCTTCTCAGAGTAGTCGTAGTCTCAGATACGAAACACCGGCTTCATCTAATTTTTTAAAACAGACGTGTGTTTGTAAAAACTTACTTGCAAAATAAACATCATTTATCGTTTATCACTGACAACCACAAACCAATTAGTACTGGCTTGTAGATATCCAATAGGCGGTAGCTCCAAAAAAAATTGGTATTCCGTTGCATCTGGTTAGACTGGGTTCCGACCACAACATAGTTGAGAAAACACATGATGGTGAAACGACAACAAACAAAAACGATTCAATGTTTTTATTTTCATTTTTGTGGGTATTTTTTATTACATCTAACTAAACTCTTTAATTTAAGTACCAGAGGCTGTATAAAAAAAAACACTACTAACACCATGTTAAAAAGACATTAACATTCGCCAATATTACTTCCCAGACAATTATAAACTTGACGTACCACAAGAACGAAAAAAAATTGAAAGAATGCAATATATGACGACATCTTGAGACGCTCACGTAAAGAGTAATTTCCGCGAATTTTCCTCACACACCCGCGCAATGCTATGATTCATCTCGCTCGCGGGTTGAACACTCTGCTGCTCGTCTGACAATAGTTCGTGCACAGTCTACCAGTCTGTGCTCAATCGTGTAGTCGAGCGCGCGCATTTTGGATTTCGAACGCGGCATCGCGTCTTCGAATTCGAATTAAGAAAAAAACAAACCTCCATTTTTTTTCTGACGATTTTATTGTATTTTTGTGCGTGCTGTATTTTCGATTATTCCTAATTTAAAAATGAGAACTATGGCTAGTGTGTGTTTTTTTGTGATTGTGCTTGTTTCGGTACAAAAAGTTTTCGGAAACGTATGTCTGAAGGAAGAAAAAGAGTTTACTTGCGATGAATGTCTCAGGTGCGGAGGTGACTGGTGTAAAGATCCTGGGGTAAGTGTCTTATTTTTATTTTGTTTCTTCATTTAATCGATACCTTGTTAATATAAATACACTTACATAGGTAATAATAGGTTTTCATAAATGTCAAAAATATCTAAGCTAAGCTTTGGTAAAAATTCGACGAATTTGGAATAACCGTTTTATAGTTATTCAAATTAAAAGTACTTAAAGTAGGTTCTAAGGATAGGTAGTAGGATATTTTACCTGTTCTTAGTTAATTTGATATATTTTGTTAGCTTTATTGTTCTCAAATACCGTAGGACACCTTAAAAATTAGTATTTATTTGCATCAACACTAATTCAATTAACTTTATTAGTATAGTAAACATTTAAATTAGGTAGAAACCGACTAAACACACAAGCATTTAAAATATTACATAAGTACAAGTACTTAATAATTCTAATATGATCCTTGATTGACAGTCAAGGCTCTAATCAGTAATTCTGGACTTGTTACTTCCATAACCTTTATCTATCAATCATAATTCGTTAGCATAATTTAATCTAAACGTTTCGTCAACACAAAGTATTGTGTAAATTGCTACTTAAACAAACTTTTTTCTCTCTTTGTTTATTATTAGAAACTTTTACACAAATATAGGTACATGACAGTTTCATCAGACTTTAAAACGCCAAATAAACTATAGACTGCCCCGAAATAATATGGTGAAACAAATCAACATTGCCCCACATATTTATCTCGAGGTTTCAGAAGTAAATCCTCTTTTGCAGACTAAAATCTGACACATTCCGTCAATAACTGTACCTATGACACCTTCCGGTGTACCACATACCTCACTATTTGGCGAATCTATATTTCGTTACAAACTTAATAACTTCCAAGAAAAATCATGTAAGGAAAATCCGAGGAAAAACCGGTTTAACACATCCAAATAATATATTTTTATACGTAGAGCTCATTAACAGCTTTGCATCCGTATCTAATCACACAAGCAACATAAATTTCGTATTAACGAATAAATAGCTATTTTTATGACACGACCAAATTAATTTTATGAACTCGGATTCCAATAACCACATTGACACTTTTAAAGAAAGCAATTAACTTTAATGAAATGTCATTACATAGATAATTACGAGAAGAACATTATAAAATACTTAACCGTTGGTTTTTCATTTAAACATTTGTAATAAGATTTTATAAGTACGGTTAGTTACTTTTTCACGTTGTAAACCGCTGAATGGATTTGAATAAAATTTGACACACAGAAATAAACTGGATTAATACATAAGCTTCTAGGAACCGCGGGCGCAGCTTTATAATTGCCATAATTCTGCCCTAAAGATGAAGTTTTAAACGGCCATCACAACGTTAAAGAGAGCAATAAATTGATCGAAGAAAAAAAACTAAGATGTCAGAAGTCAAGCCGAGCGGAAGGAAACAATTGATTCAATGAAGGTACTTACTGGCCGACCGAGAAAATCTATTTTTGATCACCAACAGTATGCAGCATACCTGCTTATACGTCTCTGTTGTCGTAAACAATGACCATTTGATCAAAGAATAAATTATGATCTACTTTAACTAAAGGAACCTTCTCTTGCTTCTTCTAACGATTAGTTCTGAGATAATAAAAAGTTGCAAGGCAGCATTTTTTTTATAAACCATAGGTTATAAAAAGGTATTCCGGTAAGAACATTCAACCAGATTGTTATTGCTAATTTGTGGTTATATTAGATCAGCTAGCAAAACTAAATGTTTTGATGATTCATCGTTGGTCATAGACTCCCAAAAAAAAAAAATATAACCTTAAAATATAAATCTCGAAATCTCTATCCCATCTTTTTGTCCTCATCCAAGGAAAAGTTTACATAACTCTATATTACTGACCGCCATTAATTGTTCTTTATTAAATTCTTCTATATAAAAACTATTGTCAGGTTATGTATCGTTTTAAATACCTAACTAGGATTAAATATTTTTTCTGGAAGTGTACATACAAGGGAAGCGATTGATTAAGCTCTATAAAAATGAGACATATATATATATATATATTTATATATAACTAGCTTTTGCCCGCGGCTTCGCTCGCGTTAAATTCGGGGTAACACAGTTCCCCTTTCCTGTTTTACAGGTACCTGCTACCTGTAGTTTTTGCCTTTGAGCCTTATTTATTGTTAAGTAATGGTAAGTTTTCCCTTTCCTTCCCTCTTTCCCCTCATATCTCAATCTTTTTAAAAAATGTAGCCTATGTCCGTCTCTAGGTTCCCAACCCAAGTCATCAAAATCGGTTTAGCCATTTAGACGTGAAGACGTAACAAACAAACTCACTTTCGCTTTTATATAATTAGTAAGGATATACCAGCTGCGAATGACCTTTACACTCAATTTATGCTATTGCCGATAGTTCTCGTATTGAAACATTGTCATTTTTTAACAACAGACTTAAAAAAAAGTATCACGTAACTAACCGGGCTCTTATACAACAAACATTTTTTCTTTACCATTTTTATAGTTAATGGTACGGAACTTTTTGTGCGCGAGTCCGACTCGCACTTGGCCGGTTTTTTATTTTGTTTCAGGTTCAAGTTTCGGTCTATACTCCTAGACCCAATTTAGGCCGTGTCTGTCCGTAAGCGAATGTAACAATTTAAATTGTGAAGTCGACAAGGTGTGTGTGTTTTTCCTTTGATTGTGATGACACATATTTAGAACAGTTACCTTATTGTTAAACTGCATTAGAAAATCCCAGTTTATGGTCTAGTCATACAAGCCACACTGGCTATATTTTTGTATATTGCCATATTGACCTGTCAATAAAAAATATAAAATTCGCGATTCGCGGTGTTTGTTACTCCTCCGAAACGAGTGGACCGATTTGTATGAAATTTTGTGTGCATATAGGGTAGGTCTGAGAATCGGTCAACATCTATTTTTCATACCTCTAAGTGATGGCCCTCTTCAGAAAGGGACCAGAGCAGCGTGAAACCGCTGGGCGAAGCTTGTGTCTGAATAAAAAGGTAACAATAATCTCTCAGACTCAATGAAGAACCAATAAAGACGCATTATAATGCAAATATGCACAGTAACTCTTAAACTTATGCATATGGATAGTTAGTACATAAAGGCTAGGTGTTATGTAAATATTCTACGGAGCAATGCGTCAATAAACCTTTGCGAAGTTGGGTTTATTTTGAAAATATCTATCATACCACGAAATGTGGGTATTAAACGGCTTCAGAAAATTATAGAACTCTTGTGTGATACATCTCTGATACATAATGGCCTTAAAGGCCATTATGTATCAGAGGGGCCTGCCAGGGCCTCCGCCTGCCGGGGTTGTTCGAAAGTGATACTGCGGCCCCGGGACGTAAAGGGCAATAGAAGGGACATGGTTAGGTTTTAGTCAGTACAAGTCTGACACTCCCCCCCGCTCCGCTCAGAGCGGGGGAAGTTATTTGATGATGTCCCACCCCAAAGAAAAAAGGCCATTATGTAGACCCCTCACGATCGGTGTTGAGGGGTCTACAAAAGGGTCTATTTCGTTCCATCGCATATAACTGTTTTCAAGCTATGGATAGATAAATAGGAGTGGAACATCGATCATACATCATACAACACGCTTTCATAGCGGGCTCACATTCAATCAATCATAAATGGGTTTGAAGTTAAGACCTAGTTTGCACATAATATGAAAACCTTTCGTGGGAATAGAGTAAGACAGAATAGCTGAGCACCTACATAGTTCGTACCTGATCCCTACCTTTTCTTTCTTGGCATATAGGTACACCATGGACCACCCCTGTTATATTTTTATATTCGTACACTCCATCCAAAGGTTGTCTGGAAAATATTGCCAGCAGCGATAAGACTGCCAATGACCGCCGTCATCAATTTCTGTAAGACAGTTATGTTCAACTTTTGATGTGCAATAAAGTATATTCTATTCTATTGCTTGCTTCGGCCAAAGTTTTTATGACTTGCAGACCTGAAGGGTTACCATGACATCTTATAGCAGTTCTTATTCCTGTGTGAGAAAGAGATGGTGCTAGACACCCTGTATAGCTCTGTCTCTTTCACTCAGTGGAATAAGTTCTGCTTTAAGACGTCATGGTAGGGTAGCTGTTAACTGTCTTTAGGAAGTATTTGAAGATGACATAGTAAAGTTCAAAGACATTGTAGGTGTGTTACCCCTGTATAATTTGAGAAGAACTGCTATACGATCTACCTACGAATCTTATAGGAGTAGTAGTACAGTTGGTCACGACACTACCACGAATAGATGACTTCCTTTAAGCCCCGTGTCGTAAGTGGCTGACTAAGATTGAATCGGAAGGAGGGCATCCAACTATAGGACGGAAACCAAACAGTTGATTATCAAAATGTGACTGATTGTTTAAAGGTCAATGTCAGCTGTCAAAATTTACGTATTACTTATTTAGGTACATAATATGCATATTAACCTAAACTTCTTGGCCAACAAAGTATGGAAACGGCTTGTTAGAATATTTGTATAAACCCCGGGATTTCAGGATTGCATAACTAATCGGATGTATTTATATTTACATTTACTCCCTGAGGTTTAATCGCCTGATTTGACATTTGTTAGAAATCTCTTCAAAATTCACTGACAATAAAAGTAGGGGAAAAGCAACTATATTACGTTATCTCTAGGAAACAGTTGTGACAGATTGGTTTTAAGTCTCATGGAGTACACTTAAATTAAATTTCCTGAAATCGCGGAATTTTTTAGATAAAAAAGAACGTTTTCATAAAAGCCAACTCTCAACGTTAGCATATGCATCCGAATTTCCCATCTCTAGTAATAACGCATATATATAGACAATGTCCAAAAAAGTAAATTGATCAATTTTCTACCTAGATAAACTTCCTCATACATTCGAAATAGTGTAATTCATTACTAGCTTTTGCCCGCGGCTTCGCTAGCGTTAAATTCGGTATGACACAGTACCTGCTACCTGCAGTTTTTGCTCTTGCGCCTTATTGATTAACATTAACCTTAGCAACGCTAAGTTTTCCCTTTTCTTCCCTCGTTCTCCCTCATATCCCACTTTAAGAAAAAAATTCCCTATGTCCGTATCCTGGGTCCCAACTATCTCTGTACTAAAATTCATCAAAATCGGTTTAGCCATTAAAGCGTGAAGAGGTAACAAACAAACAATCTCACTTTCGCTTTTATAATATTAGTAAGGATTTCGCCATATTTATTTGTCTGCGGAATTTCCTCGATCGACTTCCATTTTACTTTTATTTGCTGATTCATCGGAAAATACTTTAGTAAAACATGGCGAAATTTTCTTCGTCTGTCGATTTCATCAGATGTTACAATCAGAACGTCACCTTTCGTAGTAGAGGAGCCTGCCGGGGCCACCGCCTGCCAGGGTAGCAGGTTGTTCGACCGTGGCCCCGGAACATAAAGGGCAAAAGAAGGAACATGGGTAGGTTTTAGTCATTTAAAGTCACATTCCCCTGCGCTCCGCCCAGAGTCAACTGCTGATCAGTTTTTACAGCCGATAGACCATGACCTGAGTAGGGACAAAGCGTGCTTTGATCCTGATATTATTCCATAGTTACCTACTTCCCTGAAATTATTTAAAGGCACGAAGCGAGCGAACTAGCGGGCAAAAGCTAATTATTAATTAATGAACCCTGACCGGTAAACACGTTTGTCCCTTCACTTAATAAGCTAATTGTTCGTTCAACATTTGTACAATTTACAAGACAAGTTCATAACAAATACCTAAGGATGTGTAAATTGCATGTAGGCACATGTTATAAACGTTTGTGTATTCAACGCAGCTGAAAATATTATTTCCGAATTTACTGAATATGCATAAAAAAATCATAAAAATCGGTCGGGCCGTTTCGAAGGAGTATGGGAACGAACATTGTGACAGGAATTTTATATATTAGATTTACATGCTTTTTAGGAACTATTTCTTTAACACCATCAACACTAAAAGACGATAAAGGGTAAGACGATAATACCAACAAAAAAAAAACAAATGGCCAAAAATGAGATAACAACATTTTTGTACCCCAAACACGATTCTTATCAAAAAACCCGAGAGCTGTCATTTAAAGTGTGAACTTCGAACCCATTTCAATTCAATAAACTAACCACACTAAACCAAGTTAACACTTCAGAATGTATGATTTTATAGGTTTTTGGTTTATTTAGTACAGTTCAAGCGAGGATCATGTCGTTACGAATCTTGAATGCTTACTCAGAGTCGAAGCATGCGTTTATCGCTTCAACTTTTTACAAACACCATCTATGTCCTCACATTCTTAAGATAATACCTCTTCAGCATCAGAAAAGATACCGTCTGTAATGCTTGTAAGTTTTGGTACAGGTGTAGGTAAGCTATTTTGATTACTCACACTTCGTTAGTGCAATGTCATATGGGACCAAAGACATTGAAATAGGATTTGACGAAGAAAACCTTATTCCAATATTTGGTTTACTCACACTTCGTTAGTGCAATGTCATATGGGGCCAAAGACATTGAAATAGGATTTGACGAAGAAAACCTTATTCCAATACTCTACTTAACAAATCTTTTGAATTTAAATATGAGTTTGAATTTGGCTACATACTGGTCTAACAGAATATCCGTTAAGAAGGCGAAATGAAGAAGAACAAATCGTTCTTTCTAGTGTCCACTCTAGTCCACATCATCACTTCACATCAGGCGGCGGTAGCCCGTTTGGCCGCAACTACCGATGTACGCAAGCATACTTTATTTATTTTAAGCCCACTTAGTACAAAGAAAGTCTTATACGCCCGCTGTCAGCCAGCACGTGTGTGTGAAAATGTCCGGGATATTTTTTTTTACGAAAATATTCCTAATGTGTCTATAAATCTTTTAAATACCTCTTTATTAGGCAAAAACACAACATATACAGTTTGTTCTTCATAAAAACGATCTTTTCTTATGTCCCTAAGGTCTATAATCCAATAAACAATATGCATTACCTATAAGTTCAAAATCTTCATTAAGGGGACAACATACAATCAGGTGAAGTGCCTTTGTATAGCGATCGATACACGAATTTCCTGCGCTACCCCATTTTCCAATATCCGCTGCTCAGAACAAACTACTTTTTATATAAAAACTAACAGCTAATAACGTAACGGTAAATTCAACGGAAAATATAATATGTATATTCAATCTTTTAATGGGTTTGGATTAAGCAGTTTTTGCTCAGGACTAACACGGCTTTTGTAAGGCATACAAAATCACCATCGAGCAAGTCTTAAGCAAAACCGATGAAAATGAAAAGCTGATAAAAAACATCATCAATTTCTAAATATAATTTTAATTTACAGCAAACTATAAAAAAGCAAGCAAGTTGCAACGTCAATTGCAGCAATCAGCTATAAATTTGTTACTGCAAATGCGTCGCCAACAAGACTGAGACAAACATTGACGTCACAAGAATTCCAAGTGTAAGTCTAGTCTTAAGCCATTAAGAGTTACTTGCACTATGTTAGGTACTAACTTACGTCTTCCTAGTCAATATACAGGGTGCAAAAGACTTGCGTGTCACAGTTTTAGCTGTCATAGGTATTCCTCCGAAATGGCTCGACTGTATGAAATTTTATATGTACCTATATGTATTCGGTAGGTCTAAAAATTGATCTTCATGTATATTTTTCATACTTCTAAGTGATGAGAAAATGAGCTGAGCAGCGGGTGAAAGTGCTGGAAACGGCTAGTTTATAATCTATATTTTTTAAGGGATTGGCTACGGCCTCGTTGATCTTGGTGATCGCAAGCGCTACTGATGAGCGTGAAGACTTGGCTTGATTCCCGGTACAGGCATAATAATTTAAAAAAAAATGGCAGAAACTCGTTTTTTACATATTTTTGAATCCCTGGTGCCTGTGGTAGGTAATGAAACACCTGTGTTACAGTCACAAAAACATAATGTTTTGAGTTTTTTGTGTGACCGTACAAGGTATGTGGTATGTCCACACATTTCTGTCTAATACATGCTGTATAAAAACCACAAAACAGGCATGTGAATGTACCTTAAACCGTAGTGAATCATGTTCTCATATTCAATCATTGTTATTTTTGCCATAAATGCCTCAAACCGTTTGGCTCTGTGCCATTCATCCTTTTGTAAGAAGAGTGAGGGGAATAACGGCATTGAAGCTTAAATGAAAGATAATATTATAGTAACGGATCATAATAATATGGATGCAGTTTCGCTGCAGACGCAATGGCGTTTCAGAGCAATCAAGATAACACAAAATGGATTGCTTTTGAAGTTATGATAGCAAAACGTGAGAGATGACACACACTGCTATAAGAAACTGGTCTTGTTCTTTGACAGGAGTCCAGTAATCATAATACAAACTTATTCTGGAATGTTCTTAAAAAATATTTTTCTAGTTAACCAGTTCTAAAACTCGAAAGACCTCCTTCTGTTTTATTTGCTATGCTTTCAGTTGCAAACTAAAAAAAATCCCTGGGGGAACTAAGCGTATGTTACCTGCAGTCAATCACGTACGCACAAGACGCGAATAAAATGGGCGTCCCGCTTAGCGAATGATGACTAGGTATTTGTAAACATTAGAATCCTTTTAGACCCGCAGAATACATTGTAATTCAGGTATTTAAAGTTGTTGCTTTTAAATGCATTTCCTTTAAAAAAATAACAACGGTTATAAAATTTCCTACACTTCTAAATTGGTAACATAAACAAATCAAATACTATCGATACATTACAATGTAATTCTTCTCGAATAAACTTCCAGTTAAGTGGTCAGTACACATGAGGCGCAATGAAGTGCACACACCCAGCAAACATCCGCGCAATCACACCATTCTGAGAAATTATAAATACAACCCGTTGACCTATATCTGGGCATGTTTTATACATTAAAATGTTACACAATTTTCATGCACGTCAATGTAATCGGGGTAACCGTTAAAACGCACTTGATGAAACTCACGCCACTGTCATCAATCATTGGTAAAGTAATAAGTTGTAAACATACGCAATCCCAATTACTTTTTTTCACTTTTTAAATATGTTTTACAATTATTTGCATGAACTTTACACGCTTTCGAAATATCATTGGATCCAAGTTACCCTTTGTTACTTATACTTTAAATTGAGGATAATCATAACCTCTGAATGATTGATTGATGGGGTTACTGATCGTTGGGTAATGTTGGTATTCTGAATGGGCTTGAACCACGACACCTGACATTTGGAACCACTCACATATGGCCCACGAGAATGACACAGATCATGTAAAAAGGTCAGTCCAGTCAGGGGTCCCATGTCTTAAATGCCTATAAGAATTATCGTAACGATTTATTTGGAAATTACGCTCGTTTATCAATTTATACTTAAGTAAACTGACATTTCGTTATCTATTTCTCAATTCATTGACACCATATTTTAATGGAACACGGTCCAGTTTTTTTCTGATGATTTCTTAAAACAAATTACCGTGGTGTTTACTTTGTGTAGTTATGTCTGATAAGGTTTGCACCAGTGCACTAAAATTAATTTAGTTACAGTCTCATATGGCTTTGTTCAACCCCAATATCCTTACTTCCGTACTACATATATATATGTATATAATATTATAAAAGCGAAAGTAAGTTTGTTTGTTACGTCTTCACGCCTAACACGCTAAACCGATTTTGATGAATTTTGGTACAGAGATAGTTGGGACCCTGGAGACGGACATAGGCTATTTTTTTTAAAAAAAGATTGATATATGAGGGAGAAAGAGGGAAGAAAAGGGAAAACTTAGCATTGATCCTTACTAATATTATAAAAGCGAAAGTGAGTTTGTTTGTTTGTTACCTCTTCACGCTTTAATGGCTAAACCGATTTTGATGAATTTTGGTACAGAGATAGTTGGGAACCAGGAGACGGACATAGGCTATTATTTTTTTAAAAAGAGTGGGATATGAGGGAGAAAGAGGGAAGAAACAGGAAATCTTGGCGTTGCTATTACAAATCAATAAGGCGCTACCGAATTTAACGCGAGCGAAGCCGCGGGCAAAAGCTAGTATTACAATAAATAAGGCGCAAGGGCAAAAACTACAGGTAGCAAGGGGAACTGTGTTACACCGAATTTAACGCGAGCGAAGCCGCGGGCAAAAGCTAGTAGTAGTTATAAGCATTTTCTTGGAACTAGGTGGAAAAGACGGTGAGTTTTCATGATTTCTTTCAAACAAATCTTTACGTATTATAAAATAAAGTCGCTTTCGTTGTCTATTGGCTAAGATCTTTTAAACTACTCAACGTATTTAAATTAAGTTTTCAGTAATAGACATAGTGATTCAAGAGGAAGGTTTATATAGTTTTTCATCCCAGTCTACGTAGGTGTCACCGCGGAGTGCCGTTATTAATAAAACATTCAAATTCAATTCTGTTACTAAATCTAAGTCAACATCTCCCAATTCCCCTACACGTATGTAAATAACAAACAGTGAAAGTGAACTGGTCCAATAAATTGAGCTCAACTTGTAATAGTATTTTTTTACAACAAAATCTAAGCAATAAAATACAAATCTTGACTTAAATCTATACTGATGTCTACTTAGCGTTGTATTAAAAGTCTAATCAATCATTAGTTTTACTTAGAAAACAAAGCTGTGTTTGTCGTAATCGGACACTTTTATTTTGTTGGCTTCGGGCTTACACTTGGCTTTATACACATAATGTATTTAACGATATAAGCCCTTCGATATTGATACCCTTACTCGATTTTGGGCTCTAGGAACTAAGAGCTAAGGTTCAGTATTTAATTTAGGCGATACTAAATGCCAGCGACCTTGAGCGACTGGGGAGGAACTGGCGGCACTCATCGGCGACCGAATATTATTCGAATAAAAATAAACACCTTCATTTATCACACAAAATGCCCTAGCTGGGAATCAACTCCAGGACTTTATACCCACTAGTAGCACTCACAACCACAATACCCTCGAGGAAGAACGGAAAGCAAAAAAAAACAAAAAATGTCTAGAGCATAAAACTCGATTAGTATCGCTATCGAAAAGTAATCGATTTAAAACTGCATCGATCTAAAACTTTTTGCTGATAAAGTTGTGCAGGACTGTCGACCATGACATGAAATGCACCGGCTAATTACGAAATAACTCGAGTCAACTAAGAATCTTGCGAACAACCATTACATTAATACGGCTCTTTGGTCTGAAAAGACTGTAGTTTTTGTGTTTTAAACGCCATATTAGTAGAATAATACTCAGTTTCTGGGTAAAAACCGAGTCGGACTTGCGCACCGAGGTTACTGTACAAACTTGCGACATAAAAAGGGGAGGATGTTCACGACATAATGTGAACTTTTTAGATATAAGTATTTATCTTTGGTTTGGATTTTATTTTTATTGTCTATTTTTGATACTTTGCTGTTTTTTGCACCTTTTGTCTGTCATTATAATTTTCTAGACCGAATGGCTGTTTTTTCTTATACCTGAAATATTAAGAAATCTAACTTGTAGCCTACGAGTCGTGTGTACCTATAGTGTGGACCATAACAGCCATATCTTTTGACGTGGAGGGTTGATTTTTGATCCTTGTCCGTCTCCAGGGTCCCAACTGACCCTGGAGACGGACAAGGCTAACTTATTTTTTAAAAAAAAGTTAGAAATGAGGGAGAAAGATCGAAGAAAAGGGAAAACTTAGCTTTGCTATTACAATAAATAAGGCGCAAGGGCAAAAACTACAGGTACCTGCAAATCAGGAAAGGGCAACTGTGTTACCCCGAATTTAACGCGAGCGAAGCCGCGGGCAAAAGCTAGTCAAGCATAAAATCACTTTCTAAGCAAACAAAGAGACGAAGGCGTCCAGTTCAAAGTGGTACAATGCAAAACTAGACCAGAGTTCGCAATTTCGTCGCTTACAATCTGCAATAACTGGTTATCCTCAGTTTTGCCCTACTGGTTACAACACAGGGTATCATAACATCTTGGTACGGATATAAATAGAAGTGCACTATGTACAGTCAATAAAAGAGATAAATAACCGGAGTCGTCAGGTAGGTATAGTTGAAATTCCCTTAAAAGTCCATAATTTTAGGGTTCTCTACAACCACAACAGGAAAAATTCGGAACTCGTGTGTCTGTCAAGACTAAATTAAAAGCATGTACTCAAGTCTGTAACAGTAGTCCTTTGGAGCTTTTAAAAATAATCAACCCTCCACGTCAAAAGATATGGTTGTTATGGTTTATGTCGCAAGTTTGTACAGTAACCTCGGTGCCCGGTTTTTTCTAATAAAGTTAAATTTATTTGATGGAAAATCAAACAATTCGCTTTTAGAGTTGTGACGTCCATCGGTTTCTTAGAAAAATTCAACTATATTTGAGCCTGATTATTTTCTTGCCAAGGTTGCGGGTTGTTCGAAACAGATACCGCGGCCAAACGGCAAAAAAAGGAACATGGGTGGGTTATAATCAGTAAAAATCTGACACCACACTCCCCGCTCCGCTCTTTGTTGATTTCCTAACCGCAAAAAAAGCCTGGTCTCTACTGTATTTTGCTGATAGTACATTTCCCATACAAATGAGACCACCGCGGCACCGCACAGCTGTCTCACAACAAATCAAACCCAACGCAGATCGATGCTAATTACTGCTAATTAAAACAAAAATAAACGAACCACCCAAAAATGGGTGCGCGTGAAAAATTAAAAGATCCCATTGCATATCAATCAAAGCAATTAACGGGCGCTCCACTTACCCATTAACATGTTTTAAAGATTTTAACACTGAGCGCGTAAAACATCTCATTTTTGAATGTTAACACAAGTTGCGTAAGGTTTTACCTTTAAAAATTGTTATTACAAAGGGCACGTTATTTCACAGTTGCTCAGTGAGTTAATATGATAACGCAATCTCACAGCTGTCTAGGTATAATTGAGTCTGGCCACACTGGTACAGTAGTTTATTACCGATCGTCTCTCATCAGCGCTGCATTGTTAATGAAGTTGATTCTTGATGTTTCAGCCTATTAGTAGAATAATACTCGGTTTCTCGGTAAAAAAACCGCCCCGAGAGTTTCGTACAAACTTACGACATAAACAGCCATATCTTTTGACTGCGTAGACTTAGAGGGTTGATATTTTCACAGTACAAAGAGCCTACAAACTTGAGTATATGGTTTTAATTTCAACTAGATACCTCCACACGTTCGCGAGATAAAAGGTCTTGACAGACTGACAATAAAGTGATCAAATAAGGGTTCCGCTTTTTCCTTTTGATAATGCAATATCACAACTGTCTAGGTATAATTGAGTCTGGCCACACTGGTGCAGTAGTTTAATACCGTTCGTCTCTCATCAGAGCTGCTTTGTTAATGAAGTTGATTCTTGATAGTTCAGCTTGCCTCATCCTTAGGTACTAATATCATAAAAGCGAAAGTGAGTCTGTTTGTTACGTCTTCTCGCCTACATGGCTAAACCGATTTTGATGGATTTTGGTACAGAGATAGTTGGGACCCTGGAAACGGACATAGGCTATTTTAAAAAAAATTGAAATAAGGGAGAAAGGGAGAAGAAAAGGGAAAACTTAGCTTTGCTATTACAATAAATAAGGCGCTAGGGCAAAAACTACAAGTTGGTACCTGCAAATCAGGAAAGGGGAACTCTGTTACCCCGAATTAAACGCGAGCGCAGCCGCGGGCAAAAGCGAGTTCCACATAAAATCACGCCTGTAATCCTAAAGGGTAAGGCAGTAGTGTACCTTACAGTACCCACATTTCGCCCTCATTGGCGAGTCCATTTCCATCAACTCAAACTCAAAGCATTTATTTTAATTAGACCGTTACAGGCACTTTTGTATATTAAAAAAACAAAAAGATGAATCTACAGTCCCAGTCATAATGCACAATAACTTGTGAAAGTATCGTAGTTGCCCATTCCAAAGCGTTCATCTCTTGGAGAAAAATAGGCATGAAACTCCATGGACAGTCTTAATCATATTTTTACAAAATCAACCAGACACGAATCTAGACTTCGTTACGTAAGATATTTCTGATGGAAAAAACCCAAAAACACCTTCCCCGACCCAGGAATCGATATACGAACCTTATGCTCAGATAATTTATAATGCCCTTAAATATGAAATAAATAAATAAATATCTTGGGACAACTCACACACGGCTATCTGATCCCAAGCTAAGCAGAGCTTGTGTTATGGTAACCAGACAACTGATATACATACTTATATAATTTATAAATACATACATATTATAGATAAATCACACCCAGACACAGAACAAACAATCATGCTCATCACATTCATCATTGTCCTGGGTGGGAATCGAACCCACGACCTCCGGCTCAGCAGTCAGGGCCACTAACCACTAGACCAACAGGCCCGTCAAATGATGGAGGACTGGTAGAGTAATAGCGACTTATTAATGTAAAGAGCAACGTTGTCTATCTACATCTGTATATCAGCTTAACTTGTTGCAATAATAGGGCACTGAAGCAATTCGCTGGTCAGATCGGCAAGGCAGGGCCTGCCGACGTAACAACTACAAATTAACAACAAAAAAACAAAATCTTTTATTTACAGACTACATTGACCCATATTGTGTTAGTATTATCATTAAAACCTATGTTAGTACTTATAGAAAAAAAAGGAAATAAAGAAAAGTGTGGCCGAACTCAGCCCCAGGTAGATTTATCAAGACCCATGGACATGTAGCATGATAAACCTACCCAAGGTAGGCTCATCCAGCCTTTCGGCAATGGCCAATACGATGCCTATAAATTTTGTCATGAATCTCTGTTTAAAAATGGAATCATTCAATTACGAAATCAATTTTAATTAATGTATCGGTCGAGATGTTCCTCTGAATATAATTAACATAATGACGCAATCGAATATTATTGATTGCGTATGCGTTAAAATCTTTTCGTTTTTTAAAGATTTTCATCAATCATGATATCCAAAACAAAAATAAATCGTCCATAGATATTATTACAAGTAAAAATATAAATATGTTTTAAATATTATTATGATAATACTATTGCCCACAGGTTTAGATATAATAATTATTTGTTTTCTTTACGACTGGAATATCATCAAATTCCTTACCCACTCTGGGCGAAAGCGGGGGGAGTACTTAAAACTCACCCATGTTCCTTCTTTTGCCTTTTATGGCTGCGGTATCTTTTACGAACAACCCGCAACCCCGGAGATATAAAGATCTTTGATATTAAAACCTTTAATATATCTAATTTCACAGAAACTAACAATGCATTTCGTGAACATCTTTTCTTATCCGATACCGCACTTTCCTAATCATGACTTAATGAATGTCATTACTATATTTGGTATCTCAACAGACAGGTATTTAGCAAGTTATGATATAATCTTGATTGGGATAAGCCGTTACAGCTTGAAAGCCTGACAATAGTTAAGAGGGATTCGTTTTTTATAGAGAAATATAATATTTCTTCAACATAAATATTTATATGTTTTACGTTAGCTTGTGTCAATCGAGTAAATTTTTGACATTTCTATCGTCGACTAATACAAACCCACTTCGAAAAGGCCGGCTGATTCCTTTTTAAAAAAAAAATTAATAGCGCGTGCCTAGTAGTGGTGGCTACACGATGTACGCTTCATTTTTGAAAAAGGAAGTTGCCAAGTCATAGATCGAGAGTTCGAACCTAAAGCACGCCGCAATCATGTTCATATTGTATAGATAATTATCACTTAGGCCCACGATTGGCAAAAAAAACTTTTACACTAGGTTAGACACTAAACATACGACAAATAAATAGTAAATGTCGTAAAACGATAAACATTTGCCTGCTCCATATTGATTTAGTTCACTTGCACCAATTAAATTGTTGAACAAAGTACGGCCAGTATCTGAAGAATAAATATGGTCACTTGACATATTCAAATAGAAAAAACAAACAACAGCTGATACACAGGATATTTTAGTTCCATGTACATCATTTACAAACTGCAAAATATTACCAAAAATAATAATAAAAATTTCAAAGTAAGAAAAGAATGGACCTGTCAATAGGAAAATTTCAAAAAGATTTCTCAACATTGTCAAGTAGGACGACGATGCAGATTTTTTTTTATGTTTCAAATTTAGAAGATTGTAAATTGGACTACAATCGTAGAACTCTGCCAGCACATTCAGAAAGTCATTTACGAATACACAATCGCAATTGGGTAATCTTTAAACATCTCGAAATCACTTCTGCTTACTCTACTGTAACGCGTGTCTACATGTTTGTAAACCACTCAAAAATCTTCTCATGTATTTTATTACTTAGATCTGGAAACTAAATACTTGACCTCATAACAAAAAGGCGATATACCAGTATAAACTTGGCACCAAGTCCAAACTGTAAATATTCTAGTTTAATAAAAGTATCTTGAAGATATCTTGATGATACTTAATCCCTGCATTTGTATTCTCCTTTTGGAATACTTGCATTGCGACACTGGTTTACTCTTAAAGTCTGGGTTTTATTTTAATTCTTGAAAATAACTTCTTGCTTACGAGTCTCTTCCCTTTGTGTTGACTCTAGTTGGATAGTTTGCGATGATTTTAGGCTTAGGAATGTCTGTTTTGTTGTTACTTTTTCTATTATGATTGGGCATTTTTCCAATAGACTATTCTGTATAATAAAATCGCATAATTCCAAGGTAAATAAATAAATTCCAATATTTCCTGTAGTTATGCGGAAAGTGCAGAAAGTTTATTTAACCGGAAAGGCAAGAAAAATAGTGTGATGCACAACATTTGGATTTCGGCCAGCAACTCATCGATTTTTCTACAAACTTGTTTACAAGTCTGGGACTTCCAACCTCTTTGCAATTCTCTTGAAATTCAATCAAAGTGCGTCGACCTCGATGTCACAGAATGTGGGAAGAACAAGACATACGTCATGTGTCTTTTATTTTTAATAACGAATGTATGTCAACGCTTTTATTTTCTTTTCTTTTTTCACTGCCGTACACGACAATACGTGCCAGAATTTTCAAATCAGCAAAATTTGTAAGTAATTAGGACAACCAAGAAGTTTAAAACCGAATCGTTTGTATTGGAATGCGGATTGTGGCGAACATAATGCATGGTCGTGTTTAACTTTACTTTTAAACAAACATACAGTAATGGCAGCATTTTAAGTCAAACATTAGCTTTAGGTGTTGACAATACCGAAAACACATCGTGTTTTCACACAGCTAAAATGACGGTGCCAGGTGATGCTTAATCACTCAAGCCAAGAAATAATATTTTAATTGGATCAAAAAAACAGCTTGTGGTTCTTGATTGACAAACAGCGCAGGAAATACTTCCATATGGCGAACTAAAAAAATGATCTAAGAATATAATTTTATAGAAATATCACCACATAAATGACTCAAATGGTATGGGATTACCAAGAAAACATGATGCGGGTGATCTCATTATTTAGTAGAAACAATGTCTTTTTGTCTTCTATTAATAAGGGTTTGGGCACCCATTGTTCTTGTCGAATCAATGACATGACTTTTGTCTGCATCTGCTATCTCAATATTTGCTAAATATAACACCAATATAATAAATGATTATCACAATACATTTCATTTATAATGGAGTGAAACAATTATACCCAAATTGAATTTGATTTATTCAAGCATCTTCTCAATCAAGTTCCTATTGATCTCAAAGCCAAAACTCGACAACAGAACAACATAATCAGATTCTACACGTTTATATTTATTATTTTTATTTACGTTATAACTGGTTAGAGTGGCCAGTGATGTCGCAACAGGGAGACAACCTTTCTATAGGTAGTCATATCGCCTGACGCCCACATGTTTTAGCTAGGGATGTGCCAGCACCAGGTATAAGCCGAGTTATTCGAAAATAGTCGATAGTTTCTCGATTACTAAGTGTAGAACCAATTCGATTTTTAACAAACCGTCATCAAAGTTGTCTTTTATGATAAAACTAAGCCTTAATTTATATTTTTATAAAACAAAAGTCCACAAATCAAGTGCTCAATAGATGCAATAAACAAACCACATCAACTGATAGTCTATTTCCGTAATGTTCGTCAACAATAGCCCAACGCAAACCAATGCGATAAGGCAGAGTCAAGAATTTTATCATGGCCTTTAAAGCTATTAACGTTAATTTATTTCTTAATTATTATACCAGTAATTTACTGAGTACTCATCAATCATATTGTCGCTTCTACAATATTTGTCAACGTTTTAGTTATAACAGGCAGCGATGCTGATAGACTCGTCCTTTATAAAATGGAACCTAAACATAATTGGCGAAATCCTGTGTGTTTAGTCAGTCGATTTTTTTAGTACTATTCGGTACAGCACTACTCAAAACCTACTTCCGTAATTTTATAGCGAGTCTTGCTTACTCACACATTCAGGAGAAATGCGGGGTATCGGTTAGATCAACTCGGGTCGAGAGCAATCGCCAAGATCTGTGCTGCCATTGTGACACCCACAGGCACTGTTTCGTATGCACTAACGACTATAAAAGGTTTTATTGTCCTAAAATAATGAGTAACGATAGTTCGTGACTGCCACAGAGCAAGATTATATATTTTTTCTGCTCTAAATTCTAATGGAACAAAATGCATTGGCTTAGTAAAGATATGGCTCTATCATGAGACTTGCCAATCATGCCCATATT
Source organism: Ochropleura plecta (assembly GCA_905475445.1). Classification (NCBI taxonomy): domain Eukaryota; kingdom Metazoa; phylum Arthropoda; class Insecta; order Lepidoptera; family Noctuidae; genus Ochropleura; species Ochropleura plecta. The sequence continues at coordinate 15,836,275 of FR997727.1, read as the reverse complement.
TGTATTTTCAAGCACTCAATAATTTAACTAGATTCTTGGCTATCGAACAGGTTTCTAAGGTCCGTTTAAGCTTATCTTAAACTATAGCTAAACCATGGGGAAGGTTGACTTTTAGCAATTATTACCTCATACACTCTTTGCTCAATTACACTATATAATCATTAAGATGATCTGGTAAATTCTGTATCTGAATTGAACGTTTGTTATGAGCAGTAAGAAGTATTGGATTACTATTTTCTTCGTCTTTATATTTGTAAAGTCTTTGTTTAATTGACAAAGATCACAAATTAAAAAAAAAATGTTGTTATAAAATAACCCCACAAAAGAATGTTATTGTAATAATTTTCTTTATTATATCTTTATACCTATCCTGTTGAAACGACATTCCTAACGTGGTATTTTTTGCGTAGGCGTCGAACCCCGCACCCATCGTTTCTTGCATTAAGTATAATTATCTGGAACGGATAAACATGGGCTATTCTTACTTAGTTTACTCTCATAAATTAGTTCTACATTAATTTATAATAAGCCCGTTGGCAATAAAGGGCGATTAATTAAAATTACCCAATCATTTGGGTACCTACTTCGTTAATAATGCACTTAATCACCCGAGGAAATCTTTAATGTCGTGTAGAACTAATTAATGCTTAATGACTTTTAGGTACTTTTATTTTTAACTTGATACTGAACCTTTTTTGTAGGTACTACCTATATTACAAATTAGATTTACAAGATAATCTGCTAGAAACAAAATTCATAGAAATAATTTTCTTTCACACTATTTCTTATTTGAAACGGTACCATGTTTTGAAATTCCAATTCCATAAAATGTCCTGCAGCAACACTTGCAAAAGAGGTACAAAATCGAAACACCGCGAATCGAAAACCTTTATGCCCCGCGGCAAAATCGCAAATCGCTTACATAATCGGAAATCGCAGTACGCAAATCGATCGAATCGACGTATAACAACCGTCGATAATTTATCATCTCGCAAACCGGGTAGCATACTGGTAATATCAAGTATCTGTTTACAACTCCACAATGAATACCTGACGATATTTACTTGTGCTTTTCCATCGATTATAATACGTCCTTCGTACACCATAATCCATAGTCAACAATGTGCTTAATGAAGGCAGGTAGCGTATGTATGTACTTGGTGTTAAGCAAGCTGCCAACTTGGTCATTAAGTACTGAACGAGTCGACCGTTGGCGCCAGGCGACGCATTATACATGGAAATATGTTGACCGGATGTGCCTTTTGTGGTTGGTGTTAATAAGAGTAATTAATATCACTTTGAAATTGTTAGAAATAAACATTCTGTGTATAATAAACAATTGCCTGAAAAACAAAATAAATAAATGACAAAAACATTGCATTATTTACAATGCGGCTGCTAATCAGTTTGCCATTTAGCTATTTAACAAATTCCATCTATAGTGACAGAAAAGGGAGAAAGAAAAACAAAGAAGTGAAAACGTACAAAAACAAAACATAAACGCCTTTTTGTCCTGTTCACAACTCCGAAATTAATACGGCATTTTATATGCCTATAAGCGTCTTCGGCTATCAACCTAAAATACGTGTCTCGTTTATATTCGGGTGGCCAGTTAATGACATTAACGACGAACATCTTTGGCCTCGTGCCAAGTATCAGTTCGGACCTGTTTTGAAGACCCTCATGATAAGAGTCGCAGTTTTAATTACCTTATATGCCTGTATACTGTCAACAGAACAATTATGGCTTATGAAAAATTTGCATAGCTTGTAACGTCTTCATTATTTTGTTGACAGCTGTTGAAATTCTTTACTGAATCAGTGACAGACGTGGCAGAATAATGGTACATGAGTTACCTACAAAAAACCTGCCAAGAACGAGTCAGACTCGCGCACCGAGTGTTCCGTACAAATTTTCGACATTTACAGCCATATCTTTTGACTGCGTGTTGATTTTTCACAGCTCCAAGGGACCACAGAGTTTAGTATATGGTTTTAATTTCAACTCGATACCTCCACGCGTTCCTGAGATAAAGAGTATTGAAAGACAGACAGAAGGAAAACCAAGAGATCCAATAAGGGTTCTGTTTTTTCCTTTTCAGATACAAAACCCTAAAAACTATAGCCTTCTTGCATAAATAACAAAAATGAAAACTATCTTACTAGACACGCTCTACTTAGAACGATTTTCACGCCCTTGTCACATCCAGTTAACGCATTATACGCGGTTGTTAGTAACTTCAACTAGTTTGAATCTGCACAGCATCATTTAACATTGCAATTTGTATAATTGCATGTCTAGGAACAACTATACACCACCGTATATAGCAGAGTTATACACACTAGGCAATAGGTAGACTAGCACATTCCTTTGTTCATAATAAATGTTTATAATTGGCTCACAATTTTAGATTTATGTTGTGTAAATAGATAAATTAGTAGACTTATAAGGTGGCGAAATGACATCAAGTTTTATGTGGACAAAGGATAATTAATTATAATTCAAAGGGTTATAGTTGCTGTTGCATTTATTCAGAAGTTAAGACATGACTTATTTTATTGAGCATTCGTACCTAGTCTACTGAATATCTATATCGCGTTACTTGCGTGTGGCTGGTTCGTTTGGTCTAGTGGTCGCAAACGCGACTGCTGAGGATGATGTCTTGGGTTCAATTGCCAATTCAGGTAAAATGTTATTGGGTTTTCCACCATGAACCTCTCAGTGGCAGCCACTCAGTGGAGTCTGGATTTGTGACCAGGTGATAATTATTACATGGGATTATTATATAAGTGGCAAAATGAGGGACATGAGAAAGGAGTTTTTGTATTTCTTTGGGGTGTATTATCAGGTACATCTACTTAACGGGGCAGCAACTAAACGTTATAACAATTAATGAACTGATTGTATACGCGACACAAACACCTGACCTGACAGAAAAAAAAACTTTAAAAGAGGTTGACCTGTTTTAGGTCAACCTCCTTTAAAAAAAAGGCACAGTGCCAAATCGTATTCAAGCACTTTTCGCCGTTTCCACACTTGCAAACACACCTGCCTCCTACATACATTAAACATGGTAGAAAACAGGACAGCAAACGGCACGGTTAGCCTGTACGATTTGCACATTCGATCAGTATTTAATCAAGTGGATACTGCGGAAGCTTTAAAATATCCCGAGATTACGATACTTGGGGTATAATGAAAGTTCCCGGCAAAAATTAAAAACGTCCCCGTTGGTTAATTGAATTGAACAGAAGCTAGGCTAGAATATTATAGATGCCTTAAAACAGTTATAACCTAACACGCCCCTGTGAAGCGTTATTCAATATAGAGTTGTCTAAATTTCAAGTTAAAATTCCTTAGTACGGGTAAAAACGGGTTACTTTGGGTTGAGAGTATTTTTCGGTTGCTTAGATTTAAGTAAGTACAACAAGATACTTGATTATAACAGAACCTCAAGTGTCCTCGCACCAAATCAACTTATTTAAAAAAAAAAAGAAAGAAGAACAACTTCAGCCAATTGAATGAACTATGTTCACAGTCAAAAACCCGCTACACATTTGCGGTAAGCATATGGTGTTGAATATTAGCTCCAAGTCATCGTTAATTTAATCTTTATTTCTTTCTTTACAGCTGACACACTGTTCGTTATCGCCAGGAGATCAGTTTTGTCCCAACAACCAAGAGTACACCATACCGGTGCACGAACAACCTGACAAGAAAGGAGTTGAAATCTACCCGGTGTACGCTGAGAGGAATCTGGTCCTCAAGAACACAGGCCCTGACAAACTTGACATCCACTATTCAGCGAAGAGTAAACAGATGGTAAGGTCGTTTTTTCTAATTACAGAATTGTTTAGGTACATGTAACTAGGGAAGAAAGAGACGAAGCTATACAGAGCTATACAGTATGTTTAACGCTATCTCTTTCTCACACTGAAATAAGAGTATAACAATACCTCTTTTAAACGTCATGGTAACTATTGACTGTAAACCCAATGACTGTAATAATTTCCACATTCAGATAGAGACCGACCATTTTTTTCTACCGACCGTTCCGATATCTCTGAAAAAACAGTATTAGGTATTGCCATGTTAATTTTTTGACAAAAAGTTCTGTCAATAATTTAAGTTTGTTTGTATAAAATCTGACTTCAATTCCAAGTGATAATGGCTTGATCGCCCAAGAAGACCACAACTGACAGACGAAAGGTCAACGAATGTCAAGAACGATCTAAGAATAGTATGTTATAATAGAAAAGACTAATAATAGCCGCTAATATAATACTAATAATATAAATGAACAAACTAATGACTTATTCAAACATGAAAAAACTTAACATGCCAAGAACAAAATAAGTTTTGCCCATGATTCATTTAATGGACTTAGTCCAACAAATACTGACAATTAACCTAAATTGTTTCTTGCTTACAAATATGATATGGTTGTTAAAGCAAACGTTGATTTCACAGCGCATTATCATAAGGGAACAGATGTTAGAATGAGTAAAACTGTTTAATAATTATGTACGTGCGCACACGCCAGTTTAAAATGAAGACCGGACGAATAAATTTCGCAGGTGTTGGGCAAAAAATTGTCGGATCAGATAAAGCAAGTAATATTTCATTAATTGAAAAGACATTGCGGAACAATGCGTCATAATTAAAATTAAAGAAAAAAGTGCAACATTACTGTATTTTTGAGTTAAGGTGTGACAGACAAAGCAAAATCATCAAATCAAAACGCTCTTAAAAGTGTTAAATCCAAACGATGACGTCAGCTCTAATGATTTCACGGGGTTAAAAGGCCAGTATTTTTTTAAAATCCTCAATTTTCGAGTCGGACTCTCGCACCGAGGCTAACGTACAAACCTGCAATATAAACGGCCATATACATATTTCGACTGAGTAGATTTAAAGGGTTGCACACCACAGATCCAAGGGACTTGAGTATATGGTTTTAATTTCTACTCGATATCTCCCTTCGACATGTCTGTCAAGACCCTTTATCTCGCGAACGGAAGTGATCCTATAAGCGTTCTGTTTTTGCCTTTTAAAATCAAATCAAAATATTTGTATTTAACATAGGCCTATAGGGCACTTACAATCTTATAAAACGTCGAGAAAAGGTGCACGGGTTGGTCGTTTCCTATGTAGAAGAACCGACAAGAAACTCTTTGGTTACCTACTCTTTTTAAATCATTTGGTTTTACAATGTTGTTGTTACATCGTTGGAACTTAAATATGAGAGGACAGTGAAGGCCCGACAATAAGTCATTGCTTATTTTAAAAAAACGTAAAATAAAATAGTACCTAAGTTAACAAGCGTCTAAGAATCTACAAGGCCAACAATGTCCACTCATTCACAATGAATTGGTAAAAAGAATCTATACAAGAATAAGAAAAAATAATTAAGATACGGAAATCTAAAAAGTACCTCTATCTTAATTTCACTTCGTATCTCCATAACGATAACATGCACATGGAAGCAAATACCTGACGACATATCATGCTTATACCAATTATAATAATTGTCATAATTATGGCAGACTATGCTTAAATAATGATACTATAATTATAATTACGCTTTAATATGTGTGTAGTCCTATTATAATAGTCGGGTATTTTTAGAAGAGCGAAAGTCTGACAAACCATCTAACGCAGACGCGCAGTAGTAAGAAAGCCGACATAAATAAAATATTAAAAGTCAGAAAATAAATTTGCTTCTGGAAGTCTGTGACTTTTGTTTTATTCATCGATAATACAAATGCAAAAACAAAACCGACTTCCGGAAGTAAATTTATGTTCCGTCTTCTTAGTGTTTTCTTTGGAAGTCGGCTTTTTTCTTATTTTCTCAAAATGATCACATAGTGAGTGCGGATATTAACTGCGTCTGTGACCATTTTAAGAATTGTAACGTAATTCATATTATTGTCCTATTATGATTCCGCTAAAATGGCCATTTTAGACCCCCTGTTTAAACTAGTTTTATATAGCTTGATGTGTCATCGTGTGCAAAATACTAAGCCAAGATCTCCCGGGCGGTCTCTCACGCAATAAAACTGAACAACTTTTGCTCTACGACTTTTGGAAATTCGGAGCTGTTTGTTTGTTTTCCCATACATGTTTATCGAATCCCTTTACTTAATTAATCTAAAATTAAAAAACTCTCCGATCTATTGCGCAAAATAATACGACTCCAAGACAGGCATTGTTGATGTTGGCAATAAGTCTGCGAGATTAAAATGGGATTGAGCGAGTCACATCATTGCCGGGGTTGCTGGTTGTTCGAAAGAGATACCGCGGCCCCGGAACGTAAAGCGCAATAGAAGGAACATGGGTGGGTTTTAGTCAGTACAAATCTGACACTCCTCCCCGCTCCGCTCAGAGCAGGGGAAGTTATTTGATGGTTTCCCACCCCAAAAAAAAAGCGGGTACACATTTCTGGGATGGGTCAGGACAGATGAGCTAGAATTGTCACACAGTGACGATTTGGGCTCGTTCCTGCCAGAGGAGGAGGAGGCATAAGGAGGCCTTTACCCAGCTGTAGCCTAGATAAGGCTGAATAAAAACTAAATGTTAATCAGATCGTGTTAGTTCTTAGACAAAGTTTATTTTTTTTAATTTCAAGGTCGTGAAACAAAAGTCGTTCACTGTCATGTTCCGAAAGATCACAGAGGTCTTGCAATTAAATTACCCTTTTATAATGGAGCAATTCATTCCTGAAATACCCTAGTTCTAGTTGAACTTCCTGATGTATATAAACTTTTGCAGCCAAACCTGACAATCATACATACGACGCAAACTTTCAACATCGAAGTGAAGCGGACAGAGCCACAGTGTTCAGGGTCCACGTGTGTCTTCACCGTCGAGACTACCGCAGCCCAAGACTTCTGTTACGCGACAGGAGGTCTAATAGAATCTGTGGAAGTGAAGGTCAACGTGGGTTTGAAAGAAGAAGCTCACATTAAGTACTTCGTGCCATGCGCGTGCGCTTGCAGTCAGCAAGTGGAGAGGAATTTGCCGCATTGTAAGAATGGAAATTTTTCTTGTGGATTCTGCGCTTGTGACCCGGGATGGTATGTATACTATATTTTATTCGTTTCTTTAGTTTTCTGAATTGACCTAAACCCTCCAAGCAGTGAAGTGTTCAGTGTTATTTTCGTAAAGGTTATAACAATGTCATCAAGATTATTAATCACTCCCAAACATGCAAAAACAACCTTATTCAGCAAAATTCAAATTTAACCTTTTACTTAAAAGTCATAATTTTTATTCAGAAGAAAAAACGACATTGACATAACATTTTACTTTGCAAATCAAGGAAAACATGTGTTGTACATACAATTACATGAGAACAAACAAATAGCGTAATTTTAGCAAACGGTGTAAAAAGTGATCAAACACGTGTTATACGAAAAAGCATTACAAAGACACAACCATACCACGACCAACCATAGCGCTGCTGAGCATGAAGTCCTAGGTTCGATTCCATGTCGGGCAGTCTTATTGGGTTCTTCTATTAGGAACTTCTCAGTAGCTGCTACGGCACGTGGATTTGTGGCAATAGGCCCGAACAATCCTACTAATATTATAAAAGCGAAAGTGAGTTTTTTTGTTACGTCTTCACGCCTAAATGGCAAAACCGATTGTGATCAATTTCGGTACATAGATAGTTGGGACCCCGAAAACGGACATAGGATAATTTAAAAAAAAAGTGAGAAATGAGGTAGAAAGAGGGAAGAAAAGGGAAAACTTAGCTTTGCTATTACAATAAATAAGGCGTAAGGACAAAAGCTACAGGTAGCAGGTACCTGCAAATCATAAAAGGGGAACTGTGTTACCCCGAATTTAACGCGAGCGAAGCCACGGGCAAACGCTAGTTTTAGATAAATTTAATATTAGGTACAGTACGGCTATCACAGCGCGATGTTATGATATGTGAAGAAACATAATTGTTATAGAAATAGTAAAACAACAAATGTTTCTACTTAGCAAATTAAACACAATTTAAAAACCTAAACACGGTCACAGTTCAACATAATCGTGCAAAACTCAGGGTGGTGTAAAACATAGTCACTTTACTTGTTAACACAAAAGGTTGATGTAAAAGATGGCTATTGTGAAGTCCAAGTAGTAGAAAGTAAATGAGTGAAACCCAACACTCAAACGAAGCCAAACAAAATATAAAACCGCTCATAAAATCATAGCTTGTAAACATAATAAACTTATTTACCTCCACAAACTGTCGTGAACCAACAACTTACAGTGTACCACACAACCATACTGATTTACACTTACTGGAAAGGAAACTAAAGCAAAACAGGACCAGTTGTGGACATGTCATGATAGTAATAGTAACAAGTTTATTCATCAAAATAAATAAAAGAGAATCAATATTGTCGGTGAACCATAAACTAAGCAGCGCTTGTATCTTGTGACTCGGAATTTCGAATATTACAAAATTAAAATAATAAGCGAGGACATACATTTAAAAATAGTAGCCCACTGGCATTTGGAACAGGATCCAAGCTACAATGGATACAGGATACAAGCTGCTTTCTCTGGAGTCAGGGCTCCAGAGAAAGGAACCTCCTAACAATACGAGCCGTGTCCAGGAGTACCGCTTTCTGTATCAAACATTATGCAATTAAGCCATTGGCAGATACAACCAACGGCACAATGATCACTAAGTCCACATGCATCCCACAATAAGTAAGGACATACAAATATAGGTAACATAGAACGGGATTTGAAGTAAACATAAAAGAGTTTCTGGATCTAAAATACAAGGAAAAAAATGGATTTAAATAAAACATAGGAGAGCTTCTGGATACCAACAAACTAAGTAACATATCAAATTCACAAAGCATAGGTGAACCTAATTCATCGAAATGTCGACACAATGAAGCATAACACGACTGAATCCAACTACTAACATCTGCCGTAATACGACGTGTTAAGGTTGAATTTCGCTAAGAAATACTTTCGCCAGTAAATATTTAAGTTCAACCCGACAAAAACATCTTTGTTCGAGCATCGCTGTGGAGTTAATTGTGGCACAAGGGCCTTTCATCTTAATAGCAGGGTTATTAAAAATACTCCATGTTTTGTAAGAGCAATTTGTAAGAGCAGCTGCATGTCGATATCGAATTATTCTAATGCAATTTTTTGAAGATTGTTTTGGCAAGATCTGAAGTTTCAATGCAATGTAATAAGTTATTTTAAAATAACATTATAACTTATTACTCAGATTACTTACTTACTAGAATCAAGACATTCAATTAAAAAAACCCGAGAATCGGTGACTTTGGTTTCATTCATAGATTTTTTTACCACCGATTTCAGATAACTCATAGTCAACTACCAAAGCAATCTATATAAAATTTGCATGGGACCCCTTTGGACTATAAAAATAATTTTGAAAATCGGTCCACAATTGACGAAGAAATCGCGTAATAAACACACAAAAAACATACAGTCGATTAAAAAAAAGGAAGAGGTTTCCCTCCTTTTTTTGAAGTCGGTAAAAAAGACGACAAACTTGGAAGTAGACCTAAATTTACGTGCCCCCGAGTGATTCTTTCTTCGAAAATATCAAACAATTTCGATCCATTTTAGAATTAAGCGCGGAATCAGTATGCAAGCCTTGCAAATAGTTTCAACTACCTATTACTACCTTAAGTATAATATAACGGACGTAATGTCTTCACATACTGATACGGTAATAGGACGTCCGTCAGCAATGGACCGATGAACCAATCATTCCTGATTATTATCAATAACCCCGTTCATCGTTAAAGAATGCCTAGCATGCGTACTTAGGTCTACGTAATGCTTATTACAAATGTTTTTGATGTTGCTTAGTTTTAAATTACTTTATAAAAACGTTTTGTGCTCAATTAATTTATCTATTCTTTCCGTTATGGTCTTTTTTTATTTATTTTTTTGCATTTGTCAATGTTCTACTTGGAGTCTTTGCATGTCAATTTACGTAATTACAATTGACCAGATCTTTCAATTATATTAATCTTGCTCAATTTTAAACAAAACCTAACTATAACCAACGCAGACTTTCTAAAAAAACACTGAACAAAAAATACACTAAGCTAGCCTTTGAATCTGTAATACCTTTTTTACTTGTTCCCAGTGTCATAACAATTATTTCTTGTCTACAGGAAGGGCATATATTGTGATCAAGTAGAATGTGACCAGAAACGAGGAGATGACGTTTATCAGTGCTCACAGAATTCAAAAAGCGATGTAAGTTACAAACCTCTGTTTGGCTTTCATAAATGCATCATACTCTTCCAGTAGTATTTGTGAACCTTAAGTACTCTTGATTTAAGGTCTCTAATTTAGTATCCACTTTAATCTTCATCTTCGTATATCTCACAACCAATCGTTTCCAGGAGGATTGTTCAGGCAACGGCTACTGTGGTCCGTGCGACACCTGTGTCTGTTACACAGACCGGGAAGGCTCTCAGTATTTCGTCCAGGAGAACAACTGTGCAGGTCTCTGTGAGGTCGTTAGCGAGTGTGACGACTGTCTCCAGAACAACACAATCGGAGATTGCAACACCTGCACCCATACTATGACCATCGAACGGTACAATGAGTCTTTGACCCACGAGAGTGATGAACAAAAGAGAAAGATCTGGGTGAAATGCACCGAGAATATTGATGATTGTGGTCAATACTTTGCTAAACGAGATGGGACTGGAATTCATGTGATGATAGTGAACCAATGTAATGAAGTTGCTGGTGCTATTGTGGCTGATACGAAAGGTAAGCAACATATCATTTATTATTATACTAGCTTTTGCCCGCGGCTTCGCTCGCGTTAAATTCGGTATAACACAGTACCTGATACCTGCAGTTTTTGCCCTTGCGCCTTATTGATTTGTAATAGCAACGCTAAGTTTTCCCTTTTCTTCCCTCGTTCTCCCTCATATCCCATATTTTTTAAAAAAAATTAGCCTATGTCCGTCTCCTGGTTCCCAACTATTTCTGTACCAAAATTCATCGAAATCGGTTTAGCCATTAAAGCGTGAAGAGGTAACAAACAAACTCACTTTCGCTTTTATAATATTAGTAAGGATTTTGTTGAAAATTAGCGACGGTTCATCCCTTATGAATATAAGAATCTAGAAATATCACTACTGATTTTCACATAGTTCTCGAGACGAAAGCAGTCACACTATGCATATAATACCAGTAACCAATCAAAAAGTTATAATTTGCCAGTACCTCGAAACCGCACCATGAAACTCGATTATGTTACCAAATGATAAATTATTTCAATTAATATCGCTGTCAGGACAGTTTATAATGACGTAGGTAAACAAAATTAACGTTAATTAAGAACGATTCTGTTATGAAATGGCCACACAACAAATTCCATTTCATTTCGTATCTTATTTGCGTCACTTTCCAACAATCAGCTTCTTATGAATGAAAAAGTAATTTTTAATTCCATACACATACAATAAAACTTCTGTATTCAAAAACAAACTTTAAAAATAAATGTTTAGAGTTTTTTTTTAAGTTTGGATACATTTGAATTTACACAGATGTCTTCAATAATTCCAGCCTGACATGACAAAACAAATATGCTCTCTGGCACCAGCTGCATATCGGTCTTTCTTAGAACGTACATAATTACAATTATCATTTGGTATTGTTCGATCGTTGTTATTAAAATAATCATGTCCACTTCCATCGTTTATTTATTATTTTATACATGGTGTAAACGAACTCTTCCCGAACCCGTCAACTAATTTGCATTGCATTTGGTACGCCAAACTAAGTTACTCTATTCAAAAAGCGAAAAAATGTTGCTGGAAAACGACTTTGCTCGTGATTTTATACCCTTGCATAATTATTTTTGATTTACCTATATTATAAATAACTTAGCTTTAAACGAAAATTGATAGGTACTAACATACATACCAAAGATAGCTCAAATCATTTTAATTACGAATGTTTTGGCAGAGGAGAATGGTGTAGGTGATCAGAATACCCACATTTGTTCAGTTATGTCTAAGTTCCCTGTGAAAGGGGCAAGCCTTCTACAATCAATCGGACACGTATCCAAATTTTGATAGACAATGTAAAAATGGATATTTGTTGGTTCATTATCTAATATTGTTAGTTTACTGACCTAGAAAATTATATCACATTATGAAAATATTTACTCACAAGTACAACTGATAGAGAATGACAACATTCGAAGATAAGGGGCCGACTGACAGCCATTCTCATTATAAACAACTAACTGAATCACTAGTTTTTGCCATAGACCCCTTTTACGTCCCTTTGTCAAAAGGAAAACAAATACTTCTACTGTACAAATAAAAATACAGTCTGAATAAATAACCTTTTATGTGAATCCCCTTTTTTATTATTGCGTAACAATAAGTCATATACATATAAATGTTAGTAATTATACAAAAGGCCACACTCATTTTATTGTGGAAATGCCGTGTGGTTTTAGAGAATGTTTTCTTGAGAAGGACACGCGTTTAAAAGGATAAGGGAATCATAGTATGCAGATTTGAACCCACAAACCGAGAAATTTAGAAATTTTCCTGATACTGAACGAAGATTCTCTTTATAATGTAGACAAGAAATAAAACCTTTTTCGAATCTCACTCACTCCCATTAGGATATACGTAGAGCGGACAATGTTTTGGTTGTGGAGGTCAAATAGGTCGCTCTTTTGTAAAATACTGATATTCAACTGCATCCGATTTGACTGGAAACCTATACTAGGTATAAAATATATAAGGCTAGGCAGATTATGGTAAGTTACTAGCGAACTGGTATCACTAGAGAAAAAATGCAAATCAAAATTAAGCCGAAAAGCACTTGTCCTGCCTGTCATTTCCTTTTAGTTAAGATATTGGGGTTCAAAGTACCAACATTTTCACAAGTTTCCTTCCAGAAAGGTTCTGTAGACTAAAGGTTATTTTCCAGTCAATTCCACCTAATATACATACATGGCATCTACTTGATATTTTGTAGTTTCTTTTGCCCACATAATACTCAAGTACCGCCCACACCAGCATTGTTTTGGCAAACTAAAAGGAAAAGTGTGTGGGGAGTTAAACTGGAATACTACAGTAACAATGAAACAGCTTTACAATTCATTATACGATGTTTATTTGTTTGCGCTGTGTTTAACATGAGGAAAGTTTATGTTTGTCTGATGAGCTGTCGTGAAGGTTATGTATTCGTCATGCGTTTTCCCCAACCTTTGCTGAAGTTTCGTTTATTATGCTTGGGCTATCGTATGTCTGACCTAAAAGTTTGTCGAAATATTAAATACAACTCTTTTCTAATTTCTATGGCCGCGACTATTTCCACTCAGGTGGCAACACATCACCATGAATCAAGTTATTTGTAAGCCATATAATCTGCACGTTCTTTTTTTAAAATCATGGCGTGGAAACACCACGGGCACTAATGTGGGCAGGATCATCGCCGATGCCTGAACACGCCATAACCCAACAAGAATATTCAATTAATTATAGTTTCAGTTTCGGCCAAAAAGTAGCCGAACATTTATGTAGATGAAACTTCTGCCCTTTTATAGATTTAGACCTCTAATTATAATTGTCATTTTATCAGTGAAGGCAAAACAAATTAAACTTAACAGCTTACCGAAAAATTATTATTAATCCTATTGGAAATCGAAATACTTTGAAAGTGATTGCAGATAGTCTAGGCCATCTATGTCTTAAACCGCCGCATAATTCAATCAAAACTTTCTAGAACTTCTTAAAAACTTGTTTTTAACCTGCCGTTTTTCCCTCAGTACCAATAATCCTGGGAGTCCTGGCTGTCCTAGCGGTGGTGGCAGCAGTAGGCGGCGTGATGCTCTGGAAGCACATGAACACGGTGCCTCCGATCCCTCTCAACGACCCTCAGTACCAAAACATTGACGCTGAAGATTGCAGGGGAGAGAACCCGCTGTATCGTCCGCCTACGTCATCGTTCAAGAACCCTACATATGGCAAGTGGTAGTAATGGTGAGTTTCTTTTGTTTTTCTTTTTTTACTGTCCGTTTCGTCTGGCAAATAAGACTGCTAAGATAGAGTCTTGAATTTGATACTCGGGTCAGGTAATGGTCTGGTATGACGATTTCCAATAGTAGGATGGTTTCCCAGAATTATCCTATAGGGTCTAAATGTGAATCCGTTATAGAGCAGGGTTGGCGTACTTTCATGAATCTAAGTGCAATAGGCTAGACGTGCCATCCAATGATTTAACTTAGAGATTACAACCGAGTGCAATTAGACAAAAAGGTTAAACGAAGTTTATAGTGGTCAGATTTTCATAAATTTTTTTGTAGACTTTCTAGAGATGTGGAGAAGAAAATTAAATTAAATCAACAACCATATCTGGAATAGCGCGTACATCGTTTTTCTAAATAAATTCTCTTTGGTTAATGCGTTGAATGGTCTCGCGTTTTATCACCTCTTAAAACAACAGGAATGCAATCAAAACCAGTTGACCAAGTATAGTTTGAATTCAGTATATAAGAATAAAAATAGACTAGGTATGTGCATTAACGTGGTTCGTAAAAACAGCAGCTGTACTTATTGTTTTATACCTCACAAGCTGGTGCCCGCGGCTTCGCCCGCATGATGATCGATCGAAAAAAAAGTATTCTATGTGTTATTCCAGACAATAATCTAACTGTGTGTCAAATTTCATCAAGATCCGTTCAGCAGTTTTTACGTGAAAGAGTAACAAACATCCATACATCCACCCTCACAAACATTCTCATTAAAATATTAGTAGGATAAAGTAAAAATGTTACCTAAATATTTTATGCTTTGGAATTACCTTGATATACCTAGCTATTGTCTTCATTTACTACTACTTCATTTACTTTCTAAATAAAAATGAATTATTTACTGAAACAATTGAAAATAATCCAATAATAGTGTACCTACAGAGAAGCTTGTTTCAACAAAACGTTGCCCCACCCTAGGAATTTCTCCTGTATCGTGGGTGCGTTTACAAACATTTAAACTCACATACTCAAACAGCCAGACCCGGAACAAGTATCTGTAGGCCATACAAATAATTGTTCCGTGCTGGGATCGAACCCGCGACACGCAGTGCAGCAGTCAATCGCTCAGCCACTGTGCCAAACGTGTCGTCGTAATAATAGGACGGCTCCTATGGGCCTCTCGGGGCGATCTTTAGGTTAAGCCGCGGTGGCCTAGGTTAGTTTGTGTATAGGTGACCATACTCTACTTACCGAATAAAAACACTGCTAAAATCTTGTTTTACTTGAAGAACAATGAATAATTATACTAACTAACCTATTCAAAACTAAGTATGCAATCCATATTTTCTTAGGTTAGTACACACTACCTACACATACCTTCTCGTTTCAATAAAGAGTCATGACATCATTGCTCATTTATTAAGAATAATATTTATAATTATTTTAATTAAATATGCTCCCACTACTGACCAAAGGGTATTCATCCTACTTATCGCGGTTTCTGAAGGGACCTTGAAATGTGCTTTTATTCAAGGTTCAATTGTTCAGAAATCAAGCATAAATAAAATAAATATATAGTTTTAAAACATGTAACATCAACACATAACCTACACTACAGTTATCTTTAAGCCTCATGAAATAGGGGCGAGCCAATTGCCATCAACCAGGCACAAATCTACACTGCGTGGTTGCCACTCTGAATATCCTGATAGACAAAACCCAATAACCTTCTTGGTTTATTTGCTTAAACATAACTGGCGAAATATGAGTGCCCTGTCTGATCTCTTTCCGGGGATACAAAGTATCGTCTATCAAGGTCTTACATTATCAATCCATTAAATCTTTGGAACGTGCAAATTGCAATCACGTCCAACCTTACGCTATTATTTACTCTCTTTGCAACAACCTTGGTGTTTTATAATTGCAACGAAATCCATTCACTTCACTTTAAACAAGCTCCTTACAAACACAGTATGCTATACATTTATATAGTGTTGCCCAAATGCAAGAACAAGACGAGACTTAGCCAGTCTTGGTCTTGGTCTTGCGCCAATACACCTGGTCTTGGTCTTGGTCTTGGTCTTGCGCTCCCAGTCTTGGTCTTGGTCTTGGTCTTGCAGCAAGAGTCTTGCAAGTCTTGCAATTACCTATTAGTCTATTACTATTTATTAAAGTTTATTTTAAATCTTAGAAAAACGTATTAGAATTGGAACATTGTGAGCTTGAATTAACATAGCCATAGTAAAGATCAAGCAGATTAATAAATTACTGAAGATTTGATAAGAAATTTGAAAAATCAACTGACCTATATGTCGTTTTTCATGGAAGTAACTGTTTCTTAATAATAATATCTTAAAATTAAGAAACAGTTACTTCCACATTCCAATTTGTTTTTAACATGTCTTAGCAAATAAGCTTACATTTGCTAAAACAAATTAATTACAATAACTTGACTGTATTTTAAAGAACAATCTGTCTAGAAAGATTGAACCCTCAACTTATATGAAATTTAATAAAAGAATTCGAAATTATTTTGCATGAGTATACCTACGCCCTGTGGCGGCCATAAAATAGTGTCAAATGTTGTGATTTCGGCGCGGCGGCAACGATTGTTGTATATGATTTCAAAAGAAGCCGCCGGCGCGTGTATCATAACCATGTACCTACTTCCGAAAAGCGGCAAATTTCTTTGAGAAGTAAGTACAAAACCGCATTATCAAAGTGCCGATGATTAAAACATAACTATGCATGCACTCAGTTTGATTTTAATGGATATTTTTTTATTCGCTATGTAGATATGTTTATGGTATTAGTCGTAATGCGCATAGGTCCAGTTTTTCATATTCTTTGATACAGTTTTTTGCGTCTCATAGAATTCCTAAGCGTACCTACCTATACACCGAACTGTTACACCTAACTACTCCGTGAAATAGCGCTAAGTCCTAGCTGCAAGACGCAAGAGTCTTGCAGGCTATGTCTTGTTCTTGCTCAAGTCTTGCACGGTCAGTCTTGGTCTTGGTCTTGCTAAAAATACGCGGTCTTGTTCTTGGTCTTGGTCTTGCAAAAACGCAAGAACAAGACCAAGACTGCAAGACCAAGACTGAATTTGGGCAACACTACATTTATATCAAGTTATAGAAAATGCGTCCTTTTAATCCTTTTGGTGACTTGACACTCTAATGATTACCGTTTGTTCAGTATTGCTATCAGAAGGGTTACCATGACATCTTATAGCAGTTCTTATTCCTGTGTGAGAAAGAGATGGTGCTAGGCACCCTGTATAGCTCTGTCTCTTTCCCTCAGTGGAATAATTTCTGTTTTAAGACGTCATGGTAGGGCAGCAAAACCACATAAAAATAGCCATTTTAGGAAATTAAAAACAACTGGCTAAGAGAGGCTGACTCCGCACCGAGGGTTCCGCGCAAACTTGCGACATAAACAGCCACATCTTTTGACTGTGTAGACTTAGAGAGTTCATTTTTTCACAGTACAAAGGGACCATAGATTTGAGTATATGGTTTTGTTTATCAGCTCGATACCTCCATGCGTACCCGAGATAAGGTGTCTCGACAGACAGACAGACGGACATCTAAATGATCCAATAAGGGTTAAAATAGCCTACTGCAAGCATTTAATGGTAATATTTATAACATTTGGTAATTCATATGTTGCGTTCAATAAAGTTGAATTTGTTGCCTAATCACTTCAGGCGGTGGTACGTGTACTTCCGTGTACCATCTTTGGAGTTTTCATTGATTTTGACTTTTTAAACTCAACAGCAAAATCAATTTGTTTTTATAGTATGTAAACGAAGAACAAAGTTACTGCTGTAGTTGCTGTAGTTCGACGGCGCAGTGGCAGAGCCATCGACTGCTGCGCTGCGTGTCGCGGGTTCGATTCCCGCACGGAACAAATATTTGTATGACCTGCAGATAGTTGTTTCGGGTCTGGCTGTTTGTGTATGTGAATTTGAATGTTTGTAAACGCACCCACGATACAGAAAAATTCCTAGAGTCGGGTAACGTTTTTAAAAAAAAAAAAGTCTCACTCCACAAAAACTAACAATTAAAAACAATTTTCGTTGCTAGTTTAAAAAAAAAACTACATTTCTACAAGTCATTTTGATTCAGCAAATACGTCTCTCTCTATCTACCATTTCACATCGTCGATTGATAGGAATGTTAGTTATATTATGGCAAGCTTCACAGTCGTAAGGTGCAGTTATGGTCTTTATTTCCTCTTTCGCCACTCTATGGCATAGTTTCGTAATGTAGTTTGGTGTAATGTGCGTTTTATGTTATAATAACTCTTCGGCATTTACTACATGAACCTAATTTGCTTTCCTACTATCCTATATTTATTACTGTAGGTCTGAGGATTAGGAAAGGTCTCTTTGTGATTTCATGAAAAGGCCAATAATTCTCCTCTGTATGTCATATAATAGTTATAACACCTACTGATTTAGTCTCATATTTACTACATTCAAATTGACGACACTGTTGGCGCAGTGGCTGAGCGATCGACTGCTGCGCTGCGTGTCGCAGGTTCGATCTCGCACGGAACAAATATTTGTATGAACTTCAGAAAGTTGTTTCGGGTCTGGCTGTTTGTGTATGTGACTTTAAATGTTTGTAAATGCACCCACGATACAGGAGAAATTCCTAGTGTGGGGCAACGTTTTTATAAAAGTTTTTTTTTTAATGATACTTCTACGATAGACGTACAATAATACTCTTTGTTCTAGTTCGCTATACTATAGGTAGAGTCTACAAGACTATACGGTCGTAGTATCCTGTATTCGTGACCAAACCGTGCAGAATCTATTAATCTCAGCACATCTTGCTTGCGTACGATGAGCTAATCGCCACTTGTGAAATGCTATCAGAATGATCGACTGTAATGTTTAACTGTCGCAATGTTGGTACTATTGCGATTTCGTACTTACTAGAAGCTGCATCTGTGCAGTAGTTTAGTTTAGTTTTTATAGTAGTCTAGTTATTAACTGACTGAGAAAAACCAAGAGCCACACCAAGGGCTTTGTTCAAACTTGCGACATAAACAGCAACATATCTTTTGACTGCGTAGACTTAAAGGGTTGATTTACTCACAGCACAAACGGACCATATACTTGAGTATATGGTTTTAATTTCAACTCGATACCTTCACGCGTTCCCGAGATAAAGGGTCTTGACAGACAGACAGTCGGTTAAAAAAGTGATCCAATAAGGGTTCCGTATTTTCCTTTTGAGGTGCTGTAAAAATTACAGAAGAAAGCTTACTCGTGTCCCAAAACGAATTTTCCATTTGATAGAATTAGTCATTGAAAGCAAAATGTTTGCGTATAAGGAAAAAAACAATTCAATCGTTCGATTGACACTCATTTCGTTACCAGCACGTGCGAGCTACAAATCATATTTTTATGTCCCATTAATTAATGAATAGTAGTAAAATCAAATTAACCATACAATGCGTTGAAGAGAGTTATAAAAAATATACAGTTATCTTCAACCTCCAGTGTTCAGAACAAGTTTTGAACTTGGATATTTCTTTATCTCCGACAAACATCTCTTATCCGTATTATCGTGATCCCATCTGTGTAATTACGAAGTTAATCTTCATTGAGGCAAAAGTGGAGCTATCTGTACGGTGGTATATGACTGCATTCTTTACGGAAGAACGGAACAGGTTTATTTTTTCAATTAGATATTTAAATCAAACGTCCCCAACACACGGTGCTTAAGTAAATATTTTTTGACGAGTTAGTGAGCCCTTCCCTTTGAGGAAAAAATCTTATTTTTTATTGCATTTTTAACTTAGAGACATTCTTGTGATAAATATTAAAAAGTCTACTTAGAATGGTGTAGACACACTTATTACAAGGTAATATCATAATTTCGCGGACGTAAACTTCATGATTTCATTATTCAGTCTAAAATAAGGGCATTGTCAAATGGCAAACCAACAAATCGATGGATAGTACCGGAATATCAATGGTTCATAATGTGAACTTAACTATGATTATAATCATTTCGCTTGAACCCTGGAAATCTAAAGCTGTTTAATAGTTCTTCTAAAAATAAAGATTTATTTCCAGCCACTAGTTTATAGCTCTCAATTTGACCACACGCTCAAAACAAAAGCAAGCAGAAAAACTAGATCAAAGCTGAACTGCAAAGACAATCATTATAAAACAATAGTAATTGGTTGATAATGATGGTCTTTGCAGTCCAGCTTTGATCTAGTTTGCACAGCAAGCAAAACAATCAGTTAGTCCAAGCATTAAACATTGTTATAAAACTCTTTACCTAATATGTAGTAAGATTTCAAACAACACTGCATTCGTTATGCGATCAGAAGGCAGTGACATTAACAGTTTATCAGCCGAGCGAGGCCACGCTATGCATTAATAGATTTATAATGTGCAGTAAATTATAGCGATAGTAAACCAATTTATATGTACTAACGGCTAATACATCTTTGTGTCTTGTCAGAAAAGAGTTTTGTAAGTAAAAATTATGGATAAATATACTGTAGGAGAAGGAGAGGAAGGCCAAAGAAAGAAAGGATTGTGCAACGAATGATATGAAGGAGAAAGAAATGAATGATGCCGTGACGTCTGACAGGGGAGAATTGAAGAAGAAAACGTGTTGCGCAAACCCTAACTGGAACAGGACAAGAGAGTGTGAGAGTGGTATTGTCAGACGTATACTGACTAATACCCACCCATGTTCCTTCTTTTGCCCGCTCCGGGGCTACAGTATCTCTTTCGAATACCCCGCAACTCCGGCAAGATAACGAAGTCCTCTTTTAGATAATTTAAGCAAAGACTGAGCTACAGTTTTCCAATTGTATTAAAAAAATCAAAACAGTGTAAATTATAGGACTACTTATAAATCTAGGTACTTAGTTTAAATAATTAGAAACTATTCGTAAGACGTAGAACAAAACGTTTTATTTGATGTCATAGTACATTACTTCCTACAGTAACGTACGCTCAACAAAAAAGAAAAAGTGACCAGGCTCTACAGATTTTTTTATAGACACCGATGGATGTCTTCAAATTTTTTTTTATTTATTTATTCGTCAAATCAGTACAATCCAATCTTGTTGGTAAAGACATACACCACTTACAAACTAAAGTTAGAACATAAATACTTTGGTCAATTCATAAACGACGACTTTTGAATAATTTAATGAACCGTTCGTTTTCTATCGAATAAATTTTAACTTTATTCAAAAACATTCAAGGTTTTTTAAGAAAATTTCAGATGTATCTGATGAGTCTGGTTTTTTTCTCTTTTGCTGACTGTACAAAAGGAGTCATGTGAACCTACCAGACTAAACAATACAGACAGGAATCTCTCAATAAAGTCTTAATGATTATTGCAAACGTATGTCTGATGAGTAAGAGAAATACTGCTACTGCAAGCTTGTCAATATTTATGATCCTAAGAGCCTTCAAAATACGCTTCACTTTCATTCATCACAGGTTTCATTAGATACAGACATTTTTTTACTTGTGACCGCTCGTATCGATCTTTGCGTTAAGCCGCGCTTGCCTCTGTTGTTCTGTGGATGGGTGACCACCCGACGAATACCGAATTTCTTCTGTGCCTCGAAAAGCACGTTAGGCTATTGGTCCCAGCTGTCATTTGTAGATCTTTGACAGTCGTTACAGATAGTCAGTGTCCCGAAAGTCATACTGGGTTTCGTATTACTCAGTACTAACTGGGTTGTGGAGGTCAGATTGGCAGGCATTCCGTATTACTGGTATTCAGCTGCATCTGGTTAGACTGGAAGCCGACCCCAACCTGTTTGGAAAAGTTATAAATACCTTCGTTAGAAATAAAACAAAAAGAATTATAATATTTCTTAACAAAAATCTTCAGTTACATTTGTAATAAGTAACAAAAAATCTGGTAATCCGTGCCAAAATCTTATCTACATACTCCTTTATTGATTAATATCTCTTCAACAAAAAACTTAAATCACAAATTCCAAACGGTCGTAAGTCAACCTCTTATTTGGTTTATTAATGTGAAAGGTATAAAGTCGGTTGTTGAGATATGACCTCCCGTAGAGTTCAGTGAACGCAGACAGTTTAAAACTTTGACCCTCGCACCACGACGCGTCGAGTTGGCACCCCTGTCAAGAATGTACAATCAGCGAAAGAGATAACTAACCATGCTCGTAAAATATAGGTTTTATTTTAGAAACTTTCAACTCGAATTAAATATATTTAAAGAACTATTTTGTTTTCTTTTAAACAAATTTAACTTTATTCGAAAACATTTGTGGTTTTTTAGGAAATTATCAAATGTAACTGACGAGGCTTGTTGCTTATCTCTTTTTCTGACTGTACTCGTATAAGGACATTACGCCACATAAATGCAGAGGAAATGCAGCGAATTTTGTAAGCATGTACTCGTACATTTTTCTTTGTTCTTTGCCAAATACTGTATTGTATAAAATGTATGCCAACGTGCCAAACATGAAAATGCTTTTATCATGCTGAGAAATGTCTGTAACGATTTTAGTTGCTTTAACCCATTAATGTTTTACCTTTTAAATCCACAAAAATAACAAAGAAAACCCTGTTAAAAATTAATTTATTATTAAGTATTATTAAGTTTTTGGTAATCAAATCATGAAACAAATTAGTTGGCTCTACAAAAAAAACTTGAATGTGACACTAATTTACGTGTTCAAGCATATGACATAATTATGTCTTGGAAAAGTATTTGAAAGTTACATAAAATAAATTTAGCTTATTTTTAAAAGGGTAGTGGTATAATATAATGAATGGTATTTTTTTAATGAAAACATAAATTATTAAGGTTACACAATAATTATACCATAAAATATGTACCTATAGTAAATTAGTAATACTTATTGTAAAATGTTGGCCCTCCTATCTGTGGTTGGAACAATGTAAGTACGTATTGTCTATAGAATATGTACGCTATACAGGTTAACAAACAGGGTAAATATAACATTTAAAACAGATTAACGCCCGTACTGCCGTATAACACTTATTAACTATAAACCTTTTGTTTATAAACATTTAAAATTTACGCCTAAAGGAAAAACAAACAAAATTGATAAATGCTTACAGGTATTATACCTACATATGTTAGCATTTGTTTTTTTTTTCCTATATGGCGGAGATATGGCTTTTATTTAAAACTAGCTGCCCCCCGCGGTCTCACTCGGGTGGTGATAGAATATACAATATATCTTTATAAATTGTAGCTTATGTATTATTCTGATATGTAAACTATATTTTTGTAAACTTTCATTAAAATCCATTCACTAGTTTTTGAGTGAAGGGGTAACAAACATCCATAAATCCATACAAACTTTCGCGTTTATAATATTTTATAAGTAGGAAGTAGGATATCCTGCCGGCAGTTTCTCTTACCTAGCTAGATATTCACTTTTTATGAAACGAACTAAAATAAAAAAAAATGCTCATAACTGGGGTAGAGGGAGGCCAAAGAACCGATGGATGGACTGTGAGAAGGATGTTGTGGCAAGAAAGGAGGTGTCAGATGAAATAACGAGTAAAAGAGGAGTATGGAAGGAGAAAACATGCTGCGCTGACCTAACTTAGGCTAAGGGCAGGAAAATACGGTGAGCAATGGGTAGCTCACCATCCGTCCGTCTTTTGACAACAGGCCGTGTCAGGAAAGCAGAGGGGCCTGCCAGGGCCACCGCCTGCCGGGGTTGCGGGTTTTTCGAAAGAGATACCAACATAAAGGGCAGTAGAAGGAACAAGGGTGGGTTTTAGTCAGTACAAGTCTGACACTCCCCCGCTCCACCCAGAGCGGGGGAAGTTCGGGAGAAGTGATGATTTCCCATCCGCAAAGAAAGGGCGAGAATGATAATGATAATTCCTTACAACAACGTTTTCTCCACTAAAATAGCTACAATTTAATTTTACAACAAGCAAAGGGCTTCAGAAACCGGGGGTCAATGACACCTCAGACTAGCGTGTTATGATAGTAACAAAAAACAAATCATTTCACCAACCTGTATTTCAAGACGTCCATTTGTATGTATGTTTATATACAATTTAATCTATTAAGTGCCGCTAGACAAATGAGCTGAACAAAAAATGAGGTGTGCCAAAAACAACCAGCATAAAGTGTAGGTACATGCTGATCGCTTGGTGGTTTTATGTACAGGTTGTGGTTTTTCATACCCGATCATTTAACAAAGATAATAAAATATTTATTTATTTATAATAAGCACACCAACACCACTGTCGCATACAAGTTCAAATAAACTAACATCTAAAAACTCAGTAGCCATGCAAATAACAGGTATGCATGACATTGACATGATGAATATGTGGACTGTTAGTACGCATAAATTTAGGTAATGATTTTATCCAAAGATTTTATCCATAAATATACCGTGTGTGGTTCAGTAGACAGACGTTTTAAATTTAGTTATAATCTCATTACAAAAAGATCTATTTAAAGACTATGCCTCAAAACCTTCCTCAAAGCATCTTCTCATTCTTGCATATAATATGCCAGACCAGGCTAATTTATTACAACTTTTCAGTCACCGACGCCACTTTCAAAATTCCTCTAATGTTAGGTACCTATACCAAACTTAATTAACTAAAATGATAAATATAACCCACTCTCGGCTAGTAGACCTTTATTACACAGTTGCAGATTCTGATTAAAGATATTAAGAGTACTTCATGGCGACGTATTTATGCATGAAGATATCATGTTTCGGAATAAATCCTCATCTCCAAACTAGCTTTTAAAATGACACTGTAAACAGAAGTCTTCTTTAGAGATGTCCCTATATCGTTATTAACCCTGCATATTCCCTGCATCGTCATTATCACATGTATTGGTTTTTTAAACGCGCAAGTTTAATTACCAACAAAATATTTCTCTTTGCCTGAACTCTGTCACGTCTGGACAAAAACCTCCCATCTATTCCTTTCACTTCACTTGGGATTGTACTTCTTCACTGGGGGATCCTCCTTCACTGGAGGTCCTTCTTCACTGGGGTTCCTTCTTCACTGGGGGCTTCCTTTCGCCCAAAATATGAAAGCACGTTTTTTTTTCTCCATTTGTGCATTCACCGATTGATCAGGAAAATTCGGCAGATTCCTTAGCGTGTAGTCGCTTAGTTTGTAAGTTTTTTGCCTTGGCTGGAGGTCTTAATTTTTAAGGCATCCACAGGAATTGCCCGGTTAAGCAGACGACAACCTCCTAGGTTAAACTGCGAGATGCCATTCAGAAAAAAAAGCATAAATGCTTGTCCACGTACAATGAAAACTTAGGTGAATACATAATTTAATCTCTTTCTTCTGACGACTGTAATGCGGTTTAGCCTATCTATCTGCATAATAATTGCGTCATACAATTATGCGTTAGCATAAGCAATTTATGAATTTATTTACGCAAGCGGTCATTTATTATTCCCAATAATAAATTGTTCTATATTCAACGACAACACACACAATATCTCTACATAGGCAAGAGCCAAGCGGAAAACCACACAATACTGTAACACAAATTCTAACTTGTTAGAAAAGCAATGAAAATAAAGGTTGTTAAAGGTATTTCGAACATATTTACGTCCCTACTCAAACTAAAATTTATTAAAATGTGTTGTTTTTCTTTTAGTTTTATTTCGTTTATTCATCTTTTCACATATTCGTAACATTTTTACATCTTTCTTATATAAAAAATACAAAAAATAGGAGCCCACCGGTATCGGGAACGGGGTCCAAACTACCGGTGGTTAGGGCTTCAGAGACAGGAACCTCCTAACAATACGAGCCGTATCGAGGAGCACTGCCTTCTGAATCAGGCTTATTAGCTTTATTATTTTTAACTGTTTACTATGCAACACTAAATACAAATAAGTACCTACCTATCGTACCTTTTTCGACATCCTGTATAGTGTCACACAAAAAATAAATCACATTATATATTTTCTATTAGGAGCAAAAACATTACCTACCTATCTACCTAAATTACGTAATTTTATCTTGGAGAATGTAAGACGAGTAGACGAGAAGAAAGTTTGGATGTTTGTCACTCAATCACGTCAGAACGGCTGAACGGATCTTGATGACATTTGCCACAGGGATTATAGTCTGGAATAGCACATAGACAACTTTTTTTTCTCACAAATACGCATAAAAATTTCCACGTGAACGAAATCTCGGACAACAGTTAGTTAGTACTATAAGCTAATACCACGAATGAGATGTCGAGGTCATTGGCAACCGTGCGCCAACATGGGCCATGAATGTCGCGTAATACGTAACGTCTAATTTACTCACTATGTCACTAATAGAAACTTCCTTTCAACATTATGCATTAACTTTACGTAAATATAGATGTTGCCAGTTCAAAGCCCTTGTAATTAAGTAGATAGTCAACATTGGTACTGAGAATTTTGCCGATGCAGTAGTTGTAAATCAGATTGGTTTGTAAATGCTCTTATAAACGCAAAAATACATGTAGCTACAGTCGTATTGGCCAAATGATTAAAAACACAGGCCAAGTGCGAGTCAGACGCCCGCACCGAGGGTTCCGTACAAACTTGCGACATAAACAGCCATATTTTTTGACTGCGTTGACTCAGAGGATGGATTTTTTCACAGCTCCAAAGGACCACAGACTTAGGCATATGGTTTTAATTTACACACGATACCCCCACGCGTTCCCAAAATAAAGGATCTTGACAGACAGACGGGCAACAAAGTAATCCAATAAGGCTTCCATTTTTTAAGGAACACACCCTAAAAAAGATCTTAAAAGGACTGACTTGTTGATCTAGTGGTCGCAAGCGAGACTACATGAGGTCCAGGATCGTTTCCCGAGTTGGTCAAATTGTTATTGCGTTTTTTCATAAGCAATTTCTAATTAGTAGCAACAAGTTCTGGATTTCTACTCGTTCGATGGCAATAGGGTCTCCCCCTGGTGATGTAGATATTGTTATATTAAGTTAAAAGGAATATTGGCTTGATTAAAAGAAAAGAAAAATCTTTGCTGTCACTGTCTACAGGATAAAATAGTGCAATTGAGTGGTAATCGTAGAATCTGAAAAAAATAGATTTTTCATCTAGCCTTTCTTTTTTGCGCGTGGAAAATGAATTAACAATTAACTTCCCTGGCTGGTTATTAGACTTGTACTGACTAAATCCCACCCATGTGTATCTCTTTCGTACAATCCGCAACCCCGGAACACATCTAGAATTACAGGTTAATCTGAAACCAGCAGAAAAAACATTATATATAGCTTAAAATATATATATAAAACATTTCAGTTTCGATGTTCATCGTGCATTCAACAAACAAGTTTTAGTTCTAAAACAACAATTACATAAGCGCAAATTCAAAAGCAACTTAACCCCATTTCAATGATAAATAAACTAAATCTCGTTGATCTAATGACCGTATCCATCGCTGCTATCGATTTGGGTGTAGTACCTTGACACTGTTCTACGTACTAGTTTTCAAGCACATGCAGTTACTTTAGATAATAATTACTACATATAACCGTTTAAAGATTACATAATGTTATTATCAAAAATCAAAAGTCATTTATAGAAACTAGATAGATAGATAGAATATTATTCTTTATTATGTACACCATACAAGTAACAAGAATAAAACTAGACAAACTTATAAATAGGGTGACACAATGGGCGGTCTTATCGCTAAAAGCGATCTTTTCAAGACAACCTTTGGATGGATTTAAGAAGAGGAGAAACAGTACTGTAGGTAGTCTGTGGCGTAACATTTTTCAAAATTAATTTTCAAACAATTTTTTTTTTAATTACAAAAACAAATAGATAGAATATTCTTTATTATGTACACCATACAAGTAACAAGAATAAAACTAGACAAACTTATAAATAGGGTGACACAATGGGCGGTCTTATCGCTAAAAGCGATCTTTTCAAGACAACCTTTGGATGGATTTAAGAAGAGGAGAAACAGTACTGTAGGTAGTCTGTGGCGTAACATTTTTCAAAATTAATTTTCAAACAATTTTTTTTTTAAATTACAAAAACAAATACTTATATATAAATACATATAATATACATATAAAATAATAATCATGAAGAGCAAAGAAATATTTCATGTTGTTATTTAAGGAGAGAGGTAGTGCTTTTTGACCATAGTTTTGAAAATAGACAAGGTTTGAGCGCTCCTTACAGACACGGGCATGGCATTCCATAGCCGTACAGCTTGAACTGTAAAGGATTTATCATAAAAGCTAGTAGAATGCACCGGCATCTCCAGTCTCAGGTTTTCCGATGACCTCAGATATCTATTATGTGTGTCATGAAGGAACTTAAAACGTTCTT
Organism: Ochropleura plecta; assembly: GCA_905475445.1. Lineage (NCBI taxonomy): Eukaryota > Metazoa > Arthropoda > Insecta > Lepidoptera > Noctuidae > Ochropleura > Ochropleura plecta. The sequence continues at coordinate 15,807,893 of FR997727.1, read as the reverse complement.
TAAGATAAGGGGGACTAGGCTGATGATCAGGGCTTTTTGAACGACATTACACAAGACAGTTCCCCAAAACGCCTATCCTTCGCCACTTCCTAGTGCTTTAAGCTGGGAACAAGAAGTAGTGGAACAAAGTTTCCAGCAACACAACTGTCTGATAGGTTTGATGAACCAAAGCTGACTGCCTGGGTCGTCTAATAGCCGCAAGCGCGACCACAGAGCTGAGTCTTGGGTTCAATTCCCGGGTCAGCAAAGGCATTTTTCAACAGGAATTTCTTAGAAAACACCTGCTACCGTCTCTCTCCTACTATCACCATGTCTTGGCAAGTTCCCTGCCCACCTACAGAGTCATTACATTCCCTCGGGATAATGGTCTTGATCTTGGTCTTTGAATTTTCTCCCAAAATAGGGAAGGTTTGCTTGTAACTGACTTCATTATGCAAGTAGCGCTCAAGAATGTTAATTAAAGCCAAGTATATATACGGTCAGTAAAATACTGGTAAATCAAATTCACTCTTAGGTTTAAACTCACCATTTTAAAAAAACATCTATGAATACAAACGGTTTGAATACTATAACGAATCTAAAAAGCTAGTTTCAAATTTCAATCATATTTTTACTAAAAAAATAATACATTTTGGTCTGTAGCGCTACCTCTTCTGAATGACATTTAAGTATCTACAACATCTACATATACATATATGTACATCAATTTATATAAACATTAGGTACTATAGTTTTGAGTGACAACCTTCCAACAATAAACTTTTACCTCCATTCCACAATGACCCGTAAATATAGCGTGAAGTTTTATGGCCTCAACAGCTACAAGAATAGGCTTTCGAGCTGTTAAATTGGCATTAAACCCGTTTAAAGGTTTTTAGACCTATCGTCGAGACATTTTAAGCCAAGAAATTCAAGCTATAAGAATAAACAACCAGTGCAAATAAAAACCTAACGGTTCCGTAAGAATCGTGAATTCGTGATTCATTTTAGGAATAACCTTCAATTTGACTTCTCATGAAATTAGTCACCTTTTTCACGGAAGAAATCCGTGTCCAAAACTTGATTTTTATCGTTCATTCACTAGCGTTGCTTCGGTCGAGACTTTATTAATTTATTCCACTTAGATTCTCGAATTATATCCGTTTGGACCATTAATCTTTTCAAGCTGCTAGTTGTTAGGCTTTCGAACCGTATTTAATCTGTTTTGAAATGTCTCTCCTTTCTTTCAATCCAGCGATAAGACCACCCTGTACACTAGTTTTAAATTACAAGTCTTTAACGGATAATATCTTAAAACTTAATTAGGTAATAGGAAAGCGAATTTCTTTAGCATGTTCATGATTCAATAGGCAACATAGCTTCTGAAAATCGTGTTCAATATCCGGATATTCGCATTGTAGAGAAAGATTGAAATTCAGTGGAGTGCGTAATGCCAAGAATACTGCAAGCCCGTTACGGAAAGCAAGCTTATCAGAAACTCGAACATCTTGAAGAGTAGAAGCTTATAGTACATAATACGCAAGCTTGTGGGTTCGTATGACCAACCGCTACTAGGTCGAATTAGACAGAAATAACTATAGATATTGTATGGTGACTGTTTAACATCCAATACACATACTTATAAACATTTCCATGATTTATTGCTTGAATAAATGTAGGTAAGTACTTATGTTATATTGTTTCAACTTATCAAATTGGAACACAACACTAAATTATTGATGAGACGCACATACCGAGACAGTCAACGCGTGTTCTCAATAAAAATATTGAATCAATTCTGTTATTGAATTTATTTTATTATTATCACTCGCATGAGTAGAACTTGTAATTACCTACGTTAACTTCCTTTGCGTCAGTCAGTGATGATGCCATACAAACAGCCCTGGTAGGGATCATTGCCAATATGTCCTGATAAAAATGACACATACGTCTTTCATACTAATTTCACAACACAGACACGAATGTATAAGCTTTCTGTAAATATAATTCAGAATTTCTAATTTAGCTTCGTTTTTCAGTCTCTTTAGTTACCTTTATTGGTTAATCAAATGAATTTGCAGAATACCTCTTGACCAAAATATGACGAAATCAAGTAAACCAGAACGTGAACACATTATAGAGAAGGTGAAGTCAGAAATACATGTTTTGTTTTTGGTCCTTGTACAACATACCTAATGAAATGTGGAAGCTCAAGATATTGAACTGAAATAAATCAAGTTTAATAAACGAACTTCCTTGGTAATGTCATCGGTCATGTTAAAGAAGGAAGGTAAAGACTTATTAAAATATAACTGTTCCATATTATTCACAGAATTCTTTGTAAAACACAGTAGGTATAAAAACCTGTTTTTATATAGAAATAACTATTACCAACGCTACAATAACGAGCAGTATTACAAACTAACAACGCACTATCTACCACAGAACAAGTTATTCCAGGAAATTATATTTAGCGTGAAAATTAAATCTAGTTTCTGAGAGATTGAAGTCGTTTCTCTTTCAAGATATTAATTAAGCAATAACAGTTAGTGTAGTGGTTGCACAAGTTAGCGGGTATCGTAAGTCGTCACCCACGTAACTACGAGTTAAGATAACTTACAAGTTACTACTCATTTAACGGTCTAGTTGCTTATGTTATGTAGTTGTTGTCTATGCAAAGTAGGCGGTGAGGAAAGGGCTTAGTCCTGATATGAATGAACTAAGCTGTAGAAATTGTAAGGTTCTTTGAATCCAGAGCCTTTGAATTGGTTATCTGTTGTGCGTCTGATTTCGGTCTTAAGGTTGTTGATTCGACCCTATCTTAATCTTCTCTATAATATAAAAATGATTCGCAAAATGTGTGGTAAGCGCATAACTCAACAACGCCTGGATCAATTTTACCAAATCTTTTTTTTAAATATTCGTTAAAGTCCAAGGATGGTTTTTACGGAGACAAAAAATCGAATAATTGCCGGGAAAACCCTTAAAACAGCCCCTTTCTTTTTCCCATACAATCGTTTAGAGTTATAGACTATAAAATAGGTAGGAACAAAAAACTGCCACATTCCAAATCTTTTTGATATAACAAAGTCTGTCGGGTCCGCTAGTGCAAAAATACAAAAGTTCTTCTCGAGGCACTTTGCACTATGACACGAAGAAAAAAAATTGCTCAATTTTTGCTACGTGATAAAATTGATTCAACTTTACGTACATAGATAATGTTGTTTTCGTTTCTTTACGATATTGTTGTTCCGCATTGTTACACACTTTTTTGCGGATTGGAAGCCTTCAAATAACTTCCCCCGCTCTGGGCGAAGCGGGGGGGAGAGTCAGACTTGTACTGACTAAAATCCACCCATGTTTCTTCTTTTGCCCGTTTTGTTTGTTCCGGGGTCGCGGTATCTCTTTCGAACAACCCGCAACCCCGGCAAATTTGTTACACACTTGAACGTACTAATGAAATATTCAAATTCAATCGCATGTAGGTCTAACTAACGCGATATTTATCTCAACAATTTGCACGAAGCGACTACCTGCAGTGAATCATCAATCACAGGTTCTCGATAACCTCTAATGTAATTCGAAAGATAGCTATTAGCACTACGTGATTCACAACGATATTTATTTACTAATATATTACTTAGACTCTTTACAAGTTGGTACCTAACTGTTAAGGAAAACTGTGAGTCATGAATATCTCATTGCTTGAAAGGATCTTGGGTTGCGTACTTTATCAGAAAGAAAAAATGCTTTAGACAGCTCGATTTGATCGCTGGGGTCGATTTCCGGGTTGGGTAAAGTGCTATGGGGATTCTTAGCAGCTACGGAATCTGGAATCGTGTCCGGTAAATAACAACAGTCTTGCCCCTGTGAATACATGGGACTTAAAACTTATCTGGCGAAATGTAGGTTTACAATTAGGTACCACATCTGCCTACCCCAACGGGAATTACAGCGTGATATTACGTTAAAATAAGTAAAAAATAAACGCAAAAATCTTATAAATAACAGGATTTTCACATTGATGAAGATTTCTATTTTCATGCTTCTTTACGTGTGGATGAAACTCATATCTTTGACCAATATGTAGCCACCTGCACACCTCTAGCATTTGCTTTGTTGCATTCTGATAGGTGCAAGTGGCAGGATGGGTAGGAATGAAGGTCCCCACAAATATCCGGCAAAGTGGCAGCATACTGGCATTGTGTTTGGGATGGACCTTTCTTGTTAAAATAAGGAGGAGGGATATTTAAATACCTCATAAAAAAACATTAGCCTCTAAACTGTCCGTTCTATTTTTCTATGCAACCAAAGACAAAGAGAATATTTACTTCCACATTTTATAAGGCAATGTGACATTACTTGTAGTTGTTTTGTCGAGTTGTCCCTACGTATATAGTAGAAAATACGTACTTACCTACCTATGTGGTTATACTGACGCATCGATTCATAGGTACAGTACGTAATACATTATAATAAAATAATAGATGCGGCCATATGGTTTTAACATCACTTTTTGTTGTTTTCCTGTAGTATTTACGTCATCCCTTCATTCATTCATAGAAAATTGGATTTACCGTAATAGTATTGTTTGTATTGGATAAAGCAAAAACAACAGGACACAGGAAATTCCTACTTAAGCACTATTATCTGCACGTACGCTATATTGAATAACAACGCATAATCAAACTAATATATAAAATTATCATGTCGCGGTGTTTGTTACCAAACTCCTCCGAAAAGGCTAGACCTATTTGTATGTAATTATATTCGGTAGGTCTAAGAATCGGCAAATGTCTTTTTTTAGGAATCCGTACCTCAAGAGGAAAAATCGGAACCCTTATTGGATCACTTTGATGTCCGTCTGTCTGTTTGTCTTGTAAAACCCTTTAACTCGGGAACGCGTCAGATATCGACGGTTAAAAGGAAATAGGGTATAAGCGACAAAAAATGAAATGTTCAGGAGAGCCGTTCAAAGTTTTAAATTTTAGAAAAACCGACGTATTTTTGACATTTATTAAGATATCGTGAAAACTAACGGCCGTTCCCAATATCCTATCCTCAGTAAGCGATATCTTGTTATGAACGATAAATAGTAGACTTCTATCTATCCTTATTTTACGTCCCACAATTGACGATAACGTCTATCGAGGCATCGACATCGGTAGATAAGCTCAGCTATCCAGCCCTCCCATACGTTTATTTACTACAAAAGCTACAAAAAAATAACAACGTTTAAACAAATATTATTTCATATAACTTTTTCGTAAAACAATACAAATTGATCAAATTAAAGCATTGGTGATATTTTTATGCTAAAATAAGATTGGTAATCATAGTGATCTGTTTCATTGTAATTATTTTAGTGAACAAATATTGGGCCGCGTAAAAAGGAAGAACGAAACGTAGTCAAGTGTCAATTCAAGTTTCAACTCATAAAGACACTACCGCTATTATTGTTGTGTTATCAAGTTTGTTTAGTGAATTCTGCTTATTTTTTTACATATAGTGAGCACTGTAAATATTACCAGACATTATTATATACGTTCCTATTCAAGTATATAATTTCTATATAACCTTGCTATTGCAGATCAGATATTGGCTACAATACGCCCCGCTGATGATTTTGAGACTCCTACAAAGTCTGCAACAGACATTGTGCCTAATGCATAAAATGTTAGGATTAAAAGTAGCTGATACAAAGGAGATATCCCATGATTTCTGAAAAATTAAAAAAAAAGCTTTAAAAAATGTTACCTATAGGTACATTACAATGAGTAATTAACATTAAATGAATGTATATTTCTCATTCAAGTTGGTTCTTACCTTTCTGAAGTTACTTTTACAAAGGATATATTTCTGTTAATAAATTACCAACAGCAGTTTTGTTTAAGCGAAATCTATACGTGAATTCGTTACTATTTAGTTCGTTCATATGGTTTACGCGGGTCTTGTAGTTTTTATGGGATTCATCTTCAAAATCACTGTCCCAATCAGATAATTCCATTAACATTGATAAATCACTTTCACTAGACTCAGACATTATTAAGAATGATGAAAACACTGCACTTCTACAAATTTATTTGAACAATAAACAACGCATATCCCTGCAATTCGACGGATTGACAAATTTGGTTATCTTTAGTATTGACATCACTGACAGATAGCTGTGAAAAGATTATTGGGACGCATAATGTTGCAATTTCATAGAAATATCTATCTGCACTATGAGATAGCCCCTCCCATCGATAGATAGCGTATGACAGTTAGTTGTCATAACCATCAGTATTATATTGGGACATCAAAACCGATGATAGATAGAATTTTCTATCGTTAGTAGGTGAAAACTGGTGATAGATAGGTTATTGGGAACGGCCGTAAAACAGTTATAAAACCAGAAAAAAATGGAGCAGTTACAGGTATTTTTAGGTTTTATCATTTGACGCTATTTAAAGTGGTTTTTGTCGCTTATAACAATAGCTTTTAATTTTCCAATGAGGAAATATGGCATAAGATACAAATGACAAAATAAAATAATAAAGGATAAGAAGCCTAAGAGACATACTGATTTCTCACATCGCAAGGTAAAAGGGTATAAGAGACTAGACAGTTCAATAAGAGTTATAGGAAAAGAAGGATAAGGTACTTTTCACAGTGGTTGAATAAAAGATAATAGAGCACAAGAAACAGTCGGCTTTCAAAACAATAACAGGATATAAGACATTAGTGATACACAATGTCGCTTGAAAGCAAAGGAAAAGAAGGATAATCAACATTTGGCATTGCGTGAGTCTATGGAAATATAGATGAAAAGACACCCTAAAAATAATGAAGTAGCGCAACCAACACGATCCTTCATCAGAATAAGAGCTAAAACGGGTATTACACTACACTGTAATTGGGCCCCTAACTCGTAAAATAGGGTGAAGTACCATAAAAGTATTTTAGGGAGTCGATTTTTATAGAAAAAGACTAAGGTCAGTACTCAAAAAGAGTAGTCCTTAGTCTTAGGGGTCTATTTTAGTATACCCTACTCGTTCAAGTAATTCAAATTTGACACACACTAAATGGTAGATTTAAAAGATGATAGTTCGTCATTATACTCATTTTCATGTCACCTACCTACCTATTTATTAACAAGCGGATAGTATTATTTTTTTATTTTATTTATTTGGGAAAATTAACAGTTATACATGAATCTTATACTAAGTTATAAATATACAATAGTTATAAATGTATAACCTACGACATTTTCCACAACATAATATTAGAAATTATAAATGCGCTATTCTAAGCTGTTAAATCAAAAGTAGTACAGGTAAACTTAAACAGACAGGCATGCAAGAGACAGAGAAAGAGAAGTAATAAACTATAATAAACGAATAATAAACTATTAAACTAACTAGGTATTAGAATCGAGATTTTTATTTCGGATAACACATCTAAATTTTTGAGCAGTGATGGAAAAGAAGTCGATGTCCACAAAGATCTTGTATTGACTGGTAAGGCGTCGTAAGGGTGCACGCAAGCCTGCGTTTGTACGACAAGAACTCACTGCAAATAAAGGTCTTGCGCGCACCCCACGCAGTGGCGACTTTACAAATTTGCCGCCAGTAGGCTATAGATTTTTGCCGCCCCTACTGAGCTTTTTTTTTTTTTTCGGGTGGGAAATCATCTAATGACTTGGCATGTCAGACTTTTACTGACTAAAACCCACCCATGTTCCTTCAGTTGCCCTTTACGTTCCGGGGCCGCGGTATCTCTTTCGAACAGCTCGCAACCCCGGCAGGCGGAGTCCCTGGCAAGCCCCTCTGCTTTGCTGACTCTCTTTGAGGCGCGCGTGAAACACGAACGCGCCGTCGACACGGCCTGTCGTCAATAGACGGACGGACGGTGAGCTACCCATTGCTCACCGTCCACAGGCCCGCATCTACGGTGGCCGGGAGTCGTCTCACGGCGCCCGGGCGCCCGGGGCGTCTCCCGCGGCGGCTGGGTTGGCTAGATATTCGCTCCCTCAAACGCCCGGCCTCCTCCTTCACTAGCATTACTGCTTCGCAGAAGGTGGTGACCGCTTCCCATTCCCTCTCGCTCCGGACCATGGACTGAACCAGGGCCGGACGCGAGACATCGCCGCCGCCGATCGCCTCTACGAGGGCACGGTGGTGCTCCGCCCAAACTAGGCAGACCGCCACTGTGTGCTCCACCGTGTCCTCCGGGCGATCGTCACAATGGTGACACCCGGGCGTTTCCTCCCGCCCGATTATGTGCAGGAACCTCCCGAAACTTCCGCGTCCGGTGAGGACCTGCGTCAGGCGGTAGGTGAGGGCGCCATGACGCCTCTCCAGCCACTCCTCAAAGAGGGGACTTACCGCCGCTGTTGTGGCGTGCCCTGCGCGGGGTTGCGACAGTCGCTCTCTCCATGCCACCATGAGATCGCACCGGAGGTCTGACCGCTGAGCAGCAATTTGCCGCGGCAGCGGAGTTTCCCCCCGGTGTAGTGCCTCCGCGCGCCACTCAAACAGGCGCGCGAGCACTATCGCCTCCAGATCCCACGGTGGCAATCCGGCAAGGAGGCTCGCTGCCTCGCCGGAGATCGTGCGGTAGCCCCGGATCAGCCGTATGGCTACCAAATTTTGGGGCGCGTTCAGGTAGTGGGCGGCGCGCCGCCCTAAAGAACGCGCCCATACCGGGGCCCCGTAAAGGGCCATGGACCGCACCACTCCGGCCCCTACTGACCTTTAAATTTAATAGGTACGTTAGTTTAGTTTACAATCATTTATTTACATTTATTCTGAAATTGTAACTTTGTGGTTTGTGCCTATCGTCCTCATTACATCGGCTCTTTCAAATTATTAGAATGATCGTGAACTAGGGGATAGTTGTAACCGTTTCTAGATTATTATTGCAAAAAAAATGGACTAAATTTGCCGCCCCTTGAAATCTGCCGCCCTAGGCTCCAGCCTACTCAGCCTAGTGGTAAATCCGCCACTGACCCCACGGCATATCGTTGTTCTGGGTACAACATAACTTATTTTGTTACGAATATCAATACAATCGTAAGTATTGCACAGATCATACAAAAAAATAGTTTCCAACATAGTTCGTGTAGATTTTAAGGTTTGCAGGTTAAATTTCTTTAATAGGTCATTGTAGGATGCATAAGTGCGAAAGCAACGAAAATGCATGGCCTTTAAAAATTAACTTTGCACTTTTTCAACCATGTCGGAATATTTACCATAATGGGGACTCCATACTGAAACAGCATACTCCAGCTGAGAGCGAACCAACGATTTAAACAGATACAAGTAGGTGGAAGATCGAGTAAATACTGTAGCGGTTCTCATGATAAAACCAAACAAACGGAAAGCATTATTGACAATTTTTAGAATTTTGTTTTTTTTAGTATATATAGTAGGATGTTTTTAAATAAAAAAAGACTTTTTTGTTAATATTTTTTAGAAAAATCAAAGCTACTTTAAAAGGGGGTAGGTATCAACCTGCTAATCATTCTTGGAAACAATAATACTGCAGCTAGTAAGTAGATAAGTTAAGAATCAATTACGAAAACTTGGTATGTATCCGTAATAGGTAGGTACATGTATTAAACATTTAAATAAAAACTTTTTAACAAAAAATTGAACCGACGAAAAGTGAAAAATAAAAAACCTTTTAGTCTAGCTAAGCTCCAAAGTTAAAGTATGAGATTAATTTTGAGGCGGCGCCAATAAACAATGATCGACGATCAGTCAAGTTGTCAACCTTTACCATGTTATGTTATGAAAATCAATAAATAGTTTGGCGCCGACTTGAAATTAATCTAATACTTTTTAACTTTGGAGTCGCTAGACGCTAGACTAAACGAAGGCTAGACTAAAAGGTTTTTTTATTTTTCACTTTTCGTCGGTTCAATTTTTTCTTAAAAAGTTTTTATGTGATATCTAATGGCATAAGCACCGACTCATAATTAAATTCTTATTGGGTATTGCAGTATAAGTGACGTATGAGTATGATTGTAAAACGTGGAAGTAGGTTATAATCGACACCATGATATCTAATTTAATTTAAATAATAAGGTATTAGCGACACAACTGTACTTATATTGTAAACGGAAGTAAGGTATAACCAACAGTGTGATATTAAAATAAATTTAGGTAATAGGGCATAACCTACATAGCTGTCATAAAGTACTGAATGGTAATAGAGTATAACCGACAGAGTAATATGAAAATAAATTTTGTATATAGGGTACAAGCGCCATAGCTATGTTAAATTATAAAATGGAAGTAGGCTATAAACAACGTTTGTACTTTTTGAGGGAAAAGCTTAAAAGGCATAAACAACCGAAAGCTCGACACCCTTATGAACTAAAAAAGCATTACCGACAACAAACCCAAAATAAGTCATTTTTGTAGGGATACAAACACCTTTGTAGCAAAAATGATCTGAATTTTCGTCGGTTACGAAAAATAATACTACTAAAATGATTTTTTTTGCTAGGGCATAAACGCCAAAAAAGTCATCGTAGAGCCATGGGAGTAAGCGCATTCGAAGGAGCGGAAAATTTTACGTATGATGGCATATATAACTCATTTTTGACCAAAATGTCGCTTATGCCCTACTTCCTTTTTACCGTCGATATCAAATTGAAACATACGAACATATATAAAAAAGTATCTATATAATACAATCATACATAAAAAATCCCCATAAGAAGAACCCACTCCCGGTTCCAATAAACAAAAAACGAGTCGTTTTGCTTACGGGTAGTATAATTTTGACATACGTCTCATAGAACTTATGTCAAAAAACTACCATCCGTAAGCAAAACGAATCGTTTTTTGTTTATTGGAACCGGGAGTGGGTTCTTCTTACGGGGATTTTTGGCGTAGTCTACGCAAAAGATAGCAGTATGAGTTGCAAGTTGTTGCGTGGGTCTGACTCGCTCTTGACCGTTTTTTTTTTTAACTTAGCCGCGGGTGAAACGGCCAGGCACAGCTAGTAAAATAAAAAAGTTTTAATTGTATTATCGATTCTTCTCTACCTACCTACATGCGCCTGAGTTGAATTATCCCCGCAAGCAGTTTGCTAATCACTCAGCTCATCAGACCTCGTTACTGACAATTGATCGGCAATAAGTTCATTGCCGTTTGACCGACAAAAAAATTGACCAACAAATATTGAACAGTTACCTCCTGAAATTAACTGTAGGTATCTACTTGCCTACTTTTAGATAAGTATTTAGTAAATACTTATCTTAAATAGAATTCAAAAGCTGAATTGTAACTGTAAATACTATTTACAGAACAGTTACAATTCAACTTTTGAATTCTATGTTCAAGTTAATAACAGTTACTGTAAACTTTAATTATATTAAACTCACACTTTTAGTCTGCTTATACTTGTATAATTATTATACTTGTATAAGCAGACTAAATGTATGAGATTACTGAAAAGTAAAAGTACACAACTATGCTTTTATTTTCGTCTTTACATTATTATTTTATTTTTATAACGAGTTCTTCTGATATACGATATGAAAGTTATTTAATTAGCAAAGTAACAAACAAAGCTTCTTTGTTTACTAATTAAATACATCATAATTACACGAAAGCTAATGAATGGGTTTGTGTATCAAGCAGGAATAACTACCTAACGGTGTCCATCGTGCGCTAAAATGATCATCATACCGATTTAGAACTTCTGACTAAATAAGGAGTAGGTACGATCCCCATTTTAGGACGACATTAAGGAAGGTTTCTTCAATAAGACTCGGCAAACCACATTGTGGTTTCTTAGTGATCATTCGGGTAGTTTTTTGTACGAAACAAAATGAGTCATCATGACATTCCAAATGTTAGTCTCTTTGACTAAGACTAATATTACCGCTTTCGCAAAACACGTCACGGAAGCCTTTAAACACCGCAAAAAAAAAACGCAAGTCGTAGACACACTTTCAAAATAAACATGCGACCATTATCTCGACTTAGTCGCACGACAGACAGTCGCGCCGATGGAACTCATACCTTGAGAATGAATGCCGGTCATTTTATGCGTCCAGTGCTCACTGGCCACTTGATACACCAACCGATAAAAGGTCAGGACCTGTAAGCAGGATGCCTCGTCTAATAGCAGACAAGAGACATGTTTGTATCACAAACTATATTACTGACAAAGTGTACGCTGAATAGAACAGCGCTTCTTCTTATGAACGCACATCATTTTTATATAGGTAACTTGCCGGCTTGTTGAAGTCTACCGGTTTAATTATAAAAGCGTTTCTGGTTTTAATAAACTGGTACTTAATTATGGACTCGATTCGTTATGGTAAACACAACATAACAACATTGAATGGAAGTATTGCTGGACTTGCTTCATACATGAAAAACTATTTCATTAGTATATTAAAGTGCCTCTCCAAGAGTATTAATTTTCTTCTATGGCTTTGAATGAACGTGTATAATTTTATTAGCTGCGATAAGACCTTACTTGTGTAATATTATATTGTAACTTATTATATTATTGTCCCTTAAGTAAATAACATAGGTTATATTAGTATGCAGCTATGCAAGTATTATTCATGGTACGGTACATAGAATAACACAAAAGAAACACTATTTGTCATACAATATTGTTTTTTAACAAAGGTTGTATAGTAATCCTTAACAACGGCCATTTTCTATTATTATAGTTTTTGCAAACTCTTAGGTAGGTATGAAGTATTATTGAGGTATTATTGTCTACTAGACGGTAACTGTATATAAAACAATTGGCTTGGGAAACTACGCGGTACCTATGTTGTTCTTATACCTCTATGACACAAAGGAAACAGTGGCAAAAGTATCCGCTGAGATGCTAAACAAAAAGAAATTCACACGACATTTAGACAATGATAGGTAAATCACAGGTTTTATAAACAATAACTCGAATACTAATCTAGCATAATCGACGAGATGCAAGAAATTCTTTAGGTTTCATTCAGCTTTCTTTATGTTTCAAGAAATTTAAACCGGAAGTTTAATTTATTATGACGAAATGGCTCCTGAATGAGACCCCGTGTCCATGAAAGTGTGTTTAGCTAATCCACCCATCCTGTAACCACACATTATCGGACCCCATTTCCCATAACGCTATAGATTCGTCATCAAAGGCACATACCTAATAGTAGTTCATTATTCGTGGCTAACAAGATTGAGTCACCCGCGCGTCACATAACCTCTGACTCACTGTCATGCCGCGCTCCTCCGCTACTCTCATATATTAAAATGTATTTTTTCCCCATAGGTGTTACCTGCTGGCTGAATCATCGAGAACCGAAGATCAGGGTCAAGCGGACATGGGGGCCTGTGGAAATGACTACCTATCGCGAAACTCTCAAAAGTTCCGAAGCGCTCCTGAATCATCGGACGCGCTAATTGCAAACAGTTGCATTTAAAATAAACGCGTACTAGTCCTCGGGGCCCCCTCCAGTCTAATATTCCATTCCAACACTGCCTGTGATCAACACCACGATGAAGAAATTACATTCGTCCGGTGTTCGTGTCGCAAATTGTAACTAGAATACATTTTATACCGTAGTTGTAAGTATTAAGGTCGGTTCACACATCACCGAGCCGCGCCGCCAACGCGTCCTGACAGGGAACGGGATTAAAATATCGTCGCATACGTTTTGCATACGATCTGCGCCTCGCCCATTAGTGGGTATCGCACTGGATGACTGGATATTTTCTCTTCACTGACAGACGTTGAACGCTTATATCTGACGTCACATTTAGAAAACAACCGCGCATTATTTTGCTGCCGCTATTTTCTACATGTGTCGTTCCCATGTCGACCCGTGAAAGGGCGTGTACTAGCCACTGCACGGCGATCTGTGCACCGACATTCGAATTATGTAATTAATACCTCTGTGATATTTAAGATGGTTAAATAAGAGATGTTGCATGAGTCACCGAGCAGTTGTAAGGCGCTGTTTGATTTGTAATCTAACAGTAAACACAGACCGTATTGAACCGTGTTGACGCATAATAAAACAACGCGTTCATGATACGAGTTAAATCTTTTAATATTGTCTACTACACTAGGTACGCACGCAAGGTTAATTCACATTAGTAAACAACTTAAAAGGTGACTCACAAATTATAATATACGAAAAAGTTTAGCGTTACGTAGAAAAACATCGATATGTATAATTCTTTCGAACTGCATAATTACCATTTCTTTAAGACGTCTTTCATTTAGAATAATAGAATTGTGTTAAGTATTCTATTGTAGAAATGTAGTGACTGAGTAGCGTATTACTTACTAGAGCGTGTTACAAGAATGTATCCGACTGACAGACACAAATAGACAGTTTTATACTTCTTAAACATTAGTGGTGACCCAATCGGTGATTTGTTAAGTAGAAAGTAACGCGAAAGTAGGATGCTATAACTGATTTTTTACGTTGGCGTGCTACAATACTTAGTGGGCAGATCCGATAGGATGGACCACTTTTGTTTCATTCAGTGATCGTATGAACCACTTTTGGTGACTAACGGGTTTTAACCCGAATCATAAAAAAGTCATCGCCCATTGGCTATGTCTCTGCTCATTATAATATTATTGTTATTCATTAGAATTATTATGACTACATGTCTATTTCAATTAACCACAAATCATAGAGTAGCGACGTTCTATTTTGCCTAGATTGTACTATACGGTACGTAAGTTTTTAAAATAAGTTCCTACGAAAGATTGATTTATTTAGGAATTATTAGATACTTATATCTTAAATTATAGAATGACAATTATTATTTTTGGCACAATTCTACCAAAGTTATTACAAAAACAGTATTGTATTGAAAATTAAATCAACGCTTAGTCTACGCTTGGAATTAAAAAAAGAACTTACACTAAATTATTTTCTGTAGTATTTTTAATGAAGCCACCAGAAACTTATAAACAACCATAATTATGTATCCACAGTTTAGTGTGGAATGTAGTAACGCTATCGAGCATTGTACTTCCGTTAGTAATATCTATGTAAATACTATATAGGCCAATGTAAACATAGCGAACTGTAACAATAAGATAAAATCTGTAAATAATGACTAATCATAATCTTCCATACTTACATAATATAGCTTGTAGAATTAAATTATTAACATCACACGCAGTAGATTTTAATTATTTAGTAAGTAGTTATTTCTCATTATTATAAGTGTTATTAAATGATCTGCGCTGAATCTTGCTAATTGTCTATTATCAAGATTATTACGCTACCGCATTTTGTATTTTTGTACATTTGTATTGTATCACTTGTTTTATAAGCTAGTCAGTAAAAAATCAAAACTCTATTTTGTCTTTTATTTTTATCACATGGCGCTCCCAAACGGTTGCTGCTGTAATTGACATCTGTCAGCTGTCAAAAAGCCTACGTCCCTGAGCTGACCATACCAACATGACTTTAGTTCAATTAGTTCGTAGCATAAGACGTCAGGAAACTAGCTTATCCAGCAGAAATTAAAAGGCCTTGCTATTTCATCATTCTCCTGTCATTATCCCAATTTATTGGGGGTCAGCTCCCCGAGTCTTCTTCTTCCATACTTCTCTATTACTGGACATATCATCAGACACCTCCTTTCTTGTTCGATCATTCACACACTGGGTAAAGGATGTTATTATTAATGACAAATCCTTTCCAATATTAGCGAAAGCTTGTTTGTTTGTTTGTTAGTCTTCATGCCTAAATGGCCAAACCGATTTTGATGGATTTTGGTACAGAGATAGTTGGGACCCCAGAGACTAGGCTATTTTTTTTAAGTGAGATAAGGGGAGAAAGAGGGAAGAAAAGGGGAGAGAAAGATAATCTCCCCTAATAGCCCCTCATCTCCACCGTTTTGAAGGACGGATATCTTACGTCCTGAGCCACCATTTCATTGAAATATACCGCACGTTTTTTTGTTCTAAAGCGAAATATGGCGCGCGTGTTCATACACTTGCAAGCCATTACGAGGCTTGACAAGCAAAAAATATGGTACACTGAAACCTCTCCTAGATTCTCATGAAAAAGCAACAAGCTTAGTTTCAAACTATATAAAGACAGAGTTAGTTTCGCAAGAGTAATACTAGCAAACTTTACTTCTAAGTGCTATTACACTGTCGATTTCCAAGCGTTTTCCGACGACGAGTGTAGAAAAAAAATAGTATCAAACCTAACAGCAAACACCACACAGCATTCCACATCCACAAGCAACCTTAGAGTAGGTACGTTTCGGAGGAGTATGGTAACTAACATTGTGACACTAGAATTGTATATATGTATAAGAAAAGATGTAGGTACCTACACTAATAACCAATGCAAAATATTAATTTTTTATGAAGTGATACTTACAAGAAAAGCATAAGTAATCGATTTCCAAAGTAAGTATCTGATTATCGGAGATGATTTGCGTCGCTGATGAGCCCTGTCGGCGAAGTGTCCTGTCGGCGAAGAGTCCCGTCGAAGTAGTCTTGTCGGTGTTCACTGTGTTCAGTCTGTCGGCGTAGTGTCTGTCGGCGTTTAGTCGTACACTCCCTTTTAGGCATCGCAGGTATCGGATAATAACTGTGAAAAGACCGTAGTCTAGCCACTAGGTGGGAAGCCCAACCAAAGACTACTTTCCTCTGTAGTTAGTAATTGTTTGTGTAGGTTATTTGTTTTGTAGTATCTAAATTGCACCCATAACTGTAAATCCCAGTTCAGTCTGTGGTTAGGTAGTAACCTAATTATTTCCTCATTGTTTAGGTACCTACATACGTACTGTTGTTGGGAGAAAAGGAAAAATACATAATAATATCCTTACTTAATATTATAAAAGCGAAAGTGAGTTTGTTTGTTACCTCTTCAGGCTTTAATAGCTAAACCGATTTTGATGAATTTCGGTACAGAGATAGTTGGGACCCAGGAGACGGACATAGGCTTTTAAAAATTGTGGGATATGAGGAAGAAAAGGGAAAACTTAGCTTTGCTATTACAAATCCATAAGGCGCAAGGGCATAAACTGCAGGTAGCCGGTACCTGCAAATAAGAAAAGGGGAACTGTTTTACCCGAATATAACGCGAGCGAAGCCGCAGGCAAAAGCTAGTATTATATAAATTATCATACGCCGGGCTGCTACTGAGAACTTCCTGATGGAAAAAACAATAACACTGACATCGAACGCTGTGTTGGTCTCGCGGTCGCAAGTGCAACTGCTGGGCACGGGGGTCCTGGGTTCGATTCCCGGGTAGGGCAAGCAGTTGTATGTATGGTACCTAGTAGAAACTACCATGTCTGTGTCCCTGGCAGTAAGAAGGGACGTGGCGCTAGTCAAGTACCTAGGTACGTGGCGAGCATACTGCTGGGTTTGCTGCACTACCCCGAGATACTAGCAGTGCTGCGGCTGCATGGAAGCGCGCTGCCGCCTTGCACTTTTAGACTTGCCAACGGCTAGGACTAATTTGCTCAAGTTTACCCCAATTTGACGAACCATCCGGATTTTAAATACTTATTGTAACATTGTCGGAAGAGATATTTGGGAAAAACCTGCCGAGATTTCTTCATAGGGCACAGATCGTATCGTCGTATATCGATTTGTTATGTGTAATTTAGATCCTATAGGTACTTATGCTTTGTCATGTTTAATTAAGATAGGTATTAATTTAATTAACGTGTTTTTATTTGTATGTTGTTTTTGGTGACAAAGCTTCGTATTGGATATAATATCTGTGAAGGTGCTATAAATTGGTGGTTAGTAAATTAAAAACAAATGTCGTTTTCTTTAAATTTTTGCACCGTGCGTGGATGAATTTTTAACCTGGATAACTATATATTCTTTTTTCTTATAAATGCCGTCACAATAAATCTTTTAATGGCTTGATTGGTTTTCCTCTCACACACAATTTTCCTTGTATAGGTACCTACATACAAACCTACACCAACAGCCATTACATAATGGTTAAACCTACGGGAAAAACTGTCTGTGAGGCTACAATAATCCCACAAACGAAATGTACCACCGTGGCGCCACGGCTCCTGCGTCAACTATACATCTATGGCGTCATCAGCCACCATTGTTTCTTGACATGCACTGGTGAAATAGTCCTCCTACCTACAGGAGGTAGTGGGAGAATAATACCAATGTATTAGTAATGCACTGATTGTTTTAGCCTACCATTTCATTCTGTCAAAACATATCAAGCTACGTAGCTTATAGTTTGATGATTTGTATGTGGTGTGGCTATTCAACAGCATGAATAGGCTGCCATAGACAAAGAAATTTAACTCTCTCGGTTTCTCGCAGTTCCATGACATATTTTATAAACACGTACCTACTCATTTCATCCTTAGTCAGTGGTCAGCACCGCCTGCAGGATTGGATTTCCTCCAGATATAACTATTTTTCTTTAATCTTGGTCTTATGAACATTAGGCGAGAAAACACAAACAGACGCAGGGAACTACTGATTTTTGTCGCGATTTTAGGGATTTAGTTTCCTTTTTACTCTGCTTTCGACCCTAAACATAGAGTATTCTTGGAACTAGGCGCCAAAGCGGAGATATGGGGAGATGAATGAAGCAATTAGCGAAGAGAATCGATGCTTAGGTTCTAGGATGTATCCACCGACGGTGTAAACAGATGCGTATTTTGGCTAGACCAGAGCAGATGTATGTACAGGCTACTCATGCCCAGTTTATGGCAATCTAACACGGAAGGGCAACCTTCGTACGCCGAGCGGCTGTTCTCATGCAAATATAAGACATCTCAGTTTTATATCTACTCAGCAGCCGTTTCCAATACAGCTAAACGAAGATGAGAAGTATAAATAACGATATTCTAGTAGTGGTTCACTATCGTATCAGCTTTGGTGGAGTTTGGTTCAAAAAACTTTCACATTTTGTGTTGAGCCTATAAGTACGTGTTCAGTCATTAGCTCATTTGCTTTTCCAGTTAGGTGTATTAAAAATAACAACAAATACATACCCAAAGGTTGACTGGTATTAAATCATTAAGTCCGCTTAAGTCCGTAAAGATTAAATAAATCTTGGGCTTTTTGTGTATTTTTTTTGTGTATATTTTTAGGCTGTTTGTGTATGTGAGTTTAAATGTTTGTAAACGCACCCACGATACAGGAGATATCCTAGTGTGGGGCAGTTTTAATTTCAGTGTTTTTAAAAAATATATAAATACGGGTAAAAATAGACAAAAAATGAAACAAACACTTCCAAAATTAAATAACTTCTTTTATTTCAGAGTCAAATTTGTTTCCTACATAAACGTGTTAGAATGATGACGCCGTAACATTAATTGACCATTACACTAATGGTACGCGCCGTTAGCTGTAACTTGGTGCACGAGTGGAGGGCCGTGAATTTATTCCATTATGACGTGTTAGTGCGCGCGTCACGTTCCACGAACAAACACAACATGCGCACAATGTGCAGCAACCATCTGCGGACTTCGCAACTCTTATTCCTTTAATTAGCCGCAAATATGACTGGGCGAGTATTTATAACCCGCCCGAACGGCACCAATACGTCTTACATGTTACATCTGAACGATCAAATGATCCATTGCAGCGAGGCGCGCGCACTAACACTACGGATAACTACTGTCGGTTTCAATACAGACTTTTATTATTAATAATAATATAGATTTTTATTTTTTTTTAATAACTATGCAAATATGATCACAAATACCCATGAACCAAACGACGCGATCCCGAAACATTTCTGCAACATCCGAAGATAACAATAACTACACTCCACTACGGCGGCGCGCGTGGCGACGTCACGCACGGTACGGGCTCATGCGCGTGTCGTCACGCACGGTACGGGCTCATGCGCGTGTCGTCACGCAAAGTACGGGCTCATGCACATGACGTCACGCACGATACGAGCTCATGCACGTGACGTCACGCACGGTACGAGCTCATGCACGTGACGTCACGCACGGTACGAGCTCATGCACGTGACGTCACGCACGGTACGAGATCGTGCACGTGACGTCACGCACGGCCGCTACGCGCGCTCGCACAACGATGTCAACGCGTCTCAACTACTATCCAATGCCACAAACACCTAATTTTAATCAATAATCAACAATTATCGCCCACCTCTAACACTACACGCTTTATTTATACGATCAAGTGGAAAAATAATTTTTGATCCTCCATCGAAATCAAACTAACATCTCCCATGATATTTTCACATGGCAAAACAAAAATTCAAGGCAAAATTGGTCGCAGTCCGAGAGCGCGGCCCGCCGGGACTTATGGACTACGCGTCAGAGGCAATTAATATTCCTTTCTACGTTAAGATAGCAAGGTATCTGGACACTACAAACTAGACGTTATAAACAACGCGGGCCGCGCTCTCGACTGCGCCACAAGGTAAATTGGAAAGACAATAACTACTCTCCATATGCTTATAAGAACACTTCATAAAACAGCTTTATATTATACTACATAATTTACATTTATATTAGGTTTACATTTTTACACAGCAATAATAATGTTTGTAGTTTCATTATAATATACTCTATATATTCCCAATTGCTAAATATTGTCGCATATTAAGCATGTTTTTTTTTATTTATATCGACACCGCATGGTCATTGGTGTCAGCATCATTTTATATTAACAAAATACTTTAAATCCTTCTTCAAATCACTACCATTATTCTCTCCTAAATACGAACAAAACTATGAAACAGTGATCGGACTATTATTCTTTTAGAACTTGTATTAGTCACTAATTTAATTCAAATCGGTAAGTAGCCGAATACACAACTAAAACTAACCTTCAAATAACTAAACTACGGGAATTTATAACAATTTTCATAAACGGACACAGTTCACAGATGTTGCGACTTCACATTAATCAACTCAAATTATTTCAAACAAATAATCTATAAATGCTGACAATATTGTCTTTTGTTTGGAATGACACTTAACACTTTCTAGATAAACGTTTCAAACATCGATTTCTAAAGCATATAAATATGTTAGAATTTAGACAACTGATCACAATGCTAATCAGACTTCTCTATACAAAACGATTGAGTTAGTAAAAAATAATTTTAGAAAAAAATAATTATGGCAAAATATTGGCGAAGTGTAGCGAATGAGCTCTCCACGAATATTTAAGTTAAAAAGATGCAATACCGTTGTAAAACAATCCCAAGCACTCAACAAACAGCCGCGGGAAAATTATACTAAAACAACTCACAGAGAAAACTTAAACACACGGCCACACGACCGCACAGTAATGTACAGACAACAAAATAGATATGTAACCAGGCTCGCCAGATATAGATGATTTTTTCTTAAAAACCAATGAAAGTTTTCAATTCAAAATTAACTGTTTGTTTTCTATGAAATAAATTAAACTTAATTCGAAAACATTATTGTTTTTTAAGAAAATTTGAACTGTATCTCTCGAGCCTGGTTATTTTACCCTCTTTGTTGAGTGTACACCCACGTGTGATCACACATTACAAATAAGAGCTGCGCGAGCTCCGAACTAACGTTACGACCGATATTAATATGTTACTACAGTTTCAAGCCACTGTAATATAACATGTTAGCACAACTAAGTTACCGCGGGGCGTTATGACATCACAACTAAATGATATTTACACAAATAATGCACATAATATAAAATATTATAAGACATAACCATCTTAAGTATTTATTACGTTTTATTTATTACACTATGGCATTGCAACTTTGTGACTCGGTTGCGGCTACACGACGACCTTCGTTACAATAACATAAGTTTGTTAGAGAAACAGAAAGGTTCATAGTTTAATGCCTCGTCAAAATCGTGGTATGGGGAAGAATATTCTCGACAGGTTTTCAGTTAACATATACATAATATGATAATCACAATAAGATAATGAAGTTTGTTATGACTATAATACTCTTCGCATAAGGAAGCATTTAATCACACAGAAAGAATTTCGAATTGATAAAGCGTTCAGTGACTTGATAAGAACACAGCGGCTCAGTGTCAAGTGAGATAACGAAAATCTTATAAATACAGCTATTAAAGCCCCGTTCCAATAAACAAAAACGAGTCGTCTCATAGAACTTATGTCAAAATACTACCATCCGTAAGCAAAACGACTCGTTTTTGTTTATTGGAACGGGGCTTAAATAAACAGGAAAACTGTTACTGTGGACCGTCGAAATAATTCCTCTTGTATTGGAGCAGATACTGCGTGACTTGGAAATCAGCACACTCAATATAGCAATATGTATATTATTACACTTGTTTTTGTTATTCATCGTACAGCCCTTTCACGATTATTTTTCCTCTGTTAGCAGCAAATTGAAAGCAACCGTATCATATCGAAAATAAACTTCAAGTCTTCATTAATGGATTTTGTGGAAAAGACACCACAATATTGTCACAATCATGTGTGCAACTGTTAATAGATCATCAAAGACTGTCGAATATTTAGTGAGGTATCGAAAATAAAGATTATTATTATTTTGACAGACATGTTGGTGTCAGCGACCTTACTGTGTCTACCAAAAAGGTGTGGACATAAACAAACAAAAATCAGCTGTCCAGTACAAAACGTCATAAGCTACTCGACCCAAATTTATGGGACAGCATTTTTTTTTTCAATCACATTGTGTTCCCATAGAGAAAATTGTTCTTTTTGATTATCTGAATCACTCTTTGAAATATGATTTCACCTTTCTGATAAACGCTGTACATCACTGTGATTTTAATATTGATGAAAATCATAGGTAAAATAACATTATGAAAGGACTGTAGCCACGTAGTCGTGGAATATGTTTACAGCTAAACGTGTTTAAAACGTCGTTCTGTTTATGCCTGAAGATGAGAGAAACAGAATGCTGTTTTAAATACGTTTGGCTTTAAAGGTAAAGACCTATGGTGAAATCGGGCCTAGATGTGATTGTAAAAGGTTTTACAAAATGTCAATCGATGCGAGTAAGTGTTGGTTACTGTTGAGGAGCGTCAGACGCGCCGCTTGCAACTACCCAGGTTGTTGTCGCGCTGCGAGTGTCGCACAGGGGATGCCGCCGCCGCACTCGCGCCTAGGTTATTATAGGTCCCTGGGAACAACAAAAAATAACTGATTTAAAATATTGTTACAAAATATAGAAACAATTTTGCAGATTTAATTTATTCGACATCTCCGTAAAGAATTTGTAGCTTTCATAACTATCCTGTTAACAAAGCATCGCGCCTCGACGGGGCTGCAGAGGTGTAACTACAAGTACCTCATTTATGGTTAAGTCCCACGTAAGCTTATTGCCATCAACTGAACACAGATCCAAGCTGTGTGGCTGCTACTGCGAAATTCCTAATGGAAAACTCAATGACACTATTCCGACCCGGGTGTCGAATCCAAAACCTCATGCTTATACTGATAATTACAGCTTAAAGATGTCCACTGCTAGACAGAGGCTACCTAAAGCGTCGTCACATTGACTTTCCGCTTTGCGCACCTCAATCATTTGCGCAACCTTTCACCAGATCATCAATCTGCCCAGTGGGAGGCCTTTAACGTATCCTCTTCGAGATCTGCCTTTAAAACTTTAAACATAAAAGGATGACGTTGATGTCGATGAGGTCATAACGCATTATGACGCACATGAATGTGAATCCGGCTTGATACACTCAACCTGGTGACGGATATCACAGTTATTTTGTGAAAAGACTGTGGTCACTAACCCTGAAGAACGTGTATCTATGTATAGGTAAATAAGCGAAGAAGACGATTGATTTAATGTCCAAGAACTTTCTGAATTGAATAAGACAGTTAAACTCTATTCTAGTCTACTCTCTACTCTATTCTACTGCAAATCTCCAAAAACTGCTATATCGCATTTGCCATAAGTCAACCACACCAAAAATTAAAATCAAAAGATGCACCCACCCTCACCATCACCGCTGTCGGACGTTAATAAAACTAACAAATTAAAAATCAAAATAATAAAAAAAAAAATTAAAGCATTCAAAATCAAAACATGCACATAATTTTGTAACCTCAATAATAATAAAAATGTAATTTTGTAAACTTCGTATAAAAAGAAATAATACTAAATATAAAAGCGAAATTGTAGCCTAGAGCACTAGGGTAGGGAATAATTATGACAAGTCTTTAAATAATACTTAATTTTTTCAAAATGTTAAGAATATTTGGATCTTTCATTTAAAAAAAAAAACATAATAAATAATAATAAACATTCCATCTCTCATTTATTTCAAATTAGACCATTACAGGCACTTTCACTTTTGGCAATGTCAAGAAACAAAATGAATCTACAGTCCCGGTCACAAGGCATAATAACTTGTGAAAGTACTGTAGTTGTCCATTCCAAAGCGTTGATCTCTATGGAGAAGACTGGGCAAGAAACTCCATGGACACAGATCTATATGCAGTGTTAGTTCTTTTTCAATAGTAATACCCAACACCTGTGCAAGTAAACTTTAGTCTACCATAGTGCAGTATATTGTTGGATATAAAAGGGGTGATATTACCGTACCTACCTCATCCACTGCTGCGAGGGCGGGTTGTGGGAGGGCGTCGACGGCTGGTGCGACTGTGTTGCCACCCTTTGCACCACCTGGAAATTAGGAATATATGGTGAGTTATTAGGGCTGTGGGTTGTTAGAAACAGATACCGCGGCCCCGGAACACAAAGGACAAGTGAAGGGATAGGTTTTTGTCAGTACAAGTCTGACAAAGATCAACATCAAAAGCATTTATTTCAAATACAGTACAGTTCAAAAATGGCCGTTACTGGTTTTTTGAACTGTTGATACAATGATAACAATAAATAAACTCCCTTTTGTTCTGTCGAGAGTGGTAAAAGCCATTTGATGATTTCCAAAAGGCGGCTTACTACAGTATCTATGTTGGTCACAATTACTAAAGTAGTGTACGTGTAATAGCCAACACTTTCTGAGAAAGAACTTCCATCAAAATCAGTTCAGTAGTTTTTGACTGACTAACACCTATACATATTAGTAGATTTGCTCAGAACTTCTTTACAGAGCCGCAGGCGAGGGTGTTATGGAGTTTTTGATGAAAGAACATTTTCAATCCACTTACGAAGTAATAATAAAAAAAAAAAGTAAAAAAAGTAATTTGACAATAATCACTACGATTTTATATGCTTTTTTCCCCGCGCTTTGCCTTCGCAGGTTGAAGGGTATGTAGCCGCTGTGCTCGAAGGCGCGCCGCAGTTCCTCGATGGCGCCCGCTACTACTGCCGCACAGTGTGTACACATAGTGTGGTGGTGTTACCTGCTGCACGAAGGCGCGCGTGAGGTGCGGCGCGGCGCGCTCGGCGTGCTCGAAGGCGCGCCGCAGCTCCTCGATGGCGCCCGCTACTACTGCCGCACAGTGTGTACACATAGTGTGGTGGTGTTACCTGCTGCACGAAGGCGCGCGTGAGGTGCGGCGCGGCGCGCTCGGCGTGCTCGAAGGCGCGCCGCAGCTCCTCGATGGCGCCCGCTACTACTGCCGCACAGTGTGTACACATAGTGTGGTGGTGTTACCTGCTGCACGAAGGCGCGCGTGAGGTGCGGCGCGGCGCGCTCGGCGTGCTCGAAGGCGCGCCGCAGCTCCTCGATGGCGCCCGCTACTACTGCCGCACAGTGTGTACACATAGTGTGGTGGTGTTACCTGCTGCACGAAGGCGCGCGTGAGGTGCGGCGCGGCGCGCTCGGCGTGCTCGAAGGCGCGCCGCAGCTCCTCGATGGCGCCCGCTACTACTGCCGCACAGTGTGTACACATAGTGTGGTGGTGTTACCTGCTGCACGAAGGCGCGCGTGAGGTGCGGCGCGGCGCGCTCGGCGTGCTCGAAGGCGCGCCGCAGCTCCTCGATGGCGCCCGCTACTACTGCCGCACAGTGTGTACACATAGTGTGGTGGTGTTACCTGCTGCACGAAGGCGCGCGTGAGGTGCGGCGCGGCGCGCTCGGCGTGCTCGAAGGCGCGCCGCAGCTCCTCGATGGCGCCCGCTACTACTGCCGCACAGTGTGTACACATAGTGTGGTGGTGTTACCTGCTGCACGAAGGCGCGCGTGAGGTGCGGCGCGGCGCGCTCGGCGTGCTCGAAGGCGCGCCGCAGCTCCTCGATGGCGCCCGCTACTACTGCCGCACAGTGTGTACACATAGTGTGGTGGTGTTACCTGCTGCACGAAGGCGCGCGTGAGGTGCGGCGCGGCGCGCTCGGCGTGCTCGAAGGCGCGCCGCAGCTCCTCGATGGCGCCCGCTACTACTGCCGCACAGTGTGTACACATAGTGTGGTGGTGTTACCTGCTGCACGAAGGCGCGCGTGAGGTGCGGCGCGGCGCGCTCGGCGTGCTCGAAGGCGCGCCGCAGCTCCTCGATGGCGCCCGCTACTACTGCCGCACAGTGTGTACACATAGTGTGGTGGTGTTACCTGCTGCACGAAGGCGCGCGTGAGGTGCGGCGCGGCGCGCTCGGCGTGCTCGAAGGCGCGCCGCAGCTCCTCGATGGCGCCCGCTACTACTGCCGCACAGTGTGTACACATAGTGTGGTGGTGTTACCTGCTGCACGAAGGCGCGCGTGAGGTGCGGCGCGGCGCGCTCGGCGTGCTCGAAGGCGCGCCGCAGCTCCTCGATGGCGCCCGCTACTACTGCCGCACAGTGTGTACACATAGTGTGGTGGTGTTACCTGCTGCACGAAGGCGCGCGTGAGGTGCGGCGCGGCGCGCTCGGCGTGCTCGAAGGCGCGCCGCAGCTCCTCGATGGCGCCCGCTACTACTGCCGCACAGTGTGTACACATAGTGTGGTGGTGTTACCTGCTGCACGAAGGCGCGCGTGAGGTGCGGCGCGGCGCGCTCGGCGTGCTCGAAGGCGCGCCGCAGCTCCTCGATGGCGCCCGCGCTGCCCGCGCCATGCGCTCGAGACAACTGACAGACAAACATTACATTTTCTTATTAAAGCTGGTATCATTTACAATATGTCATGAAGTCGATAAAAAGAGGGATTCGTCGAAGGGCAAACATCTAGTTCCATATGCAAACGTAATCGTTAATTGTGTTCTGCTAACTGACAAACAGCTTTGAATACTACTGTATAATAGATCTTAGCACTCAAAATGGAAAAAAAAACAAAGAATAATTACCTCATTCAGTAGTGGGTATATAAGTTGTTGTAGATAAGGATGCCTCTTTACTTTGTTCTCTTCGCTGTTTGTTCCTCTGTGGTCCAAAGGCGTGGCCTGGAATTATAAACATAGTTTTATAAAATTGTTCGGAACATTCGAGAACGACGGCGACGCAGGCGGTTAGGGAAACTGTGGCGACGGCTGCGGGGACGATGGGGGCGGTGGGGGCTTACGAAGAAATAGAATCCTAACAAACAGTACAATATCACAAATGATCTTTTTTTATGATTTAGCTGATGAAAGCTACCAGGACCAGCCCATATATAGTTGGAAAAAGGGCAACATGGTTAAAAAACAGATGACAAATGTAATATACTAACGTTTTTGTTATAGACTGCGCTATCTCTGTTGGAGGGCTGGTGCTCAGTCCGCTCCTTGCGGTCCTCGCGGTCGCCTCGGTCACGCTCGCGGTCCTTTGTGTTCCTCTGCTCTGCGTTCACTTGCACGTTTGACGACTGCCGAGACTGGAATGTCATATAATTATGTAAGTGTGACTGTTTTTTTTAAGTGTAATTGTGAATAAGTAAAAATAAAAATTATGGTCATGTCATGTACTAGTGAAATACTAAAATTTCGCCGTCTTAAGTAAAATAATCTTTGATGTACAAATATTCTAATTCCTAGATTTAAATGCCTGCTAAGTATGCAGTCGGCTGTTCGATTAGCAAATTTGTAGTCGCTTGTTTTTATTGCTGTGGATTCAGCACACATTAATCGTTGATAAAACATTTGATATCTGAATGACCTTTCAGAAACCAGAGGTCTTGCCTATATAATTATGTCAATTCTAAATCGGTAGACTAAGATATATTTAATCATGGTCTGCTTACCGGATGCTTATCATTAGTGTTATTGTTCAGCGCATGCGTATGCGCAGGCACGTGTGGCGAGTGCGGCGCGTGCGGCGCGTGCGGCGCGTGTGGCACGTGCGTCACGTGCGGCGCGTGCGCGTGCGGCGGCGCGGGCGGCAGCGCGGGCGGCGCGGCGGGCGGCGCGGGCGGCGAGGCGCGCCCGCTCAGCGCGCCGTTCTGCTTGCCGCCCGACCCCACGCTCACAGGCTCACGCTCGCCACGAGGCACTGGAAACAGAACCATACCTATTAATTAGCACCACACATCGACATTCGTTCTAACCATGGCGGAGACGAGAGCGACGTTGCGGAAACTTGCAAGAATTGACCGATAACAGGAAAGACAGAAAGAGTTTAATCTGAACATAAAATAATGAAAGAAATAGCTTCTTCTGGATCATGTGAGACAAAGGATCAATAGCCGGTGGAGAAGACGAGTCCTAGAGTGGAAACCGTAATGTGGAAAACCCAGATGGACTGCCGCCTTTTAAAAGTTGGCTAGGTCCGACTTGATAAAGATGGCGCAGGACCATGTTTTATGTCGCAGTTAGATAAAGGCCTATGTCCACAAGTAGACAATTGATTAAAAGGTCATGAAAGAAATGAAGAATCCATACCATTGTCATCATCATTGTTGCGATTGTTTCGTCGCTTGTTGTCTCTCTCCGCAGCGGTCTGCAGCGCTCCGCCGCGGACCGTCATGATCCACGGCTCGTCTGCTTCACCGTCGCCGCTCCGGCATTCCTCTCTAGAATAAATAGAAGAGATATTAGGTATGAATGAGGACCAGAACTTTAATGAGGCAAACGATAAAGCTGTTCAGAGTACATACTAGTTGGACCGAATCTGAGTCATCGATTCGAGAAGAAATCAAAATTTAGCATTGGGTTGTTTTATTTTTATAAAATACTGGAAACTGATAACATTCTGACTTTTAACAGAATTTGTTTGTTTGAAGATACTTTTAATAGTTACTTCCATGTTTGTTTACATAAACTAAATGGCTTGATGTCGCATGTTTGTCACCCCCTGTTACATGGCAACCTATTAACCTGTTTACTATTATGTTTACCTCTGCTTAACCGTTCGGGAATTACCGGCGCGATGTTACATGATAAGAATAATTGACGGCACGGTTGGCACAGTGGCTGAGCGATCGACTGCTGCGTTGCGTGACGCGGGTTCCATTCCCGCACGGAACAAATATTTGTATGACCTGCAGATAGTTAGTTGTTTCGGGTCTGGATGTTTGTGTATGTGAGTTTAAATGTTTGTAAACGCACGCACGATACAGGAGAAATTCCTAGTGTGGGGCAACATTTTTATTAAAAAAATATTAACTGTGTCGCGTGAAACTTCTTTATCGCGGCACGTGTATTTGGTTGTCATGCCAACCCACAAGGTTCAGTATTGAAAACACATTAGGCGGTTTTGCGCAACAAAGGGCTACAGCCTAGAATTCCTAGAACCCATTACTGTAATAATAAGTACTACATCAATAGATCGTTACAAGGTCCTGATATTACAGCACTTTGATATTTTTGAACGAATTTATCATGAAAACTGGTGCTTCAAAGAAAAAGAATGGTGAATTTGAATTATACTCACGAATCCGAATTCTCCGACTCGGTTTCGCTCTCTTCGCTCCGTTGCGCCTTCCACTTTTTATACCTATCTATAAGATCCATTAGATACGAATTCTTTTTAGCCTTCCGGATAAACTGGAACTTTAGTAATTCCTTAGCTGTTGGTCTCTGAAACACAAAACGAAACAACGATTAAATTAAACTCACAATAAATTTGGTATAACAAATAGATAGATAATTCTTCAGTTCAGATCACCATTTACAGCATAGAACTTATAAATAGATGACACAAAGGGCGGGTATTTCCGCTAAATACGATCTTTTCAAGAAAATCTTTGGACAGATTTAAGGGAGGAGGAGAGACAACACTGTAGGAAGTCTGTGGTATAAAATGTTTTCAAATTAATGATTTTACTAAAAGTTTTAAATGAATTTTAGTTTACTTAAGATAAACTTGCGTAGGGACCAGTGAATCTCTAAAACAATATATTTAGTGCAATGAACTACGAGTTTATATCTCCCAGATTAAGGGATCCGAAGTAATCCGAAACACTCGGGAGGGTTCTAACAAAAACACTACACGAAAGCCGACGGTCGGGGAAATTAATCCGTATCCGCGCGTCTCCGTATGTAACTTACATTTTCTGGGTCCTTATTCAGGCACGCCTCGACGAACTCTTTGAAGGGTTTCGAGTAGCTGCCAGTGAGTTGCGGGGGGTTGTTCTTGGGGATGAGGAAGAGCACCCTCATGGGGTGGAGCTCTGAGTTGGGCGGTTCGCCCTTGGCTAGTTCGATGGCAGTGATGCCGAGCGACCAGATGTCGGCTTTGCTGTCGTAGCACGACTGTTTGATCACTTCGGGAGCCATCCAGAAGGGTGTGCCCACGAATGTGTTGCGTTTGCTTGTTGTGTTCGTTAGTTGGCCCGCGACACCTGGAATTCCAAATATTTAAATGTTAATGTTACTAACACACTGAGGTGGCGGTACTTTCATACAAGCCTAAGCTTGGCCCTTATAACATTATGTTAGGGTCCCTGAACAGGGGGTCTTAAATGGCCGGTTTTGCAGAATCATAATCCTTACCTACTTATATTTTAAAAACCGAAAGTGAATTTGTTTGTTTGTTTCGTCTTCACGCCTAAATGGCTACACCGATTTTGATACAGAGATCTTTGAGACCCTGAAGACTGACATATATAGGTTATTTTTTTTTTTAAGTGAGACATGAGGGAGAAAGAGGGAAGAAAATAGAAAACTTAGTTTTGCCATTACAATAAATAAGGCGCAAGGGCAAAAACTACAGGTAGCAGGCACCTGCATATCAGGAAAGGGGAACTGTGTTACCCCGAATTTAACGCGAGCGAAGCCGCGGGCCTAAGCTAGTAGGATAATAATATGAATCCAGTTCAAATTTTTAAAATGGTCACAGACGTAGTTAATATTATGAATTGTCACTTTATGACCATTTTAAGAATTTTAACGTACCTAATTCATATCATTATCCTATTTTGATTCTGCTAAAGCGGCCATTTTATACCCCCAGTTGCTTGCCTTATGGAATTGCCGTTAGGTTGGCCCCCAAGCACGACACCCTTCGGGATTACAGCCGTGATGTTATGTAAAAGTTAATAAGTGTTTTCAAGATCAAGTTACCTAGGTAGGTGGTAGTAAGGTATCTATTTCTCGACTACTTTTTGTTTTGTTTTGATGTTTATTCTCGGACTAGATGTTATGACGTTTATTTTCTCAATACCAACAAATGAATCACGGACAAAATACGAGTAAACAAAGTACACAAATAAATCAGAGAATGATTAATTTGTTTTGGCATATTATAGGAACATTCCTAATTTGCTGTACCAGACACGGTTATTTATGGGTACATGCGAACAATACAAACTTTATTTGATTAGAAACGTATGGAAATCGAAGAAACGCCAACTGATGTTTGTTTGTGTTTTTGGATAGAAAATCAACAAATAACTTCCTCCGCTCTGGGTGGAGCGGGGGGAGAGACAGACTTTTACTGACTAAAATCCATTCATGTTTCTTCTTTTAAATTTTGTGTTCTGGAGTCACGGTATCTCTTTGGAACCCGCAACCCCGGATGCCAACTGATGTTTATGCTCGTTTTCACTCACCAAGCGAGGTCAGTGTCTTAATATTATAGTACTAGACACAGATACTTTTATTTTTCTCAAAAGGTCGAACAGAGCCTTATTATTTATACATGTATCTTTTTATCGCCTAGTTTTAGGGACACAGGCATTAATGCGATTCCAGAGTTGGACAATGCGTTATTGAGTTTTTCAGGAGTTTTCCACGTTCTCTGAACTTGTGTCCGGTTGATGCTAATAGGGTTGCCGAACTGGCAAAATGTAGGTGTACTATTGGGTAAATTTCTGCCCAACACTGGCGTGATGTTATGTTTAGGTAACTGTATTTTAAACTTAACAAAGCTGTTAGTGCATGTCCTCAAATAATTGAAAACCTTGCTAAAGCGTCAGTGGCCCATGGGCGGTATAAAACACCTGGTTACGTGTAATTGAAAACATTGCTTTTACTTCAAGATATTTGAGGACATGCACTTACAGCTTTGTTACGTACAAACCGCACGGAAAAATAGAAGACTTAAAGTACCCTACTACTTAAAGTACCCTACTACTTAAAAGTCACGTCACAAATAATAAATAGTACCTCCGTCTCAAAGGAAAACATGCATCTTCATAATAATTACACTTGCATAAGATGGGAATACGTTCGTTTAGCTTAACGTTATGTATGCTCACGTTTACCCCAAGGGTCGTAACGTGGGTCATGATTAAACTTTTCTGGGTAAAATGTCAGGTACAATACGTACAACATTAAATTTGATTAATGTAAGGTCTGTATTAAAATCGCATTATCAATCGTTGTACATCACGTGTCAAGGAAAACCACATAACGAGGTAACTTGGGTAATTTTGTAAACGTTATTTATTGTTTCCCCAAAGATTGTTGTTGGACAATTAAGTGATGAGTAATGAGTATGATATCCTAGTTTTTTTTTTAGGGATGAGAAATCATCAAATTACTTCCCCAGCACTGGGCGAAGCAGGGAGGAGTGTCAGACTTTTACTGACTAAAACCCATACATGTTCCTTCTTTTGCCCTTTGTGTTCCGAGGCCGCGATATCTCTTTCGAACAACCCGCAACCCCATGATATCCTACGTGAGGAGTATGGATGTTTGTTACTCTTTAATGCAAAAACTAGAGATCGGATTTCGATGTTATTTCTTACAGAGATAGTGTACAACCTGAATAACACGCAGGCTAATTTTAATCCCGGTACTATGTTCTCTAGGGATACACTTCTACATCCACGCAGACAAAGCCGCGGGCAACAGCTAGTTGTTTATGTTTCAAGCACCTTGCGTTCGAGATTAGCTTAGTTTTCTTCTTATGTTTATAATTTGTTTCAGATATAAAAGAAGTTTGCCGTGGCATTTGTGCAGTTAATTAACAAAATATCATAGTTCTACTACAAAGTGTGGAAGCATTCGAGCGGCTGGTACAGTAATACGGGTTTTTTATGACTCACTGCTTTTTACACCTTTTCCTTGAATGCAAAACTAATAAACGAATATTATTTTTATTTTCCTGCTGGACTATAATATCGGCTAACATTTATTTGATTTTAATACTGAACTAAGAGTACTTCAAGTTCGTCAGAAGGGTCAGATGCGTAGTGACCATTAACTGGCATCAGTATGTTATCAAGTGTTGTACGAATCTGGAAGAAGCAAATGGATCCAGGTGGAGTTCTTTATTTTCTGCCCACTCTCATCGAGAAAAAGGATAGATATAACCCACCCATTTACAAACGGAAAGAATTGAAATACATTCCTTCAAACATCCACATGAATGTGAATATCCATTCCTTGCCCCAGAACACCATCGTGCTATCGACGTCGCAAGGTTAAGCGAACCATCAATCCTCGAACTGCATTGGTACGGATTGGTACTACAAGCATATCAATAAAGTGCTTCCAGCTCATAAAACTCCTTAATATGACGTGTCGAACGAACTCAAAGCGACATAAAGCTTAAGGTTAAGGCGTGAGTGGCTATAAACATAAGGAGTTAAAATTCAACGCCACTCGACTATTAACCCACTTCGAAAGTTCGAAAACGCTGTAGAATGTCGAAGATCATACCGATAATAGTTTAGAAGAAACCGATTATTTTTTTAGTAACGCAAGAGTTGTAAAAACAAACAAAGCTGAACTGCTGACTCCAGTAAACATCGATGTTTGAAGAGCCCGAAAGTCTTCACACAGGTCGGGTCGAAGCAAAAGGGCGTTCACTTTACTTTGGCACGGTTCACAGTTGACTCGCAAACGGTTCAAACATTGGCCTCAAGCCAAAATTCATGGCCATAATGCACGCTCAACATAATAATGTAAGCTGCCATATTGTTGATTTGACATAATTTTTAAGAAAAACTATCTTTGGAAGATTTAAAAAACAGTTCACGCAAAATATCGACGAACGAATTTAAAAGAACTTCAGCATCTACTTGAGTTTTGTTACACAATCTACAGGGCTTAGCTAGACCGCTTCCACGAGATATGATCTCGATTTAATTCCCAAAAGATAAAATCCTTAAGTCCATCAAAAATTTAAAAACTTATTTTTCCTCGCCCTTACAATATTTCCCGAGATGACACTTTGAGAACTTATTAAGAGATTAAAGCGTTGATAAATAGCTTCTTGCTGCTGTTCTCAAAATTTCTTATTATCTGCTTTAATAGGTGCGGTTAATTAAATAAACTTGAGACAGCTAGATTAATAAATAACTCGACACGCTAAATTATACCCATTAAATGCAGATGGTGTCCATTAATAGCTGAGCAAATAATATTTATTGATTAAATAGGCCATTTACAGTTTAATCGTCAAAACTAAGTAGGTTACAAGAGTTTACGACACATTCATCAACGCAGCACACACAATCTTCGTTGTTGATTAAATTATCGTCAATTATGTATAGTCAGTCAGTGTTGGCAGTTGTAAACACCTCTCTTGGGAGTCGTAAAAGTTGACACCATTACGTTCAGAGGTCGGACAACAGCATCTAACTACAAAATACCGCGTGTAAACGAACCAAACTTAGTAACCCTAGACAAAACACATTACTGGAAAACGACATTTTTTAGGTGAAAAATAAAACCAACTTCCAAAAAAAAATACTAAAAAGTAGAAAATAACTTTACTTCCGGAAGTCGGTGACTGTTTTTGCTTTCGTAGACTTACTAGCCAAAACAAAAAAGATTCCGTCGCATTGAGAACCTCCCCCTTTTTTGAAGTCGGTTAAAAAATACGTTTTACGATACGATACGCACTCAATGCAACGCAAAACATTGTGCTGGTGGATGCATTAAATAGTGCGGGGGTTCGGGGAGGTATTTAATGTAAATATAACATAAAAACATTGATTAAAATGAACTCTGACCCGCAATATCTCCGTTACTAGAAGCTTTCCCAGGTAAGTTCTAGAACAATATAAACGGCAATGACTGACGGGGAAAAGATCCTTTCAGCTACGTTAAGGGTATATTATTGTTTTATTCAGAGGCCTTTAATATAATGATTTGGTGGCCAGTACTCGGCAGTTGTCACAATCACTTGGATATCAATTTTATTCAAATACCATTTATAACAATTGATGTTCGAACGTTGCACAGAAACACGCCCGTACATACAATTGCTCTAAATTCTTCATTACCGATATATTTCTAAGATAAGCGTTCACTGTGAATGGTTTTCGTGTTTAAACTGCATGCATCGTTCGTTTTATGTGCGCAGGAGCAGCCGACCATCCGTTACGATTATATTTGAAACTCGTATCACTGCTGCATAGCGTTCTGAATCATGTAAAATGTAACAAAAACCATGGCAGAGATGTATAAGAATGGAGCTAAAGAAAGTTATTATTTATGCACGTGTATTTAAATACGTAAGTAACGGCCTATAGTGAATAGAAATGTGCTCTTGAGACTGTTGCAACTGATACATAATCTTGAGTATAAACCTTCACAGGCATCAACCGTTAAGTGTCAAGTCATTCAAGTGCGATGATTACTGTGCTATGTGAAGGCTACATTTATGTTAATAATTTAATTAGAGCAGTCATGATATGAATGTCGCCGATCTATTAGTATCAGTAGGTCAACTTCTACGACATTGCTAAGATTAACCTTGTGTCATCGGAAAACCCTATCTAAAACAAATACATATCTTTTTCAGCCATAGTGGAATACAAATTATCTTTTTTATTGCAAAGTACCTATAAAATTCTACCATCACAAAGTATTCATCGTCCAAATCGAATATTATGTAAAAATCGGTCCGCATTTTTCTTCTCTCTTTGTGAATATTTCCATCGTCAGGGACGACTTATCGTTAGGCGAAAGACGGTCAAGGA
This sequence comes from Ochropleura plecta, assembly GCA_905475445.1. NCBI lineage: Eukaryota > Metazoa > Arthropoda > Insecta > Lepidoptera > Noctuidae > Ochropleura > Ochropleura plecta. The sequence continues at coordinate 15,771,825 of FR997727.1, read as the reverse complement.
TAGAAGCAAAAAGTGCAAGCACCGCTATTCCTTATCTACGAAATTTTTACCCTTTTAAATATAGGTGAAACGGCAGAAGTCGGCAGAACCCCAAAACCATTATGGACCCTTATTACAATCTGAATATTCTTTTCAGAGCGGGTTTTTGTTTTAATCAGACTTTGTAGTATGTAATTAAAAAAAAAGAGGACAACTGATGACTTTTTCTTTATGCTTTTCTGGATTAAAGTGAATCCACCGGACCGGAACAGAGTACGATGGCAACAGTAATGATTTGAAAATCTGATTAATTAGTTTAACTGAAACAGATGATATCAACTATAAGACAGCTTACCGAAGTCAGCCAGCTTGACGTCTCCCATTTCGCTGAGCAGTACGTTAGCAGCTTTTATGTCTCGATGCAGTTTTCTCTCCGAGTGCAGGTAGTCCAGACCCCGCAGCACCTCTCGGAGTATCACTGCTATGTGCATCTCCTCGAAGCTGCCCGCCTTCATCAGGTCCAGGGCTGACCCCCCGCCCAGATATTCCATTATAATCCATAGTTTTGTTCCCTGGAAAAGATAAAAGGAAAATGAGTACATGTGCTTTTTATTCACAACTTTGTCGATAATATTTCCCAAGCAACATTGAGTATTTCCCCGAGATAAATCAATAACACTTTGGTCTAATGGATTCGAGGAAGTGTTATCCAATTATGTGTAGACCACGTTGTATCAACAACAAATGTATATAAATGTGTGTAGATAGTCCTTTTGTTGGGAAAGTCACTTTGCTAATTCTTAAAAGATTCGCAAAAATTATAGGTCAAAGAAAAACTTCATCAAAGAAGCTTAGATTAATATTTTCTCGCCCATAAAAATACAAAAGCCTTTATGAAACCTTACACAAAAATTCTCAAATATTTTTATATAAAAGCCTTTGTGGCAAATTGAGATATTTCTGTGGCCTTTCCGTAACATTTTCAGTCTGTTAGTCTATCAGCTGAAAAATGTATTCTAGGCCTTTAGGCAAACGGTTAAATCCTCATTAATATTCATTATTCAGTTCGGAAAATGTATTAGCATATTTAGGCATATATGTAGGATGTTGTTGACCGAGTTAACTATATGATCATATGCGTCATTATTGTATGTGGTTTGTTTGCAAGTATCAAACTTCTTTAGTATTCAAGTTTGTTTTTCCGTCAAGTACCTTATCTCTCTACCATGGTCATGTATGATATCGTGTAATCGTGATAAGTATATAAAGGTCCAACTGGAGGTTTTCCTGCAAAAGCCTTGCCATGACAAATTATTGGAAAATAAATCGGGGTAGTACACACCAACCCATGAAAACACAGTTTGAAAAAATAAAGCAAAAGCTGTGAAATGAAAATTTAATCTTGAAAATGGAAAAATACGTGTATAAATAAATTCAAATAAATATTTCATGTACTTTTTGATGGTTCACGCTGTTTTTCCTCCTTTTCCTTGACGGTACATTAACAAAGTACAGCTGTCGAGAATTTACATAATACTCCATTTCTCTCAGTTAGCTACGTCTTGCGATGAGAGATAAACACCGTTTATTTGTTTGTTTTCATCGCCATATTGTTATGAAAATGTTTTCATGTAGCGCTAGGAAGGGTATTAATTACGTTCGACTGCGAAGTGCGAGGAATCCTAAACTCCAAAATATAATTAGTGATATAAACTAAAGGGAACTTGTCTTAAGCTGAACAGGGTACACGTACCACAAACTTTGAAGGTTGTGGACAAAGGAAACAGTAGAGTTTTAGAACAGCTTTCAATAGCGAACAGAAGGAAGAAGAATCCACAACATCTGAGCAATAAGTTTGAATAAGTATACAAATTCCTCCGTAACATTTTGAAAAGGGACAAAATACAATTTATTTTCAAAGTTTGTACCATAGGAAGTAACTTTAGTGCGGGACATTGTTAAAATTAATGTTAGTACTTATTCGAGTTTTGACATTTATTGATTGCGCGTATTTGAGAAGCTCTGTGTCTGACATGTGTAAGTATTTAATTATGTATGTCTTTGTTTCTTTCGTTATGTCGGGTCACAATGTTGTGAAACAAAGAGAAGGATAAGCATCTAGCTAGACTCTTAAGTGCGTACAAGAGCTCGGGGTACTTCCCGCTGGCATGTTTGTATTTATTTTTTCTACAAAGAAGATATAGCAAAACATGTGTGTTTTATTTCACAGTCTGATAACATTAATTCCGATAAGCTGATTTATGAATATCTGTATTTTAATTCCCCAACATAATTAAATTAATAATAGGGAAACGTGCGGTAAAGAACAAGCCGAAAGCGAATTCCCTTTATCAGCTCGTTTCTATGTAAAATTTTCCTTACAAAGCACCTAAACGTAGGTAACGAGTTTCTTGAAATTAATCAACTTTAGTGAGTTTCGTATAAGTGATAACGGTTGAGGAACAAATTACATAGTCGGGAGCTAGAGTGAAAACCCGCTTACTCATTCATCACAATATCAATTTGCAACCCACCTACCTACAATAATGTACCAACCGAAAATTCATACGATCCCTTAGCTGGAAGGCAAAAATTTGCATAAATTCTGTGGATAAACCAAGCGATAACTTTACAAAATCTGACTCAGCTAAAGTTTAAGTTCCAAATAACCCTGATATCAAACTGGCTGGCTGTTAAAGGATTTTTACGAGGACATAAAACTGCTACACTTTTTTTTCACAACCGAAACTTAGATATAGTTGTCCGTGAAAGGTCGCCTCTAAGTGCTGTAGCAATCTAAATAAGATCAAAATAGTTGTACATAACCGGATGATCATTATCATTCGAAATCATTGCCATTAAATACAGATCCTCTGACATGATGACAAATGTTCCGAGTAATTAATGAAGGGACAGTGCATTTTGTATGTTCAAACAGTCAGTGCTACAGCACCACTACATGCAGTAATGCAACGCGGAAGACGACAATGGGCGCACCGGAGCACAGATCCGGCGCGACCCATTCACGCTCCATCAGCGAACATACCCACATACACATTACACGTGTCGGGGTTACACTCGTCATATACGCACGTGCATGTAAATGTATCCGAACACAACAACGGCTCAAGCCCAAAATAAATAACGTAATTGTTTTGACGGCGCAAAGCCGCGAAATAAATGGAAAAGGCTAGCCTGCTATGATGTGGGATTTGAGAAATTGAATCAAACACATCGTGATTTATTTTGGCTTTTCATTTGTATGATGTTATTCAGAAAATGTTTGAAAGAAAATACGTTACTGTTAGCTTTGCTTTGAAAATTCCACACAACAAAAGGATCAAAAAAATTTGGGCAGCCTCACGTAAGCTTGAAAATACCAGTCTGAGCGTCCATAATTTTAATGAAACTTCAAACAAAAGGGGTGGAAGAATACAACTACCTGAAATTCCGGAGGTTGGTAAACCCTCTGGCATACAAGCGTCCTTCTTTACTATACAATGGCCATTCACGAGGTATTTTTTCTAAAAAAAGACTGGAGGACAAACAACGTAGAATGTATCAGACATTTTATACAACTTTCAAAGCTCTAAACGTCGTCGTCGGCAGGCCTTACAAAATTCCCAACATATCGGAAGCCATAACTAGTAACAGGCGATAATTTAGACACCACTTGCCCCATATTATACGAGATGAATGCCAGTTACATTGGAAATGCAAAGATAAATAATTCCATTCGGAGTTATTTGTGCCATAGCCGTAGATCCGTCCGAGAGGGTACATCTTAGAGAATAATATTATGTAAAACGAGAGAAGCTTACCGTGCCAACAAAAACAAGTAGATGCTCTGAAAACTATGATTTATTTGTTCTATACTATTATCCTATCATACTTGACTTTAAATACAAAGGGATATGTGTTTTTATTCAAATTAGATTTATCAAAACGTTCAGTAATTCAAATTCAGTTTCAATAACGAATTATCAAAAGTACCTAAGTAATTAATATGCATGACTTCCTGAAATGATACATCAATTCTTATCAATTATGTAGATAACATTTCCAGTATATTATACTCATTTATGTGATGAAATACACAAACAAAATATCATTTAAGTAGCTTCTAAGACTACAGCACGAAGCGGAAGCCACTTACATAAAAGAAAATTTTTAACGAGAAATAAAAACTCAAAAGGCTGTAATCATAATAAGCTTTTTCATAGCAGTTACCAAAGGCTCCTTGCATGTAGCCATCATGTAGGTATTCGTTGGCATGGCAACCCGATGGCGTCGGTCAAAGACCTCGTCGTCGCGACACCCACTAAAGTAAAACAAGAAAGCGCACTATAAATCCTAGAAAACTCTATAAAGGGGTAAGCACAAATAGGGGTTTCCTCAAGTACTTCCACAGTACCAATTGAATGCGTCACGAACTTAAAAGTTTGATAATTAACTGTAATAAAAACGTACCAAATATACAACATACAAATTCAATTTTGTCAATTGCACTACCCCATGTAGAGTTCTTCTTGATTCGTTAAATTAAATCGCGCTAATAACTTCCAAAAAGGGAAATCAACGATGAAACTGCGGCTGTTTTTCCAACATGATTAAGGGCTTAATAAAAGACCTGTTAATGCGGAGTAATTTATTATTATCAGCCAATAAGCCACAATGCCTTCGCGATGAAAATATTTATTTTCCCGACAGATTTTAACAAAGACGGATTAAAAAGTATACAAGTCTCTTAATTATGAAAGTTTACCCGACTTCGAAGTTGTTAATTCTTTACAACTTCATTCATTATGATGTTGCTTTATTTTAGAGTTGAGTGAACTTGCAATATTTAAATTAGATTCAAAAACGTTTGCTATAAAATAAAACGGATAATTTATTTTATTTTATGGACGGGAAATAATGAAGTTTGACGAAGAAGAAAGACGGTCAAAACTGCACGCGATTTCATCATGCGAAATAAAACTAACCTTTGACGTATTAAAAGGAAACTTAGGCTACAAATAGCCTGGCGGGGTTGCGGGTTGTTCGAAAGAGATAAAGCAGTCCCTGAACACAAAGGACAAAAGAAAGAACACGGATGGGTTTTAGACAGTAAAAGTTTGATACACCTATCCGTTCCGCCTAGAGCGGGAGAAGTTATTTGATGACTTCCCATCCTTAAAAAAAGGCAACAAATAGCCTAAGGAAAAATGACTATCACAAGCGCTAATATATTGGCGCAACAATTTGTTTAACAAAGAACAATATCCCTTAGGCGTTACATTTTCCGCAGTCGACGTTTACAAGCTCAATTTACTGTTGTTTTATAACCTGGATTAGCACTAAGAAAACTTTTTATCCCAGTAGTGGGCTAACTACCGAATCCCACACGGGTGTAGCCGCCATGCAGTGTAGGTAGTGTTTTTTTCACTTTGCGATTACAGTGATCAACATCACTAGTTTAATGAACAAATGAACTTTATATCGTAATGTCTATTTACTTCATAGATATAATAAGGAAATTGCACATACTTAATAGCTATCAATATAAATTATGTTAATAAACTGCTAATTTAACGCACTCGTCTAGTTATTCACGACTATGATCTCGTAAACTCCGTGTTCCTGTAGCTATATATTAATGAGGAAGGAGAATGTCCTGAGGAAGTATGGAGTTACCTACTGCTAAAGTCATATAAACAACTTATGTTGGGCTGTTGATTGTATCATTCTGAAAATATTATATATGATTTAAATATTTACACACGTGTGATTAAAATCGTGTTAATTGATCTCATTGACATCCTTTTCAATAATGGGAATTTTAATTAAAGAGCGCCATTCACAGCTTATTGACGTAGCTAAGTACACGGACATTCACTGTTCTGTGACAATAAACTGGCAATACTAGTGTCTGGAATGAACGCCGATGCAGCCTGGCACGCCAACAATCTTGAACAAGCAAGGGTGGAGTTCATCATTCGTTTAACTAATTCAAGGCTCCAGTGTTACCATGGCAACGCGTCGAGGGCGGGCGCCGCCCAACTTCCGCCCGCCTTAATAATTTCCCGGACGATTGGATGCCGCTAGTTGCCTGTAAACAATGGCTATGCAGCCAATTTAAGTTTCTTAGGAGAAACTCTTAAATGTTATTTAGTTTTTGTTGCACAGTAGAGATAGCTGGACACCTGCTGAGTAAGGGTCGTTTACTCCTAGCGTCTACGACAAACAAAAACTATTAGCATTGTTTTACATGTTTTTAATTTAGAACGATACCAAGTTTGTCAGCATTTCATTTGTTTAGTTACTAAAATTTCGCAAAAAAAGAAATACATAATTGCATTACCTATGCATAGAACATTCAAGACAAATAACGGATTTTTTTGTATTAATGAACATTTTATCTTACCATAATTTTAGTATGCAAATCACGACTACTTCACAGTTTCAGATTCGCCCTCCAAACTCGTGAGAACTTTTCAATCAGTGCTTAAATTAATTCAGTGCACTTCAATTTGCACGGCGGAACTCGCTGCGGAATCAATTTCATTTCAAACCGAGAGCATAGCGCCAGTTCTATAGCCAGGGGATCAGAAAGAATGGGAGAGATAACGCCCGTAGGACAGATCCCCCAACGCAGTCTACAGGGAAAGCTCCTAAAAGCCGGTATTAGTACAAATCACATTCCCACTCCTCCCTTTATCAGAAAAGTGATAAAGAATTCCCGTATTGCTTGGGACAGTAACATGCTGTCGGATTTTATTACCGCAGGGATATAAGATTTTGTGGTTATTCGGACGATTCGTATAATTTCGAGGATTGTTTACGGTATCGAATATTTTAGCTTTCACAACAACGTTCTTTAGAGAGAAAATGAAGTTTTATACCAAAAACGAACAAGCGTACATGCAGAAGAAAATGTTGGAGAACAAACTACAGTAACGATAAAGGAAACACTGAAGTTGCGCTCACACAGAATTTTACCCAGTAATTTGTACTTAAAAAAGTTATGACGGGTCCCCAAAAGTTTAGTCGTATTACGGCAAAAGTTAAGACCCGGCGACATTTTCCCATTTGTCATAAGCTGCAGCCCGACTGAAACGCCAAGTAATCCCCATATTACGGGGAATTATCCCTAAGGACCAAATGCCTCAAGTTACTCCTACAAGATCATATGTAAAGGATGGTGCGAAAAGGGAAGGTTAGTAAAATATTTGACAATGGAATATAGTGCAGAGTTTCAAAATTATTAAAGCTTCAGTCGGGTTTTGTAGGATGGTCTAACGTTGCCAAGAGATAAGGGCCATTGCAGCGATAGCTGGCTGTTTGCTAGCAAACATTTTGCGCAACGGCGGCCGTATAGCCGCCAGCAACGCCGAGGGGTTCGAGATACAGCCTCTTTCTTCTCGTTGTTACAAGGGAATAAAAGAACAAAGAGCTGCGATAATAACTAAATAAATAATTCAATCATATAACATATATGCACATCGAAGTCGTGTCGAAAGATTTGATAACTGAAAATGGATTTCTTGAGGTGAAAAACTGGAAGTTCCTAGTACAGTATAGATTTATAACGAATTTCACAATTCATTAATAATAAGAAAAGCAGAAAGGTATAAAGTGACGGCTGGAGAAAATGTTCGCAGTAACATTTGAAGAACCCTTATTCGACATCGTCCTACCGGTCATAAACCCGTCAGAGCCACCACCTCATAAAACCACCCCTTGAGGATTCTTGAAGGTGACCGGCACGAAGGTAAAGAGGATAAACGACACTAGACATTGGAATTGTTATAAAATTTGTAGGATCAGCCGTGAAACCATTTTTAAATTAAACGTAAAACGATCAGAGGACTATTGCCGAGAGATCCCAGTTTTACGAGAAAGCTACCCAAATAAAATTACCCCCATAAAGATTGCGGTTTTGTGGATTCACAAAAATGGTGGTGATAAAATTTTTCGACTGAAACCAGGCGCTTAGATAAAGGAATAGTCTTACAACTTTATGTGTACGTGCTGTTTTTATTTAACAAGCAACTTGATGTGTCTAGCAGTCTGGTACAATTTACTAAATTGAACATTAATAAATACGAAATACAAACTAAAGTAGGTCGTTTCAGGCAAGCGTAATATTAATTGTAAATAGAATTTCAAAATAGTTATTCAACTATTGACCCTCTTTGATGACTATTGTTTGTGGTATGGCGTATGACCTAATGACGTGACGCAACAAAAACTTGCCTTCTCGTTTTACTAGTAGGCCAAGTGTTTTAGTAAATTATTGCTGGTGTAATTTATTAGACTTAAGTGGCAGCTGTATTAAAGATGGTTGTAGCTAAAGAATAACGGCTGCTCGCGTCGATCTTTAACTTAAGCCGCGCTTGCTTACGTGGGTCCGTCGAAGGCTAACCACTCATTACATACCTAGTTTCCTCCGTGCCTCGGATAGCATGTTAGGCCGTTGATGATGATGTATACCTATCTTAACTTAATGCCCATGAACAATAGTAGGTATCACAATAGTTTTTCTTCAATTTAGAAATCATACAACAGTGAGGTAGGTAATTGACAGTTCTGATAGCTAAGGCCTCTAATTGTGGGGCGCAATAGCGAAAGTATGCTATTATAATAATAACACATGACACAATATCGGCTAACTACGAGATGAGCGAGTGAGAAACATTATGAGAGTCGTGTCATCGACAGTTGTATTGTGTTGCAAGTCCAACCCACACAGCCGAGATGCACGATCGATATTCTAATCGATATGACTCTATCGTAGTAATTGGGACTGGCGCCAGGCGAGAGGTATCTTTGCTCATTTGTAAGCAAACACTAAATTATAGATTGTTTGAATGCAGGCAGAGACAGATTTATGGTTACGTGTTGATTTTGTAATAAATGGCAATTCAAGTACTCAATACCAGAAAGTTTCTTCGGCTATAGCGAGCATTTTGGTGTCGATAAGAAACATAACTAAACTCTAAATTTCTACTGAACTCATAATAACGCATAAAGCAACGCATCAAATTGAAGCAAAAATTACACGGAGAATCAAATTTTTTATCGTCAAGACGTTCTACCCCGGAATATAACTCTCGTTTTATAGCTCCGGTAATAACCACACCGAATTTATCGAGTCATCATTGCCTGCGCATAGGCAGTTCCTGCACTGGGTTTCCCTTTGCGAACATTATTTTTTTATCAAAAGAATTGTAAGTATTAAATAAATGTAATGTGGGTATTACAAGCGAAATCGAATAGAACACATGGCGTTTCCATTTAAATGTTTCGGAAAAAGGTTTAGGATAAGACAAGCTTACGTTCCAAAGTTGATATAGGACATTTGATAAGCCCCTGAAGACATTTCCCTCCGGTAATAGCGTAATGGTAATCGCGTTGTAACGGGACAGTAAGCACGCTCCCTACGCGTACGGTTTCGGATATTGACGGCATGCAAATGCTAGTAATCTCATTCGACGTTCTGTTTAACGGTAGGAATGCTATGTGCCTACAACGTACATAACAGAATAACATTTACATGACATATTTGCATACAATATGATCTTTTTAGCGCGGCCGTGTTTAGACGAGCGGAACTTCATTTTCCTCTATTGTGCGTGGAAAATAACTGAAACCTTAATTGAATTTTCTACGAATAGGTAATTAAGGTCATAGGAAAAAATATTGTTGTGCTTCTCAAGCCAATTATATTTTGACTAATATTCCTAAATAACTGATTTTCGTCACAGTAGGAGCTACAAAATGTCCAACAAACAGCTTTTTAGTAATTTGAGAGGTAGTTGACGTAACCGTGACGACCACAAAAACCCATTGTCACACGCCACAACGCACGATCTTAATATACTCCACTAAATAATTAAACGCCTTCTAAAAATAAAACCATGAAATGAAATGTTTTCCTAATTAATCTCGGAACTTTGGTTCTTTGGGTGTAACGTTGTTTTGTGAAGTTAGCCACGGTTTGCGGCAACATTAAGACAATAGGCGGTTCCCCAAAACAACGGTGTAGGTAATCTAGTTTTGAGGTCGAGTGTTAGCCAAGTCACCATAGGTAGGACCGGGGCTGAGTCACATAGGGCACAGAGCACAATAGACTCTCATATCTACAAGCCACGTGTAACGAAGTACACTCGTACCTAAAGCTGCAAGGAAACGTTGTAAGGGTTATTTAGTTTCGATAGAATTGCTTTACTCGGAATTTATTGGCCAAATTACATCTATACGTGGCCTCGAATTCCAATGAATCGATTTGTAGGGAACAAGGCCGTCGGATACATGTAAGAAACGTTAAGCACGACGCAAGTTACTGGACCTTGCTTAGAATTTACAATAGACTATGTCCTTCAATCTCTCATCCTGTAAAACTTGTGAAAGCTTTTAGCAGCTGTAAAGTTTTATTGGTGAGTTAACAAACTCACTCACACCCCAGACTATCACAGGCTCGTTCGCTAACACCGTCATTAAACTTTAACCGTAGTTACTGAGTGAGAGAGCTAAGTTAGTTAAACAATTATCTCCTCGAGTATCATGCAGACGAAAACTTTTGTTTCTCTGAATGTCGACGAGAATAATTTGGAACTTTTCATTAACACAAACACGCGTGTAACCTTATCATTATCACAGTTTTATTTCCTCACGATTAGAACTTATGTAACGCATTCTTTCAGTATCAGGACAGCAATTTAAAATTTTATCAATCTTTAGAACAATAAATGACGAGTTCCGAGTGTGATCATGATCGTAAACAAGTTTAGTCACTTATTTGAATTAAATAGAAGATAATAATGTTTATCGTTGGTAGATAAATAATAGTTAAATCGACAATGGGTCTGTATCTCGGAGAACAAAGCAGTATAGTCCTTGGCCAATAAGTGTGGCTGGCCCGCCAACATACTTTTACTATTACGAAGTCTGTTGTCTGTCCCATTCAATTCAACAGCTGATTTAACAGCGTTTGGGGCCTAATATATCATTTCATTATTGGTGTCCGTGACATAAGTACCCGCATTTTTATGTTAATTTAATTATTTGTGTTTATTTACATCTTCTACAGAGATCGCTTTAAGTACATCAATCACGAGTAAATAGTCTTTCTTTTACCAAAATTTCCTCACAATACCCAACTACAACAAAGGGAGAATTAAATAAATTAAATTTACTTTACTGTTACTAACACTGTTACTTTAGTAAAAACAGCACCTAAATGTTAATACAAGCTAGATACGCAGTTTATAACGCATTTAATTAAAACGACTAATCTTATCAGGCATTATCTTTTTCATTATTTGTGCGGCCAAGTTCCCAGCGGTCGAGTGCCGCTTTCCCGGGCTGCGTATCTGCTGGCTCATCATCGCAGATCACAATAGACACAATGGTATGACTCCCACACGTCAACAAGCATTATGCGTAGCCGCATTACCAGTTCATTATTGCTCTCAAGAGCAGCCGTGGATGTCGTTTTACTACCCATTATTCCGATGAATAGCTACTTATATGACGAAACTTACTTTCTAATGTTACTGCAATGGTCCGTAATTTTATTTGCCTTATTTTGTAATGATACAGTCGGTGTTTGGCTGTGTTTGTAGTTTTTACGCTATGAATGCTGTACCATTAAACCATGAATAATAGGGCCCTAACTGGACACATGGTAGCCAATTAGATAAATGGGTAACTCTCATAGCTCTTTCAATACCATATAAATTAAACAAGTTTCAAAAGCTAGTTTTACTGAATATCCTAATTCAAGTTTTCATCAAACTAAAATCAATTGCACTAGAGTGGAGTGCTATGCGCTTAGAAAGTTTCACTTTACCCAATTCCCAGTACAATTCGGATATTGGACGTTTTCTATTAGTGCCGCTGTGCAGTCATTGTATTGCATCAGTCATTGCGCTGTGCAGTCAGTCATTGCTTCGATATTATCGTAAAGAGCCTTGACATGAACATTTTTCCAATTGGTACAACAGGCAGGTTTGATCGATAGCTAGAAAAAATACCATTGTAACAGCATCAAGCTGCATCGGTTACGTGCGTAGCTTATTTTAACAACTGCATTCTTAACGATACAAGTTTACTTACTGTGTAACAGAGAGGTTTAAACACGATGATAAATAGCACGTGGATCAGTATCTTCGGGCTGTCTCATAAACTCGTTACTGAACTAACGAGTGTTACTTCTATTTACTTCATTGCTATATCTTAAAGATTAAACATGCCAGCTGAAAGCCCTCTTAGTCGCCAATTAGAAAGATCAATACTAAACGAACTTAATTAAGATGAAAACGACGGGGTAGCCCGCCTAATTTTAATTGTGTTACGTATTTTGCAATTTGCCGATCATTGTCAGGTTGAATATTGACCAAAATATGTTTCGCTAGCACTGATCAAACCCTCGAGGTATTCTTAGCAACATCTGCTAATAATAGAAACTATGTGCAAATCGATCAAATAGAAAATATTATATATAACAAGACAGTCACAGATATTCAAATCAAAAGGAAACAAAACCCAGTTGCAGAGCTTGCGTGTTGTTGTTACAAGTACAACGTCAGTAAATCAGTTCTAATGAGGGAAAGTGACCCGAAACAATAAACAACGTATATTGTATCTAACTACATACAACAAATGTCAATGATCGCAGTTAAACAATAAATTGTAGTGAAAAGTCACCATAAATGGTGCATGCGTGAACAACGCTGCGTGCGTCCCCTTTCTCATCGGGTCAAAGGTTAATAAGATGCATGTAAACAACGAAATATTATAGTTTAATGTATTGAACAACGCTATATTTTGCCATTCTCACGTTCTATTTATTATTTAACAAACGTTTGGGCAATTTCCTTCCACAAAAAGCGCGGTGCTCACATAAATCCCGTTGGCGGTTCGCGCGAATATCGCGTGTGTTCGCGATATAACGGACCTCAGTATCGGTCTATGCATGTAATGTTATTACTTGTGACAATCGACTGCCGCATTGCTTTCGCAGAACAATGGTACCACCTTTTTGCGTATTCGTCACGTTTATTTTATTGCTTATTACTTCCTAATTATAATGCGCGAAGCTAAACAATCAATATTTAATTTATGGTACAAAAAAAAATACAGTTGTTGCCACATTGTGGCAGTGAGTTAGATCCGTTTGATCACGTTCGGCGGTTTGTTGCGACATAAAATAACATCACGCGGTTTAAATTGCTTTAACGTGTGTTATAAAAGTAGCAAAAATGTAATGTTTACAGGAAGTTTGCGGGTAAACGTTCCGACATTTATATCCATCGAGATGCGATTGAAATTGTCGATCGCGAGCGGCTACGATAATTAAATGACTGAAACTGAATGTTTTATTTATACTGTGATTTAGATACACCGTTTTACCATCGACAAAACTACTAATGTGAATGTGTAGTTGTGTACCTATCAAATACATTATAATTTTCACGGTCACAATACTCGTACGACAAGTCTTATGGGCAAAGTGTAAACTGGATTACAGTACTAGTCTAACAAGATTGGCGCACTCCATCACCCGTAGACACTTAAGACACTACATTGATCATTCAAATGCCAACAATAACCTTTATCTCAACATCATAATATGCAAGCGTCAATATACAAAGCTTTTCCATCAATTTGTTGCGCTGCACATTAAGTTATTGGACCATGACAAAATTCCAATAATGTAATATGGCATGTTAGTGATGAAAAACATCCAAGCGCAACGTGAAAATTAAATCTATGCGTTCGTAAAATGAGCAAATTTTATTTAAACCTCGCGGGATGTTCGTAACCCGAGCCAACGATGTCGCCACGGGCGAATATACGGGGAAAATATTTTAACAAAATATCAAAACTGGAAGAGAAAAAAGGATAATGGAAAATCTGGAGATTACCACCATTGTTATTCTGTAGAGAAAGGTAATTGCATCATAAGGCGAGGTTATTTTACTTTGTTACGTTGTCTCTGCCTGGTTTGTGTTTCTCGGAGTTGTCGCGACTGTGAAGCGATTTTCTTCTACAGTTCACTTGCTAACCGTTTACAAAGGTACCCCAGTCAGTGTTCAAGGAGGTACATGTTATTTGCTTTTGCATGTGTTAAACATAAAATGTTTCTTTCTATGTCTCCCTCGTCTATTGAGACCTTCCTTTAAATAAACACGTCTCTTTCATATTTTATCAGGCATGTCAGTTTCACAACATACATATGTACGACACTGTGATTTTGCCATAAATTATTTTCTGCGCGGATCGTTCGGGATCAGTTGCTACGAGGATAACTCGAGCATTCTATATTTTGTTTTAGTTCTCTCTTCCTGTTCAAAGCAATCGGTATGTTTTTGGAAAAAAAAAATATTTCAGTTTAATGGGCAGAAGATATTCCAGACTATTTAGATACAGAATAGTCAAAGCCAAATGCACTCTACGTTTTAGCCCGAAAGTTCTTTTTGTGGTAGATTCTCATTTATTGAACGAATTTCTGAACTCCGCACGTCTAGTGCAGGATTACAACTGTCTGCGTGCGCTTTGTTCAGCTTTACAAAATCACACTGTTGTAACAAAATTGTGAACATTATTGTGCTCAGTTATAGCCTGGCATCTAAACAAGTTTGATAGCTCGTATAAAACAGCCTTCGCCATAACTTCGCCTTGTCGCGTCACGATTTGCGTAATGGACACAAAACCGCTCGCGGCCAACCAAGGGCCGGTTTCAAAGATATTCAATCATATTTTATAAAGTTGATAATGCTTATAGCGATGTGAAGCATCGTTAATAATATCAATTTGCGGAAATTCTTGAGCCATAATCCCGGTAATGCGAAAAAAACAAAGTATGGTAAAATATTTTAATCAACAGAATGTATCCAAGTAATTGGTTCGATGAGCCGGAAAGGGAAAAAGAAACTACAAAGTAAGACATCTCTCGGCGGAACAGCCACCGCCCAGGGAGTAACGAAGCAGGGAGACGTAAACAATTTAAGAGTGGCCGCTGCACTTCAGCTGGAGCAACCAGGCGAATAAACGCGTCGGCCACTACCCGGGTAAACACGGGAGACTAGCGACATCCCGTGCCCATCTGTAAAAACCAGACTATTTAAATTGGACGCTCAGCAAATTTCCCGTGGTGCTTCCATTTGCAGAACATTTATCTTAACGATGTTTTTTCAAACAGGCAGTGCTCGAAGGACCTCTAGAATTAATGAGGTTAGCGAGATAATAGAAATAAGTTTAATTATGTTTGCTCTTAAATTCAAATTCGCCGGACCGGGACGGATTCGCTGGCTTTTGTGTTTGTTGCTTTTCAGTTCGACATTTAATGCAATTTAATTGGGTCCACGTTTTATCTCTCCGAGCAGTGCACATTCGGTTCGTTTGCCAAACGAAACGAGAAACGGTAAACAGTTCATATGCAAAAGAAAATACGTCTCGTGTGTGTGAGCATTTTGATGCTCGCTTTAACAAGAACATAAATAATAACATAATTTAATTGAGTCAGAAAGCTAGCGAGTTTTTGATTAAAATTATTATCAAGTAATATATTGCCAGAACTCGCTGAGGCACTATAAAGTGCTTTATACTTTTTAATAGCAACCATCGTTAAACTGTTAATTAATGGCTTGTTTTATGCTTTTCTTCTTTACCCTGGAAAATTCCGAAATTAAAAATGCCTTTCAGTTTATGAGTTTAAGTAAGTTTCATCAATTTACCAGGAGAACATAAAACCGTTTCGTAGAAAATATATCACGCATTTAGCACGCCACGTGATATCATCAAACATAACTAAGTAAATATTTAAAATTTTTTCAAGTGATCAAGAAAGTAACAATTTCAACAAACCTTGAACACGGTTAACAAGTGCGTTCATTTTGATAGTTAAATGATTTTCATCTAATTACCTGAAACAGAAAGAATATTTGAGTTAATAGTGTTTTTATTTAGATTCAAGACGAATAATTGCAATGAATCCTAGGGATACCAATTCAGTAGATAGCGATTTGACATTCAGACATTTCATAAAGACTTTAAAAAAACCAAGCTAAAAATACATCTTTCACAAAATAAAAATATTGAGACGTAAGAAATATAATAACGTTTAACACCGTAACATTATGATTAGAAAAACAATATCTTGGCAGCGAGTCGTGATGCCGGGGCCAAACGCTTTCAAGATTCCCCAAACTTTTCCCATTACAGTACCGTTGCGGGGCTGCCCAAACTGGGGGTGTAAAATGTCGCTTACACACGAAAACTGTCAAGTTCGAGCACTATAGCCTTAGCAGGTTTCAATTGCATTAACAGAAAGTGTTACCAAACTGCCTTTAAGTTCTTCAAATTACATTTTAGGCACCTTTCCGATCATGGAACTAGTTTCTGAAAACCTTTTTGCTTTACATTTTCCTTTACAACTTCAGACTCAGGGGTAAGTACCTCTTACTTAGGTGCTAGTTAAACGTAGAATACAACTAAGCACGCTTTATTAAACTAACTTAAGGAGAAGGACCCCGCTGTCTAGACAGCAGTTGTACTTTGTAGTCTGAAAGCGACGAATGCGCTAAACAGTAATGGAGCCAATCACAGCAGTGTGTGGGTAACAAGAGGGAGCAATTACTGCCAAGTCTTAATGTTAACGACACTAGACGCAGACTGGTATTGCTGTCCGCTCAATAAAACTTATTCCCGAATTCATCCGAGACGGAATAATGAGCCATTTTATATTCTAGGAACCGGAATTGCTAGCTAGATTGCTTCTGTCGCTTCAAAAAAAAGTCTCCTAGCTTAATGGTAAATATATTTAATGTTAGATGTTTAAATAATTCTTAGAAGACGATTTAATGAATGCTTTTAATAGATTCCTTACCGTTGCCAAGCCACATAATAATCATTAGAAATGAGTGTACACGGGTATTGGACGTGCAAGAGCGTAATCAAAACTTATGAATAAACTACGACTAGTGCAGCAGTACGTCTAGGGATACTAAATGCTAGTAATGAATAAGCTTTATGATTTTGTGATTATATCTGTTAACCGTACATAATAGATGAGTAATTAATATCGTAATATGCGTATTATACCTTCACAATACGGTCACGTAACTCTGACATTATAAGGTTATGACGTGACCCGCGCGTTT
Organism: Ochropleura plecta; assembly: GCA_905475445.1. Taxonomy (NCBI): domain Eukaryota; kingdom Metazoa; phylum Arthropoda; class Insecta; order Lepidoptera; family Noctuidae; genus Ochropleura; species Ochropleura plecta. Next base: position 15,754,696 of record FR997727.1, on the reverse strand, counting down.
GCCCAAGTCCGCAAATGCCACCGCTGCAAATAGCGCCCCATTACAATATAATGCGGGCGAGACGAGCCCTACCTCAACACGGAAATTATTATCACAGTCATAAATCAAGTCAGGGTTTACAAAGACGTGGTAAAATTTGTAACGATCTGTCACATGGAAGAAGATGTTAAAGTTTGCGCAAAGGAAACTGAAAGAAATATGAAAGTTGCTGCCAAGTCAAGGGTTTCTCTTTAATGCCTCATCAAGTCAACACGGTAAAGGTGTTAAAGTGAGGCTTCTGCAGTGAACGATTAAACTTGCACGCAGCCATTACACCGTGCACGCCAATAGTTTGTGAAACTCATACATACATTGTACTAACATTATGGGGCACAATCGTTTGAGTACGGAATGGATCTGAATTTTAATAAGGTATAGGGTATGTTGGAATTACAATACCGTCGCCATTTTGACCAAATTGTGGCAAATGGCATATAATATACATAAGTTTTGACAAACGCATGTTTAGGTGATTTTTGTGACTTGATCGAAAGGCGAATTCCAACGCATCTAACAATGTCTAGTAACTTTTATTCCCTTTAACATTTTGGACGCCATGCCAGACCATAAATGCATGCGCGTGCTCTCCACGCCAAGCATCTTATTTTACGTCAACTTTTGTCACATATATGTGACAATGGCGTTCAGAAGGTTAAAAACTGATAAATGGATATACACTTGAATTCTACCTAGGTTTCAGATAACATGAACAAGAATCGACGGAAATAGAACCAATAAATTAAACAATAAAATCTTGTGACGTCGTCTGACTTGACTTCCATTTACAGTACAGATATGTTTGTATCATTGTAACAAATATTTATTATACCATGACAAAACAAATCGATAAACGTTTGTGGGCATAGAATGGTAGATAGGGCGGGAGTGGCGCAGCGGCGCGCATCGTCATCCGCGGGACAATGGCGGGCCGTCCTTGAATTAGCACCGGAACTATTGTCACCGCGCACAATGGATAGGATTTGCCTAGATTGCCGTCGGGCCTGGCACGCGCCGCCGAGCAAAAACCGCACACAAAACGTAACGACCGAAACCGGAGAAACTCTATTGCGTCGTATCATTGTCATTGGAAGCCTGGAAAATTTATCATCCACCACAATATAATCAATTTCGCGATAATCTCGCAGAAATATCGAATAAGTTACGAATTTAGGAAACGCAAACCAAAATCACTTGAATGTACTAATACCGGCAGAAATTCCGGTACATGAAAAACGTTAACATAATTAAATTCAGCCCACTTTGGCACGGAACCAAGGGAACTGATTTGTATATATTGACCCGATAACTTATTAACCCTAAGGGGTGCACGGTTCGATAGTTTTTCAAGTAATACGTCAATGTCGGAAGGGAATGTATTGGGGTTAGAAGAGCAATGAAGATGTTTTCGATGTAGGGTTATTATCGGGGTCGTATCACGCTGTGGTGGACGTGTCATCATGATTAATCGATGTGCTGACATCAAGTCACCACCCGTGGCGCATACAATCACAAAAAAGGGTTTTAAGTCACGTCGCAAAATCTTCATCATGTTTTTATAAGTGCAGGCAAAAACAATGTGAGTGGTTGACCGCAAAGTGTTTTTTAATAACAGGAGGCTCCTCCAGTCGTTAATAAAGTAGGACCTGCGATGATTAATTATAGCCGGCATCTGTTACCACTGTTCAACAAATACATACAGCTAGAAGTCCGAAATGTGGAGACTGAATTAATAGTACTGTTGCGTGACAGTGAAATTCAAGGCTAAGCAGAGAAGTTTTGATGTTGCTAATTAATCAACACTTGTGTGCCGGAGTTTGTTTGTTGAATAAACATACGGCAGAAGGGTAACGGTTTCTTGTTGTTACATTAACTACACATATGGTACACCAACATCGCAATTTTGTAGGACCATAAATCTCTTTGTAATATTGTGTTGGCTTCAGTCCTGAAGTGGCTCGCCGTCGACCCTTTTTTGTCCCTTATGAGACAGACCTATCAGCCATCCCTACAGGTTTAATTTATTTATACTAAATAATAATCCCTCTACCCTCGGTAAAAAGTACTAAGTGAAAATTATTATTTATTAATATTTTAAATCGCTGTTTCATAACACGAAACCGTGCAGTAACCGACGTATAAATAAATGCAGGAAATAACAAACTCAACCTCGTTGCGTATTAAAGAGGTCGGTGAATGAGGTCCCTACCATTAAAAGTCGTGCATAAATGTCGTTCATTATCCAGAGAAATATTAAAGCATTTTTAGAAGTGAACTGAACAACATGGGAACGAACCAAGTTCCTTATAGGAATATACATTTATTCAGTTTTCTCCAAAATAATGTTTTAACCACATAAAGAGCAGCTCCTGACTTAATAATATCGATCTGGTCGATCTTTCGGTTAAACGGCGCTAGCCTAGGTTAGTCGGTGGATGGGTGAACGTTACATATCGAGTTTACTACGTGACTAGAAAAGCACGTTAAGCCGTTGGTCCCGGCTGTTTTTTGTAGATCTTTGACAGTCGTTACTGGTAGTCGGTAGCCTGAAGGTCTTATCAAGGGGTATCGTATTTCCCAGTACTTGTAGTGGGCTGTAGAGGTCACTTCATGTAAAATACTGGCATTCAACTCCATTCGTTTCGACTGGAAGCCAACCCAACATAGTTGAAAAAAGCTCGGCAGGTGACGATTTAGAAAAAGGAAAGTAACTTCTAATTCAAAATATGAGTAACGGTAGAACAAACATGGCGAGTTAACTATTCAATACAATCCGCTTTTATAAAATGAAACCCAATTGTAAATGTTGAAATAGATAACCAAGTTACGGCTACCACCTAACTTTTTATGATGCGAAATAAAACATTAATGTGTTCGAAAACCAGATTGGCTACAATTAACATTTGATTGCGGTATTCGTTGAAATGTGATGTGATTTAGCGAAATTTCAAGTTTTCTAAACGACTTGATCACATAGATAATGTAGGTCGCGAAGCCCTCGTGCCAGGAGCTGCGACGTTCGTATCCCTTCATGAATAAATACGTCACTCTAATTATAGATGTGATCGTTGCCTATGACTTACGGAAAAGGTTATACGCTATATATAGCGATGTACCTGCTGCTGTTGACACGATTAAATGTGGCGATGATTTAATATTGTACACAGCTTGGCAACCGTTCCGGATATTTATCGATTTTCATTGAACACGTTTTTGTTATATTTTATGAGATACGGATAAAGCACAATGAATTTTGTCTTTCAGATAAAAACTCTGGCAAGGACATCTGGAGCTCTTTGTTTAAAGTTTTCAAGTCGATATTTTATTTTCGAGTCAATAATACAAGCTTTCAGCGTGCTTTCGTATTGGAACCAGCGCTGACGTTGCCAAATGGACTGATCGAAGCAATCAATTCGTGCAGCATTATTGTACTTACAATGGGCGTACTGTTACAACGGTAAAGTCATCTAGCAGCATCGAAATGTCTGTTCATACAAAATCGAGATTCATGGCAGTTATCTAATCTAGCAAGTATTTCTGTTTTCATTATTTTGAACATGGAATTGACCAGACATCATTATTCTCCTGCCCTTGTGTATGTCTCAGTATGTCTTCTTCTGTCATACTTCTCTATTATTCATCTCATCATACACATCCTTTCTTGCCATATCATGCTTCACACAGTCCATCCATCGTTTCTTGGTCTTCCTTTTATACCTATCCACATTCATACAAAAAACCGGTCAAGAGTGAGTCAGATTCGAGCACCAAGGGTTCCGTATAAACTTGCGACATAAACAGCCATATCTTTTGACTGCGTAGAGACTGCGTACTGTTTAGAGAGTTAATTTTCACAACACAAAGGGGACACAGACTTGAGTATATGGTTTTAATTTCAATTCGATACCTCCATTTTAGCCATATCACTGTTAATCATACGAGTTTTAACTCGGAACTTGAGTGCATGGATAACGATAAAGGCAAAACAAACAAGCAGCGTATTCTGACATTCAAGTTATGCATATATTATATCGATAATGAAGTAGATATGCGTCATTGGTATCGATCGGAGGAATAACTCAATCAGGTATGCGAACCGTTGTATCGGGGAATAGAAAGCTGGCATTGTTTTAAGCCCACACAATACACTCAGAGGGACATCGTATCTCAGGGGAGGTGCCACCACCTTGAAGTTATCTCTAAACGGTTGCGTGATAAAGACGCGATTATTATGCAACATTAATAAATTATACTGGCCAACAAAGGAGCTGTTTCATTTGAATGCGATTGAAAGGAATATTGTTGCAATATTACAATGAGTTCAGCGCATGTTTTATTGATTTTGGTTCTACTTGGCAATATCACAAGAAGGAGAGGTTTCAGCTTATAGCTGATGACTTGTTGATGTATGAATCGAAAGGTAGATCAGTGCTTAATTAAAGTATTCTTTTTTCTTATTCTACGTCATTTTTACGTGACTAAATAATAACAGGCGGTCGGGACGATCACGGTAGGTCGCGTCTGTCATTTGCATGTTAGTGGCCAGAAAGTCTGACAACCAGTCTTACCAAAGGGTATCGTATTACCTAGTAGTAACTGGGTTGTGGTGGTCAGATAGGCAGTTGCTCCAAGTAAAATACTGTTATTCAGCTACATCCGGTTAGGCTAGAAAAGATTAGAAAGATGATGATGCTTACGTAGGTGTACTCTTATATGGCCATAAACCGTACCTTAAACGAAATAGCATTTACATCGGTAAAGATAACGAAGACATTCTCCTATTTGAGGAAAACCCAAGATGACGTGTCCGTTTGGCATTTTGGCACAAACTGAAATCCCACGTAAGCAAAAGTCGTATTTTAAATTACCTATGAGATGTGACTAGTGCTTGCGTAAACCTAACCTTGGTATAACGATACTAAATACTGCGACACACCCACCGCGCCTTTTAGGAAGATGACGTGTTATTTATATTGATGTTATCTCAGTCACCCGATATTTGCGCGGTCATACCGGTCACCGCATGTTGTTATCAGCCGTTCAATACGCTTGTGTTTCAGTTAGTATCTTCCACGTGATAGACAACATGTCGCTTGACTTTACATATAGTTTGAAGATTAATATGTGGTCAAACATTCAACCCAGGCTTTCGAAGTCCACTGCTGGACATACTCTCTCAATTGTTGGGCCTAATACAGGATTTTGTAATTGCCAACTAATTTAATCACGATATTTTGATACCGTTACCGTCTATTAATTACGTTGCATGTTGGAAAGCAACTTTTATATCCGATACCAGTTATAATTCACGCGCGATTAATCATAGTGCGTGCTTAGCCTTATCCATGATCCAAGGCCTCCACTACAATTGACAGTTAACACGACGTTACAAACGTTTCGCAATACATTGCGCAACCGAACAATATGTTACAATACTCGTTGCTGAGAAACACGGCAATGTAATTGTAAAACAATAATTATATGATTATCGGATGATGAGATCCTTTCCTTCGTTCTTTGTTTGGTAGGAGTTACCCCACAGTCTGAACGTACAGTGAGTCATACGACCGCCCGCGTCGTATTTAGGCTATTTGATAATCATGTCGCAACACTAACACTCGATGCACATTGATGTCAATCGATGCGGGCGTAACAGATACCGCACTACTTAATGATTGAGGATCGATTACTGTCATGCATCAATTCAAACAGCTTTTGTTATCCTTGCATCAATTGCTCTGTTGACATGTGGGCTGAAGTAGGCATGTTTATTTTTTGAGTTGTGATATTAGTCACATTCATCACACTGTCACACACAACGTGACTGAAGCTCGAAATATTTTCTATCATTGTCATGCATGCCTTTATGTGTTGATAAATGCAATTAAAACGTTGACATCAATGGGTTAAAAATAAATCACGTAAAATAATGACATAAACTACCAGATCAATTGATACAAGTTATAGAATCAGGAGTTACTTTGCGGAAATCCATGGCATTAAATGTATTATTATTTAATTAAATGTATAATATTATGTACAACAAGAAATAATTATGCTTTTCTTGCATATGCATATTTTTGCGTGCCTTATTTTTTTTAATCTCAGTATTTTGTATAACATTTACCTCTAATAATATCTTCGCCCGCGGCCCCAGATTTTCACTTAGGAAGGGCAAGTGAAACTTGAATAATCATGACGCATTATTGATAAATAGCAGATTTCCATTCGAAACACATGTTCACATCCAAATATGTCATAGAGTAGCTGGCGGTAAACAATAGTCAGTGATACATGTGGAGGATAATACAACTGTTTGTATACAAACTTAAAACAATGAACACGTCAATTTCAGGTTTGGGTAGATACATGTTCAAAGATGTGGTAGAACTGGTAGGTACTTCTCGACGGAGATAATTACTATGAGATCCTGTTTTGTAAGCATTTAGGCTTGCGCCCGAAATCCTGTGTGTAATTGATCAAAAAACCAAGATCCAACAATAAACGCATGCACCGAAAAAAATGGTCGATCGCAACAGGGATTCAATTAAATAACGTTAGTGCACGTAATCGGAAACCTGCCCACGACTGGACACGACTGCAATGCGATTTTTTTGTCGAATTGCCCGTTTTGTTCAGTTGTATGTGGGCAATATAACGGAATATCGAAACTGATCGCGATTCGAGAACGATTTACATAATGCGCGCCTTAAATGATCTGAGCACATAAACTCGAGATTGTAGCACCTTTCAAAATCTCTGTAAGTATATTATATGAGCATACATGTGTGCAGTATGTGCCCGCTGTGATTTCTAACATGTAAATGGAAGTCGCGATTTGTCATTAAGATACAAAATCGAGATGAAAGTCGGTAACGATTGTAAATTACGAACATTCCGTGTCGAATTGCATTGAAAACACGGTAAAACAAACACTAGGCAATCCAAAATAATTAAAACCAACACAGTCCAGTTGATTTAATTAAGTAACTAGAGCTAAACTATTTTGAAGCATAAACTGACGCATAAAGGCAATTATTTGATCAACAGTTAATATCAACAGTATTGAGCTAATTGAATGCCAAATGTACTGAAACCCAACAAATTGAATGCAGTATTAACGGCAAGTCTCACTCAGTTAATGAAAACAGCACTCATCCTACTAATATTATAAATGAGAAAGTTTGTGAGGATGGATGGATGGATGGATGTATGGATGTTTGTTACGGTTGAACGGATCTTGATGAAATTTGGCACAGAGGTAGATTATAGTCTGGAATAACACATAGGATACTTTTATTTTTCAAAGTCACGCGGGCGACCCCGCGGGCGCCAGCTATATAGTTCATTTATAATTTCACAGACAAATCAAAGAAGCACTACAAAAATCGGTGTCCATTTTCACGAAAACAAAGCCAATATTAGACTGGTTTGAGGAACTGGACAAATTAAATGGAAAAGTTTGTGCAAGCAACCGTCTCACTGAATTATATTCGGAGATTTCTACTATATAAAAATAAGTCGGGTTTTCCTTCCTGACGCTATAACTCCAGAACGCACGAACCGATTTCCACGGTTTTGCATTCGTTGGAAAGGTCTCGGGCTCCGTAAGGTTTATAGCAAAGAAAAGGTAGGGTAGGTAGGGTAGGGTAGGGTAGGGTAGGGTAGGTAGGGTAGGTAACTCTAGGTAGGGTAGGTAGGGTAGGTAGGGTAGGTAGGGTAGGTAGGGTAGGTAGAAAGGTAGAAAATTGCATAGCAACGCATGCCGCCGGGGCACAGCTAGTTTGATATATATTTTTTTTTAATATCTTGGGACAACTCACACACGGCTATCTGATCCCAAGCTAAGCAGAGCTTGTGTTATGGTAACCAGACAACTGATATACATACTTATATAATTTATAAATACATGACATATTATAGATAAATCACACCCAGACACAGAACAAACAATCATGCTCATCACACAAAGTTTGTCCTGAGTGGGAATCGAACCCACGACCTCCGGCTTAGCAGTCAGGGCCACTAACCACTAGACCGTCAGGCCCGTAATTTTTATTTCAAATATGAAAAGCCGGACTAAAATCGGAAATAAATCCCTGATATTGAAGAGCGAAAACCATTGTTATGCCAAGACAAACTGTAGATAAAAACGTCTAGAAGTGCACTCGGCAAGTCATGGAGGATTGCGATCTATCACCGATATCCATTACGCACGAAAGCTTTTAGTGCGAACCGAATGAAACCATCGGCTTCAGTAAATCAACACCGGCACTAAAGCTGGCACTACGTTAACAACGTGTTATATGGCTTGCAACGTTTGTGCTATGGTAAAGTTGTTCATAACAACAAGTGTTTAGCGAATAGTTGATACGGGAGAATTGAGGAAGAGGAAATTGAGTCCCATTAGTTTCAACCCATTAAGTCTTACCTTTAAAATGAATCGAAAGTATACACCGCATGAGTGGATTTATAGATTCCGGGTGAATTGTGAGCTTTGTGTTATATACCGCAAGAACTCTAATCACAATCATCATTCAACTCTCCCTTATCGCTATTTATTAGCGATCGACGCAGCATATCTTCTTAAATGCATCAGCCTTCAGCAGACCTTTCTTCCAAATATAGCATACAAAACACGCCACGACACAATATGATCACCATAACAGCGCTTGACCAACCTGATAGCACCAATTAGGTGAGGCATGGGTGCGCAAACGCAACACTGTCACAACACTAACACATGCAAATCGTTTATTGGCGCGACAATCAGATCGCGACGGGACCGGTCAACCGTACAGTCTTTCGGTCGTTGACACCAACGATGGTGACACTGGACTCTCGCTGACCGTATGCGTTTTGGCACGCTAAAATTTTATAACATACATTTGAAAATAGATATTGACGGATATATAAAATAAAATGAGAGCTTTAATGGAATTGCGCTCGTATAAATTGAAATAAAAAACAGCTTGAATAAGAGCAATTTAAGCTTGTGCATCGATCAAGTTATTTGTATCCTAGTTCTCTGAAAAACTCATATATTTCTACAAATACGATACGAGGAAAAGTTTTTATCAATCATGACAACTATTGGTAGGGTTCGAAATCATTATAAAACCATTGAAATAACAAACGCACCGTTATTGGAAACAATCATACCCACAGTATGATCAGTTTCGAAGTTTTTTAGTTCGTTTTTAGAAGACTGAAGTATGCCATTACTAAATTTCGAAATAGGAAGTGCTAGTGTCTTTTAAAATAACTAGAATAGGCTGGTTCGCAACAAATAGATTTTCTACAAAATTACGCACAATTCAGAGCAAACGCGATCATATGATATTAACGTCTAATAAGTAAGTACTTATCTTCTTTATCGTCTTTCGAGAGTTCACTTAGGTAATAATAACAATGAATTCCAGATTGTTCTTAAAGTAGGAATGCCCTCAAAACTTTATAGTCACAAACAGACACAAGATGAATTTATTACGACGCAAAACTTTATACTTTCCTAACAACGCTGGCTATTACAACGTTTGTTTAAAAGTTACGACTTGAAAATACATTCCATTCCGTGTTTCATCATATAATAAATTGATGCAAGTTATTGAGACAAGTACGGAAATCAAGGGAGTGCGACGATAACAAAATATCGATTAGATAAAAGCGCACAGTCAGTTGCGAAGAGTACTTCAAACGATAGTTGGGAAATGTTAACAATATTGAGCACTCGACAGAAAAAAATGTGAATCAACCGTTCCAGGTATAATGTGCAATTGTAAAGGAACATAAATAGTAGCCACTTACGAAGTAGTGCGAGTTCCATTTAGAAATAAAAATGTAATTAACGTAACGTCGTATACAGCTGCTCGTTTACAAAGGGTAATGCTCATTTACAGGTTCAATGGTGGATAATGCACCTGTCCTATTTTTTTTTATATTTAAAGGATGGTTGTGTCTAACCGTTTATGAGACGGCTGTCGCAATCTAAATGACAGCAACCCTCTTTAATTTGGCGGAAATGAAATAACAAATGGCTTTGACTGATATGACGATATTAAAACGACCTAGAGTCTTGTTTGTAAAGTAGGGTAATTTGAGGACCCCTCATAAAGCACTTCATCAACACATCAACAAAACGAAAATAGCTGGCGACCCCATGCGCAGAGGGACAGCACCACAATGGATCATTTCCGCAAGTTGACGCCTCATAATGTATCTGAGAGGATGGACCTTTTAGTGTAATTTGAGGTAAGGGATTCATAGTGTATTTCCATAACTATAAGGTTTTTCCACGAAACGTTGGCCATAAAAGATCGTCCACATACTTCGGTAGAACCTTTTTCGTTCATATAAGACCCCATTAATCATGCAAAACGATTCGTGTTCAAACTGAAAGAGGGAAGACCCAATAAAACTGTACATTTAGTTCGCGAGATCCGAGGGGCCGGCCGCGTCGTCGTGGGCCGTGTTGAAGTTTTTTACTGTGCCTTCGTCGAGTCAAACAAAGAGGCGGAACAAAGCGGAGAGAGCGGCCTTTGTGCGGATACGACGAGTGCGACGGCACTTAACTCTGACATCGGTGACGGCAACATAGGCCCGTCGCGTCAACCGGGATACCGCTCCATGCTCGTCTTCCGCTGGACCTTGAGGCAGCAACTGTTTCATGACTTCCACGTTATTTATTTCACGGATTTATTGCCTGTGTCTTCAGGGATTGGCTGCTAGGATACTATACAACGATAACAAATACTCATAGTGATAGATTTTTTCATCCTTGTTGCAGTCGCACCCAATGTTTTTAAATCCTAGTCTGGCACATTCAATTTTATTGAAAATAAGTGAATAGTTGAATTACAAAGCTAGTGCAGCAAGCGGGGAGGTACGACCGGTGTTCGCTGTTGGCGATGTTTTATTGGCTTGCCCTAATTGCCTCCCGTCCCGCATTAACGACGTTTGCTACGACCTAGATAGGTTAGGAACACGCTCAGCGATCAATTTTCATATTGGAAACGTTGACGGCACATTAGCGTTCGTGTACCAACGATTAAGCCTTGATATAAAAAGCTCAGTTTAAGTTTTAAATCGTTTAGCGACATTTTCTACAATAGGTAATTCACGAACAGTACCGTTTTATAGGAAGCTAAAGCTTGTTAAAAGCGGGCGATAAATTTGATTATAATTGACCTACGAAAGTACTGATAAAATTTCTTTAAATAATGCAATCAAACCGAATCTACAATGGGACCGATTTTCGACTTACATCAACGACATCATACAAACAACATCGTGACCATACCAAACGAAGTTGGTAATCAAGTATGGCGAATAAACCTGCAGGTCGAAGGCGCAAATTTCAATTTTCCAAGCGGACAGTCAGCTGCGTCTGAGTAATCCGGAATTTATCTCTTGCCTTCGGAACGGACACCCGTCGCTTTTCAATCACCCACGACACACCGAGAACCGAGAAATAGGAATTGTTGGGAAAATCCATTGTATTCCAGACATCTGACGCGGAATATGTTTCACACAGATGGACGGTCAAAGCGACCGCCACAAATTCGAGGGAAGTATCACGTACGTATTTGAATATGTTATTCTAAAAAGGATAAGGTATGCGCCTTTATAAATAGGTCCACATACGTAACAAAAGCAGTAAAAACTTGCACCTACATGTTACAGTTTACATGGTAGAATTGTGCCTTTTGTTGCGTGCACCTTGTATCGGTTCTATCCTTTGATAGCTAGAATTAATTGGTTACACAGATAGGTCGATATATTTATTACATCATGCTTTCATTGCTAATCTGAGCGCATCGGCCACGGTGACGCATACCCGCCTCCTTCGGTCAATTTAACTGAATTTATAGCAGCTGCAAGGTCGACAAAGGATAACGAACCCGACCCGCAGCGGTGTGTTATGAAACAGGTCTTCATTGAACCAACAATAAACGTTATCATTACGGTGTAATTAGACGTTAGTACCTGGGAATATTGGTAATCGATAATTGACCGTGGATTTCACTATAGATAATTCATGTTATTTTCACTTTTGAAGGTATACTCAATTAATCGCAATGACTACGTTATGCCATGTGACCCGGATAGTAAATTGAACCCACAGATTGAACTCGGAGTGAGCAATAAAAAAGTTTTGTTAGAATAGGATGGATACGGTCGTATGTAATCTAACGTCGGATTAATTGAATCGCCCGGGGCGAGCGCGACTACATTTCTGCAGGAATGAAAGCTGAGCAAAAAGAAAGAGGAAATTAACGCAGTCATCTTCGTAACACGTGTCCACTTCATGATTGCTGGGGAAACACCTGACTGCTCTAGACATACACGTTATTTATGAATGTGTTTCTTTAAATGTAGCGTCTTATTTCTAGATATTTTAGATTTTATTGGATAAACCAAATAAAACGTATCATTGATAACGAGTTCTTATAACGAAATAAATTAGATTACTTTTATTTATATTTCCTCAATATCGCCTAACTTGTTACGCAAATTAGTAGATAACATTTCCAATAGAATTTCAATTATTATTTTGAAGGTAGTATTTAGGTATTTTCTTGGACGAGTCTTTGAATACTTTGCAAGTTCGCCAAGTGGAAACTTGAGAAGTTTTCAAAACAATTAAATTGGAAAACATATTAAGGACGAAATTCTTCTTCCTCTTTACATTTTTGAAGGCTCTCGTTAATCAATGAGTTGGTTTTGATTGTTATTTTCAACCATATAAAGTTTGTTCTTTCAAGCTATCTTATTGCGACAATCCTGAACGAAAATAAAATGTTTGAAAAACTAAAAGACAAGTTTTCTTATCAAAGTGTTCTCAACAAAGCTTTCCATTTAACAGCCACATTAAGGGAATACATACAAAATAACAAATCTGCCATTTTTAGGAGCCCGTATTGGAATAACAATGACGTAAATCGTCTAAACTATGTATGCAAAAGGACATTGTCCAATCTTGGCCATTTTTAAACACGATGCTATACAAAAATGTAATTTACCAATATTTTTAATTCTATTTTATAGACATCTGATACCAATAACTTTGTATCAATTATCACTGTAAAAAAACCTTTTTTATTGGTATTTGTAATGATTTAACAAACTAGTTTAACTTTGAATATGACTTCAGTGTTGCCAAGTAAAAACTGGATAAAACAAAAACTTAAAATCGATTTAAAATGTGGTTCAATCTCTTCACTGTATTAACGTAGTTTTTTTTAAATCAATTAATTATAAAATACAAATAAGTGGTTCTGGACGGATACATGATAAACTCACGAGTAAATTATACTTGTAGATCTTATAAAACAATAATCGATTGCAAATGTATCAATATATGTAATCAGAATTGTTTTTTTTATTTGGCAACACAATGCTTAAAAATGTTGTGTCATTTGTCAATTGCCAAAATGACATTCGCTTTGTTTTTTTGCATCGTGAGTGTCGTTTTTTGTGAGTTTTATTGCGATTACTTTGGCTGTTTTAAAATGGATTCTGATTCTTCTCTTCTTGACGACCCCGGCACTTTCATGGACCCTGAACCTTGTACTTATGATGAACCTGGCATATCTACGGACACCGAACCTCGCACTTACGATAATCCCGGCTTGAATGTGGACATGGATCCCGTATTAACTAGCGGTGATCTGATTGCGAATGAAGTGACAACGCAGCGATGTGTTAATTGTGGAACCGATATATCTCAAAGGAGGAGGCATAGTCTTACTCTAACGGATGTGCGGTTAATTGTTCAACATTGGATTGCTCCTCGTTTGGTAAGTTTTCCTTACCATTTTATCTTTATGATTTTAAATAAAAATCAAATGCTAATATCATTAAAATTATCTGTTTTGGTTTGTTTAGATTGAAGACGATAGTTTAGTTTGTCATCCTTGTTGGACTATGGCTATTCATCGTTCGAGGACGCAAATAATAAATGAACCAACTACTAGCAGTGGTCATCATCGAAGTATCTGCGTCTGCTGTGGATGCTCTTTGTTACGGACAAGATCTCATAGACTGCATAGTGAGACGGAAAGAGAATCCCGTATTATGAATATGGTGATGGAACAGATCGCTCCTCGGCAAGTAAGTATTTTAAATGATTATTTAATGTACTTATTTATTTACAAGGTGCAACTAATTGTAAATTATTTTTCACCAGTTTAGCTAAAATTCATATTTACAATAAAACAGGAAACAACACTAAATAAACTTGTGTGTATATATTCACACTCCGGAGCTGTCCCTGCACCAGCATCTGAACATAGTTTGTGTGCCTTTGTTTTGAGTAGATACCTATATTAAATGAAATCTGCACACAGCACATTTTTTTTAACTCGCTTATACTGTACTGTCCACCTCCTGGACAGTTTTTATTATTATTTCTGATATTATTTATTTTGTTATAGTTGCATGGATCCGACCAGATCTGTCATACCTGCTGGCAACGAGCAGATCGAGCTGCTGTTCATTCCACTGAGGCTGAAAGACATGGATTGGGTGGAACAACTCAATCAACTATCAACTTACCGTTGTATACAAGAGCATCAGGCACTCAAAGCTGCTGTTTTTATCCTGATTGCCATTCGACCCAAAGGCTAGCTGTCCCTAAATGGCTAAGGGTGAAGTTATTTGTTGATAAAAAATTCTATGTGCCTCTGACCTGTAGGATTTGCTCTGTACATTTGTACAGTAATAATTGGGAAGTCCTGTCTGATATAGAGTCACCCATTCATAGTTTTAATGCAGAGCACATCCAGGATTTCGCAACATTTGCAAATGAGCAACAGCTAATCCTGGATTTTTCTAATATAGAAACAATGCCAGATGAACTTTGTCATTATTGGATTGGTTTGAGTAAAGAGCAATTTGGCCAACTCTTTGTAGAATTGCCAGAATTGCAAAATATTCGCCAAAATAAACTGGCACTAGCTGCCTATCTAATCAAATTGCGAACGGGTGATAGTGATCAAAGAATTTCAACACTTTTAAATACACCTCGCACTACTTTAATGAGGCTGATGGGTCAAGCTCGAGGTATAATAGAGCGTGTATTTATTCCAAATAATTTAGGAATTGATCATATAACCAGAACACAAATATCGGAAAGGAATTTATTAATACCAAATGGTTTATTTGGGGGTGAAAATAGACAACCGATTGTTATAAGTGATGGAACATATTTATATGTACAAAAATCATCAAATTATATGTACCAAAAAAATTCATATTCTTTGCACAAGTATAGGAACTTGATGAAGCCTTTACTCATAGTTTGTTGTGATGGATACATTATAGATGTATTGGGCCCCTATCCAGCTACAACATCAGATGCAAATATAATAATAAATGAATTTAATGATGAAACAAAACCTCTAAGAAGATATTTTCAAGCTGGTGATGTATTTATTCTGGATAGGGGTTTTAGGGATTCTGTGCCGTTGCTAAGAGAATGCAATTACTCAACTCATATGCCTGCATCCTTACAACAAGGTGAAACTCAATTGTCTACTCTTGCTGCTAATAAGTCGAGAGCTGTCACTGTTTGCAGATGGGTGGTTGAAGCAGTAAATGGCATATTTAAGCAATCTTTTAAGTTGCTTAGGCACGAATTTTTTAATCGAGCATCAAAACATGCAATGACAGACTTTCGCATAGCAGCAGCTCTAATAAATAGGTTTCACCAAAGAATTAGAGACAGAGAGGATGCAGGGCAAATACTAGAAGTAATAAATGAAAATATGTACACAAATAATTCTCTTGCTGATTTTGTTAATCAAAATAATTTAAATAGACGGCGAACCGATTTCCTCTCAATAAATGTAAACATACATAATGTATCTTTTCCGACTCTCGAATATAATGATTTGATATTAATTGCATGTGGAACATATCAATTAAAACAAGCACGTTCCTACTATGGAGAACATGTAAGAGGCGATGGTTCCTATACGATTGAGTTGTGTAGAAATACTGCCAGCAACCTACTGGAAGGCTTCCCACTCCCTTCGGTCAACTGTAATTTGTTGCGTGGAAGAATACAGAGCAGACACATCAGTCGAAAGACATATTTTGTTTATATATTATATGAGAATAACACCGAAGGGAGGGCAGCCATAAAACAATATTGCTGCAACTGCATGGTGGGCCGTAGAACAGTAGGTTGCTGTGCACATGTTATGACAATTATTTGGTTTTTAAGTTGGGCAAGGTATCAGGAACATATTAATCCACCTGCCCAGTTCCTTGACCATATTTTGATAACATACGAATCAGATTAATAAATATATTTTAGTAAAAAAGCAAGTTTTATTTCATACATAACCTATTCAGATTAAATGTTAAAAACTTATCTAAAAATAAATCTTGATACAAAACTATGTTTATATCCTCATTCTTACTGATATGATCTATTAAATCAATCGTATATTATTAGCTGAACTGTTTGTTCATGATTGGCCAAAGTCCTATAGAAGTTGGTCAATCCCCTTTCTGCTCACTTAGGAACCAGGAAGTAGGTCAAATTTAACTTCTAAGATTTATTTACATAGTTAATCAGGGGAAGCTAATAAAAGCCGAGTTAAAAATAACTACACGTGGGGCTAATTTAATGCCATTTTGTTATTCAATTTAAGGCGTTGAGTCGTTTGAGGGATAACAGAGCGGCGCACGGTGGGCTGAAAATCGGCTTTCATAGACTTAGGGATTTCAATTTGCAAGTGCTTGTTTTTATGCCGGATATCGCTTCTATTAGTCATTATTATGTACAAAAATGACACCCGAGTTAATTCTGCTCAAAACCGAAGGAAATATAATTTTTTTACGAAAAATTTGTATGAAGCTAGTATGAAAAATCGAATTATCTCCTAAACGGCATGTTTAACCGTAATATCCTTAGAGATGGTCATAGTGCTAATTATTTATGATTTTTTGGTTGACGATTGGACAAAAATTTTAATGCCGTTTTTTTTTTAAAAATCGTCAAAATATTTTTATTTGTTTTTACGTATGAAACGATTCCTTTTGGTGTTTATGTTGAAGAACACGGACTTTTAACTACACATAACATAAAATAGCATCACTCCTATATTTCCGAAGGAGTTGGCAGAGGTTTATAGTACACCCACACGTAGCCAACTATGTTTGAGCTAGATATTTATCAACACAAAATGAGTTTTAAAACTTTTCATACAACCAAATTACCAATTGTCTTCTAATGAGTCCAAAAAGAAGTGATTAAGTAACTACACTGATTAGGTCTTCTAATGAGTCTTAATAGGTGATTTAATGATTTTCAATATCTCACGACAATGGATTATATTTAACATTTCCTGATAAGTAAGCTAATTTGTTAATTAGCAGTGCTATGAGTTCTAAGAATAGTTAGTGACAATTATAGATTTTCATTAGCTAATGAGGCGATAACTAATGAGGGTAGTTACCTAATTATTGTCGTTTTGCAATAAAAGGGCTAAAGTTTTGTTTTATAATTTAATTTGTTCACAACTGTGTAACTGCTAACACTAAATCTGCGACTATAAAATATTAAAATGGAAAGTTTAATGACCAATTTAGACTTGTTTGTTCTTCTACGAAGTGAGAGTACTTCATTTGATCATGAAGTATTGTTTAGTGCAGTTGTATCCCGCATAGGCGATTGCCTGTCTGACGAAGATTATGTTGTTCTCAAAGAATTTTGTCGGAGATTTACGCGAGCCGCTTTACAAAGGTGGGAGAAATCCAACCGATTCCTTGATAATTTCAGGAGAAAGTACGAGAATTGGTTGGGAGCAAATATTGATTGGCCGAGTTTTGTGCAAACTTTAGTTAATCAAGAACCAAGTGTTGATGAGATACCAAGAGCGCCCTCAGTCTCTCCAGAACCGTCGACATCAACGTCCATTGGAACAATGACGAAAAGATCCCGTAAACCATTCGAAGACCTGGGAAGTAAACAAAAAAAGAGAAGATCTGATGAACACACAGGCGAAGGTTCCAGTGAATTGGCATATGCAGCTGCAGCACGTTTAAAAGAAGAAGGGCATGGAGATATCGCCTCTGTCATCGAATACATGATGAAAAATCCTGAAGCAGCCGCTAAATTAAATGAAACGCTTAAGAAACCAGCGAAAACAATCATATTTACGCCAGAAAAGGCGCTTGGATTGCTTCTTTCGCTAAAACTCTCAAAGTGGCAATATATTACGTTGCGTGAGGCTGCCATTCGAGAAGGTGCTAAAGATATTTATCCATCTTACTATAAAGTGCAACAAACTAAGCTTGATTGCTACCCTCCGAAGCAATCAGTGACAGTTACTGATTCATCGGCTAGGATTACACTTCAAGCTTTACTTGATATCACGGTTACAAGAATCCTTCAAAGCCTTTCTAACGAAGAGCATAACAAGCAGTTGAAGCTGATATCCAAGTGGGGATTTGACGGTGCTTCTAACCAAAGCCGATACAAGCAGAAAATTGAGGGTGAGGAAGATGATTCAAGCATTTTCATGACCTCCTTGGTGCCACTAAAACTGACAGATGGAGACAACATTTTATGGACGAACCCAAAACCATGCTCAGTTTTGTATTGTCGTCCAGTTCAGTTTACTTTTGTAAAGGAGAGTGAAGCAGTTGTCCTTGGGCTGAAAAAACAAATGGATGAAGAAATTGAGGCCCTTATCCCCACAGAGTGCAATAATAATAATAGGGTGACTCATCAACTAATGATGACGATGATCGACGCTAAAGTCTGTACTTACCTTTCTGAAGCTAGATCAAATGCATCGTGCTACCTGTGCTTAGCAAAGCCTACAGAAATGAACCGCTTAGATGCTGTAACATCAAAAATTGTGTGTTCGGACCTGTATGAGTTTGGCTTGTCATCCCTACACGCCCGTATAAATTGTATGGAATGTCTGTTACACATTGCATACAGACTGGACTTCAAACGGTGGGCAGCGAGAAGTGATGAGCACAAAGAAATGCTACAGACAAGAAAGAAAATAATTCAAAATAAATTCAAAGATGAGCTCAATCTGTTGATTGATATAGTAAAACAAGGCTCGGGAACCACCAATGACGGGAATACTGCAAGAAAATTCTTTGAGTTTCCTAATAAAACCGCAGCTATAACCGGTTTGGATGAAGACCTCATCAAAAGATTTGCTGTAATTTTACAAGCAATTACATCTGGAGAGCAGATCGATATAATAAAATTTAGAGATTATGCTCGCAAAACAGCAGAAAAGTACGTATTACTATACGACTGGTACTACATGTCGTCAACCGTTCATAAGTTACTAATCCATGGGGCTGACATAATCGAGAAAAATAATATTGTGCCGATTGGGACTCTCTCGGAAGAAGCCTCAGAGTCTCGAAACAAAGATTTTAGGAGGTTTCGAGAACATCATTCGCGGAAAAGAAGCAGGCAGGATTCCAATCAAGACATTTTAAATATGCTTGTTGTTTCTTCGGACCCTTTGCTAAGTGCACAAAGGCCTAAGTTAGATGCCAAGAAAAAGCAGAGCTTTTTTGCTGAAACTCTCGACTTAATTCAATTTCAGGAAACTGAGTTCGAATTTTTGGATATATCCAATCTGGATGCTGACTCAGAATTGGAGTCTGACAACGAGAGTGATAAGGAAAATTTGTAAAAAAGATATATATGTACATATTTGTAAATTTGTATTTGAGTGTGTTTGGGTTTTTTTGTAATATTTAATGATATGTTTTATTTTTTTTATTTATTTTACTTTATGTTACGAATGCTTAGTATTAATTCCTTAAATTAACTTATTTTGTATAAAATATAACTTCATATGTTACTTCAATATCAATCTTTTTTTATTTAAATTAATATACTTAAATGTGTCAAAAACAGCAATTTTTTTATTTTATTTTTCTTGTTTCGTGTGTTCTTAATATTTGGGTTAATAACATATCGAACTTTTTAACTTAGACACTAAAAGGGATCGTTTTACATGTAAAAATAAATAAAAATATTTTGACGATTTTTAAAAAAAAAACGGCATTAAATTTTTCGTCCAATCGCCAACCAAAAAATCATAAATAATTAGCACTATGACCATCTCCAAGGATATTACGGTTAAACATGCCGTTTAGGAGATAATTCGATTTTTCATACTAGCTTCATACAAATTTTTCGTAAAAAAATTATATTTCTTTCGTTTTTGGGTAGAATTAACTCGGGTGTCATTTTTGTACATAGTAATGACTAATAGAAGCGATATCCGGCATAAAAACAAGCACTTACAAATTGAAATCCCTAAGTCTATGAAAGCCGATTTTCAGCCCACCGTGCGGCGGTGTGGTATTTAAGCTATTAGGGAAGCCTCGACGTTGCGCTACGTAATAAGATTAGCCTACGAGCTACGAGTAGGACGAAACAACGTTAGAGCGGTTGGTACTATCGGTTTTCGATAATTTTCCATGTGATTATACAAAGAAGTTCCCTACGTAGGTCAAAATACAGTTTGTTTTTTACTTTTACTGCCTTTTTGGTCCAATGGTCGCAAAAACGACTGCTGAGCATAAGGAACTGAGTTCGAACAGGGTTATTAAGTTTACAGCCACAGAGTTTGGATTTGTGCCCGGATAACGGCAATAGGTTCGCTCCTATTACATGGGACTTTACTGGCGAAATGAGAGTGTTCTGTTAGGCTCACCTCTGCCTAACCCTTCGGTGATAACAAGCTTTAGTTTAAGATCTATTTTTCGATAACAGTTTTTCGTCTTTGAAGCTATTGCCGACATCAAATATTCACATTGCATCTTCTATCAGTCAAATATGGTATGCTTTGTACTATAACCCGTTGACAGCAATCATTGAATCGTGGTTGGTCATGAATAATTATGACATAATGACATTTAGCATTGAAAATTAAAATGAGACTTAATGACACCTAGCATTGACATGAATAAGTTGACATACCTTCATTTATTATGGACATCGTTTCTAAATGGAATTTATAATTTATCTTAAAATACTCCCATTCGTTCATGTCCATGTTGTTTTGTGCGGTTCTCCTGACTCTGTTATTACGTCAAAGTTACGTCCATGTCTCAGTACATCTTACACTGTTATCTTGTTTACAGGTTTACATGTTGTCACATGCCCTCCTCTACTGCCTACCCTGTCAGCACCGAGCACCGTGAATTTACGACTATTTTGCTGCAACTTACGTCACTTTTCGGAGGATATTGTAGCACTTAATTATGTTAGTTATCTAGCTATAAATATTGCTAGTAGAACAAAACTACTTACGGTTCTAAGAACGCAATTTAATGTACTGCACTTCAGACTAACTATTCCAACTTACGACTTATTTTTATGTGAGTACGTCGTGTATTTCAAAATAGTACGTCATTACGATAAATACATTCCTTAGAAGATAATACCTAAATGTTAGGATTTAATTAATTAATTTACACTTACGTTAGATTTGATAATCTTTTGACAATACAACCGTAACCAGTTTTCATTTATTCACAGAAATTAATTTTAACTTTTAATTGCAAGATCATTTTATCCATTTCGAGATTCGAAATTAAGAGAAAATCTGACCTATTTTCTGTAATTGAGTGGATTATGCACGCAGTGGACATTGGAGTTAACGAAGCTCGAAACAGTCAGGGCTTCAGGTCGTTAGCCTTCGTTGCATAAATCCTAGATTGAGGTTTAGTGAGGATAACATGTTATATATCTCGGCAGGGTTATAACAAGGCAGATTATGACCAAAACGTGAGCTTTATAGCTCGTAGCACCGCAGGCACGTATGGGAGCAGTCATCACGTTCTTACTGCTGTCATAACAATTTATTGAGCTCAATATGGTCTAACAGGAATACTAAATATTGTAATGAAACCTTATATTGAACACCACATTAAAAACTTTTTATAAAACATATTTTTGTTATGAACGCGGAAGGAGCTAACAAGCTAAGATTTTTTAAACAAACATCCTGGTAATAATTGACAAACGTTTAGGTACAGTCGGATAAATGAGAGAAAAATAAACAGGCCCGTCAGAACCAGTTGAGATTTTCATTTATATTTTCGAACAAATTTAAATTTATTTAATAAAAAGCAAACAGTTCATTTAATTAAATCAATTTGAATTGAAACGTCTATCGGTTTCTAAGAAAAATCAATTATATCTGACGAGCATTGTTACTTATCTCTCTTGCTGACAGTACATCATGTCATCTTGTATCATATTATAATAATGCATTAGGTTTTAAAAAAAATTAACAATGAGACTCAAAACAATTACTGCTGTTTTCAATCTTATTTATCGAAAACAATACCAGGAAAAAATTATGTAAATGAAAACAAAATTCCGATAACAAGATAATTCAACAAAGAAAATGAGAGAAACGCCTATAAAAGCCGAGGGAAAATGGACAATACTTTTAAGAGGTAATAAATCCTAAGTATTTAATAAGTAAACACATTTAGGTACCTTTTAATCAAAGTGGATGAACGAAGACGACTAATTAATCACTTGGGACTTTGAGAATGGTTAATTAATAACGGAACAAATTATTTAACTATAGCGGACGTTTCTTTGAAAAGCGGGTAGACGTTTCGGACGAGCTTTTAATAGCTTTAGACAAAAATATACTTTATAACAAAAAAGCTAAGAGCGATAAATTAAACTTAAATTCAACATGACCAAATTTACAATAATAATAAAAAGCCGGTAGGATCAGATACGAGTAAATGACCTTAAATGTACCGTTTATTCAAGGAATCCGATTTTGATTCGTGCAGCGATTCGATTTAATAAAAATGTAAACTAAAAGCTGATATATCCTCAGGGTAAAGTACAAAAAATATAAAATAATGTGTTAACAAGTCCCAAAAGGCGCTCTTTTAAACCGTTTACATAAAATGTATATGAATCATGATATCAGCCATTAAATCGAAATAACAATGGCGGTTGCCTGTGACAAGCCACATACACAATCTCATTTATTATCATTTTGTACGAAATTAAATAAGCCATTAGTCATTGAAAATCTCTCGTCGGGGGAAACGTGAAGGATTCAAATTGTAATTTTATAAAAAGCCGCGATAAAAGGAGTGTCATCCACAATTTGCGGATAGCCTGAAGAGGATATTTAATGCTAATTGAATCAATTGCAAGAAACGATAGACAGCTTGGCCAAAGGTGCGAAAATTTTAACAATTGTTTCAAATTTTCGGAATAAAACATTGTTTTTTGATCAACTCCAAGTTTCATCAAGATAAAATTAACATTATAAAATACTAGCTTTTGCCCGCGACTTCGCTCGCGTTAAATTCAGCGTAACACAGTTCCCTTTCGTAATTTACAGGTACCTGCTACCTGTAGTTTTTGCCCTTGCACCTTATTTATTGTAATAGAAATGCTAAGTTTTCCCTTTTCTTCTCTCTTTCTCCCTAGCCTATGTCCGTCTCCAGGGTCCCAACTATCTCTGTACCAAAATTAATCAAAATCGGTTTAGCCATTAAGGCGCGTAGACGTAACAAACAAACTCACTTTCGCTTTTATAATATTAGTAAGGATGCCTTTTGAGCCCAATTAAAAGCAATTTACACAAAAACTCTCAAGCTTTAAGAGCTTCATGGATATTTGTAGTTGAAATTTAAAGAGAGGGTTAAACTGCGAACACTGAACTTTGAAGATAAAACACATCAAAGAGAATTTAATAACGCCACAATATTCGAAAATTGCGAGAAACCAATAATTAAAATTCTTATGGATGCATTAGGATGACGATAATTTATTTTCATCATAATCAGTAAGTTTATTCAATTAGGAGAGGTCTGTATTTCACAAATAATTGAAAAATTAATGAGTAAACAAAAAATCTTTGACATTGAAGAGAACATAATGTAATCGACCTCAAATGAATATGCTTCTAAGAAACTTCATTCCCAAATTCTATTACGCTACACAAACGAAATTACTCAATAAGGGGAGTGCATAGCGAAACAAAAATTAGACTTGACGAAGATGTTGAACTTGCAGATTATAAAGTTTAAGGGGCACTGAATTTTATAGCTAACACGAAAAGTAACGCAGTCAGCAGCTAAAAAACCGAATGGGCGTACAATGGTAAAATAAGTAATCGAATTTAAAGCAGGAATCCGAGCAAAAAGTTCAATCTGTTTACCGTAAATATTTATCAATTTAAGAAAACGAATCAATGATAACTTCATAATCACGTCCAAATCGAGTCGTCAAAACCAGTCGCTCAATAAGGCAAATTGTAAACTTTCGGAACATGACCTTCCAAGTTCAGATGCGAATTGAACCCCTCCTCCACCCCCCCCCCCCCCCCAGAGCCCACTCCCGTCGGGCCCGGCCCGCATTGCAGTGAAACAGAAGGACGATGCGAAATAAGAAACAGACCTGTATCAAGTCTTTTAAATCCTTTGATTCTACTCAACGATATGACTCCTCGCTTGGTTTCAAAGTCGACGACCTCCTTATGTACTGTATTGAACTGCACAATTCTTCATTTGCCGTTGAGTCGAGGCTCTGAATGCTAATTTGGGAGCCAATAGCAGATAGGTTGGTCGAGCAACGATGAAAAGACAATTGGCTATTTGTTGCCAGGGCTCAGGGGGCAGGTTCGTAATAAAACGCTGTGGAAGCTTCAATAGGGCTAGCCAAACCTTGACACCTCCCGGTAAACGAGCAGAGGTCAAGGTGGTCCTAATGCGTTTACGGCTTTCAACCTTGCGCACTTTATAGTCATCGGACGGCCCTGAACGGCCGTTTCTTAAATCCTAAAAATAAAAGAAGAATAAAATACTCGTATAGACCAGATTTTGCTTTGATGTGGAATTTATGGATGAACCATTCAGAGTTCATTTTCTTTGAAACCTTGAACGAGATTTTTGTCTTGATAACAATTTTCTTTTATATTGAGGCAATGACTCATTTTGATAGGAAATAAGCTACTAATCAATCCAAATCGATTGTATACCTACAGAGTGATTGCATTACAAGAAGACGTGACCGTGAAAATAATTGACACTGTCGCTAACGACACATGTTGAAGAAATAACATGCTAGCAAGATCGATATTGGCCACAACAAATGAATTGAATCTGATGCCTCCAACTATTCCATTACCAATTGGTCGGAATATTTGATATTTACATAACTATGTTTAGCACCGTAAATGTGAGAAATTCTTGACATTTTCCTCGAGGCTGACACGATGAGTCACCAGCGTCCTTCACCTCAGGCCGGCCGCACCGTCCGACATCC
The DNA here is from genome assembly GCA_905475445.1 of Ochropleura plecta. NCBI lineage: Eukaryota > Metazoa > Arthropoda > Insecta > Lepidoptera > Noctuidae > Ochropleura > Ochropleura plecta. The sequence continues at coordinate 15,729,345 of FR997727.1, read as the reverse complement.
GCATTCACAATTTTCCCCGCTAAAACCCTCTCTCGACGAGCACAGCTTACTCACGTCACATTTTAATTCATTCTTAGCTCTGACGTAAATGCTACGATTCTTCTACAAAAGCCTTTTAAGCACGCTGGCAGCATACTTAAATGAAATGACTCAAATGTTTGACCTTTCGGTCTTGAAGAACAGGCGCCGTTTAGAAAGAAAGTCAGTAGCCAATGTCAAGAGAAACAACTTTCTTTAACAAGCTCTATTGTCAGAAGTAATGTATCATAAAATCGTGCAGTTGGTTGATTGGTCAACGAAGACATTACGAGAAAGATGAAAGAAAACAACAACTGTTACCCAAGCAAAAAGTAACGCGAATCATTGCGATTACGACACAGTCGCAACATTACCACACTTTCTCCGCAGAACAAATCGCAAAATAGTAAATGTCGCAAAGTAAATTAACCGCGAGCCAAGAAAATTGTTTGTAAAGCCTTGTGTTCACTCAATAAAACATGTACGAGTCAGCAAAATAAGCCCAAACTATTGTGTTGACAAAAAAATATTGAAGAAGTCCTTGATACGCATTTATACGCAATGCTATTTTATGAAATAGTGAAATTCATGGTCATTAACAAAACACGCGACAGTGAATGTAGCGGTAGGTCCCAATGGTCCCACCCATGCGATTAGGGGAGGTACTGCTATACTACGAGTATTCTATTTGCTATTGCAACAATAGAAATATTTGTTTAATTACATAAGCAGCCTCAGGTATGGACCTAAAAAATCAATTGCCTGTGTTAATTTTAGTTTTTTAGGTTTATACCATGGTATTGGATTTGTTGAAATATCATAAAAATACAATTAAAGCATTTGCTTGCATTATTATGCTATTAACGCACAATAATAATGCAAGAGATGAAAGTGGAACGCACCTACAAAACTTTGCTGTCACGTAACGTCAAGTTCATTTGCTAATTGAACGAGCCGGCCTTTCATAACTCGGACGAGTACCATCACCTTTCATATGCCAGACCGCCAGACGCTTATTTGTTTATATAAATTCGTAACGAAAAATGATTTTGTAACATTTCACACTGAATATTTTCATGAATTCAGATGAAAGCTAAATGAAACATATACTTTTGATATTTATCATGTGCCTTTTCCAACTTTATTGGGGACGGTTTCCAGTCTTACTGGATGCAGCTGAATGCCTGTGTTTTCACACGGAGCGACTGTCCATCTGGCCTAGTTAGTACTTGGTAATAAATAGGGTACACCTTGATGACTGATAACTACTGTCATAGATCTTCAAAATAACAGCCGGGACCAACGGCATAACGTGCTTTCCGAGACTCGGAGCAAACTAGGTATGTAATGAATGGCAACCCATCAACAGAACAACCTTAGCAAGCGCAGCACCTCAAAGACCGACCCATGCGACGGTTAATGACATATCTCAATATTAATTTTGCAGATAGATGAGATTAAATATGAGTTTCATACAGTTGTTGCAGATTTATGTACATACCGACCCGCATACATTGCATCGTATTTTGCAAGGCACGCATAACAACAACATTCGAAAGTGTGTCAAGATTGCAATAGCAACGTGGAGCCGACGCGATGCGCTAAGCGGGAAACGCAACACATTGTAAACATTTACCAACGATGTTAGGCCTTCCGATTTATTTCCGTTGGATCCCAGTTTTTGATCCCATTTTTTAGGTATTAACGATGGGTCCCATTTGATATTACCATTGAATCCCATTTTATGACAACATGTGTACATTTCAGAAGAAAAGTGATTTACTTTTATTAAATATTTCAAAAACACCGTGTGTGTATTTTGGATTTTTTAGGATTGTTGCCACTGGGGAATAAATGAGACAAATGATGTACTCCAAATAGTACTAGACTGGCATGAGTTAAAAATGATCAGGTTTATTTGTGATGTTTATAAATAAATAAATATGAACGCCTTCAAAACTCAAAAAGCCTCTAAGCTCAAAAAAAAATACTGCCGTCATAATTTTTCCATATTTTTTTTTTATATAATGTGGCCGTTTCTTGCACACAGGTCACAGTTTTAACCTAACCTTTTTTTTGTAAATAAGTAATTATCCTAATCTTATACTATGCTAAATAGTTCAGTTCCGGGTAAACAACTAAAAACAATCTCTTTTTTCTATAAATGCAAGTCGTTTGTGGCACTCGCCGGCCGCTACCGCGGCACCGCTCGCTCCGCTCGCTCGGCTCGTGCGTAGGAGGTCACAGTTTTAACCTAACCAAACCTAGTTCCCGGTTTCTAATAATTTGTTTGGGTAATGAAATTTTGTCCAAATCTTTTCGGAAAAACGGCAGGCACCCGTTATTCTAACATAACCTATCCACATACCCAAATTTCATCCAAATCAGTCTAGAAGTTTGAGCGTGTTGGAATAACAAACATACATACAAAATTTCGCCTTAAAATATTATTGTGATTTTGTTGTTGGATGTACCCGCATTCAGATGTTTTTAAACATCTGGGATCCAACGGAAATAGTTTTTGGGATTCAGTGGCAATAAAACGTATTTTTTTAGTATTTTTCAAATTTGGGATTCAACGGAAATATATAATAATGTTTTGTGGGATCCAACGCCAAAAATATTAAAGTGGGATCAAAAACTGGGATCCAACGAAAATAAGCGGGCCTTCCGCGTTACCAACATTAAAATTCATTATATTTCCGATGCAGAAATGTATAGTAATATTAGAGAGTCGCCACAAAGGGTGAATCATAATATCACGCCTGTAGTACCCGAAAGGTGAGGCAGAGTTGTCTCTAATAGTACACTCACTTATTTTAAGTGTTTTGTAATAGGGGTAAGCGTAATACTATCAACCGAGCAAGAATCCAGATTGCGTGAATGCTACTGAGAAATTTCTGGCGGAAAATCCAATAAAACTTTTGTCCGACCCGAGAATCGACCTCATCCTCAGTAGCCACGCTTACAACCACTAGGCCAACAAAGCAGCAGGGTGAATCATGTGTAGAGCACAAACGAATCCTAACATTCAATTCCAGAGCTAGTAACTCTAAATAAAAGAACTTTGCATTGAAAGGATAAATATATATAAATAAGTAAACAAAAATAAAATGGAGGTGTTCATTAATGAGCACTGTTCATTAGAACCCATTTCACTAATCTACGCAGACACATAAATAAAATTGAATTGAGTGGGGAACAATAAAAATGTAAATATCGATCATAACGGGCCAGACATTATTGTACGTTGTGGCGGGATGCTTCCCATTCTTTTCTCTTTATACGAGTTCATGATAGGGATGTGAAATATCCATATCGATTCGTCTGTTGTTGACGACGCTCAAGTCGGAGGCATAACGGAACCAAATTGGCCCGAAAATGTCACATGTTATTTTTAGCATTGTGAAATGAAGGAACAGAGAGAGTCAAATTTCCATGCTTCTTTCAATAGAGGCCACGTTTTCACAGTATGACGTGCTACCTATTCGTCAGCTTATGAATAGAAGTGTTTTCGAAATCTACTATTAGGAATAATCAGCCAGCTATTGTTTCCAAATTTGTTTACGACGACGACGCCCACGAACATACTCATCGCGTATCAAAGAAGGGTAAAGGCAATAATGTATCTTGATTAATGATTTTCTTTCTACTGATTTGGAATTAACTTGCTTTGGTTCACGGGTCTTGGCTATCGACACACAAAGACTTAAAAACCTATACTGCCTTTAGTTTCTTTTTCTCGCCGTAAAAACCATCCTGACTTCAACGAATATAAAAAAAAGAATTGGTAAAATTGGTCCAGCCGTCGCGTTGTTGAGTTATGCGCTTACCAACACACATCTTGCGTATATTTTTATATTATAGGTGTAGAAGAGTCTTTGACGAAAAAGTGTTTCAAACTTCAAATCATCACCTACTAACTACTTTGCCTGTTCGAAACTAAGTCGGGGTCGGCTTGCAGTCTTACCGATTTCAGCTGATAAAATAATAAAAAAATACCAGCCTATTACTGTCCCACTGCTGAGCAAAGGCGTCTCCTCATACAGACAAGGTACGAGCATTGGTCATCACACTTGCTTAAGAGTTGGCTATTTCAGAGTTATATTAATTATAAGCAGCTGAATACTTGTATTTTAAAAGAAGCAACTGCATGTCCGATCTCCACATCACATTTAGTTCTGAGTAATAATAAACCCTTTGGTAAGACTGGTTGTCACTGTTAGGCCACTGACTAGCTGTAACGACTATCAAAGATCTACAAAGAACGTGCTTTCCGAGGGACGGTGGGGACTTGGTATGTAACGGCTGGGCTCATCAGACCAACCTAGGCAAGCCCAGCTTTAGCGACCCGAACGGCTGTTATTATAATGTATACATATATATAAAAATATCTAATATATAAAACTCTCGTATCACAATGTTTGTTCCCATACTCCTTCGAAACGGCTCAACCGACTCTTATGATTTATTTTTATGCATATTCAGTAATTATGAGAATCGGTTACTATCTATCTTTCAAACCCCTATGTGAGAAGGGGACCTGAGCAGCGGGTGAAACCGCTGGGCATAGCTAGTAATATATTAATAATAATGCCACTGTTAACAACTTTTTAAGAGCAATGAAAAAACATGTTTGTATTAGCAATAAAATGGCCCATGTTTAGTCTTCGGTTTCGAAAAAAATATTGCAAAAAGTCTGGCAAACATTTCAAACATTGGTATTATGTGTATATAGCCACAAAGCCATTATAGGTCTAAATATAACAGACCGATTGTGTTTAATGTCGTGTTCTGACCCCAAACTCTTCGTGACGGACACGAACCGTACACTGCGAATGCGGTACAGCACGCGAGCGAATTACGCGATCGGGTGAACGTTCCATAGTAACTTTGTTACAATTTCGTGACATTCAACACCGAACATTGCGCAATCACTACAATCTAATAAACAAAATCGCACTGAAGTCAATTTCAATAACGCGCTTTTGGCTAAATTGCTTGTCTATTACCGAGAAATCTTATTTCGCACAGTCACGACACTATCAATGTCCTATTACCTAGACCTGAATGTACAATTACACCACGGGTGTACAATTACAAAGAGACAACAGCTACTCCGCAAAACGGTGGGTAATAACTATCCTAGTATTTCATGACAGTGCGACTGCGCCGCGCGCCGCAGCGCTTTCTGATATTCCATCTGGGTAAGCGGTAACAATACTGCGAAACTACGAAGCATTCCGGTGCGTCACGCTGTTGTACACAACAGATAATGTCACGCAATTCAACGTTCCAATAGCAAGCGCTATTGTGGAGCCATAGAACAGTGCTGAGGGAGTGAGGGAACCAATTCGCATGGGGATATCACTCAACAAGAGAATACACTACATAATGGACTCCATTACCCCTGATCCTTGTCTTTTATAAAGGCACGGGAGATAAGCAGACGAAGGAACAGCTTCACAGACAATGATTGATGCCTCGTGCCCTCAGACTGACAAGATAAAACGTAATATATTCCACAAGGTTTATCTTACTCTGTGGCTCAATACGAATACGCACAAGATTATAGGCCTTTCTAAACTGTAATGAATGTCAAATCTGTGGAATAGCTTCATGCCTAAATGAACAGACGGTTGTTATTTATCACATCGTGTATCAAACGAACTTCATTTGAGCAGACACGTTATTATTAGGATAGAAATGAATCATGCGCTTACCTTCAAGTATGATCCGTAATATTTCGTGACGTAGGGGCTGTCACATTGTGACAGCACCATGATCTCCTGCTGGATGTCCTCGATTTCATCTTCAGCTTCTTCTAAGTCGATTATTTTAATAGCGACCACTTGCTGGGTCCTGTTATCGACACCTTTAAACACTTCACCAAAGGAGCCTTTGCCGATCTTCTCCTGTTTCGTGAAGATCAGCTCGGGGTCGACCTTCTGTTGAACAAAAAAAAATGAAAATGTTAATAATCTAATAACACGAACACAATAAAAAATACTAACAAAATTCTATCAACGCGCACCGGGGTTAAAAATCTATAACTTCAAAGGAAATACACAACTGATTTAAAGTAAGCTTATCTCATTAACAATGTTTCTATCAAGGAAAGATTTATTGTTTCGCATAATTCAAGGAACAAAAACAAATTTACGTGAATGTGGCAAAGTATCATGTCATGAATACGAAGACACGTGCCTTAATTTAAAAATAAACGAGCTAAACAGACGGGGCGGTACATAATTTCACGTTAAGCGTTATTTTAGGTGCCTTATTTATACGCAAATATGATGTTCAAAAGCAATGATTGATTATTCATAGCGTGATGTGAAATATTCATACGCACGAGCTGTGAATATGATAATTGTATTTTTTTGTCATTTTTACGAGCTCTATATCCTTGCTTTTTACTTCGGCTGGGACTCCCACAATCTCCCACAATACACATGATATTCAAATGTCCACATGAAATGATTATTATAAACTAAGTGTTTTCAGTGTATCGATCATTATCATATCTTTCAAGAAAGTATTTTAGACCTTGACGCAATGAGTATGTTAGTAATAAGAATGGAATTCGATAAGGATCGATTAATTGATGATAGTTGAAAAACAAGTTTTAGATAACTTAACCACTACACACAATAACAACAATCAAGTATTTTTAAATGGACAGATATCATTCTGGTTCGATATTTTGAACGAATATAACGAAATACAAAAATTTCACCTAAAAAACTTCCTTTTCATGGAAATGAGGTTTTGTGTCAATGGGTTGTAGGTAACAATGGTTTCAAAAGCAGACATAAATTCATCAGCTAGCGGTTAACAGTTATCTGTTTTAAGTAGGGGTACCGTGGCTACAGCGAGGTTACGTTATCCACGATTACATTTCGCGGGTGACTCAGTTTGATTGCTTGGTCAGGCGGACAGACCTCTAATCAGCGAATGCTTCGTCAGCTTTAAGCTAAACCTCATGTTATTCCCTTACAGTCTAGACATGAGATTATTATTTAAGATGTTTTATTTGCAGTATCTTGCTGTCACACAAATAAAGCGGTAAAGGTGAAACCTTTTGGTATTTAACTGACATTGCATGTCGAGTCAAGGTCTCGCGCTGCAAGATGCAATAGGAGTTAACATTCCTCTACATGACGCTACGAAAACTTAATCGAACACATTGGATTTATTTATTGATGAACAGAAAACTGTAAGTAAGGGAATTGCATAAAGATACTGAAACACTGAAATCGGATGGGTTTACTTATCTATTTAATTCAAACCGGAAAACTCAGGAAACTGCACATTAGGAATAATTTTGTGCCAGTCACACAATTAATCATGAAGTAACAATTAGATAAAATGTTGTTATCTATAAGGATGCAACAAAAACAATAACAAGGAAACGACTGACTCATACGTGAATTGAAAAGTACAGAGTTGAGTTGAGTAGTTAATTACACGGAATACAGAATCAGCGTCGCAAAAGCCCAAAATAAAAAAAAACACGACCCAAAAAGTATTAAAGGCTGCATGTTCGCAATCGTTAAAATCGTGAGATGATAAAATGAAGTTGTTTAATAAAATATCTGGTGATGCTATCGATCCAATAGCTAATTCATGGAGTGAAACCCACATTCCTTGGAACATACACGCGAGGAAAAGACGGCGCTACAAGTGCTCTTAACATGAAGCAAATTGAAGTATACTTTTCAACCAATTATTATCCAGATATTTTGATTTAGTACTCATTTGAAATGTTGTACAATATCATCTGCCAAGCCTTTTCCAAACTATGTTGGATTCGGCTTCCAGTTTAACCGGATTCAGCTGAATACCAATATTTTTGCGACATTATCAGTACATGCGTCTACAGATGCAAATTGCGTTTTAAAAATATTGGAGAAAAGCAGAAAATTTTAAATGAGATCTCGACGAAAGCTTCATAGTTTCCACGTTGCGATAAGTACAGCACGTGGATCGTTTTATCCGAGTTGAGACGGCACGAGACATAGTCGGAGGGGGACGTGACTGGACTACCAATGAGCTCCGCCAGGGAGCATATTGAGACGTAAATCTTCTTATTTTTAATCTACTTGAACAAGCAGTAAATAAAACTGTTTTAGGTTTAAGCAATGCTATTCGAATCAGTAACAGCGAAAGAGTAGTTTCATTTATCCGGGCCTGCTTCCAATAATGTCGAAGCAATAGATAAGAAGGTGAATAAATCGAACATTGCGAGTGAATTAGAGGATTTCTAGCGAAGAACTGGAAATATTTGTCTCGTTTACGCAAATTTTATGCATACTTTGGAGAAATCTATTTAGGTTTCTAGTTTAGAAACTAACCGACTAGACTTTAAAGACTGTTTTTTTTTTAAAATAAAATAAACAAATTTTAAGGTAGATGTTATTTTTTTATTTAAATGTTTAAAGCCGAGTCTACACTCAGTTTTACTCAAACATTTTTTTTATAAATTAGTGCAAGTAGAATGAGCTTTCGTGGAAGTCAGGAAGTGTACATAAAAGCCATACCCTAAAAGCAGGTACCCAAACAACAAGGTAGGGACGTAACATCATTATATATTGTTAAAATGCCACCCGTAAGGGACTCTGAAAAAAGGGATGATAAAGTAAAAGGCTCATCTTTGTATGAACAAAAAGGCTTTTTGTGTTCGGTAAGCCAATTTCACACGAGCTTGTAAAGTATGGGATCAATTTGACTGACGAGACTTAAAAAACTAATATACATATTAGTAACAGTACAGTCCAAGAGAAAAAAGTATATCTTCTCTGTTTGTATTTCCCTGCCTTTTATTTAAACTGTGTGCAAGATAAATTAATGCAGAATCAACCAAATCTTTACTATCCCAACTTATATTACAAAAGCGAAAGTGAGTTTGTTTGTTACGTCTTCACGCTTAAATGGCTGAACCGATTTTGATGAATTTTGGTACAGAGATAGTTGGGACTCTGGAGACGGACATAGGTTATTTACTTTTTTAAGTGAGAAATGAGGGAGAAAGAGGAAAGAAAAGGGAAAACTTAACTTTGCTATTACAATAAATAAGGCGCAAGGGCAAAAACTACAGGTAGCAGGCATCTGCAAATCAGGAAAGGGGAACTGTGTTACCCCGAATTTAACGCGAGCGAAGCCGCGGGCAAAAGCTAGTATTTTATATTTTTATTATAGGTAAATTGGAATGCATTGAGCACATTTTCATTTGGAAATGTATGTAGGTACCGATGTGAAATGTCAACACTTCGATAAACGTATTTTTTCCTTTATCATTAAATTGAGCTAGATAAGATTGTTTGAATAAATTAGATGTATGAACTTCTGAAACTTGTCCATCATCACTTCAAAGAAAGCTTTTAAAAGCTTAATATTATGCGAAAAGTTTCGGTACAAAATAAGTGGTTAAGATAAGAAAGGAATATAAAAGTTATTTTACAGTCGGCGAGGGGAAAAGCCCCTTTGAGTTCAACTAAAAGATCAGAGCAAAACCATATATGTAACATTGAGGATTTGTTTTATTGATAGACAATGTCTAAAGATTAAATGATTAAACGTTATCAGGAGGCTTTACTAACATCGTTATTTATTTAACGTATCTACACAATATAGAGAAGAAAGAACAATATAATTGATCTTTGATTAATACCAACAAAACTTTTTACAAATCAATTGGTAGTGTTAGCCCCCAACCAAAAAACGCGAGTCTTTTAAGTTTGAAGTGCGTATGTGTATTTGTGTGTCTGTCTGTGGCAGTGTTCTTAGAGATGGTTCATAAAAATCTATTCCGCCATTTGAAGATCATCACTTGTTTTCTAGTTGACAGAAAAAAAAAATATAAACTGCGCCCCGCGGCTAGTTTATAATTTAATTACTATTATAATAGGTAAATTTTCTGTGACTGCTTATCCTTACTAATATTATAAAAGCGAAAGTGAGTTTGTTTGTTTGTTTGTTACCTCTTCACGCTTTAATGGCTAAACCGATTTCGATGAATTTTGGTACAGAGATAGTTGGGAACCAGGAGACGGTCATAGGCTATTTAAAAAAAAAAAGTGGGATGTGAGGGAGAAAGAGGGAAGAAAAGGGAAAACTTTGCGTTGCTATTACAAATCAATAAGGCGCAAAGGGAACTGTGTTATCCCGAATTTAACGCGAGCAAAGCCGCGGGAAAAAGCTAGTCCTTCATAGATTCTAATCGCGATAAATGATTGGAATCAATATACACATTATTTGACCGACAATGCAAACATCGTCTGTGGACATAGTGGTTCATTTATACTTATGTGAACATTAAAAAGATTCTAGAAACTGCTCTGTAACAAGACTTTTTGCCACTAAAGATTACACTTTACGCAGGTTAAATAGAATGACGTAAGCTAGGGCGGCGTCAGATCATCCTGCATCCCAGACAGGCAGGCCCTAATGGAGTGTTATTTTTATAATACTTTATACGTTTTATCCATGGCCGTCCATTGTGAGATAAGGTACACACGCGATAAAGCTGATGTTAATTTTTTGCCACGATAATCTCACTTAATAAGAGTCACGTCCACAGATTGCTACGGCCGTGATTGAGCTGTGTCGTAAACCACGCCAAACTGTTTTGGTATTTAATTTCTAAAACGTTGGTCAATTTGTCTTGCAAAACTTGACAGTGTTTTGATTATACAATGTGTGTGCATTGTTGGAGTTCTATTATTTTAAGTTGTGTTCTTGAAAATGGTTTCCAATTTCCTTTATTAACTCCTTTTAATACTCAATACTTTATTGCATCCCATAATGTATATAACGTATTTTAGAAACGCTTTCAAAGTTTTTTGTTTCAATAGTCTTCCCGACTTCGCATGGATTGCTAAAAACATCTGGGCTTATACTATTCCTGGATGGGAGAATACCCAGACTATATAATATGTATTAGCAAGAGAGATGTTTTAAGCTTTTAATGACATCTCTAAAACCTAGGATAACTGCGGCCCTAGGGGCTCCGAGACCAGCGCAGACCACTCTCGTTTTTTAATTTATATTGATGTCATAAATTAAAGCTAAGTAATAATAACTTGTTTATGGTAATGGCTTATTCAAGTAACATTAGAACTAGTTTTATCTGTTTTAATTAGCACATACCAGTCTTTTCAATTAAAATTGTATGTAACAAATGCAACAACTGATTAAATATGCCTAATCGAACAGTAAACAGGAAACTTGACCGAAAATTATGAGAAAAAATTACGTTACAAAAAATGGGACACCACTTTGTAAATAACAATTATTTTAACATATCAAATTATAATTGTTAATAACCAAATAGTGCCCGTTCGTGGCATATGCGTTACCAAGTTAAAGTAATTATACTTTCATGATAATGTTATCTGTCGCAATCCAGTCACGATCCCCGCTGCTTTTATAACGCAACATTGACCTTGTTGCAAAAGAAAAGTCAAGTACTGGTTACGCAGCTTGAAGACAAATGGATTTGATGCTAATTACGGATTGCAATGGACAACCTATTTATTGAGGACCTGATTCATTAAGGATTTAGTGGATTCTTATGTTATGAATTCTATTGATATACTCAAAGTTTAGGTATTGATAACGGGCTGGTCACCGCAAATTCACGTCCAAATCGCGTAGGAAAAATACTACAAATGGACAAAATATACATTCGACTATTCGAGCATTCGACGTCAAATGGGACATATTTAAAAAGCTTGAATATTTAATGATCGTTTTGTGCAAAATATTGTGTATTTAAACCGTAGAGTAAAATAGCGAATCCAAGTTTAAAGTGCTTTCAACGTTAAAGACAAGCCTCCGTTATATTTCGCTGAAGGTAGTCACCTTAACGCCGGTGTCCTCGTACCGTAAACAGAACAGCCTCACTTACGACTACATTTACTATTCATTAGATACTACCCTATATAGGAAATCGTCTTACACAGGCAGCACCGGCACTCTGTAAAAAGGCCAACGGCATGCGTTCGGCGAACACACATTTTTTGCTGTACCTTCGTAAGAGTTACGTAAGTAAGTAAACATGGACCAGTCTGACGACGGAGTCGTGAGAAAGTGGGCAAGTAAACGAGGAAATTATTAGAACTCTAGTTTATCAACATTCATCAGCACGATTTAAATTGCAGTATTAAAGTTTTCAACTAATCTATCAAAAAAATATTTCGGTATGATATCTAGCATATAAGTAACATCTAATGGTTGTCATGTAACAAGGGTTACACACGTCGAGTTCCTGCCAGAGAGAAATGGCAGTTCGTGTCGAATGACGCGTGCGCAGCCGATATCCGACACGCATTGCGAGAGACCAGGAAATAAATTGCAGCTATAAAAACAGTCGATCAACTCACGCACATTATACCAGGACATGAAAGTACATACTGAACGCCTAGAATTACAAGGCGGTTTGCTTTCCATGTTTCACTTACATTATTTCCAGTATATCGGTTTTGTGATGGCCGGACGGGTGCCGGACGCGCAGGCTGTGGGGGGACCTTAAGCTGTCGTCGGTCAAAAGACGAGACATGACTGCCTGACCAACCCCAACGCCCGGGCCCGTTACTCCCATGTGGCAAAGAATACGATGACTGCGGTCTCAAATGTCTTGTTGGTGGACCAGACAGTAAGGGACCATTTGGCCCAACTTGTGGCAAGGGACCCGGAGGTCCTTGAACATAATGATATTGCGGTGGATTCGACACCGCCGCCCCCCACATATTATACTACACGTCTTGAGTCACTCACAAACACTGCACACACCAAAGATCACCTCATCACATAGATATTGGTAAAGCACTGACATCCAATGGCATTTTGTTAGTTTCACCTGTCGTCTTATCTCCTAAAACGACGATAATTACAAATTAGCCAATCGTTTCACTGTATATTCTTTTAAACATTTGATAACGGGCACATTTTCTATCGGCTACCAGTCGGTAGCGAGTGATCCAGGCCACTGTTCGCGATGGAAAGACAGCTTGAAAACATGAACGCCTCGAAAGCAACCGTCACCGGACGCAACCGAGACGCGTAGAGAATTAATTTATGTTTGATGGTCGATTGTTTGTCCACAAAGGCCTCTAATGATCTAAAAACTATTTTGGACGACTTTGCAAAGACGCTTGTTAATAAATCTTCACTAGAGCAATAATGTATAATGACAAGGCATGCAGGTATCCCAAGTGTTTCCCTTGGAAGCTGACAGACCACACCGTTCGATTATATCGGGAGTTTTAGGGCACGACAAAGGCATGCCGTTTATGTACCGAAGACGTTAATCGAATTTTAATCAGCACCAGTAACTGCATGAAGTGGGTCAGTCAATAAAACAAGAATAGGGACAGTCGAAATGTAAAAGTTCACATCACTGAATAACAACATTCAGTGGCAACTTTGATTCTAACGTCACTACGGTCACCGCTACACGGACAGTTTCCACACCACCGGCTGTTAGAGAAATCTGTTTCCCGACACTACAAATCCATCATGATGGATGGCGTGTGAGTTTCAACGCATTTGAATGTAGACTGGTTGCGTGTTGCGAGTGGTTGCCGAGCGTTCCACACCGGCCGTCCTGGCGATTGCATTATGATTTTTTCGCAAGGGACCGCGGGGGTGAAGCGAGAGCGCGGGCGGCGAGCGGCGCCAGCGGAGCGTGCAGCGGCGGCTGCTCCGGCCGCTCAACGCAGCGAAACTCGCGCGCAGACTTCATGTACCCAGCAGTGCATAAGTATTCACAGCTATTCAATGTTATTGCCATATCATTTGCTCGTCGCCAGCGATCTACAAATTATGCAGATGCGGGTAGAGTCCGCGATACTATCGCTCCACATACCAGCAAAATAGAATTTAACATGAATGAAATTACTAGCATTGCTCCTTTGGTAATAGCAAAAGTTATGTAGACAAATTTCAAATACCTGCCGTACAAAAAAAATATGACAATTGCTATGGCCTAGAAACTTATGAGAAACTTGGAACTAACACATTGGAGAAGCATGCATGTGTAATTGCCGGTTCACAAAAAAAAACGATCTTTATCAATAGCTGCCAAAACATGCCAAGCAGCAAATGACTCGCACAGCCATAAGCGATCTGTCAAACGAGCGTTCCAGTTAGCGACCGCGAAAGTCAGCAAGACAAAGGCATTACAAAACTTTCGTTGAGGAGCCGCACAACGAGTGTCTGAATTTGAACGCACAATAGGAGATACATTAGTATTCAGTATGAGGACGGTCGGGCATGGCATCGGTAGAGTGTCGCGAGGAGTCACCGGCCGCGCCGCCGTGCATTGAATACGGTCCTTTCTGAACTGGAAGGAATTCTATGCGTTTACGGCAGTGCTACGCATCGCCATAAGCGTTCGACATTAGGCAATGCGGCCCACATACATTTACATTATTTGGTTTACGGTCCGTTACAACCTTTTGTAGGTTCTGTCATGGTTTTCATAACAATGTATTTTTTTGTTTTTGTTATTATAACAACGAAACTTCACCAATACGGTAGTGATTATATGAACTAAATACATTCACAAAGTAATTCATTATTAATAGTACAATTTTTGACAGGGGCACGGAGACATCAACAGGTGTGCAAAGAGGCGTGGGCTTTGTAGAGGAATTCAACGAGGTCGCGTCATACTCGACAGTTTAAATGTTATCAAATTAATATGAATGGTGTTATGAGAAACGTCACGTGAACTCAGGGGGATTATAATCTACAAGATGAATTAACAATTTGGCTTCATACTATCTAGACTCTAGATAGTAGTATTCTTTAGATTCTAGAGAATAATGGACGATGTTGATTGATCACTTCGCTGCTTTACTTATGAATGAATATAACCACAACCACTGTCACTTTTAATGCAGCTATATTCATTATAAACAGGGATCAAACGGTATTAGTTAAAAACAAAAGCATCCAACCGGCAGGCGGCGATGCCTACGCGTGACTAAAATCAACGACAACCAACACCGACATGTACTACAAAGAATGGAGACAACCTATCTAGGAACAATGATTCTGCACAAAAACTTAGACACGATCGTGGGCCAATATAAAAAAGAAGCCTTTTAAAATGGAGTTTTAGTCTCGAGCTCGACTAACACGAACGATTCGGATAATGTAGAAGATGAACGTGATATGCCTCTCTAAACACTTAGTAGTACAACAACTGTTTGAATGAAACCATCTTAATTCCCTATATCAGTTGGTCGCTCAGACAAAGCAAGGTAAACGATAAGAACTGTTATCGTGATACATTACATTCCATTCGCTATGTACTGTGAAGATATTTGATAAGAGATCTTGTGAAAATTACAACTCTAGGATGTACTAACAAAGACAAAGTGTCTTATGAAATCAAATTCGCATTTTAGCGATTCTATTAACATCAGTCTTTACCCAATACGCTATAATAGAAATGGAAACATCAATGATCGAGTCCATGATAATCTAAATATAGGTGTAATCGTTAGTCTAGTTTATAGGGATCCGAACCAAACTAGAGTTTGGAAACATTCAGAGCATAAATCTTCTAAACGCATTGGTTGGAGAATTTATAGCCGCGATTTAGTTTTCACTACGATAAACTGTTCAATCCCAAAGCTGTAGCGCGAGAGCATATTTCAAGGAAATTCAAATGAATATTTGAGGATGAGAAAATAAAAAATTCAAGCAAGGAATGCGCTTTTAAAGAATAGGTAACTACATTAACAAACGCATTGCTTGATACAATGGTTACTATGCAGGAACAGTAAACTGTCCCAGTTGGATGGTTCACACCTGCACAGTGCACAGCAGTAGCGGTAGAGTGACGTGAGCGCTGTTGCGGAGGCACAAAACATCCCATTTGCGTCACATCGGAAACGCATTAAGCGAACCGACGACGCCATAAGAGCGCAATATCCGACCGGTGCCACTATACCGGTATTACTGCAAGCAACTACAAGCTCGACTTCACTAAATGTCGTTTACAAGCTAGATTTTTAAATATATTCAAAGTTAACCGTAAAAGGAGCGTAAAATAAACACATACATACATTATCAAAATGTTGACTTAAGTATGCATAAACGAAAATAGAAAGCGTAAGCTCGCCTCATCTTAAACTCTTAAATGAGTCGGCTTTCGCAACAAAGCAGTTTAATTGATTTAATCATGTAAATTAATTTATAAAGTCTTTAAAGGTATTTGTATTGCCGCTAATGTTGAAACCGACGGCCTTTGCAGTCGAGTTTTAACATTCATTCAAATAAGACATTTTAATGACGGAATAAAAGAGATGAACGAAGAATAAATAATGTGAAGTTCAGTCAGCAATTGAGCATAACAACAGGATTTACATTTTTCTCCTTGCGTAAATGTTTGCTATTTTCATCCAATTTTCTGTTACGCACACCAATCTCAGACAGTAAAGAGCTTTGTGTAATATAGTTCTCTTGCAGAAGGCATCTATTTTATATTACACTTATATTCTATTCAAAGGAGGAGTATTGAGAGCTTGGGACCTTTGTGTCCCAAACAAACAGTGTAATGTTTTTGTTCATGTTGTGTGTGGAGGTGTGAGGTGTGAACGATGTGCCTCGTCCCGGTTTATGTTTCCCGCCGGTACATTAACGGTGAAATAGTGTCGCAGTGTTTATTAGTGTTTTATAGTTCAGTGAACACTAGTTATAATTGCTAGTGGTTCATTAACAACAGTCGAGTTGAGTAGCTGTGAAAAATTGAGTATTTGTTAAATCCTGATTTATGTAATGTACGGGATCAGTCAAAGGGTGCTGCTACAATCACATTACTGAACTCTGCATGCAGTGAAAACGATTCTTTACTAAATTCGCAGGACCTACATCTATGACAGGTGTATGTTCTATGTTTGGATCTTGAATTAATGGTATCGTAACAAAATTCAGATAAAATGTGGAATTAAGTCAAAAATTATTCAATAGGAGCAGATAAAAATACACATACGATTATAAGAATGCAGCTGAAAAAACATTCCAATAAAGTTCTTTCGATTCAACATCGTCTCGCTGAAGAGTACTCGATTATTCAATGTACCATGTGTGGAGCCAATTCAACGACGGCAATCGTCCGAAAAGAGCTATTTCCACATGGCGCTCTGTGAAAAAAGAAAATCGACGTAGAAAACGACGTGCCGAGCCACAGGCAGCGCCGTATGTTGGAATACTTTTGAACAAACTTAAAGAAGTTACGTGAAAAACTATTTTAGAACACGAACTACGGGTTACTTTTGCGGACATAACTTTCGTTCTTACAGCATGTTTATTAACTGAAAGTTCATGCTAGTTGGTATGCTCGCCTTAAGGATTAAGTTCTGCAAACTAAAAAACCGTATTAAATACAGCCTATTTTACAAAGAGCAAGTATGAACACATTTTAATTGCGACAAAACCTAACCTACAGTGGTGCATTTACTAACAATCATAACGCAGTTGGCGCCGGTGTGATTCAGATGAATCTTAACAAATTGGCTACCGGATAAATTGTGTGCTTGTGTGTAAAACGGACCATTTCCTCTCGAGTGGTGGTGCAAAAACATCACGTTTTCATAGTAAAATATTATGCGTTTGTACTGAAACCTGACGCCGTGTTCGATGCGTTTGTTCGTGTGGCGTGCATTGTGTGAATGTGGGCGCGTACAACTACAATAATATAGTGTTTATTGTGTTGTCTAACAGAGCTGTAATTCCACTTCCAGTACCGTTAGAAAAGTTTGCGGTTGAAAATTTGAAACTTAGTAAAACGTAAGGATAATGATGTTCAGTTTGCATTAGCGCTCAATTCAAATACAGTTGATTCAGCGTAAAGAATCACAGACGAATAAAGGGCAATAAGTCAATCAAATAAAAGGACAAAACATTTCAAAAAGCTTATCAACACTTCAGTTATTCTTAGAAAGTATACCTCTCACATCAAACTTTGTATCTACTAAGCTCAAGGCGAGGTCACCCCGAAAGTTAGGCTCAATTTCCATGTATATTGCATAGTTGCTACCGAGCTGTCTGTAATGACAGTATAGTTAGCGACGGCACCACTGTGAATAGTTCAACAAAGTTATAACGAGACTACCAAATTAATTATCCACTAACCTATTTACATACGGGAGGCACTAACTAGATCGTAAATACTGGTCATTAATTAGTAAATCATGATATTGATTCAGTCACCAAAGTAGAGGGACAACGTTGCGTGACTATTCTTTTAAAAGTGCGTTTTTACGGATAATTAATTTCTAAATAGTTTACTCTCTATTATACAACACTTTCTCTATTGATAATGTTCATGTAAACGACTTAATTACTCTGAAACGGCAACCACTGTGATTATGCAAAAGAGGCCTCCTTTTACGATATAGTATCTCTTCAATTATAGATAGCTTTAATAAACGTCAGTCGGTCTAAGCTCTCACCAATTAAGCGCGCCTCTATTGACATTAAAACAGCTTCACTAATGGAGAAGCAATCAATATTGAATAATTACACCGTAATAAGAAATCGTGTTTCAATAAGGGGTGTTCTACTGAAAATAAATATTTAGGCAATAGTTTACTTGTGAGTAAATTATTACTTGACTGTAGCATTTAGAGTGCTCATTTAACAACATAGAAAACCATAAAATATTACTGAATTCAAATTTCGTTGTTACTTTATAACATTGCGCAGTGTTAAGACGAGATGAAACGTTACTTTTTTATGTTTCAATAAACTTTACAATGGTCTATTAGTATAGTGAATGACGTTTATTATTTCAGTTAAAAGTAGTGCTCACTAAAATGGGCCGTAAAACAATGCAATCTCATTATTAAAAATAATTTGCCCTATGTTGCGCGTGAGTTTATTAGAATGACGGTGACTTCATTCAGGCCTTGTGTTAAGTTTACTGCTACATTCGAGGTGCTCTACACTAATTTGTCGCTAGATTTACTACAGATGGTATTATTTTATAGGTATAATATGTATACTTAGCTGAATCACTGTAGTTTTGGAAAGTGTTTAGGGACAGCGACTAGAACGAACGGTCACGCAACATTAAATCGTCGATTAGAATGAACTCAATCGATTTAATGATTACTAAATATGGCAACACGTTGCGTCCAAGTTTCACTATAAATAAAACCTTTTTCTTTTACGACAAAAAGTTTTAAATAAACAGACATTCATTCCGTTGAAAACTTAATCCTATTATTTTGCGTAAATGGTTCGTTTGCTTACTCTTTGTAAGTTATCAATTATGTACAAGGCATAAAAGCGAGTAACATAATATTTCTTCAAGGCCATGCTGACACCGAACGAACGTCTCGCTAAGAACGTAATTAGCATGAATTTACAGTCGTATTGTGAATATGTAATGCGTAATATACTGTAGTGTCAGATACACACCTACGCGAAACGCTGTGACGAAATACTTAGCGCTGCTGAGTAATTACCATAACATGGGTAGGTAGTAAGTACTATGGGCTCTCTAGATTGCGAAAACATATTTCAGTCAATGTCACTCTATAACTCTTTAGTTCCCCCACAACCCAAGTTGTTAAGAGCTGTCACAAGCATTTCTATAAGCGGGGCAGACTTTCTCTTCCTTCCTAAATATACTAATCTAAATCCGTTTGTAAATTACCTAACCTTTTTTTGTAGAAACCTAAGATCCGTAGACCTAAAATAAAGACCTGGTACGGACACATCTTAGGACCTAAAACGAGACCTCAACGGTACAAAACAAAGGATTAAGAGCAAAGATAAAGCGTGGCTGGTGACAGGAATCCTGTTCTCGTAAAATGTATGGTATAGTATATCTATTCACCATTTCTACGGAATGTAGACGATTTTGTTTCGCCGGAGTTTTTAGCACTAACATAACGGCAACGGCATCAGATACGCGTCCTTAATGTGGCTTGTATGTAAATGAGTTTAGATTACCATCGAAAATATTTGATACCTGTATCTCAATTAATATGACCCACCCGCTATTTATGTAACTTACAAACAAATACAGCAGAACTTCTAAATGAATTTACTTCTCTATTTTGAGTGCACCGAATCGATTCTAGTCTCGTGGTTTCGAGCTGAAAATAGCTCGACACACCTTGATCTAGAAAACAGCCAGGTTACCGGGAAACGTTAAACTAATGATGGACAAAGGAGATTAATTTAACAAGATTTATAGAAACTACAAATCAATGTACAACGCAAATACCTCGCTAATAAATAAATGACGCAAACAATCATCAGATTAATAATACAATCAAAGCGAAGAGTATTAACAATTCAGGTCAATTAATCTTAACTAAAATTACGGGGTAATTTATCGGATTTTAAAGGCGTATTCCGAGATTTCAACACGGGTCCGTGTATGTTCTTAAAAACTTGTTTGATGATAATCTGGATCGCGATAACGTTGATAAGAGAACGGTGAACAAGAGTGTTAAGATAAAACTATAGTATTTGTTATTTTTAAGGTGAAAGCTCCAACCTACCCGCGAAATTCAAATTTTCTTACGTTTTTTGCAATTTTCAGGCCAGTGCTAGGTTGTATGTTGATTAAAATATTATTCGCGGCTGTAAGACGTATGTAATTATAGAATTATAATCATCAAAATCACCAATACAACCCTCCAAGTTCATAAAGCTGTAGGAAAGACTTTTTCTGTTTTTTTTTGTTCCTACGCCTTTATGAACTTGGAGGGTTGTATTGGTGATTTTGATGATTATAATTCTATAATTACATACGTCTTACAGCCGCGAATAATATTTTAATCAACATACAACCTAGCACTGGCCTGAAAATTGCAAAAAACGTAAGAAAATTTGAATTTCGCGGGTAGGTTGGAGCTTTCACCTTAAGTAGAATGTAAGATGACACAGCGTGTTCTTAAAAACAGTAATTGCAGAGATTTCGATTTGGAATAGTCGAATTGAATAAGACTTGCGAAACAGTCGGTATTGTATAGAGTAACACAAACTAAAGACAATAATTAGAATGCCTAGATACCTTATTTTAGTACTACGACAATAAGGGTTCATTATACAGATGTATTGTAATATTTGCATACGTAATTGGTATTTCTTACGACAATAATTACCGAGGCATCGCGTGTCGCACACCAAACTAATGATATCTAAGGCCAAGGTCAGATGTACACATAACCAATTAATGCAGGCTCTCCTACCATGTCTGGAAATCAATTACTACTTAAGACCCACCGGACGTTTTCATTGTCCGTAATTTTGCAATTACTGTCCTGTTATAAGAAAATAATGTTTTGCTGGACGTTGTGTGTAATTAACCGCTAATATGACTTTAGTTTTCCTTAACCCTTGGGCCACTCTTATACGTCTTCACAAATATAATTTGTCTGCTGTCGGCTTTGATGTCGCTCAAAATAACGAAGTCTTGTATTATGTATTGTACAGGTTACACTATTAGGGTGTTAGGTATGTTAAATTAAACAACAGTCTGTCTCCAATGAGCACGTCTTACTAGCACGGCGGACCAGAAGCGAGTGAGCGCTCAGTCCATTAATATGACTGAGCGCGCTCCCGCCACCGCTCGCCCTACCACTAAGCGTGTCGGTATTTATTATACGCTACATCTACCTTTTACAAAATTTTAAAAATAGCATAATTTCGTATAAATATAATAACATACAAATGAGTTTATTTCAAGAATAATCATCAAATAATTTTAATAATATTCCGTTAAACAATCACTTATTCATTTTCGTCACACACGTTGTTACAGGCGGTATCGCTATTTTCTGAAAGCTTATTATCCTTATTTGGTCAAACTTCCCACTTTCTTTACTATATTTCTGCGCAACCGCTGTCCACTATTTATTCACCAATGTGTGTCGTATCCTTGAATGTGGTGGATAACTTGTTTTCTTTATTGTATTCTCAACATATACTTTTTTCCCAATATCTTTCCTAGATTCTGTTGCTTTCCTCTTGCTATCTGCATTTTCTTTTCTTTGCAGAATCTATGTTTTTAGTTAAAATCAAAATATTTTTATGTCACATTGGCCTACATGGGCACTTATAAATAACATTCGAGAAAAGGTGCACGGTTCGGGTTGGTCGTTTCCTATGGAGAAGAACCGGCAAGAAACTCCATAGTCACTCTTTTAAAATCATTTGGTTTTACAATGTGGTTGTTACAGCGTTAGTACTTAGATATGAGAGGACAGCGTAGGCCAGGCAATAAGTCATTGCTTGCTTTATAAAACGCAAAATAAAATAATAAGTTAACAAGCGTCTAAGAATCTACAAGGCCAACAATGTCCACTCATTCACAATAAATTGCTTATAAAGAATCAAACAGTTCTGCCTCTTAACTTCGACATTTGGAAATTTCTGTTTGGAACAACTGGATACCAAATTCTTTACAAAAACTTTCAAATTGAACTAACAAACTGCCGACCATGATCAGCGGTAACGCTTACGGGTGCACCTAACCAAGAAAATACCTCTTTAAGCTTGGAGTGTGCAGAGTCTATGTTAAAGGTTTTCATTTGTTTATATCTACTACTAGCCTAATATATGTACTTTAATTTACTAATAATATTTGTACTTGAATAATAAATGTGAGTAACAGCATTATTTTAGGACGCTACTGTAAACTATATTGAATGTCTTTCCATTTGGTGCTGATAAATATAGATTTCGGGCACTGGACACTCGCGACCATGCTACATACAGCTGCCACACACACTAGTGTTTACCCTTGCGCCTTATTTATTGTAATAGCAAAGCTAAACATTCCCTTTTCTTTCCCCCTCTTTTTTTACTGAGCTTTTCACATATCTTGTCAATATGACTAATCCAGGAACATTTATGATCTAGATCTGTCCCAAGAAAAGTCATACTATCTGATTGTTGTATACTTTTATCTTTATAATTGATGTTCAAATTTATTTTATTCCAATTATTGTTACAAAATTGGACATATTAGGTTTTTCTATGTTGGGTTTAACCTCTCAAGGACCCCCATTATTTACGTCAACTATCCGTCAAGCACCGCCGGGCGGATTCTTATCGTATGTGTAATCTGATTTTAAGACTTGTCTTTACTACAAATACAGTTTTCAATCGATCGAGGTTTGGTGGCACGAACTTGTGCCAGCGGGGCTCAACGGTAATACTTGTTTACTGGCACGTTTTTGTGCCGCTGGGGCTCTAGAGGTTAAAGTTTCTTTTTTTTTTTTAGTTATTACTTTGCTCACATTACTATTGATTTCCTCATTTAAAGTTTACTTCATTTTTAGGAATGGTTACGGACATATCGTCTGCAAAGACTACGCAAGGATCATCAGTTACTTTTGTCAGGTCATTGATATATATAAAAAAGGGTGGGCCTAAAATATTGCCCTGTGAAACGCCTTTGCAATTGTGACCTAATTTGAATTTGGATGTCAGTTCACCTTTTTGGTTTGGCTTATCCAAAGTAATCTCTACAATGTTCACCATCACTGTCCACTTTGGAACGTAGTCTCATTTTCATGGCTACAATGCCCGGGTGGCTTTGGCCACAAGAATGCGCCAATGGATAGCCATGCGTCCAATTTAATGGATAGCCAATGCGTCCAATTTAATGGATAGCCAATTCGCCCAACTATTGTTCTATATTTCATTCCTGACTAACTTTAGCTCTGAATCTCCCTCACAGGCTTGCCTTTATTCACGCAAAGTAATTGCTACAGGATGATATTGATCAACTACCAAGTATAAATAATTGGGTAGCTGACACCATTAACCAATAATTTAAAGACACAATTTTTCTGAAAGAACACGTTATTCTAGACCTGAGAACTGCATTAATTTCAAAATAACTTTAAAATTCGATTTTTAGTTGCTTTTAAATCAATAAATAGTTGCGTCATTGACTTGACAACTTAGTGACGTCATCGTTTGCGAGTCCCATACAAAATCTATGGGGGAATCGCGTTTTGACAGCTCATAAAAAGTATGTCAAATGATTGGTGGTGTCATCTACCCTATTATCATCATCAAAAGCTTGTGTTTGTGTATCGTGCCAATAAGAGATGATATCCGTATCTTTGCCTAGTTTTAGTCTTAAAAGTTCGCGCAAGGATTCGGTCTATGAAGCTGAATAAGGGATCCATTTTCCTACATAATATACTAGCCCTAAGAAGCTTTGTACCTTCCAATTACTGTTGGCACTCGCAACGATTCTATCAGTATCGGGTCATTTAGTTCCCTTCAAAATGGTTGAACGGGGCTGCCGTCATGTTCATGAACGGGCACTGACAGTCGACTATTAGCCGCCACGGTTTTGTTTAAATTAATTCGTTCATTCATCTATTAAACTCTTGTTTTTGCTTTTACTCTGGACGCTCTTAATGTGCTCGTTTTTGTACATCGTTCTCACATGTATGCATAATCTCAACATGAATGATATATCCATGATTTTGTAAAAATATTATGATTTAAAAGAGCGTTCACGGAGCCCTCTGCCCATTCATCTCCACAGAGATCTGCGCTTTGGAATGGCAACTACAGTATTTAATTTTTCACAAGCTACTATGTCTCGTGATTGGGACTGTAGCACAATCCTTTTTATTTTCATGACATTCAATATGCCTGTAAAGGTCTAATCGTAATAAATGCTTTGAGTTTGACCTCTGCTTAACCCTCCAGAGATTATACGCGTGATTTTATGTCAACTAAAACAGTTTATTGACTAGACAATCAGCCATCTTACTTTACTTTGATAAAAAACATAGCCTTCGCTTAGTAATTACCGACGCCATGTTTTCAAAGGAAAATACAATAAACAAAGTACATTTTTAAATTCCCACGACGTTCACATGCCTAGCGCATTATTTAAAACGTTAATTCAGTCATTAATTTTCCTTTTTTCTAATGCATGAAAGTTTCAAAATGAATAACGTTAAATTTGTGTATAATTCAGTTTGAACAATCCAGAGCTTTTATTTTAAAGGGTTTTTATTAAGCGCGTTTTGATTCGTTTAGCAGAACATTGTTATCTTTTAAAACCCGTAAGACATATTTTGTAAGCCTGTGCTATGTTCGGCCTCGTCGCTTCGTTCCATAGTGGGCAAAGGATGCTTTTCCCTAATGATAGCTCGATTGGCTCTCATATCATATGTACACAGATGCGAACATCGCAATCCGTTCCGTTTTTTTTTTTTTTTTTTGACGTTGCTACATTAGTAGCGATCAAGTACAACTCAGGCGCACGCTCGAGTCTAGTGGCGGTAGGTGTATTTCGACGGTTCCTACGTACATAGGTATTTTATTTTTTCCACGTTTTTTTTTTTTGAAAAACTTATAGATGACCATTTATACGACACTTATTCGTTGTATTTCTAATACTTTTTATACGTCTTATACGATTTCTAAAACACGGTAAATAAGTTAAATAAAAATCGTATGTATTAATTATTTCAACTAATAAGTAATTATTTTGTCACAAGTCTGCTACCATAAATAAAATAACATAGCGAGGAAAACTGTTCCACCGTAATACAGTTTATACTAGTACGGGGGGAACAGAGTGAATCAGTTCTGTGTTAACAACCATCTATAATGAGTACCGACAAAAAGTGTCTACTACCTCTACTGCTTATTTGTAAGTAAGTTGAATTGTGCAAGGTTGTTAGTTTGCTTTATTGAATAAAAACAAGTTCAGCATGTAGGCATAGATAATTTATAATCTAAAGCCGATGATACAATAATAAAATGCCATTTTCGACATGTCCTCATGCACGCAGGGACCGTCGACATTGTTTTTTTTTTTTTTTTTTTTTTTTTTTTTTTTTTTTTTTTTTTTTTTTTTTTCGACGGAATTACTTCCATTATAGGTACCGTTCCGATTTTCATCGAACTTCCCTTGATCTTATTTCACAAGATCATTTAGGTACTGTTTGGTTACCCAAACTACCTCTTGAAAGAATTATTTCCTTTATAGGTACCGTTCCGATTTTCATCGAACTTCCCTTGATCTTATTTTACAAGACCATTTAGGTACTGTTTGGTTACCCAAACTACCTCTCTAAGGAATTACTTCCTTTATAGGTACCGTTCCGATTTTCATCGAACTTCCCTTGATCTTATTTTACAAGACCATTTAGGTACTGTTTGGTTACCCAAACTACCTCTATAAGGAATGACTTCCTTTATAGGTACCGTTCCGATTTTCATCGAACTTCCCTTGATCTTATTTTACAAGACCATTTAGGTACTGTTTGGTTACCCAAACTACCTCTCTAAGGAATTACTTCCTTTATAGGTACCGTTCCGATTTTCATCGAACTTCCCTTGATCTTATTTTACAAGACCATTTAGGTACTGTTTGGTTACCCAAACTACCTCTAATAACCACGTTTTTGTTGACAGAACAAAAGTAAAATAACATAATAAACTACAGTGAGTTATTTAATATCAGTTACACTCACACTTATCAAGTTATTGTAACTATATTACTATATTGTTGTGTATGTAAAAATTATATAAAAGAAAAACATATTTAGTGTTATACTGTATACAGGTAAGTAAGCCATGAGTTCTCATAAAGTTTGTCTAATGAATAAGATTTTATAATATAATACCCGGTGACCGGTGATACAGGTGTTTCAATACCCACCACAGGCACCAGTGATTCACAAATATGTATTAACTTGTTTATGCCAATAAATAATTTATTATTATTCATAATATTTATGAAATCGTGTATTGTAACAATAGCTACTTCGAAAACACTGACATTCAAATTATTAATTAACACCTTTGATAGTTTTGTTCTGTCAACGACTTTCATTTGTGGTATATTTTGATGTACAGGTACTTCGATCAGTCAATAACGACTATTTAGGTACCAACCAAGTAACAAAATCAGATTTATCTTGAAATATTCCTTTTGTGATCTCAAAGCACACAAATTACGTAAATTAATTAGAATGCTGGTTTCTAAAATAATAGCATACGTAAGCTAAATAAGCCAATCGTTTTAATTATTGTGTCATAACCAAAATTATATTTAAATTCGTTATTTTATTTCAATAATTACGTAACAATTTAATAATTACGTACCCAGATTAAAAGTAAGTAATTAATTCATTTTAAAACCCAGTTATGGGCTACATGGAACATCTCAATGAATAAAAACTGATTAGTCACTGATTTACCTCTTTATTCACAATATGTTTTGAATTTTGGTACATACCTTACACTTATGTAATCCTGGCAGGGTCGCCACTTGTACAGGTTACACTATTAGGGTGTTAGGTATGTTAAATTAAACAACAGTCTGTCTCCAATGAGCACGTCTTACTAGCACGGCGGACCAGAAGCGAGTGAGCGCTCAGTCCATTAATATGACTGAGCGCGCTCCCGCCACCGCTCGCCCTACCACTAAGCGTGTCGGTATTTATTATACGCTACATGTATAAATATAATAAATTGTGTGGCTTTAGTCTAGGTAAATTTGTAAGCGAAATAATCAAGGAAAATGCTGATTAACACCTTGATTTGAATATATTTCCAATCAAACATGTTATTACGGGCTTACAGATGTAATTCAGTAGTTAACTGCTCTATCCCAAATACCAAACGTTATTGGTTAATATGTGGGCTCTGTGGCATATGAAACCGTTGAGTATTTACATACATAGATGCACCGTAAACCGGCATGGGTCAGTCAAAACCTGACTTATAACGGGCCCGACCTCGGAGCATCATCGTGCTACTTGCTTACATATTAATTTATCAACCTTATAACCAAATGATAGAAGCATTAGCGTATTAATAAATGTTTACAGGGCCATCAGTGAAGAAAGAACACCAAGTATTGATAATTCGTATAGACAAAAGATCTCAATTTTAGGTATGTTATACATAGACACTGTTAGATCCAGGTTGGAAACTGAGCTGGCACTTAAAATAATTAATATTGACGATCAATCACCTCGGCGATCCGTCATCGAATAACCTTGTTAGTGTGGCCAGTGGCGAAGTGGCGAGAATACGGTACTCAGCGGTTAGAATGTGCCGCATCATTCAACAAAATATTCCTTCATTTGCTTCACCAAGGGAGTATGCAATATCAATACCAAGATTTGATTTATAAACAAAGACTGCGTAAATATACTGGTAAATCCAAATTGAACAATAAATATATCCTTTGTTCTGAATGTTTAATTTAACTTCGGAAACATTAATCAATCAATTTCAAAGTGATAAGGACAATATTTGTCAGAATACAAGAACTCCCACTTCGAATTTGTATTATTCCTTCATTAATTTTATTTCTAGACGAGAGAAATTGCTCATTATATTATCGACATGAAAATTGACAACTATGACAGTGCATGTTGAAAAAAAAACAATATTTCAAATGCCAAACGATCTCTTGGCGATTGGTATTCAGTAACTAAAGTAAGGATGCTTTGTGAATACACGATTATTTCATAGAAACAACACCTACTTACGGTATTGAAGTTGATGACCTGAAGTAAATTCTAATCGAAATAGAAAACCTGTCCTGAAGTCTGTCTTAGTAAAACAAGGTATGTAAAAACTGCAATCATGCGAAGATAAATGAGTTGGGATGTACCGGTATTTGTTGGCAAGTTCATTAACTGCGGTTAGTCACATTAGATGTTATCTACTGCTTTACAAACCTGTTAATTTAAATCCACTATCAATTTGCGGTTCCTTGAATTTACTCATTATTGGCACGAACGTGCTTTGAAGGAGAGAAAACAATATAGGGAAGTAGAAATTGATGCATCGCATTTGTTTTATTAATAAAAATAGTTTGAAATTAATTGGAGCTGTCGACTTTCTTTTGATGATATCAGCACTATTAAAAACGTAATTACTATAGACGCGTTCAGCTGTACGAACGTCTATAATTACATGTATCGTTTGAACTCGGAACTACCGTCTATATTAAACTACATGCAGGAGAAATAAAGGCAAGACTTATAGTTCAGCGGTTAAATAAATTAAGAAACAGTTTCCTGAACAATTTATTGGTGAAGCGCTTTTCTATCACCGGTACTGTAACTTATTAATATTGATGGGCTGGCGTTGGCTGCCTCTTATGAATATTTAAGGTCCAAGTCGATATTATGCCTCAGCGACGTTCCTTAGACACGTCCCTTGGCCAGGGCACACAATAATTAACATTTCATAAAAGCTTGAGTGTCAATTTTGTTAAGTTATGCAAGACGTCTTATGTCTTGTATGCTATGTGAGAAAAGCACGTAATGTTTTATGTCATTCTCTCATATTGTGTGGGGCAATGAAATATACTAAGTTTCAAGTGCAAACACGTTGGTTACACGGTATGTTAATACCGTGTAACCAAAACAACGCCATCGAAAAATTATGGAAATTTGCGAACACACATTTTTGTAATTTAAACCTTGGTGTATGGAAAATGCAATTACTGCGTTGTTGTCATTATAAAAAGAGCTGTCCACAAACATAATGAAAATATTGAATGGCATTATTGTAATGTTCTTTGAATTTCCATTCTGTAGATTATTATCATAATACTTTATAATATTACGGAGATGATAAACAATAAAATAGCTTGCATACAAATATTTTCTAGATTTTTTTTACGTATATTTGCTTCGTTAAATATTACAAATGGCTTTACGTAGGCAACAACAAGATGCTTTCCAATTTCGCCCCACATTCCTTCACGCGTGTTTATTTTATTAAAGCAATAACTGGCTCCAAGCGCGTTTCAAAATAAAGTGCAACATTTAAAAATACAATGTTTTAACATATTTAGGTCAACATTTCGAGTTTCGTCACAATAACGCTATGAATATAACAACGACATGACAGAAGTGAACGTATCAGATCAAATGCAGAGTTAGTTCCGCCATTCCGCATTTTTTGTTAAACTGATTTTGCACTATTATCGTCGCTGATATTTATAAAATTATTGATAAATTTATATTTACGCATCAGACACATTTCCGTCAGCAGCGGAATAAGATCTAATTTAAGATAAACGGAAAATGTTGCGGATTTTTTTAGAACATTCTTAAAAACACTTCCTTGCAAATCAATCATGTTACAAAGCAGGCTCGGTGTGTCTAGATCATAAGAAAAACCCGTCATATACTTATAGGTACTATGAGGAGTGATATAACTGTAAGTAGGTAGTACTTGGTGGTACGAACACGCTCCTTTCACCTATTGAGCCCCATAGTATAGTTCACGTAGAGCACGAACGAGGTCAAAGGTGAATTACGTTAATATTAGTATACCAGTCGATTTATAAACTATTAAGTAAGACGTCTCTGTTGTATATTTGATAGCAACATCAATTGCATTACAATGCTAATAAAGATTATTGACACTTATTTACGTGAGACGTTAACGGGCCTTTCAATTTGGTTAAATTATCGTTTTTATTTTACTAGAAGCAAATGCCTAAGTGAAAATTATGCGTACAGATTTGTGATTGACATTTGGCTTTTTGGCTTTTTGAATTTATGCCAGAATATAACTCTTTGTACCTTTCAAGGTTTAAATGTCTGTGGCTATCATTCCGATGTAGGTTTCCCACAAACGTTTGTGTGTGACATCCAGAAAAGATAAACAAAGAAGGGAATGTTTGACTAAAGCAGGTGTTTACAAAGCTCCACAGTAAATTGTTCGTTGCTGTGGAAATTATACAAGTTGGCTGTACATAGCTGGGTGGCACCTTCCTTCGGGAGAATTTAAGTTCAAAACCAAACAATGTACGTTACGCTAAATGGAATTTTCTAGTTAACTTTTTGTTTTTGTGGGTGGCACGAGTAGACTCCTATGCAAATAATTGTTTAAGTTGGGAGACTTTATTGTTTGCAGGGCTATAACAATTTGATAAAGTTCGGGTTGTTGACCTGCGCGCACGACTGCCGAAAATTTGACCGATTCGTTTTGACGTCACTTCATGATGACAAGCTGGCATCGGTTGAATATCGAAATGCTGATATTTAAGAATTTTATGGGTAAATATTTTTAGTGCGCATTGGTATTAGAATTCGAATCCGAAATGATTTCTTACATGAAACAGCCGCGACAGACGACTGCGGCTTTTTTTTTTTAATATTGTTTTCAGAATCAATCAAAATGTACATTTAAAAGTATACAAAACAAAGCCTCCTTTCTCACTAGCGAAGTCCCAAATACCAATGTAAGAGTTAAATACTTGGAATTTCATTAACTCCGTGACGCCCGCCGCGGCGCAGCACAAACATCCAAAGATGTCGGGCGGGCTACATTCACCAAACATAATTTAAGTTTAGCAACTACCAAGACTAGCAACCGAGCACGTCCCAGTTCAGCTAATGCTGTTAGAGCCTGCCAATTTTATAAACA
Source organism: Ochropleura plecta (assembly GCA_905475445.1). NCBI lineage: Eukaryota > Metazoa > Arthropoda > Insecta > Lepidoptera > Noctuidae > Ochropleura > Ochropleura plecta. The sequence goes on along the minus strand of FR997727.1, from coordinate 15,697,899 downwards.
ACGAAGACTTGCATCTGAAAAGCCTTTTTCCAACTGCGTAGATTTACTGGGGTCGGCTTCCAATATGACCAGTATTATACATGGAGTGGCTCTATATCTGATCTCTACAACTGGACTTCTAACTGATGTCAAAGATCTATAACCGACGACCGGGGCCAAACGCCCTCAGCAAACGGCGTGTAACCTTTAACATCGAATGGTGTAGCTGTTATTGTTTAGTCACTAACCACACAATTTGGAAGCTAAAGATGTTAAAATAAAAGGTTAGATTTTGTTCACATACGGGTGCAATCGAGGGCCTGACAAGGAAACTACGGCCCATATAGATAACGGCTGCCACTAGGCAAACACCACAATATTTACCTACCTACCAGTTCTAACACCTAACTAGACCATATTGTTTCTTTGTAGCACACAATAGGGCACTTCTCTACGGGTAAAGTTCATAGGAAACTATAACATGATATTATGCCCATATCACGTTATAGGTAGGTATTTTATTGCATGAAGTACCGATATGTAATAGTTACGTCACTTCCAACTTTTGTTATTTTAAATGGTTTTTTTTCGGTATTGATTAGTCGGTATCCTTTTGATTAACTAAAAAAAGGCGGGGTATGGAGGATTTACTAGGAAAATCTTAGAATTTAAAATAGAAGTACAGTTTCTTTTTTAGATCAAATTTCGAATTCTATTAGCTTGGTTCGACGAACATCTCGAAACGAAGTCTTGTCTTGCGTATAATTTAGGTTGACATCATTATTTTAACCTGAGAGAAACTCCGTTAAGTTAGTCCAATTTTGTCCTATTATTCGATCCCCAGGCTCTGTTTATAAAACTTTTTTTGCTTGATGTTTTCTCTGATCATAACTGTTTTTTTCAGTGAACGGCTGTCGGAAATCTCGTCAGCGACTATTCTTCTTGTCTATTTAAAGTTCACCGTACACGTGTAACATTAAGGAAGTAGGTATTTAAAGTGAATGTTCACAGGAAGAGACGTAGGTATGTAAACCTATGTAAAATTCCGCAGCTTCCGTAAATAAACATACATGACTACATAATTAAAGCAACACGTTGCAGAAATTTAATGTTAGTCGTTCCTATTTAATTAAATCGTTATGGACTTCTCTATACTTAACTAAAAAACCGGTAAAGTGCGAGTGCGAATTCTGTAACATTATCTATAAAACCGACAACTTGTTTTTCCCATATAAAAAAACAAGTTTTATTATATGGGAGCTCCCTTAAATTTTTATTTTGTTCTGTTTTTTAGTAGGTAGGTACCTATTTGTTGTTAAAATTTCAACTGCCTGACGATCACAGTTCATGAAATACAGCCTGGTGACAAACGGACGAACAGCGAAGTCTTAGTAATAGGGTCGTTTTAACCATTGGGTATGGAACCATAAAATGGAAGAGCTAAAATAAATGCTCGCTGCGCCAAAATTTAACAGTAACTTGAACAATGGAATGAGGAAGACGAAGGCCTACTTCTTATGGCTCCGTTTCCGAAAAGGTAACAGTGCAGTCTCACGCAGCGATATCAGTCACCTCGACGGCTACGCACGACGCGTCTCACATCGGTCACAGAATAACAATCGAACCGTGGGAAACTGCCGCTAAACGCCACAATTATGAAACGCCTACAGCCAATCTGAGGATGTTTCATCCAAAGCCAAATGACTTCACTAACTTCGCTTGTAGCCCGTAGCCTCCGAGGAACAACAAACCCGTCGTGTGAATTGGTAACGGTTGTTGCGTCATGACCGCCGCGGCCAATCCGCCCGATGCTGACATTTTGGAGCTCTCAAATTAGAGATGTAACTCTTGTGTAAGTTGTGAATGTACAATTTTTAGCACAATGGAAGTATTCAGACTAATGCATCAGGAACGAATAAGAAATGAGCTCTCATAAAACATAATGCGTCAAAACTGGGGCTTATAAATAATCAGTGCTATTGTACTGTGCTTAGGTGAACCAGTACAAGTTAGGTAGCCTTGATTTTATATTAGGTAATAAACTTTTTGAAAACATTTTAGTCACATTCATGTGATAACTATTTTACAGTCTTTTCAAGCATTCTACCAAGTTAGGAATCTGAGGAAGCACCTATAAAATAAAAGTTGTAAGGTTTGAATGAAATTGTTCCTGAGACTTAATTCATTCAACATGAGGATACACAACACAATTTCAATGTAATTACTAAATGAATACATTTAGTGGAAGCTAATTAGTTAGAAATTGCACAATATCTAATAGGAAATACAATTATTTTACCTAAATCACCATATTCATTTGGTTTATTATGTACCTAGTTACTTTTTAACTTGTTATAATAATATTTGAAAAATTCTGAGTGGGTAATGCATTTAAACACTACCTATTATGAAATCAATTTTAAGAGCACATTCAAGCAAGCACACCGCTGCTCCTACACTTTTTAAACAAGTCTAAAAACTTTGTCACATCCCATCAATTATTTAACAGCCCCCCATGAATTTAGTAGGCAAGTAAATGGGCAACTTATCTGTTAAGCCATGCTGCCTCATCTCTGTTCTTAGGACAGAATGAGGTCAAGTGTAAGCCAATTTTATGTAAAAAATAAGTAATTCTCTTTTTGAAGTACAACTTGATGACGGATAAAGGCAATGCAATTTACAGAGGAGTTGACAACCTATTCTCAAAAAATAAAAAAACTGGTGTTCCCAACAAAAGTTCTTGTTTGTAACTTTAGTACTTACATTAAATCAAATCTGGTAGCACTTTTGCTAGTACTAGTACTTCCTATACCTGCATGCAATGTGTGTTCCGAAGTTAGTACCTATGCACACATTTCTAGGAAGAAAGTAATGACTGTTCTTAGAAATAAATACCTACATTTATTTCTAGTTATGCAGCTACTGAGCACTTGTAATGTAAGTTGTGAGTGTTATGTAAAGGAAACATTCTTATTAGTTTTGGAATTGACTGCCTTGTCAGTGTAGTAGTTTTCAAAAGGACTTCTGCATCATCTGAAGCCATTTGATGGCAAATGGTGTGCACCCTTCAATTTGGGAATTAAACATATTCTGACAAATGAAGGTCTCCTATACAAACCTCTACCTAACCCTTCCAGAATATACAGGTGTGATTTTGTGTTTTGCATTCTTATTGGAAAAAACACAAGTTAATTATATTGGCACATCTATAGGTTTAATTCAGAATAGCATTAAAATATTTGTAACTCCTTGGTTTTTTGTTTACAAAAGAAATTCAATCAGCGACACATTTATTATGGGTTAAATACAGATTAACACCATCAAATATACTATTCTATTCATTTTGAAGGTATGCTGGTAGAAATTTCTTTAGAAATAAGCAGTACCTTTGAACCTAAAATATAATACATGCATGTAAATAATGCCATACAGAAGTATGTAAGTTTAAACAAGAAGGTTAGGAAATTGCTCACATGCAAACTAGCATAGAAAAGGAATTTGAGGTCACCGAGTTCACAGATCATTGCAACATGTAAAAACTGAGTTTTGAATAGACATAAATTAAATTATTGTTCACATTTTGCTTTAACTTTGTAATTCTCTAGCACACTTATTATTTTTCAATTAGGTACTTGTGATGTCATGTTAAGTATGGTGTGATAAACTAGTTTGATAAATGCAATGTTCAATATGACTCACAATCTTAAAGTAACAAATTACTTAGGACAAGAACTAGCTACAAGTAGGTATATCAAGACACAATGCATGCTTCACAGAGGATTATTACTAGGTATTATCAATTCCTTTATAATCTAAAGTTATAATTAATTCCCAGATATGGATAAGAGACTTACAGAATTATCACAAATATTTTTATAACTAGCAAATACCGAAGTATCCGATTTCAATGAATTGAATCGCATGTTAGATGTTAATTGGTCTGCCACATAATATTTTATATATTGAAGAAAAATCTTTGCTACAAAAAGTAGGTATCACTGATTTGTATTATTTCTTCAATAAGCAGGTAACAAACAACAAAGAAGACTATGAAGCCACATAAATATAATTAAAAAGACACTCACCTCACTGAAGGCCATAACTCCGGCCGGAGCTCTTTCTCCGTCCGACCTTCTCAATTTATTTTATCACGGTCTATCAAAACAAATAGTTCACGCTTTTGTTTCCCAACATTGGAAACAGTCCCGACATCTAGCATCCCCACGACACAAATACATCTGAACTATGTAACTTCACTCACTGCGCAAGAACAAAATTTTAATTTTGACTAAAACGAAAACACCTGACCGAATCACAAATCACTGAAAAAACCAACATTCCTCAGGTGGGTTAGATGCACATCTAACTAAATTAAGAACACTTTACAGTACTTAAAACACTTTAACACTACTTAAAGAATTTTTCACTAATGTTTGATTTGCCAGACCATTACGAAATAAGTTCGAAAAATGACATCTAATGTGTGAAATAACACAGAGAACCATCAAACGGTGATGAACTCGCCATCTTGCTTTCATGTCATAATCAGTGGTACCAAACTTCAGAATCAATACCGTTGTGTACCGTCATTGCACGTTGGGCAACACAAGGAACACTAAAGTGAAGTTAGCAATGAAAAATATTATTTAATCACTTATTAATTAAAGCCATAAACAACTGTTGTGTTATTATAAGTATATATCTGTTTTTTGAGTTTGTTCTAAATGTTTTTAATAAAACATCTCCGTAAATAAATTGAAGAAAAATACTCAGGGCTTTTGGTGCTGCCATCTAGTATAAAAATAAATAACTACCAAAAACCTTTGGTACGATTTACGTTTGGTAGCCCGCGAAAAAGAAAACTCTTCTACCACCCGTATCCGTACCTGCCTGTGGTAGGAGCGTTTTTATTTTCGAAATTATATCTACGCGACTGAAGAACGGTCTGCTACTTCCTACATCGTCATAGTTGACAGCCAATCACGGACAACACTTTAAAGCGGCTTCCAGTTAGCAACATGCGGGTATTATTGTCCCGTTACTCGTAGTTAGCTAGTCGCTGGATAGTGGGCGATAACCGAAACGTAGTGATATTTTGGCATCGGCTATCTACAAGAGTGCTAGAGTTCTCATCCAGTTTCTTGGGCCTGAAAAACAAGAATACACGTTGTCAAATTGGTTATTAAGTTATTTAAGGTTGACGTAAAGATAATGCAGGTACCGCTACTGTAAGCAGCGTTAGCATAGCAAGATATTATTATTGGTAACATCTAGATTGGTAAAACGGTAGATAATTAATTTGAGCAATATTTATCAACCCCAGCATAGCCCTTCACAGAAAAGGGGCTTGATGGGTTGTGTAGTGTTCCATTTTTTTAGTACACACGACAACACATCAACCTTTAAAAGCCAGGTTGTGCTGATCTCTCAACTGCGGGTCGTACACCATAGATTTCCCGTATGATGAGAGTTCCGCATAAACTGTTTTTTTATAGGTTGATATGTCGTGCATACCAAATTGTTCAAATGTATTTATGAGTTGATGTAGTAAATACGAGGGCTTTCTCCCATGAACATAAATTAATACATTTCTACATAACAATCTCGCCTCCAATCCCTGCAGGGTCAGGCAGAGGTGTTTCAAATAGTACACCCACATTTCAGAAGTTATGTTATGTCCCTGTAATATGGAACGGGCTTATTGTTATCAAGCGGGCTCAGTGCCAGGCTGATTTAAAAAAAAAACTGAATTCGAAAGAGAATACGTTAATTTGCACTCGGTATACCAACAATAAAATGTGGCGTTCATTTACAACCTTTGATCACGCAACGAAGTAATTACAACTCAATCGGCTTTACACTACACCAGTGTAAAGCTTTTATTTTAATTGTAGACGAAATAATCATGAAAATTAATTGAAGCAGCCTATAAAGCTGATTTGCTGTGCAAATGTTTTGCTTTGCTGGTTAAATGTGGGTGTAGGCTTACACACACTCTCTAGTATAGGTAAGATAGGCACCTAGTCTGAAACTGCGTCAAACGGGCACCTGCGACAGGCACCCGCCACTAGTTCCGTGGGTACGCGAAGGAACCCGTTGCGGTTGCCTTAAGAGTTCATTCGCCCCCATATCGCAGGGCGACACTGGGCTCCCACAATGACTCTTTCTGTATTTCTCAAGCTTTGTTAGCTGAACAAGTCCGCGCATTTTACCGCTGGCGGGCAGTTCGTTTGACGAAGTTTCAGGTCTAACTCTGTTCGGATGAGAGACGTGTTTTTTCTTTTGGGATCAGGTACTTTAAAGAACGTAAGTTCGAACGTACTCACGAAAATGTACAGGTTCTAATATTTGATATACGCATATCAAACAAATTTAAGAATACCCTAATCCTAATTTATTTACCACTAAGTACTATATATTTATAGTTAGACATAACTAGAGCGCATTATCACCACCTGTACTAATATTTTCTTCAATTAATATATTACTTTCTAAGTCGTAGTAAGTATTAATATATTACTATCTAAAAAATGTACTATGTGTACATTTTTTAATTATTTTCAAATATTTACATATAAACAGCTGACCATACATAAATTTAATTAACCATTAGAAATTTTGGGAAAAGCATGCAGGCTGTGGAATACCTGTACCTACGGGATGTTAATAAAATTGTTGAAAACCTTTTTATTAGTATAAGACATTGTCTCTGTCTATAGCCTAGGCAAAGCCAACCTATACAAGATGTCATTCTCGTAATATACCATCAGAAAAGTGAAGATTTTTACACTTTCTTTACTAATTAATTCGATATGATCATAATGGTCAATATCTGAAGAAATCGAAAATGTTACAACTATAAATTTCCAGTTTATTTTCGTTACAAAATTTTCTTTTTATTTTATTTTATGAATGCTATTGCGTTCGTTTTTAACCTAGTTTTCTGAGCACTGACCTGATGATAGAAGGTAAGAGTAATTTGGGTTTATTAATTTCCGTGTAACTACATTATGCACGATTTCCCAAGGAGGTAGGTACTTTATGACGTCATTCGCACAGGTGCCAGGCGGGGATGTGCACGAATGCTACTGATAGCCAAGGACCCCCGATGTAGGTTAAAATAAAGTAGGTTATTGCACTACCTGCTTATTTTTAGTCGGCCAGTCCAAGTTAGACTGTCGAACTGGGTACACGTCTACATGAAGTTAGAGATCGAAGACTAAAATGTTGATCAGGTGTAACAGACTTGCCTGTTGCAGAATTCAAGTGAGTGGCAAGCGAGGCTCATGGCTATAACGATGGAGCTTGAAGAAAGCGTGTCAGACTCGAAAATACATCGAGATAGCACGACCAAGAAGGAACTGCGGCCATCCAGTGCCGTCTCGGTCTCCAAATCCGAACATGGACTAGGTTTGTGCTGCAGTTCAACACCACTGTTCTATTCTAATAGGTTTGTAACAATATTAATATCACTGTACATTATTTGTTAGAAACTTCTACTTCGTCCGAGCAATTAAAGCAATACAGAAGTTGGGTGACCACCGAAAGATGGAATGAGCTGAAAAAGATCGCTGACAACGCTATGAGAGATCGTAAAGTGTTTATGATAAAAGGCGGAGGATTCCCCGCGGTGCGCCGCTCGCTTCTAGAACGAGGTTGGATTGAGAAATATGAGTCCCATAAGGTATTTCAAACTTTACCGCCAGGGGTAAGTCAGTGGTCAACTTGTTTCTAGATGTAATCTAATTGGCCGAACATTATGGGCGACTGGTAACCCAAACCAAACTTTCAATAGTTTGAGAATTAAATTCAATTAACGCTTAAATATTTCGTAGCTTATACTTCAGGTCAAGTACCTACAACCAATTTTCCCTTACTGATTTTTAATCAACCAACTTCAAGGTCCGTCACCCTCCAACAAACGTAGATCCCAAAAAGTTAAATGGTAAAGAGCTCTCTAAAGTGGAAAGAATGATTTTGTACAAATTTATGGAGCACCACTCCGTTGATTTTCTCTGGACAACAAAACGAGACAAGTACGACTGGTTACTCAGTAACAAGGACGTTATAATAAGCAGGTAATCATACAAATAACATTATCTTGAGAAAATCATTGTTAAATGCGCTTTTCTAATACTTTGTTTTTTTTTATAAAGATTTTGCAGATCTGTATTCACCACAAAAGAAGGCTTAACTAGTTCCCTGACACAAATGCACTGGCACACAGAACCAGGAGTAGCACTAACTAAGTTCCCACGTTGTTACAACATTCACAATTCTGATAGCCTCGAGGAATTTATCGACGATTTTAGAATAACAGCCTGCATCAGTGTCCTGAAATGGCTAGCGAAAGCATTACAAAAACATAGCGAGCCAAGTCTTATAGATGCTCACGGAAAAGTTCCATTCAGCGCGATAGAATTTGCCACCAACAGATTGGCTGAATATATATTGTTCCTCACCCATAAGGACATCGATGATACTGAAGATAAGGAACACGTGTGGGAACACGAGTGGGATCAGTTCCTGACTCATCACTATCTCTTGGTACACGAGAGGGCAAAATTTATTGATGAAAAAAACTCCAACCTTCGGTACGCAGCTATTTCGTAATCATTGCGTTTGTTGCTATTTGTGTGTAAACATTTATGTGACAACATTACAGTAGTTACAGCACTGTTTATGGATTGCATCGCTGAAAACAATTCATCAATATTTATTATCGTCAGCCTGGTGTACTAATTGTATATCAACAATGACGCGTTATGAGATTTGATCATGTAACTAACAGTAAGTGGCCATTGATATCGCCAGAAGTGGTCAAAAGGAGCCTGTACAAAACCGAATTACCCATATCATCAAACGGGTTATTCGTTTATAACTAACTACTGAATTTATTTTACAGCCAATTGGAAAGAAGAGGTGCGAAAATTTTGGCAACTATGACCAAGTATTGGCCTCAAATAAACCTCGATGGTGTACTTAACATATGGATCGTGAAGCCGGGGAACAAGTGCCGTGGTCGAGGCATTCATCTTATGAATAACATAAAGGACATAATAGGCTTGATCAACATACCTGCTCTGAAAACTAGATACGTCGTGCAGAAATACATCGGTATTGTAGAACTGAGGTCTTTGTTGAATGAATTAATGGTTTACATGCTAACTACAAGCAACATCTCTGTTTACAGAAAATCCGCTAGTTATCTACAATACAAAATTCGATATTCGGCAGTGGTTTCTAATAACGAATTGTCAGCCATTAACAATTTGGGTCTACAAGTAAGAGAACCAAAACTCGTAAATTTTGTCGGAAATTTTAGACATATTGCAATTTATCTTTGTTTTCCAGGGACAGCTACCTTAGATTTAGCTCACAAATATTTAGTTTGTCGAACTACCACGAATCTGTTCATCTCACGAATAATGCAGTCCAGACAAAATATAAAAACAACGGTGAGCGTGACAAAGCTTTACCAGATGAAAATATGTGGGACTGCCACACTTTTAAAGCCTATCTCAGGTAAGAATGAAAAAACATCTTGAATACTTTGACCTATAATAATATTACTTACAAATTTATTGGGTATTTGAAGACAGATAGGAAAATATGAATTGTGGGACGAGAAAATATATCCTGGAATTAAACAATGCTTGATAGGCGCAATGCTAGCGTGTCAAGAGACCATGGATAAAAGACAAAATAGCTTCGAACTGTATGGAGCTGATTTTATGTTGACTGATGACTTCACACCATGGCTCATTGAAATTAACTCAAGCCCGGACCTAGCACCTACTACATCAGTTACTGCCCGATTGTGCCCTCAATGTCTGGAGGATGTTGTAAAAGGTAATTAAAGAAACGTCATAAGAGGCTGTATTGTTGCTTAACGCTTTCAAAAATAATGAATATTTTTTTTCACAGTTGTTCTGGATCGACGCTACAATGTTGATGCTGATACTGGAACTTTTGAATTAGCTTATAAACAATTAATACCAAAAGCTCCAGCTTATCTTGGTTTATCCTTATGTATAAATGGCAAGCGGGTTGTTAAGAAGTTCAAAGAGCGCAATAGACACGAGTCGAAGGGTGTTGTAATTCCGATACCACCTCGTATGCCATCGGGCGACACCATCGTAGATCAAGATCAACCCGTACCGGCCGAGTACAGCGGACCGATCATAACGGACTTCCTCACTTGGTTAAACCCATATGATGCGTTGCCCACTAATAAGGACGGTATTTTACTAGGTCCTAAAGACTCACTCACGGTACGCCAAGCTATCACTGTGGTCAAATCCAGCATCTCGTTAAAGAGCGCCCCCAAAAAGCGTAAAACATCACTTTCTTTTAGGATTCATCGCGGAAGACGAGAAAGAAATACGGAATGTAAACGAAGGATCGTCCCACACTCGTGCTGTCGACCTGATGAAGGTCAGTTTGCTAGCCAGACCAGTAAATACCGGACTGAATCAGCGAGCAAAGCCGAGAAGACCAAGGTTGACAGGTCGGTCGGTAATAAACGTTGTTATATAGACCCTGTTGAATGGGAGCGGGAAACCGCTAGTATCCTCCGCTCTACAATATCAGTTCAAAATAAAGTAGTTAGCAGACCAGAACCTGCCGGGTCCGTACGACACGCCAAATCAAGTGTAGTTAGCTCCAATCGAAAGTCGGTCGACACGATAAACCGTCGAAATAGTCTAGACGATTCTGACTCAATAAAAAAATTAAGCGCGATAGGCACAAGTATCTGTAAACTACAGGGTAATACCAGAGACAAAAACAAAACTATATCATTTTCAAAGAGTTGCTCTTCGATTTATACGCCGTACAGGGTCGTTCTTTCGCCTTTAAATGACGAACTGTCTAATCCTTTTTTGAAAAGAAAAAAATAATTAAATTATTAAAATTATTCACCTTCGAAATTGTTCAATGTTTAATAATTGTTATTAGATAATAATGTAGTTCATAAAATATTGTAAAACAAGACTTTAAAATGTTATGTCCAATTTCAGAATTGAGATTGTTAAAATAATATTATATTTCGCTATCGGCTGTTGGCATCTTCAAATTCTAAGGTTCTATTACATAATAAATTATTAGAAAAATAATGCATTGCTGTTTTAATTACAGATACTCCAACTTTCACGGATCCTCTTCCCTTCCCGTCCCTCTTCAAGCTATAAATACTGTTTGGTAACAAAGTATTTTTTTAATCATGTCAAATGCCAGTGAACTGATGTTTGTTGTCAACTTAGAACGTCAGTGGGTACTATAGAAATTTTCAGTGAATTATTAATAGTAAAATGTAAAAAAAAAACACCAAGTACGATCTAATAAGATAAAATTACAGAAAAATGTTGCCAATAAGTGAACAGGTAATGTTTGTTTTATTTCGTATTGAGCGTAATCATCTGCCTGGCTTTTTCCCCAACTATTTCTATAAACAGTTGGGTATTGTTGATCGAAACCCAACTATGTTTGGGTTGGCTTCTTCTAAATAGTTATGTATTATTAGTAGGTACCTCTATAATAGATATACCTACATAGTATTTGACTACCCCGAATGTTGGGAATTACGTATCAAATTGGAAACATGTTATTCAGACTATAGAAACAAAGTACTAAGTACTTTTTAATTTTAACTGACTGTTTCGCTGCCTTGTTGAATTTACTCAAATGAATCACACTATGTGATACTCTAGATTAGTTTTTTATTCAGTTTGTTATATTTAGTTTATCTTTGGTACTTACTTAGGTAAGTAAGGCCAGAGGCGGCTTATTCCCAAGGCAAACTTGGCAAAAAAGGGGGTGCAGAATTTTATATTATAACGAAGAAAAACATAAGAAATATGAACCGGTCAAACGCGTCTCGGCCTCGCGTACAAAAGCAGTTTTTTAGAACTCCGTTGCCAGATTTGCTTTGTCGTTTGCCTGATCCGTATGGCACAGCCATTTTCCTTCAAGACTATTGGCACCCCATAGTTAGAATTTGAATAGTTGCGTAGGAGTGTGCTCTCTATGAACCACTACAAAAAATGATGTGAAATTTAAAAAAAAATGGGGTAATAAAAATTCTTTCGTAAATAACTGGGTGTTTATCGAAACGTATGTAAAAAAATGAGGTATTATATTTTGCTTAAGTAAATGGTTAATGATATATTTGCTTACAAAGTCCCCACTCTCGATGCAAAGTATCACTTAGGGGTAAGATAAATAGATTACGACCGATTCTTAGACCTACCGAGTATACATATAAAATTTCATAAAATCGGTCAAGCCGTTTCGGAAGGGTTTGGTAACTAAACCTGTGACACAAGAATTTTATGTAGGTATAAGATTTATCTTTAAATCAGGCAGTTTTACTTATTTCTTAACTTATAGCAGTATAATCGACACACGAAAATAAATGTTTTTGAGATATGAGACTTTTTCGTCAAACTGCATTCCTTACTTCGTTTTTCATTAAAATACACAAATAAGCGTATATTTAGTTTTGCGGTTGAGTGTTTATTTCCTTTTAATTTGAATGAGCGTTAAAAATATTATTATTGAATTGTTTTTTGCTACGGAACCCTGTGTGTGCGAGTCTGGCTTGCACTTAGCCGGTTTTTTTAAAGATTACCTAATTTGCAACTGAACTGCATACGGTATACCTAATACCTTTTTATTGTGTTTATTTTTTGTTTTTATTTTATCTTTTTTTCGCGTTTTTAGAGGTACAGTTTAGTCCTTGAATAAAAATGAAACTACTTCAAAATGGTGACACGAAAAAAGAATGTTCTGAAACGAAAAAAGGTAACTATTAACACATGGGATAAACATCTTGGCATTACTAGCCTTCTAACATTGAATTATAATAAGGACCATAATGATCCACAATTTATTAATATTCACAGAAATCAACCGGAACTAAATGCAATAAAAGATTTACAAAACTAGCTCAACATGGAATCAAAAAATCGATTCTTGAAAAACCAGCTAAAGTATGATTTTTTTCATTAGATGTCATTACTTGCAAATAATAAACAACACATGAGTAAGTATATTTCATATAATTTGCAGAACGTAAAATGTAAAGAGATAGGCCCTATCACAGTAAAAAAATCTAATCTGGCAAGAAAAGCAGACCCTTACTTAGTCAACATGAAGAAGTTCGAGGAACAAGATAAAGCGGATCGCGCTGAAGGACTTTCACCTAAAGAAAAAAATTACGTTATTTGCAAGTGCCAGTCCAGATTAGTTCGTTACAAATCATTAAAACTCAAAGCTGCACAGGCCGTCCGTGACAATAAAATATTTTCCGTCTTTGGCTCTTGCAACAGCATACGAAAAGCTTTACTGGAACGAGGGTGGGTAGAAAAACTACCTGTGGAAAAAATGAATCTAACCAAAATTAGAAACGGCACTTTAACAACGAAACCTGAAATCTTCGGTGAAGTTGAAAAATTGTTCTTATCGAACATGGTGGTCAGGCACCCTCCCAATTTTATTTGGCGTTCCAAGGATGAACACCGAGATATACCCAAAGAAAATCTAGCTATTGTTAACAGGCTAAAGACGGATGCTTTGTGGACATCCAAGAATGGATTATGTTGTTCGATGAAAAGGAATTACTGGTTCTACATTGAAGATGTGGCCGAAGTTATTGGCCCGCGCAGCTATAGTACTGGTATATTTGGAGAGATGGAGGGATTCGTTAAAGACTATAAAATTACTGCTTGTACTAGCTTGTTGAAATGGGTTCTTTCAATGGTCGCCAACGAGAGGCCTGTGTTTGTAGAAAAGGGAAATATCTCTTTGAATGTTGTGCTATTTGCTTTATGTAGATGCAAAGAATATTTGTATAGGAAAGAGCACAAGGACATAGATCGAGTCGTAAGCAATGCGTCCATCGGCCAATGGAATAACTTCCTAAAAAAATATTACCGTATAATAGGCAAGAACGACGTCTTTCAAAAGGATACAGAAAATAAGTTACAACTGTACTTGGAGTACGCAAAATTCTTGCTAAAACAAATGCATAAATACCGTCCCCAGTTGAGTTGCGAAGGCTGCCATAACATTTGGATTATTAAACCGGCGCACAATTCAAGAGGTAGAGGCATAAGATTGGCTTCTAGATTGACGGTTATCAGTGACTTGTTAAATAAAGCTATCGATAAATATGTCATTCAAAAATACATTGGTACGTTCCCATTTAATTTTATTAAACTAACCAAAATAGTTTAAAAGGTAATTTTTCCTTCGACGCCCTAATTTAATTTATTGGGCATAATTATGTGCCTTATTCTGCGCTTCAATTTTGAGAAATCGTAAGTACAAAAGAAACGTAAACACTCACCTTTTGTTTTTATTTGTAGAAGAGCCCCAATTGATTCACGAAACAAAATTCGACATACGACAATACTGCTTAGTCACAAGCACATATCCTTTAGAGATATGGATGTACCGAGATTGTTACTTGAAGTTCTGCACACAGAAGTACAATCTTAAGAACTATCATGAATCCATACATTTGACGAACAATGCAGTCCAGAGGAAATACAATAATTGTACAGGAAGACACAAAGAACTTCCACGCGAAAACATGTGGGATTCTGAGATGTACAAAGACTATTTAAATAAGATTGACAAGAGAAAGGTCTGGGATAAAATCATTTATCCTGGAATGAAAAAGTCTATTATTGGCGTAATGTTAACTTGCCAAGACTCTTTATCAGAAAGTAAGAATCGCTTTGAGCTGTATGGTTGCGATTTTATCCTAGACAAAGAATATAAACCTTGGCTGATTGAGATAAATTCTAGTCCAGATCTTAACCCCACCACTGTCGTTACCGCTAAGATTTGTCCTGCTGTCTTATCAGATGTTATTAAAGGTAAGCTCGATGACAAAGCATTTAGTCCATTAACAAGAGTATTTAATGCTTTCGTAATAAAACTGTAGCATGAAGCGGTCAAAGGTGTTTAATTGTTTTATTGTTTCAGTTGTCATTGATCGTTCTAAAAATCCTTCGTCACCAACAGGGAAATTTGAATGTATTTATCGACAGCCAATGACCGTACCACGGTATAGGGGAACTTCGGATTTGTTTGTACGAGGTTTAGCTTTACCAAATGATTACTTTTTCAAAGGTAATATTGATCTACGAGAATGTTACGACTGTGACGTCGATATTGAAAAAGAAAATAATGTTAAAGCTTTACTAGACAAAATAAAACATTCCCATGATATTGACACAATAATGGTGGAACCTGAAGATCACAGCCATGTGTTTGCAAAGCAAGAAAAAGCGATATCTGTTCATCACTCTCTTAGCACTCGTCACTCCCGATCTGATGCAGAACTAAGCATAACCGCGTCTCTCATTCCATCACAGCTAGACGAACTCATAGAACAAATTCGTTCGGGACATAATTTAAAATCAGGATCAGGAATCGATACTGGCCCGGATTGTTTTAGCCCAGTTGATTTGAATTTGACACCTGCAGGCAGTACCAACGCTGTCAAAACTTTATTTGACAAGTCTTTGAAAAATTACTTTACTGCTATAGCCATTTACAAGAAAGATTTTAGTGAACATGAAGATGGCCAGCTATGCCAGGGAAGTATTGATGGCGACTGTTATCCTCAAGAGAAATTCAAAGATATTAACTTACTGACATTGAAAAGTTCAAATAGTAACGAGATCACGAAAACAGATTCAATAATTGTGGCTACACAGAAACTCATTAATTTTATTAATAAGAAAGAACAGGAATATTCTACGGATCGTTTGTAACCTTATTTTAAATAGTGTTTTCAGAAATTTCATTTCAAATTCATGACATTATATATAGGTAACTACATGTAATAAAATCGAGATGGCACAAACTACTGCATCGATTATGCTCAAATTTTGCATATTTTTCAGGCTTTTCCAAATTTTCTATATCACGCTACATGCGGGGCATGATCATGCATTCAGATCAGGTTTTTTTAATCCTAAGAATACGTTTTTCTCAAATAAATGGTTGTTAAGATAACTTTTGAAGTCTTAAATGTGTACCCTCGCACCCCCTCCTTTTCTCCTCTTACTAAATGAAAAGAGAAAAAAATAGTTTTGTTTCAAAGTCAAATAGTTTGTAATAAGATTTGGTATAATTACTAGCTGTGCCCAGCGGTTCCGCTGCTCAGGTGCCTTTCTGAAGAGGGCTACCCTTTTCACTTACGGGTATGAAAAATAGATTTTACGACCGATTCTCAGACCTCCCGAATATTCATTTAAAATTTCATAAAACTTAGTCAAGCCGTTTTGGAGGAGAATGGCAACAAAAATTGTGACACGAGAATTTTACATACCTATATAACATTTAGTTTTTGTATTTGGGACTTTTTCGTCAAACTGCAGCAGTAACATTGTTTTTTTAGGGTTCCGTAGTCAACTAGGAACCCTTATAGTTTCGCCATGTCTGTCTGTCCGTCTGTCCGTCCGTCCGTCCGTCCGTCCGTCCGTCCTCGCTTAATCTCTGTGACCGTTAGCACTAGAAAGCTGAAATTTGGTACCAATATGTATATCAATCACGCCGACAAAGTGGTTAAATAAAAATTGGAAAAAAATGTTTTATTAGGGTAGCCACCCTATATGTAAAGTGGGAAGTGTTTTTTTTTTTAATTTCAACCCTAACGTGTGATATATTGTTGGAAAGGTATTTAAAAATGAATAGGGGTTTACTAAAATCATTTTTTGATAATGTCAATTATTTCAGAAATAATCGCTCCAAAAGTAAAAATCAATGTGTCCTTTGTGTAATGTAACTTTTGAACCATAAGTTTAGAAAATATGAAAAAAATCGGAAAAGTAGAACTTTATAAGGACTTTCTAGGAAAATTATTTTGAACTTGATTGACACAACAGTTTTTGTACAAAAAAGACAAAAAGTTGTGCAAAATAATTTCTGGACTAAGTTTGTAGTATAATCGTATATGCAAGCATATTTTTAAGTTCGTTTACATATTTTATTATCCTGAACGTATTTTTTTCAAACAAAAAAAGAATTATTGAAATCGGTTCTCGCAATCCAAAATTACCTCCTTGCACGTCTTTGTAACCCAATTCCCCGAGAGATGGCGCTGTAGGTACTTATTACATTGGATCGGGTATTACCGAATTGTTCGGTTGGTCTCTCCTTGGCATTGGCGGTATCTTATAACTACATAAAACTGCTATCAAGAATTTAGAACAAAACTAAAATTCATTTTTTTAACACCAAAAAAAATGTTAAGGTAAAAACCAGTTCATAAATGGTTCGATAGATGGCGTTGCGTAATGACGTCATTTTTTTAAAAGTCGATGTTAAGATTTTCCGTGCTTTCATGACCTACCGTGGTAAAGAACACTTATTGTGTGTCTAAGTGGCGGCTGTGTCTAAGTGGCGGCTGTGTCTAAGTGGCGGCTGTCGGTGAACGTGGGTAAGACGCAGGCTCTGATCACCGGCTTTGCGCCCCTCCCACCACCCCTAACCCTACATGGAGCCGACGTCGCGTGGTCGCCCCAGGTGAAATACCTGGGCGTCACCATCGACCGACGGCTCACGATGGGGCCACACGTCCGCCAGGTCGCGGCACGGACCAGGGTCGCCCGCGCCCGCCTCCGTCCAGCGTTCTCGTCCCGCCTCCCGGTGCGCGTCAAGTTGGGCGTATATAAATTATATGTACGCTCAATCTTGACCTACGCCACCCCAGCTTGGTATGCCCTCACGAGCGAGGGAAACAAGAAACTCCTCCGCACGCAGCAAAATCTCGCGTTGCGGACTATCGTTGGTGCCCCTCGCTACGTGAGGAACCATGTCATCCAGAGGGACCTCGGGACTGAGAGCCTGGACGACTTTATCCGACGCCTCGCGACGGGAATGTTCGCGCGTGCCGACGCATCTGCTTGGCCGCATGTCAAGCACATAGCGCCCTGGCACGCGCGCCCCCCCGATGCGCGACGCCTTCCCCGCAACCTGGTGGCGGACGTAGACCCCATCGCACCGGACTGGACGCCAGGGTAAGCTGTACAGGCTACACACAGCTTGCCCCACAAGAAGACTCCACATACTACACATGCACCCAGCTGCACGTCGTGTGCTAAGTTAATATAGGCACGACGTGTGGCTTGACCACACACTCGCCACTTTACACACATAAAGACACACGCGTGGAGCCGCGGCTGCGGGCGCGCGACCCATGCAAAGCACTGGGCGGTGTTACTCAGTACAATACCGCCCACACACTCATAACGGCTCCTTAGTCCGTAACGCAACCGGCTAGCTCTGGGAACGGGACGGACGGGAGCCTCACATCCACTGTAGGTGCGTCGGAGTCGGCACCTCTGTCGCGGGTCGTCTCCTGCTGGGCCTCCCCCGGGCAACCGGGGGTCTCACCCGGCAGGGACTGACCGCCGAGGTCTCGTGAAGCAAACAGTGCTATACACAGCACTGTAGGCGCGCCTACAAAAACAACACAGCAGCTACTCACATAGGCACATGCCTCTTACATGTGCCACCACCCCACAGCCAAGAAATGGCAACCTAATGACGGGCCCGTTTTAACGGACCGAGGTATGGCTCCCGCGGCCAAGGGGCGATGCCCCGAGACCGCTAGCCGCGCCCCCCTGCGGGGACGCAGCGACGACCAACGTAAGACTTATTGTGACGGACGGGAAACTACGGAACCACGGAACCCTACACTGAGCGTGGCCCGTCACGCTCTTGGCCGGTTTTTAGGGTTCCGTAGTCAACTAGGAACCCTTATTGTTTCGCCATGTCTGTCTGTCTGTCCGTCCGTCCGTCCGTCCGTCCTCGCTTAATCTCTGTGACCGTTAGCACTAGAAAGCTGAAGTTTGGTACCAATATGTATATCAATCACGCCGACAAAGTGGTAAAATAAAAATTGGAAAAAAAATGTTTTATTAGGGTAGCCACCCTATATGTAAAATGGGAAGTGTTTTTTTTTTAATTTCAACCCTAACGTGTGATATATTGTTGGAAAGGTATTTAAAAATGAATAGGGGTTTACTAAAATAATTTTTTGATAATGTCAATAATTTCGGAAATAATCGCTTTAAAAGTAAAAAACAATGTGTCCCCCCCTCTAACTTTTGAACCATAAGTTTAGAAAATATGAAAAAAATCTGAAAAGTAGAACTTTATAAGGACTTTCTAGGAAAATCATTCTGAACTTGATTGACACAACAGTTTTTGTACAAAAAAGACAAAAAGTTGTATTTTGTACAACTTTTTGTCTTTTTTGTACAAAAACTGTTGGAGCGCCTACCGCGGAACGTGCAACATTGCACGCTCCTCCACCTTTAAACTCATAAGTGGGAACACTTATTGTGACGGACGGGAAACTACGGAACCCTACACTGAGCGTGGCCCGACACGCTCTTGGCCGGTTTTTTTTACTTTAAATCTTATGAAAAAAAAATGTAGTTTTGCTGTTTGATTGAACGTTAAAAATATTGTTTGGTGCTATGGCACTTGTGTGTGCTAGGTACTTACGACTCGCAATTACTGGCCCGTGTTTTGGATAAATTTCTTCAAAAGTAAGAGCGAATAATGGAAGAAGACATGCTGCGCCGACCCCAAAATAAATTGAGACAAGGGAATGACTGAATGATGACGTTGATTTCTCCAAAATGTAATATAGGTAACGCGCAGAATGGTAAGTTCACAAGTTGTTGCTTTGCTAAATATATTTTTCCTTTCTTTGGAAATTATCAATAATCCATTTACGCAGTTAGGATTTTAATTTAAAAAACAATCTGTTAACGAAGTTTTATTAAACAATATTTTCCTGGGTTATAAAAAGATCTGTTGGTGTTTATATTTTTTGACGTGATAACGTTTTTAAAATCGTTTTAGTCGGGTGACATGTTCAGAATCTTGTGTCACACCAAAACCTCACAAGCGACATTTCATAAAGATGGTAGCGCCATCTGTTACTTGGCTCGAAAAAAAAACTTTAAATTAGTACTTAATTTCATTTTAGATGTCACTACTGGTGATAACTTATATCACCAATAAGACGTTATCACGTAAACATCTCGATCGTAAACCTACTTTACAAACAACCAATTTTTTAACGATACAACTCCCTAGATTTTAATAGACTGATAACGTAAATCGCGTTTATAGTTGTTTGTATATTAGGTAGTACCTAAAAATTTTTATTCTGTGGTATAGTGGTCGGAGGAGTGAGCATGAGGTCCTGGTTAAATACCCGGTTTGGGAGAAGAGTTTTCTTTAGGAAATTTTCAGAAGCAGCTACGTAGTTTGCATTTGTGCCCGGTTGATGGCCAGTATGTAAAGAACAATGTAAAAAAAAGACATTTCATATTCCTTTTGTTATGCCTACATATACCTACAGGAGCATTTCAAAATAAACTAAAGACATTAGTGTGGTGTCTCAGTGACCATGAAACTAAACTTCCTAGTTTTGTATAACTGAAAGCCCATGTGTGAGTACCATATGTACGATTATTGACTTGACGATGCCCTGGTGGTTGACAGAATGTCATGCTCACTTAAATGTCTCGCTGATGGTGGCGGGTGTGTCGGGTCATTTAGTTCCCTTCAAAATGGTTGAGCTGAATGGGGCTGATCCATACGTCATGTTCGTGAACGGGCGCTGTCAGTTGGGGCTGGTCATATTTTAGCTACCACGGTCATTTTTAATTTATTTAGATTTTAAACTGAATTTTGCTTTTTATTTACTCTGGACGCTCTTACTGTGCACGTCTTTCTATATCGTTCTCACATATTTGTATAATCTCAATATGAATGATGTAAATACGATTTTGTAAAAATATTATAATTTAAAAGAGTGTCCCTGGAGTTTCTTGCCCATTCTTCTCCATAGAGATCAACGCTTTGGAATGGGCAACTACAGTACTTTCACAAGTTATTATGCCTTGTGACCGGAACTGTATATTAATTTTGTTTCTTGACATTCTAAAGTGCCTGTAATGGTCTTTTAAAGGTTGGAAGAACAGGGTTTAAAGCTCTCCGATCCTCTATGGAAAAGGGAGGATCCTCTGACCAGACGGGTGTCGTGTCTGATGGGCCACTGCCCGACAGTTGCTTGTCGGGTGCTCGTATATATGCTAATTTCGCGTACAACTTTGCTTGCGCGACGTAGAAATCTTGCCGTTAGTTCTTCAGTGGTTCTAATTATCTAGCTGTAGTACTTTTTGCCACTTTCATCTTTCTGTCGCTACAGTCTAATTGAAATAAATGATTTGATTTGATTAAACAACTTTTGTTTTACGAGGCGGATTGTTAATTAACAAAAATCACGCTTGTAATTCCCGAAGGGTTGGGCAGAGGTGTACGTTTTAGTACACTCATATCGACGGTTCCTACATAAGGTTAAGTCAAAAACCGAGGTGTACAGGAGAGCGTAATTTGTGTTCAACACGCCCTAGAAATAATTCTATGAGCAATAATAAATATTTTTTTTCTACAATATTTTAACAGTTTTAAGAGCTTTATGATACCATTTACACATAAATATTTTATTTTTTCACGTTTTCTTAGAAAAACTGAGAGATGACCGTTTCTACGACACTTAACAACTACCGGAAATATATAATGAAGGACGGGACGGTTGACGTGTGTCGGGCATGCCACCGTCCTGGTGAGTCCATCAGACATATTATTTCTGGTTGTTCTCGTCTAGCTAACAGCGAGTACTTGCATAGGCACAACCAAGTAGCCAGGATTATTCATCAGCAACTTGCCTTGAAATATAATCTTGTTGAATCTGAGGTACCGTACTACAAGTATGTGCCCGACCCAGTTCTCGAGAAAGACTATAGATCGGTCTATCATTACTGACAGGACTATTGTCGCCAATAAGCCTGACATAGTGGTGATAGACCGAACAGCGCGCCGCGTAATGATAATCGATGTTACCATCCCACATGACGAGAACCTCGTGAAAGCTGAGAAAGAAAAACAACTAAAATATCTTGACTTGGTACATGAGGTTGTTGACATGTGGAATGTGAACTCTGCTATCATTGTGCCGATTGTCGTAACGGCCAATGCCTTAATTGCCAAGAGCCTCGACGAACATCTGTCGAAGCTCTCCTTAGGTGTTTGAATCAAGGGCCTGATTCAAAAGGCAGTACTCCTTGATACGGCCCGCATTGTGAGAAAGTTCCTGTCTCTGGAGCCCTAACCACCGGTAGCTTGGACCCTGCTCCCGTTACCGGCGGAAACCTATTTTTATATTTTTAAATGTTTTTTTTATTTTATTTTCTAATAAATATTTAAAAATGTAACTATAAGATGTTAAGTAAATAAATAAGACTTGTTCTCTTATACGATTTCTAAAACAAGGTAAATATAAAATAAAAATCGTATGTGAGCATGTGCGCATAGATAATCTGAAGCCAATGAGACAAAAAAAATGCCATTTTCGACATGTCTTTATGTACGTCGATATATCTCGCACGCTGAGAACGAAAGTGAACTAATCCAAAATTTGAGATTTTTGGATAGTGAAATCTTCTCTCTTGCGTCCGTCCGGCCCGCGTATTGCCATAATGTATACTAGCACAGACAGGGGTTGCTCTGTAATCGCACGCAATATGCTCTTGTAGCTAGAGAGCATACTGCATATCAGTACAGAGACAGACTGAAATAAAATACACTTTGCTCTAATTCGTGAGAGCAAAACACATACGAGTACAGACAATTTGGCTGCCGTAGTAGGCACCCCGACATGGACAGGTTAGGTTCGAAGGGGATGGCGGGGTCTGAAAGACCCCGCCATCCCCTTCGTGTTAGGTTACTTTAAACCTTGAATGCAGAGGTAGGAGCCCCGCGAAGCGGGGCTCCGTCGAGCCACTTTGATAGGTAGTAATCAGTGAGAGCTCGGGACTTGGGGCACCCCGACATGGACAGGTTAGGTTCGAAGGGGATGGCGGGGTCTGAAAGACCCCGCCATCCCCTTCGTGTTAGGTTACTTTAAACCTTGAATGCAGAGGTAGGAGCCCCGCGAAGCGGGGCTCCGTCGAGCCACTTTGATAGGTAGTAATCAGTGAGAGCACATTTTGCTTTAGACATATGCGAACAAACCGTATACTTATACAGACAGGTCTGTAGTCATACGTAGTTTGCTTTAAAAATATGCAAGCAAACTGTATACTTATACAGACTGGTCTGTAGTTATACGTAGTTTGCTTTAGAGTATTTGTTATTTTTAAGAGCACAAAGTGATCTAGTACAGACTATGGGTGTCTGTACTGATATACACAATGGCAATACGCGTCCGGCCCTCGTTCAGGTCATGGTCCGGAGCAAAAGGGAATGGGAAGCAGCCTCTTCTTCTGCGAAGCAGCTATGCTAACGAAGGAGTAGGCTGGATGTTTGAGGGAGAAAACCTCAAAATAACCCAGCTGCCACAGAACGACTCCCGGCCACCATAGACGCAGGTCTGTTGACGGTGAGCAATAGGTAGATCACCTCATCACCTTCCGTCCATCTAGTAAGACGACAGGCCGTGTGCCTTGCCCTTTAAAGAGAAATCAGCAAAGCACAAAGTTGCCCAAAAAAAAAGGGCAACTGTTTGTCGGATTGATCTAAAGAGATACCGCGGCTCTGGGACCGCATCGTGGATGCGTTTACAAACATTTAAAGTCACATACACAAACAGTTAGACCCGGAACAAACATCTGTAGTCTGTTGGCCATACAATTATTTGTTCCATGTTTTAATTATTTTGATACTTCCTTCCGCTCCGCCCCAGATCCGGAGAAGTCATTTGATGATTTCACAAACGTAAAATTACAAAATGCTTTAAGCCATTAATGATTTTTTTTTAAAATGCTACCTACAAAATAATCAAATTGCTGATCTGACGGCCTTTTCAGGGCCTCTTGAGATTTTTATTTATATACCAAAGACAACCAACAAGGAAAATTGTACCTACGTTGAATATATCCGATTGTAATTTTCGATATTTTGTCTCTGTGCTCCTTACTTCTGCTTTGCAAAAAAAATGGCGTCGCTTGTCAAACATGCAATGCGTGAGTTGATGTGAATGCTGTTTGTAAATGGAAAAATATAAAGAGAGCCAAATTGCATACTACATTTCTGCTAATTATTATCTATTGATAAACGATGGGTCGATCAAGATCAAGGAGTAAGTCGCCACGGCGCCACCATAAAACAAGCAAACATTCTAGGAAGAAGAGTCGCTCCAAGGATCGTTCTACGTCAAGGAGCAGAAGTTCGAAACTGGTAGAAAAGTCGAGGGAACGGAGTTCAAAATCTAGGTAAACTAGTTTCATAAGTTTTGACATGTTATCGAACCAGCTGCTATGCATTGGTTAAACATAATAAATTAATCCGTGTTTTAATTTTAGAAAAAGATCGCATTCTGCGTCTTCTTCTACCAGCAGTGACGTTTCGTATGATGGAAGTAGAAGTCATAGGAAGAAGTCGAAGGGGCGCAGTAAAATGGATGAAGTCGACAGACTTGCTGAAATGGAAAGACAGAGACGCGTAAGAGAAGCCGAGCAGAAAGTAAATAATATCGTAAATAGCCAACTGTTTTTAACATGATCACACTTGGGCGTGGGTGGTAACCTGGCCGTGGCCTTCTCTAGAGTAACCAGAATTGTATTTTTAATGTTGTAAAGTGTAAAACTAATACCAAAAATAACATATTTTTTATCGGATGTGACACATATTGGGGTCGTTTTGAACAACCCCTAAAGTTATTATTGAACAAAGCAAGAGAATTCAATTAAATAAACTATGATGCATAGCTACATCTTAGCCAAAGTCTCACCTTCTATCCAGCCTCATGTGCAACTTAACCAGCACCAGGAAGATTCTACTTATAACTGAATGCACATGAAGAAAACAATTCATAAGTTATTATAATTTCATTTCTTCTTAATATCTTGCCTTTTTGGTAGTCTTGATTATGTTGTGAGCTCATTCTACCATAATAGATTTTAATATGCAACTTCTATAGGTGGTGGAAGAAGAAGCAGCAAAAAGAATAGAGCTATTAGTGAAGAAGAGAGTTGAAGAAGAATTAGAAAAAAGAAAAGAAGAAATTGAACAAGAAGTTGCTAAAAGGGTTGAAGAGGCCAAACGGAAGATGGAGAAAGAAATGATGGAAGAACTTGAGAGACAGAGAGAACAACAGCGGCGTGAGGAGCTGGCTAGACAGGTAACTGACTATAGTACATACCAGTCATGTGTACTGGCAACTTAATACAATGTTGCTTATACACATGACAACACATACCTGCGACAGCAACATATGTTGCTCTCGCAGTAACACACAAGTATAAATGCAATATTTAATACGAGCATCATAACAAATAGAGGAACTAATAAAAGTATTATTTCGATCATATCTGTTAAAGGTCCAGTCAGGTGTAGCTCGAGTGCATACAAGAATTAGTTTCTTGAATTCTTATAAATTGTCACTCACCGAGGCTGGCTGTCTCTGTAATTAATAATTATATACATGTCCATTTTTATAACCACATATATTTCATACGCACCAACAAGGCAGAGTTTATACAATTTCCTGCCATATTGTAAGTTTGCCATGAAGGCGTCCGGCTAGCATTTTAAAATTGTTCGCTTGACTGTCCCTGGCAGTCACGTAGTCTATAAGTCAGGTCGGAAGACTGAACAAGAGCAAGAAGCCCTAAGAATTTATTGGAGATGCAGCTTGAGGATCCAGACATGAGCGCTGAAGGTATTTTTTGAATCTATTTTTTGTATAACCACATTACCTGTTTCAAATGAAGGATATACATACTTGTCTGATGTTTCATCATTATACATTTTATGGCATTGCATAATTGTTTTTTTTACTTAAAATTAATTTAATTTCTTAGGACACCAAAAACTTTTTCAATACCACCCTAAACATGTGTGATCAACAACATCTTGTCATTCAAGAACTGAAGAAAATTGAGGTTTACTCAAACTGCCATTGTTTAGAAAGGCTATGTTTGTGTGAACTCGGTTTTAATACATAGTGTTACTCTTCTAACTAATGAACAGTATTAACATATTATTTCTATTAAACAGGAGGAAGAAGCTCGTAAAAGGAAAGAGCTGGAAGAAATCATGGCAGAAAATAATAAAAAGATTGAAGAGGCACAGCGCAAGCTGGTAAGTTAAAATGAACTTTATGTCCTAAGTAGTAGCTTTTGTTATTTACTTAATGTAACTGCTTTGACTATGCGCCTTGTCATCTCAGCATCTTCTATTATCAACTATATATTATCATTACAACCTTTTTTTTTTATTATTTCCAGGCTGAGGAGCGGCTAGCCATGATTGAAGAACAAAGGAAAATGGATGAAGAAAGGCAGAAACTGAAAAAAGAACAAGAAAAAAGAGTGAAAGAGGAACAGAGAAAAATATTAGGCAAAAATAATTCAAGACCTAAACTATCATTCTCTTTGAATCCACTATCATGAGTTGTGTTCATCAGTAAGGCTGATGCCCACTTTCTAAATAATGATTATCATCATCATTCAATGGGATCATATTTACTTTACAGGTGTTACCTAAGAGACATTTTCATTAGCTTAGTCTATGTGTACAAGTTAATTTCTTATTTTCTAATGAAGGTAGTTTAAAGATCATAGTAAAAATTAAAGGACTTGAGGTGGAAATTCGGCGAACTAAGGAGCTATGACAGCACTGATACAGGCATGCTGCAAACCAAAATATGTACAATTCGAAGAGTTGGGTTCTTCAATAGGTCAAGATTGCGTCTAAAATGATACAACTGGCGCGGGCGTATCTAAGCTTCACGCGTGATCAGACAAATGTTTATGAATAAACTACAATTTGTACTGGAACATAACCCACTTTTTAGCAACCTTAGCCAATGCTTAACTTGTGTGTGTATAATTAAATTCATCAAATTATGTGTACATGATTGTAAATCTTGCATTAGCTGTCCACAATATCTTGTACATAATTATTTTTTATTTATTTGTACTGGTGGTTTATTCAGATTGTCTGTTCAAAAGTAATGACCTATTTTTGTGAGTATTAATATGGATTGGACTACATTGGTTAGTTGTAAGATTGAATCCTATCTAAGAGCTGCTGGTATGACATAGATACCACTTCACAAGAGAGCCTTATAATTAATGTTAATAAACTTTTTTTTAAAAGGCTATCATACCATAATAATAACAAATGAATCCGCCAAACTATGTAAAAATAGTATTTGTTTATAAAAAAGAACGATTACATTACTTCAATTAAATATTTTGCAGTGCTCATAATTACTTCGCCATGTAGTGCAGTGATATATAACAGCTAGTGTTGTTACATAATATACAACTGCTACGTAATATTTATGCAAGTTTTTATTTCTAGGTCCAAATTATTATTTTCTACAATGAAAAGAAAAACTATATGATAGAGTATAGACTTTTATAAATGTACATACGTTTGTAAATTTAAGGTATCTATTGTAGGTTTCATTTAAGCATTCGTTGGTATAAAATAAGTCATTTCAGTTAAATATATGATGAGTTCACGTTGAAAAGCTGCACGTTTCGGCTGAAATTATTGCATGTTTTTGGTACGTACCACAGGATATCTCAGCTAGTTGGCGTTGAAAAAAAGTGACACTAAGCGTTTACGACTCATTTGCTCTTGGCGATTTAACTGATTGTGGAACAAGCGCGACATTCAGACTTAATCACACTTGTCTACTGAACATGTCTTCATAGCAAAATATGGAGCCAGCTTAATTCTGAAGTTCCATCAATCATCACAAAAGTGAAAGTGCAAACGAATTAATATTATTAAATGTTAGCCCTATTAAATTACCTATCTTTCCTTCCATTTAAGATTAATTTCACGTTTCCTTCTTCTAATTAAAGAAATAGGTATTTAATTTAAGCCCCATTGATCCCTTTTTCATGTAGGTAATGTTTGTTTTATAAGTTAATGACGAAATAGGTAATTGTTCTCAAATTATGAGATTAGAGAGCTATGTATTTTTCACAAAAGAGATATGTACTGATCGGCATCAGTAGCCCTTACAAGAAAGGCCCCACATCATTATCTCTATTGGTAAATCACATATGAAAGGAAGTACTAAATATATTTTATGATTGAATGACGGCATTGAAGTATCAATCGCCCTGACTTTATGCGTACCTTGAACAAACATAATACATAACTATGTCAAGTGTGATGTGATTTGAAAGATTTTGTTTACAATTTCTACTAAGTGCTAAATTTCTTAAGTGTCATTCACTCATTATTCATTTAATTAAATAAAGCCCTTCACCTGATGTGTTTGTTTCATTTTAATAACCTGAATAAATTTTAGATGTGTTTCATCGGTGGTCTAATCATCCAGTGCGCGATTCTTGGCTTTCCGATCTCCAAATTTAGCACAGCTAAGCAGCAGCAGTATTAATTAAATACGTGTAGTATATAGATGCAAGGAAAAAGTTTTGTTCAAAATCTACCCAGTTGAACAAGAATAACAAGATTCACTTGACATGCCCGCCCTTCCCTTTCCCAACTATGTATAGATCAGCTTCAATCGGTCAACAGTGTAATTCTAATTGAGTATTTAAATTCTTATGAAAAACGGCAATATTACATGCGTATTACTCTTAATTGTCTGGTTCACATTCTGTGAAATACAGGTTAGACCGGTTCTATACTCAATACTACAATAATTTATTGCCCTGACTACTTTTAGTTTTGTAAAAAAAAGCATTTTTAGAGAGATGCTCATGATCAAAATGACGACGGAAGGAAACCCCCATAAAGTCTAACGCAATTTAAGTACAGCTTTTCCATCGCCCACAGTGTACCTTCTTACCTCGATTTAATTATAACAACTGAGGTACAATACTACAGTGTGTTAGGTTAAACGAGGGACTTATTGAGGGTATTCAGTATTCGATTCTCGTCCCAAATATGTAAAAAACCTATAACATTAATTTCTGACGTAATTGTCCAATAAAATACATTATTCATGAACACTGAGCGCGAGAGAAGTAAACTTGTAAACAGTGAAGTAAATCACGCGGCAAAATACCTACGCGCCGATTCTACCGAAAAGGCGTCCAGGCGTCCTAGCCTAGGCCAGGTTTAAAGTATGAAGGGAAAATGGATTATACCTAAAGGTCATTGACACGCACACATGTCCTGCGATAGTACTATATCGCTAGCGCAAGGGTATATACACGTTGCGAGACTTAAGCGAAATTTTTGGTATGGTTCTGTCTTATAATTATTAGTGTTTTTTTTTGTTTTGAAAAAAATTAAACGAACTTTTTTCGCAAACATCTTCAGTATTTTTAACCAGTATAATATTATAAGTTTGTATAAAATAAATACGTAGGGCGTAAACGCGGGTAATCCTTACTTCCTTACTATATATATATATATTTATAAATATATATATTATATAATATAAAAGCGAAAGTGAGTTTGTTTGTTTGTTACCTCTTCACGCTTACCGATTATGATGAATTTTGGTACAGAGATAGTTGGGAACCAGGAGACAGACATAGGCTAACTTTTTTGAAAAAAAAAAGTGGGATGTGTGTGAGGGACAAAGAGGGAAGAAAAGGGAAAACTTAGCGTTGCTATTACAAATCAATAAGGCGCAAGGGGAACTGTGTTACCCCGAATTTAACGCGAGCGAAGCCGCGGGCAAAAGCTAGTGTGTAAATAAGGTCCTTAACCGCCTGCCGAGGTTGCGGCTTGATCGAAAGAGGTGCCGCGGCCCCGAAACATACAAGGGCAGTTGAAGGAACATGGGTGGGTTCTAGTCAGTAAAAGTCTGACACCCCCAAATAACTTCCCCCGCCGCTCCGCCCAGAGCGGGGGAAGTTATTTGATGATTACCCACCCCAAAAAAAAAGGTCATTAACCATACTAATAGCCCACGCGCGCCTTTGCAGGTCTTTGCGCCCCCCTCGGGTGGCGCTACTTTGAAAATCCCTGATCCAGAAAGTATCTATCCAGTCACACCACAAGAATAATAAAAAAACCGATATTTAGCGCTTGAATCGAAAATAAAAAATTAAATCCCTAGTGCCAATCTAGTCCGTCACTGTCACTTGCGTATGTCGTGTCACCAACCAATGTCAAAAAATTCAATCAATTTCCGGATTTTCCGGTTTATTTCATTACTTACGTGAACTTTGCTCGTCGCCGGTTGTTGTGTTAGTGGTTATGGCAAGAGATCAATAATTGTTTTAATGTATTGAACAAACAATAAATTTGTTATTTATTAACTGTTACAGTTGTAATATATTTAAGCATAATGGCAGAGTTTTTGAAAGGTGTATTGTTATCGGTTTTATCAGAGAAGTGTTACGAAGAATATTTCGTGAAGTACAACTTTCTTGATGGTAATTTTGTTCTAGAAATTTGGTTGTGTGCTTCATTTGTGTTGGACTTCTGGTAAAAGTGTAGTGTGGCGGTCATCATCATTATGCTAGGTTAGAAAGTATCATATCAATGTTTTGTAATTTTTCAGGACCTTGTTTGACCGCGACGCTTAGCAAGGGTCTAGGAATCGGTATTATTGCCGGCTCCATCCTCGTGAAAGTACCTCAGATATTGAAGATTCTGAGCAGCAAGAGTGCTGAAGGCATCAATGTTTACGGAGTATATTTGGAGTTGTTTGCGATCACAGCCAACTTTGCGTACAGTTATGTTATGGGCTTTCCATTTAGGTACGTAGCTTTGTCTTAAAATTTCCGTAAATAATAATGCAGTTTTATCCACTTTTTCATAGTATCTGTCAAGTAGTAAAACTTTACAGGTAGAAAACATGGTAAGTCAACATGTATCTGAGAATTAGTATTGGACACAATGCATATAAACATCATTGTCGGTTTAATTTAGCTTACAGGTAGCAAGCTATTGAAATGTTTCATAGTCAAAGAATGAGAATGTCAACTCTTAGACACTTGCACTACAAATGATAATATTTTGGTCAGGGTGGTCTTAGAGGTGAATTTGTAGTAGTGGACTGAGCAGCAAAGATAACAGCAAATACTTTTCTTATAATCTGTTCTCATTGTCCATAGAAACCATTTAGGGCTCTCTTTAACATGGCTCTACTGCACACCTTTTCCGAAATAAGCGCCTTCATCTTTTAAAATTTTCTCTGTAAAACATTATTTACAAATTGGTAGTTTAAAAGAACAACTGTTCTGAAAAAAAAAATGTACTCTTCTTGTATAAGCTTATTTCTAGGAAACAAGACGACCCAAAACCTTCCTTCTTGGAAGCCAAATGGTTATTAAGAAGTTAACCCAATACTGCCATAACATTGACATTTTTTTCCCTTAAAGGGAATATTTGAAATAATTTATTTATAAACACACTAAACCATTTGTGGTGCAAGCAGACATTACAGTACAGGCTAAACAACAAAGTTCCTTTCTGCCTAATAACAATTAATTTATTTTGCAGTGCATGGGGAGAAGGTACTTTCTTAGCAATACAAACAGCGTTGATAGCAGCTTTGGTTCTTCACTATAGCGGGACAACGGGTAGAGCTGCTGTGTTCTTGAGCACTTATGCTGGCATTGTCTCTGCTTTAGTTGGTGGGTTCACACCTACACATGTACTGTGGACTATGCAAGCTGTCAACGTCCCTATTATTGTTATCGCTAAGGTAATAAATGTTTTTTGTTATTTAATTAATGTTATATAATGTCTATTGTCACCATTTTACCTATATTTTGAAACAATGAGACAATTGCATGAGTAATAAAGCTCCACCATTTATTTATAAAATAATTCTGCTGATAATGGGCCTCTCATTCTGTTACTGCTTCAAAAGTAAAGGACTGGGATAAATTGTCAATAAACTATAATTGTTGGTCTGCTTGTAAATAAATTGATAAAATCAATAATAACAAATTATATTGCTATTGTATCATAAAAAATTGGTTGTTTGTAAAGTAGGTTTACGATCGAGATGTTTACGTGATAACGTCTTATTGGTGATATAAGTTTTTCGAGCCAAGTAACAGATGGCGCTACCATCTTTATATCTCGTGAGGTTTTGGCATAAGTTTCTGAACATGTCACCCGACTAAAACGATTTTAAAGACGTTATCACGTCAAAACGTCTTATTGGTGATATAAGTTATCACCAGTAGTGACATCTAAAATGAAATTAAGTACTAATTCAAAGTTTTTTTTTCGAGCCAAGTAACAGATGGCGCTACCATCTTTATGAAATGTCGCTCGTGAGGTTTACAAGTTTCTGAACATGTCACCCGACTAAAACGATTTTAAAGACGTTATCACGTCAAAATATATCTTTAGGTAGCCAGGTGTTCATTGCAAACAGCAGGAAAATATAATAATGTGTATTTCGCAATACAAAGATATAAGAATAGACCATGATCAGTACAAGCATAAAATATTATAATTTGTATAATAGTCACTCTAACATAAATGTTTGTGATGGTATTTGTGTGTCAAGATGGTAATTTATAAAGATGAGATTATGTAAAATTGACAGTATAACATAGGGCCTTTATTAGTGTTTTAAAATGTGTCTTTTTTCAGTCTATCCAAATTATTACAAACTACAAAAACGGCAGCACCGGGCAGTTATCAGCGATAACGTGTTTCTTGCTGTTTGGAGGCAGCATAGCTAGAATATTCACATCCCTTGTAGAAACTGGAGACTTCATCATAATTGTCACCTACTGTGTGTCTACTGTGGCTAATGGCGCCATTGTAGCGCAACTTCTCTGGTACTGGAATGTCGCAAAGGGAACCCAAACCAAAAATAAGAAAAAGAAGAAACATGCATAATTTATTCAAATAATGTTATTAAAACAGTTTTACCTCAACTGCTGTTTATTTTTAATTAATCTGATAGTGATTGATAAATTACTGCTACTAACTCATTGATTGGAAAATTGTGTTATCAAAATCAACTAATAAGATAAAAGAAACTTGGCGTATTATTAAATCACTAGGTACTCTTGATAACGCTTATGTGCACTACGCCCAGATACAGAACAAAGTTCAATTTACTACACTTTTTTCGGATGGGAATTCATCAAAAACTTCCTTCGCTCTGGGCGGAGCGATATTTTTGGGATGCATGGTGTGGATACCGAATCATTCAGTCTAATGGTTGCTGATGCTATGCATGACGGCACGATTGGTGCAGTGCTGAGTAGCTGACTGTTGTGCTGCGTGTAACGGGTTCTGTTTTAGGGTTCCGTACCTCTAAAGGAAAAAACGGAACCCCTATAGGATCACTTTGTTGTCAGTCTGTCTGTCAGGACCCTTTACTTCGGAAACGCGTGGAGATATCGAGTTGAAAGTAAAACCATATACTTAATTTATTGGAGCTTTAAAAAAAATCCACCCCTTTAGGGACGCTTTTACAATTTTTACAAATAACTGTTTTTCGGGGTCCATTATGATGCACTAGGCATTATAAAAGTAAGGTTGCCATTGTATCAAATAAAAGATAATATAATCATCTCCACGTTGGTTTTAAAAAAATGTGTAGTCTCATAGAACATTTTCATACAAACATGATTTTACCATCGCACGCAATAATTATAAAAATTTGCAAAAAATGGGGTCTGAATAGGTACGTGTTCAAAATCGTATGTTAATATCCTTACCAATATTATAAAAGCGAAAGTGAGTTTGTTTGTTTGTTACCTCTTCACGCTTTAATGGCTAAACCGATTTTGATGAATTTTGGTACAGAGATAGTTGGGAACCAGGAGACGGACATAGGCTATATATATAAAAAAGTGGGATGTGAGGGAGAAAGAGGGAAGAAAAGGGAAAACAGCGTTGCTATTACAAATCAATAAGGCGCAAAGGGAACTGTGTTACCCCGAAATTAACGCGAGCGAAGCCGCGGGCAAAAGCTAGTAGCTTATATATTCCTGTAAGCATCAATAATTATTTTGAACTTACCTATATAACTTTATGATTTATGAGGAAAATAAAACCACTCTTAAAATTTCTCCATACATCTACCATTGAACGCACGGCTCGCAACAGTCGCAACTTTCAGTGCAAATTGCGTTTATACACCGCGGTCATCCGTCCCATCATGACATACGCATGTGTCGTGTTCGCCCACGCCAACCCGCGTTTCCTTCATAAGATGCAGACCTTGCAAAACCGATTCCTTCGTAAAATCACGGGAACCCCTTTTTACGTCCGTAACGATAGTCTTCACTTAGACTTAAGAATTCCCACCTGCGTTCAAGCAAAGCGCCATCATTCCGTCCTCGCCGACGAGGCCCACCGCGACGTCCCGATAACTGCCCCACCCGTCCCTTGCAAGAGCCAGCCCGCGATGCTGAGCCAGTAAGTTTAAATCAGTCCATAAATAATATCACTCAGATCCAGCCTGTCCCTCGACGCGACGCCCTAAGCCGAGGCTCGTACCCCACAGGGGGTGCCCTTAGCGTGTAGTCGCTTAGTTTGTAAGTTTTACCCTGGCTGGAGGTCTTATTTTTAAGGCATCCACAGGATTCGCCCGGTTAAGCAGACGACAACCTCTTAGGTTGAACTGCGAGATACCATATTATTCATAAAAAAAGGTCTCGTAACTCGGTTAGTGTCATTGCGCGCTCGTGGACGCACGGGTGTATCGTATTCTTAGAAAAAATAAATACCCAACTATCTCTGTACCAAAATTCGTCAAAATCGGTTTTGCCATTTAGACGTGAAGACGTAACAAACCCTCACTTTCGCTTTTATAATATTAGTAAGGATGTTACAGAACCTTTCGTGCGCGAGTCCGATTCGCACTTAGCCGCTTTTTCATATTGGTATGTTCTGTGGCTGGGTGTTGACGATTAAAAAAAACACATTTTTTACATTAAAAGTCACTTTATTTAAATAGTTTCACCAATCACAAATCAAAGGAATAAAAATTGTAGTGACCGACTTACGACGTCGACGACTTATCCTGTTCCACTATGTATGGAATGCTCGTTTACAGAGTGAAAATTGTTTTTTTACAATTTCGAAATAAAGTCAATCATTATTTTTGTGGCGTTTGAATAGAAGTATTCACTAAGCAGCATACCAGGGGAAAACTTAAATGCGAAATTGGTATTCTAATCTATGAAGACCATTAATCATTCACAATTATGGAAACTTAAAAACCATTCGTATTGTACTCTATAACTATATTTACAGCTAATAATATCTTGAATATATTTTGTAATATGAAAATCGACCGTGGATAACTGATTTTTCGATCTGTACTTGAAACCTTTGAATTAAATCGTTAAAATTATCAGTTGATTCACAGTCAAAATGTACGTTGATAATGGTGTGTAGCACCTAAACAAAACTTATAACGCTAACCGTAATCCTAGCACTCAGTGGCAAATTCAAACGTTGGTGATTTATTCTTTGGGGGCTGGTTCGGCGGGTGGTTTCTCTTCAGGGTGGGGGTTTCTTTCAGGCTCGTTGTTGCCATCTGCCCACTTGCCGTCGTATTCTTTTCTGTCGACGTATCTTTCTTCCTCATATTCTCCCTCGCTGCGATGACTATCGCGCTCAGAATAACGGGAGTAACTGTGAAACGACATACTTTTATAGCATGGTGTTATGATTTTTTGTATAGGTTTAGAATAGATAATGCTATTTACTATTAAACTTCGTTGTGTTGCATATGTTTATAGAAAGCCTTACTAAAAACCATTGTATTTAAAACACTGACCTGTCTCTGTCCTTGTCCCGTCTTTCTGGGCTGTATGATCTAGACCTGCGGGGTCTTTCTGGGCTTCGCGATCTTGAGTAACGACCGCCACCTCTACGATCTCTGAAGTCACGAAAGCCTCCCCTGTGAAACAATAGCAGCACTATTGAACTTCGTGTATCGAGCATGTCGCAGGACTACAATTTCAAAGAGAACCAGCTTAACTTAAATTTTTTTCCGACTTTGGAAATGCATGCATTGGGGATGTTGCATTTCCAATGTCGGGAAAATGGTAGGTTTGTTCAAGGTTAATATATAGGATGCCTTCGTCTGGGTTATCTTGAACCTTGTTGCATTCGAATAATAAGGACATCTCTGTGGATAATGAGTGTTACCTGAAGGGCCTGCCTCGGCCGCCCCCGCCCCGGCGCGGGCGGAAGGGCCGTCCGCCGCGCGCGCGGTTGTCGCGCCACTCCTGCGGGAAGCGGCGCCCGTCGTCGCGCCGGAAGTCTCCGCCGCGCCCGCGCCCGCGCTGGCCGCCGCCGTTGTAGGTGTGGAAGCGCGGCCGGTAGTACGTGCCGCGCTCGTAGCCGCCGCGCCCGCGCCAGTTGCCGCGCCGCGGGAAGCGACGGAACCTGGAGGAGGGATATCGTTAATGTTGTGCTACATTTTGTAAGGTCTGACAATGATGAACGTTAAAAGCGTTTGTTTAGTTTTCATGCTAGATAGAGGGTATAGTACGAGCTTAGCAAGGGTCTATCTACGACTAGCCGCTAGTAGAGCTGTTCAGGGCTACTTATGTACAGTAAAAAATACAAAAGCATCATCTATTACAATGGCGTATTTTACATGCGCAAATTATGACAACAAGCGGAGGAAATAAAACACACAGCAGCCAAAAATACCTTGAGCCAGACCGTGATCGTGATCTGCTGCGGGAGTAATAGGAGCGGCTGGCGTCCGAGCGCGAGCGCGAGCGGGGCGAGCCCGAGCGGCGCCGGCGCGACGCCACCGAGCCGCTGGCGCTCGACGCCGAGCGGGACCGGGAGCGAGAGCGCGAGCGGTACTTGCGTGGCCGAGACCTACGACGAAATAGAAATGAAGCGTAAGCAGTTATAAAACTATTGTAGATCAGATGGGCAGTTTTCATATCGACGATCTTCATGACTTGGTTAATTTTTGTTGTCACTACAGTTTTGAGCATACCCATCATCTAAAATGTGGTTTGAATTAGTATTGTCAAAAGTCTGCAACCATTGTAGGTTATAAGCTTGTTCCCACGTTCTTGCATAATGTTAGGCTATGAAAAAAGTCCAAGATATACCAACCTGCTCCTAGAGCGCTTGGATCTTCTATCGTCATCGGAGGAGTTAGACGAGTGTCGTCTCGGTGAGGGCGGTGAGCGTGGCCGGCGTCCTGACGGGGAAGGCGGCTTGATGCGCGTCACGAACTGTTCTGGCCGGCCGTCACCCACCGATACCGGGGTCTCTCCCTCTTGAGCCAGCCGGAATGAACCAAACTTGTCCAAGACTATGTTGCCTTTGCGGACCTGAAAATACAAAACAAAGCATTTGTTTTTAGTAAAATGAATGCAACTGAGTTAGCTTTCTCGATAACGAACCGATAAAATCAACAGTAATTAGTAGTATCTTAAAACATAAATTGTTACACTTACCGGGTGCGCAGGCTCGGTGCCGGGCGGGTCAGGCTCCCGCTTGTTCGGCGGAGGCGCTGAGGGTAGCGGCGGAGGTTCCTTCATGGCCATCGCGCGACGCACCGACACATTCTTATCGCCACTTGACGGTGACGGCTGTCAGCAAAAAAAGATGTTAGATAACAATTAGATTTAACTTGTTTTTTTTTTCGTGTAGTTTATTTAATTACTACTGCTTGCAAAAAAAACGGTAAAGGAAAACTTCGTGTCCTAGAAAGAAAGTCTCGAAGACATGTGACATTAACTAATCCGCACTGGACCCGCCTGGAGGACCGACCCTATAAAAAAATAGGAATTGGGCCCCCTTACAGTGAACACATTGAGCTTGTTTTAAATCTCAAAAGCAAGGTGGGGTTTATATGAACTTAGCAGGCATTTCTCCTAAACTGAATCTTATTGAAATAGAAATACTATTTGTTAATATATTCTTACCTTTGTGTTATCCTGTGAATCATCTGAGCTGTCTTCAAATGCATAATGTTCTTTATAACCCTTAGGTACTGGAGTTTCCTTCTTTTTGACCCTGTTAACAAAACATACATGTAAATTAAAAATGTAGTGTTGCTGCAAGTTTCAATTTAAATTAGCAAATGCTTTAAAATTTGTATTTGGATGTCATTCATACTTTACTGAACCAAAACATTTGGAAAATACTCCCAATTAAGATTTGTTTTTTACTTTAAAATTTTACCCCCAAAATAATGTCACAAAGGTATATCAATGTGTTCAATGCTAAATTATATGTGTTAACAAAACAGAAAAAAAGTATCAACTGCTAACATCCCGCGCTAATTGTATGAGTCAAATGAAAAGTAGGATGGATTTGCAGTTTGTTGTTGTAAAACATAATAAATTAAACAAAATGTTGAACAAGCCTTATACTTATGTCTAACAGGATACCAAGAAACTTTTGTAGTTGTTATAAACGCGCGTGGTTAGTAAAAGAGCTTGCGCTATATCACGCGTGTCTCGCGCGGGAGCCAGGGCATGCACGCGTGAGCTAGGGCCTGCTGCACACGTACGTGTCTCGGACCGCGCTCATGGACATCTTCCACTTGGGCTTCTCGAGCGGCGGCGGCGGCGCCTGGTCTATGGGGCTGAGTGAGCCGCGCCCGTCGCGCTTGTGCAGCACCTCCTTCTCGACCATTACGTGGTACGCGCTCAGCTTTGACTCCAACTCCTCGAGCCCGTGCATATCGTCTAGCATCCTGATAAATACGTACACATTTTAATAAGTAAGTGTTCTTAAGGACACACATTTATTGGCACATACACAACAAACAATTTTGCAGCTCTTTTACACAACGCGTGCACAAAGAGATAATTCAGTTAGTACATTGGCATTGAATAAGTGTGTCTAACATTGATGGTTATTGCGTACAATACATATACAATCAAATAATAATGTGATAACTATTTTCGACATGTAACGCAAAGACAAGTCGGGCGCACACGGAAAGTCCAAGGAGAATGATTATAATAGTTTGTAAAACTCTTTAATCAGGCTATTCTACACATTCAACAATAGCTCATGATGAAGTCCTATCTTTTTCAGCTTAGCTTACGAGGTATTATTTATGAACACGCATCCTTTGTTTGACTTATACAATTAGCGGCGGAATTAGACTAATTAACATAATAACGTTGCTGACTTATATACAAGTGTGTAGGTTATTTGTGACTTGTTACCTCTTATCGTGTTTTCTATCATAGTCTCCGTCCGAACTGAGGTCTCGCTTCTTGCCTTTCAGCTCTTTCCTGCAACACCAATGAAAATTTCAGTCAAATATTCGCAGGGCCAGTAATAGCGATTGTGGATCTTGTATTATCCATTTAGGGCCAAACATTTTTCTCTTAGATGGAAGGTACAAGGTTAAGGCTAGACTATCTACTCCGATTATAATTATCCCAGCGGCGCTGTGGGAGAAGCCACGTAGGATGAGCGCTCTATTCGAGTGGGTTGCAGTGTAATTGCTTTTGGGTGTTGTGCAAAAGTCGGCTAATTAAACTTGTCTTCTTCTTTGTCGTGTAGTTAGTGTCTAACCTGGTATCAGAATTTATATGGCGCCAATGGGCCTCTAACTTGCCTTAACATTCCATCGAGGAATATCCCTCACACATGGTGATTTCCTCACGATGTTTTCGGGAAGTATTAAAAGTGATAGTAAGAGTCCCTCCACCAAATTCTGAATAAGACGTACCTGATAGCGTCTCTTAGTTTCTTGTCCCCAATGCTGTCCAAGTCTCGTAGGTTGTAATCATTGTTTGCAGCTGCGCGCGCTATTTTTGCCTTTCTCTTCTCCTCTCGTTCTTGCTCTTTACGCTTTCTCTTTGATTCCTTCTTCTTTTTCCTATTGAAAACAATTAGTTTGAAAACCTTTAGTTTTACTTTCATCCATTGATTTTTAATTTTGTTTTTGTATGTTTTGATTCTCATTATAACTGTGTAAATCGGGAGCAATTTATTTGACTGTGCAGTATTTCTTGATGATTTGGGATATTATTTTGATAATTTCTATAGAATTAAAATTACGAAATGGAAATAAAAAAATAAAAATACTTGCTTGGGTAAAGCAAGTATTTAACTCGTCAACAATAAACCAACTTATTATGTTATGTCGACTCATTACAAGTAAAAATGATTGAGATTGAGCAAAGTATACGAAAAAAAAAACACAAATGTCTACTCTAAACATTCGCCGCTAACTCTGCTCACCCCAAACAGAACCGTTCAGTGAAAGGTACTGACTTGTCTTTCTTCTTCTTTTTCTTCTTGTCGCGGTCGGCGCCAGGCTGCGGCTGCTGCCCAAGCTCCTGCATCTTGCGGTTGCGCTTGTACTGAGCGGTCTCTTCCAAGAAGTTTCGCACTTTGTCCTCGTAGTCCGAATCCTCTTTGGTCATCTCTAAGAACTTGCGTACCTGAAATAAATGATTTTGTTTAATATACCCTCTCTGTAAAACGGCATTTATGTTCCCTGTTCGAAAAGATTATGACGACTTTATAGGGTACTGCTAGACTAAACCTTCCCTTAAGTCTTAATTCTCTGAACTGTGTTATGCAAGCTGAGAATCTGATATAGTGAATTGAAAGTCTGAATGTGATTTTGAAGAATTCACAAGTACAATCAAACCACATCGTAGCGGCAAAACCAAGCAGTGGTTTCGTGTGAATAGTATCGCAGCAGCTTCTTGATGTAACCAGGGAATGTTACAGATATGGAATTTCGGATCTGGATACGAATTTAGGAATAATATTACATCGGTTTCGTATATGGAATTATTTGGTATTATACGCAAGTTTCGGTTACGCATTTAAGAATTCTAATAATATAATAAGTCTTTAAATGCAAATTGCAAGAGACACACGCGGTCTATGACAAGGGACGGGTAGGCCGGGCAAAACCAACAAAAACCTGTATTTTCTCCGCCTTTATCCGGAACATTTATATCGGTTTCGGATATTATATCAGATAGTTTTGGTTATGGTTACGGAGCTCCATTACATTCCTGGTTGTAAACTGCCGTTGTTTGAATATTCGCTAGCAACGTGGATACAATTCGGCGGAAAAATGTAGTCCGTTTTAATTAAACTATTCATTTTCATACAAATTTGTGCTACATACCTTCAGTTCATAATCAATATCAGCCTGTGACCTCTGGGGCTCAGGGTTGACTTCCTCCACAGGTGGCGGCGGGGGCTGGTAGCCGTACGGGTGGTTGAACTGAGAGTTATGTGTCCGGGCGCCTGCTTCGGGAGCACCCATCATCTCCATACGTTTGCTGAGCGGCGACAGAGAGCGTTGGCGCTTGTTGTTAGGTTGAGAGCGACGCTTCTTCTTGCGGTTAGGGCCTTCGGAATCTGTCGAAAGTAACACACACGCGACATTTTTAATGATGAACCGTTTGATCTTATTCAGAGCATGCATTATGTTCATGCCTTCTCTCTTAATCTCTAGTATAACCAGAGATTTTTGAGGAGACAACAAGCATATTAGATAAACTACTTAATTATTGGTTAGTGAATGACGATTCAAAATTTATGTAAGAAGTATTATTTACACATTGACGGAGTACACTATTTACAACTAGATATGAAGTAGACTTAGCTTTGATACAAGTTTATTGTATGAGTCTGTTGAGCTGTTTTGACGATTTGAAGTTATACTGAATGCCTTCTATCACAGAAAGAAGTGTCCGTTTTTCGCGAAATAGTTACAGAGGACGCAAACATAATCGCTCGGCAGATGAATTTCAAACGAGTTGATTTTATAGATTGAGTAGAGTCATTACCACTAGTATCAGTTGAAGAGGATGATGATTCTGATGAAGAACTGGAGCTCGAAGAGTCACTGGACGACGACGACGAGCTGCTCGACCGCTTCTTCTTACCCTTGCCGCGCTTTTTCTTTTTCTTCTTATCCTTCTTCTCAGTCAAATTCAACAGCTGTTTCAATGTCTCTTTCATCTCATACGACTTAGCTCCCGTCAAACCAGGCAGTAACAACTCTGCGGGCTCAATCAAAGGCTTCGTCGTCGACGACTTACTCTTCAAGAAGTCCAGAGAATTCTGCGCCTCCTCATGGAAAGGAATAATTGCCAAACAATCCTCATATGCTTTCTGCGCTTCGGTGATCTTGTTCTCATCTTCGTAACTTCGACCCAACGCAACTAATGTCTCTCCTAGATACTTCCTTGCGTTGGCGTGGTTAGGATTTAGTTTCAAAGATGTTTCGAAATCTTCAATAGCTTTTTTAAATGTTCCGCTATTCGCGTATAGTGCTCCCCTAGCAACTAATCCTTCTACGTTTCTGGGGTCAATGCTTAACGCCTTATTAAGGCATTGGAATGCCTCAGAGTGGCGACCTGCTTTGAAATGTTCAATCCCTTCAGCGACAGACCGGAACGCCCACTTGCTGGCTTGTGCTTGTCGAAGTTCATCTGCATATTCTGTCGATGTAAATCCTCCCCTGGTCATAATAAAATACGATTTTAATCAACAATTTCATTATTACACACATACATCTCAAATTATTTAAATTATAAACACTTTCATTTACCTCAATGTTGAAAAGTTGGTGCAATGCATGTTGGAGATTCCAAGAAGTTCAGAAAGAAATTGGACGCAGTTGGGATTATTGAAGCCGGGACTCTTCTCCAATATTGCTTCATAATTCTCACCCTTCATATCCACAGTTTTCCTGGAGGAAATAATATCCAATAAGTAATGTGAAAAGTTGTAAAAATAATTAATTTTCCTCTGTTAATGGAGTATTTTCACTGAGATGAGAATAACATCTTCAAAAGAAGGTATTTATTTAGTTTCAAGCATTTAATTCCTAAAGTGTTTGCTTAGTGTCACACATACGTTTATCCTCACCTGTTCCAATGGAGCTGTTCAAAAAATGTTATGTTACTTGAATTTTATTTCTTTCACACATAAATATAACATCATAGATTAGGTGATGCCGCCTCGACAATGTGACATTAATATTACCGGGACATTCGCTAAGGTCACGGTATAACTCGGTAGGTGTGACACGTGTCTTGAGATCCTCGCTATACCTAGAAAAGAACACCCTAAAATAATAGAGGGATGATATGTCCACTGCCATGGACAATACATCAGATACAACGATGTCAACTGCCACGCTATCTTGTTAACTATTGTCATCTCGGAGCCTCACATCAGCTAAATTGATAATCGTCGGGAGCAAGTCCTTTTATTATAATATAAATAACTCCAACATCCAATTAATGCTCATTATAAAAGTCCAATCAATACGTCTCAGTTAATGCTGGAATGTTAAACATTAGCTTTAATACAGAATGACATTTCGTCTTTATAGTTATTAAGATTGAAGAGACCCTAGAATAGTATTTGTACTGACCTTTTCCAGTTTATGTCAAAAAATAAAAGATGTGTAAACAATTTGAACATTTTGATAAAATCCTCAACATATGTGCAGGAATCTCGTTGAAATAAATATCATAAAAACATCTTTCAAGAATCCCAAGGTTTGTTCACATCAGATCAAACTTTGAACATTATCATGCAATCATTTTCACAGGTTGGTGAACAGTGTGATTTGTACTGAAAAGTGATCATAAACCAGTGAAAACATACATTCAACACTTCTTTCTGCTGATACAATTACACATACCTACCACAGCGTGTTACACATTTTACATAGCAGTGTGAAACCGACCACCTGTCGATAATCTTATAAGCATCTAAAAAACCAGAGGTATTCTTGCATTTTCTTCCATACATTTGACAAGTCAATTTATGTGCGATTCATTTTCCAATTTTTCTTGAATTCCCAAGTATTTATGTATTCCTCTAATATCTACTCCTTCCCATTTTTCTAAGGTTTAAAGTCTCTTCAGTCCATAATTTTCTTGCTCATTCAAATGAGAATATCTTCAAGTGATCCTTCTTTTCAAATAAAAAAAAATACCACTGTTTTCATAGTCTCGAGAAAGGACTTTACTACAAATAAATACATGAAAACAACACTTTTTTTGTGTAAAGCAAAACAGTAAAACCTGCAAAAGTGTAGGGACAATGTGGTTACTCAGAAGTGTGTGTTATCGAGTTAGTACATACTTGTAGACGAGTGGGAAGTCGTCGGTGCTGAGAAGGCCTAGCGGCGGCTTAGGCGGAGGGTCATCGGGGCCCCGCGTCACTCCCTTCATGCCGCACACCATTTTGTCGGTGTCGGGGATAACTTCTATCACTTCACAGCATACAGTATCATTCATCAGGTAGTTTCTTGACACGTTTTTCTTGTCCACAGCGGGAATGATATTTGTTACTGGTAAAAATGCCTGGAGCATAAAGACAATACTGTAATCTAAAATAATTTAATTTATGGTAACTGGCTGCATATCTATCATACATTTTTCAGGGTTAATCCAGAAAGAAATGATTTCATTATTCTGGTGCATTTCAACTAGGTAGGACTCAAAACAAAATGCAATTTAGGAAAAACAAGACATAGTAGTTGATAAAATAGTCTCTTGTTAACGGGTTTTAGTGTGAACCATTAACAATAGCAAGAGTTGGCCCCGAATATAAATGAATGCCTTTTGTTACTCCTAAATATGCACATAAATACATACAGTAAAAAGATCATAAGAATTACTGCAAAGGTTAACTCGGCCAATTTAAATGGATATTAATAAACACTATTTGAATGGTCATTGTGGTCAGCATTGAACATTTATAATGAGTCAATAATAAACTTGAATTACTTTTGTGAATATGAGTAGGTGGTAACTTTCGTCATAGTTATGAGCTTATTTGGGCTGTCCACTTTATGCTAGCTCTTGACTATTCCAAGGAGAACATTGAATGTTTCATAATTTTGTGAAATACCTTCACATTGATGTCAGCTACATATCTTGAGGTTGGACCAGCAGTGC
Organism: Ochropleura plecta; assembly: GCA_905475445.1. Taxonomy (NCBI): domain Eukaryota; kingdom Metazoa; phylum Arthropoda; class Insecta; order Lepidoptera; family Noctuidae; genus Ochropleura; species Ochropleura plecta. The sequence continues at coordinate 15,653,038 of FR997727.1, read as the reverse complement.
ATAGCACCTTTAGCATCATACCAGATGCCGTCCTGTTGATAACTGCTCCTATAATAAGTTCACCTGTCTTCACATTCTGCAAAAATAATAAATGATATGTAGTCTAATAACTAACACATCTTATCAAGCCTCTTGCCTTTATATAAATTGGGAGCAGGGCAGCATATCTTATTCCATACTACAAACTAGACCATTTTGTCTATTTATTTTGACAACCGCAACTTTAAAAGTCTCTGCAAGTGTTTGTTCAATGTCCGATGATGAACATAATAAAAATGTACTTTATCACAAAATTAATTAATAATTTTAATGTATAAAGCGCTCTAAAAATCGTTATGAGTAATATTTTTACTGTACAAACAAACTTTTTACTGTTAAACCGATAGCTACCACCGTACAAGCCTTATACGGTGGTAGCTATCGGTTAAGTTTGTTTGTCTGAACCTTGCTAAAATATTACTCATAACGATTTTTAGAGCGCTTTATACATTAAAATTATACTATAAGGCATTTTGTCTTATGTTCCCCCCTTGGAACTTAACACTTGACAGATTAATGTGTATGTATTATTTATGTCACACAGAATTTGGCAATATAATTAATACCTTTAGCATTTAAGTGAAAAGGTGGTACATTAAAAAAACATTCTTAGTTTACAAACATATTAATTTGTAAGAAATAAAAGAAATGTAGACTGTATTTGTCATATTATGTAAATTATTGTTCCAATTTATTATCAACTTGTTGGTTCAGGTGGTGCTTAATCCATTTAACTCTTTTTGGTATATAACTTGAAGAGGCATTTAACTCTATTGAATTTGTTTTAATGACTTGAAACTGTCATGGTATTCCTATTAGGTTTCAAAACGGATGAAAAATGACAGCCATAGTTTGTACTCACATCAAAGAAATGTCTCAATCTTGCTGACTTGTCCACATTCAAGAATGTCTCAAATGGTGGCATCAAAGCATATAGATCTGAAACAAAGTTGGAGATTTTTAGATACATAGGATCAAAATAAGGATTTATTGGGTCTTGGTCAAAATAAACATTAATCCAACAGAATTGAATCCAAGAACACATAAAGGGCAAAAGAAAGGAGAGATGGGTGGGTGGTTTTACTCAGTAAAAGTCTGATGCTTCCCCTGCTATGTTATTTGATTATTTCCCATCAACAAATATTAGTCACTAGAGATCAGGGCTATGAGTTGAAAATGTTGGAGATTCTGTATTTTGATTAAAAAGTCCTTTTTTAAATAAATTAATTGATTTGGAGTCAGTGGATATTTATACTGCAGGTACAAGTAAAGATCAAGTGTATAATTCCTAAATCTTATGTGAAAAATGTATATCTTTCACTTTTAGCAGGATATCAAGCGGTACTCTTCATTGTAAAGCAAAAATTTTAAATAACCTGAGTACATAAAATATGTACTTGTTATCACCCAGCCTTGGACATCAAAACCAATAGCAGTAAGTAAACAGAATTTAGTGTGCATTTAGATAATAATGGTAACTCATGGATAGCTCCAAACCTAAACCAAAAGCTACAATAAATGTAATGAAAACTCACTGTCTTCCGGGATAGGCGCATCAGCTCCAAGGCTTGATGATGATGGAGCTTCTTCCATTATCGAGGTGTCAAACAATGCATTAGCCTCCTTCGCAATGAACTGGTGCAGTTTCAACCGCTTCCCTCGGTCCTGGAACATCAAGTGCTTGTGCCTCGACTGGTATACAGCAAAATCCAAACCACCCACGCCAATTTTAGTTAAATCATCCTCTCCTCTCTCTGCGTCCCACGTTTTTTGTAACTGCTGACCATGATAATTGATGGACTGCGTCACTAAGGACGCATCCAGAGACGAGTCCATATTGCAGTTCTATAACAAAAATATAGTGTAAGACAAAATTGGAACTTAAAAATTTAATGATAATGAAAGTGAGAGCAAAGAACGCCGATTGACGACGCCATTTTGGCAAAAAAATTACCCGGAAAGAATAAAATATTAATTACGGTAGTATTATCGATTGAACCTCTTTAAAATGACTACTAACCTTTACTTATCAATACTTTGTTATATTTTTTACACTATACCACGAAAAATATTTTAAATTTTACTGAAAAACACCACACAAACCATCACACATTAGCAGTAAAATGGCGACGAACGAAATCCGCCCGCCGAATGAAAAATTGAACGAATCGAACGAAAGAGCGATAATTTGAATGAACGATTGAACTGGATCCGATCATCACAAATTACAAATTTGCTTGAAAGCGAGGCTTTTAGCAATAAATACAGATTTTTCTCTCCAATATTAATTATCATGTTTTAAAAAAGCATTCATTAAAAAAAATATGCAAAAACATTTTTCACCTGTTGTTTTTTAATGTCTATACGTACAGTTTTGATCAAACCTATTTTCATGCAATCGAGATTAATTTTTATTACTTGCTAAATATTCTCCAGCGTTTGATAGTTTATTACCAGTTTACACGTGATATTGCAGAATTATGGTATCTCTCGTCCACAAAAGCCATTAATGAAGAGTTGAGTCGAATAGAGGCGTGGGCAAGGTCATCCGCAAGCTTTTCAACCCTAGGAATGTTGGTGATATTATTTACGGTTCAAAATTAATTTAAAAAATGTGAAAATGCGACTTCTTTGCAACACTTAAACCTAAAAAACTTAAAACACTTAAACCTTATGAATGACTTGGACTACACCACAGAGTACTATAATATAAAAGGAAGACTACACTGTTTTCGCTGTGGCATGGTGCGGGTGATATTAGTAAAATGTACCATTCCTTTTCAATCTGGAACGTTACCTCGATTTTCTGATTATGACTGAATATGCCTTTAAGGCTTTACCCTGAATAGCATAGCCGTTTAGTACTACCAACATACGTGTTTAGTGATGGGATGTATTACTATGAAGCACTAAACAGATCTTTTCATCAAATGTCACCCGCACCATGCCACAGCGAAAATAGTATTGTTTTCTAATACGTCGTGGTTAATTTTCGCATTTTTTCCCATGAAAGTAACTCGAAAATTGAGTGGGATTTTGGTCTGAAAATAAATGTTTTTCAATGGAGGACACACAAGTTTCTGTTTTACTGTTGATGGATTTTTCTAATGCATTTAACGCTTTCAATACCGTCAGTCACGAAGTCCTCTTATCAATCTCATGGTCTCTCCCGAGGTTTTGGAATGGTTTTTGTCCTACTTTCGGGGGCGTCAGCAGTTGGTTTTTACGGGAGACTCTTTTACCAGCTGTTGTATCGTTGAAACCCTCAAGGTGGTATTTTATCTCCACTTTTATTCTCTATTTTTCTTGATCTTAAATTTCTGAGACAACTTATCCGATGCGATTGAGGAACTAAACTGGGATTTAAGAGTGGTGAAAAATCTGTCTGATCGTTTCGGGATCGCGGTTTACACAAAGTGTCATTCTCTTGTCAGCTATCATTATAAGCAGCCCCTATATTATTATTATAGCCTACAAAGGCTGAATGGTTTAACGGTGTCACCGCTTAGTTTTGATGCCACAGTCATCCCGTTTAGCTCCGACGTCAAGGACTTGGTTTGTTCGTTGACTTGTTTGGACTGGCGGCGTAAGCAGGTCGTGATTGTGAGCAAAAACGTCACCTTGTGGCCTGAATGTAGATCTCCTCAACAAACTTGACCAACTTCTAAATAACTGCATTCGATTCGCTTTCAGTTTCCATAAGAATGTCGGTCGCTCTTGAAATGAACCTATCAGACAGCGTAGAGCGCTGAGGGTTTTGACCACGTTGTTTCCTCTGTTAGATAAACCTACTTCTCCTTCTTATCTGACGACTCATTTTCAATATTTATGCGCTGCGCACAGCAAGCTCCTTCGTTCCTCCAATAATCGTCTTCTACGATGTCCTTCTCACCCCTCTGGTTTTCTTAAATATTCCTTCTTTGTCCGGGCGGTTTACCTTTGGAATGCTATCCCTCTAAATATGACGACCACTAGTCGGTTCACTAACACTTAGAAGTTGTCTCAAAATTAGTTTGCTGTCACTTTTTCTTCATATTATGTAGGTTTACTTCTATTTATTAAATGTCAGTTTGTATTTTGTTTATGTATGCATATATTGTAATATTTTATTCTGAAATTTTCTGTCATATGAACTTACTATGTTTTTGTTTCTGGATCACCCTAAGGTTGACTCGAATGTGTTAATAAATAAATAAATATTGTGAGAAAGACGCGCGACTTCGAGATAAGGCAGAAAAAGATGACTGCACACGACGGCACATCAACCTACACAAAACCATGTTAACCTGATCTCTCTACTACGGTGTGCGATCCGTAGTACAGAGATCAGGTTATAATAGTTTAATAGGTTAACCTGCCGTCGTATGTTCTTCGAGCGACAAGATCGTTTCATTCAGCTTTGCGTACGTATGAAGCTACGTGTAACAGCCGCAGCCGACTTGAGCCGACCAAGCCATAATGAGCTTGAGTAACTTCGAGGTGTAACAGTAGGTTGCTTACTCGTACTTAAGCAAATAAAGATATTGAGTACTTAACGAATAAGCCAGTGATCCGAGGGTACAGAATCGGTTCGAAACTTAAATAAGTGCGCGTGGCAACACGCGTTAAAAAGTTTTTTTTTAATAGTATTTTTTTACTTTTGACGTGATAACGTCTTTAAAATCGTTTTAGTCGGGTGACATGTTCAGAAACTTGTGTCACACCAAAACCTCACAAGCGACATTTCATAAAGATGGTAGCGCCATCTGTTACTTGGCTCGAAAAAAAAACTTTAAATTAGTACTTAATTTCATTTTAGATGTCACTACTGGTGATAACTTATATCACCAATAAGACGTTATCACGTAAACATCTCGATCGTAAACCTACTTTACAAACAACCAATTTTTTTTTTTAACTAAAACCTTCGGAAATTGAGCTAACCTATTAAATTTCGCATGAGGTCCTACGCTTTTGTTTTATTTTTTAAATTATATCGGCTACTTTAACGAAATAATTGAATTTCAGAATGTAAGTTAAGTTACTAAAAGCAGACAGAGGAAAAGAAAATTGAAGTTGTGGCCGTGTTTCGATAAGGTAAAATATTTGTAGTCATTGTTATGTTTATTATCAATGATTATGACGTTTTTTGAATGTGAAAATAGTACATTTTGATTCTAGTGAGGAAACTTTGTTATTGTGATCGAGGCCGACTTCACGAAGCCGAAAGCCGAAAGCCGAAAACCACTAAAACGGGCACCAGTGGTGGCCGTTAGAACAGTGCATTATTTTTTGTGCCAACGGCCACCAGTGGCGGACGTTGGAACATTCCAAATAATATTTGTCTCATCGGCCACCACTCAATTGCCACCACTGGGGGTCGTTGGGAATAATATTATTTATTGTGTCAACTGCCCCTGCCATTGGTGGCAGTTACAGTCAGACCAATCGAGCTCGAGTTGTAGGTGGAACGTGTTACAAATCAAAATGCCAAAATTAATATTTTAAAATCTCCTTTATTATCATAATTTTAATCAAATAACAAACGAAACTCTTGAAGCATTTTAATCAAGCTTGTTTGAAAATAATAATTACAATAATGAAAACTCTTTTCATTAAGATCACAGGTCAAATCACGATACTCTCAATAACATAACAATAACAACAATAGGTACTTGTCATGACATGTCTGAAAAAATCTAGTAACAAAAGAAAAAAAAAGATTATCACGTAAACATTAATAGTATTATTTCGTAACCAAAACCACGTCAGTTTAATGTCGCACTAAATCGTATACTCATGTCCTGCATGCAATAAAACTGTTCCACCGTTTCTTTGAATATAATTTAAAAATATATCTCCCGAAGAGGTTCTTGCACAAGCTAAATCCGACATGGTTACATACTAATAGCAGGGATTGCACTAACTAATGCAATAGTTGGTACCTAAAGTAAACTGCAATAACAATAACACCGAGCCCCGCCATCTCCCAACATTGGTTTAATTTTTTATTCTTTGTCTCTCTTTGCTTCGGTAAAATAAATCAAAGTGGACCGCAATAAAATGTAGCATTGAAAAAGTTTATGACACCCTTCCGACTCCTTGCCGTTTATTATCATTCATAGTTACTTATCTCTCTTGAATTCCGAGAACTGCTTGTGTGATTATTGTTTTTCTTTGCAAATGAATAGTAAAATGAATGAAATGATATTAAGTAGTAAAGCGAATAAAATGTCCAGTCAAAAATTGTTGAATTAACATTATCTAAAAATTCGCCAGATGTATGTATGAACCTAAATCTGTTAGCAATCTGTTAATTAAATTATAGGTACATTTGCTATAGCTAGATTACATTGACAAAACACTGATAATAAATATTATTTAGAAAGTTCCAACGTCCACCACTGGTGGCCGTTCGCACAAAAAATAATGCACTGTTCTAACTGCCACCACTGGTGCCCGTTTTAGTGGTGGCCGTTGGGAGTAAACCAAAGCCTCGGTTTTGGTCACAGCTGTTCTCGAACAGCTGTGACACTTACGGAAAAATTTAATAACAGAACAAAAAGTACTTTTGTATTTAAAAACAAATAGTTTTGAATTTAGAACACTTTATAAGCAAATTATTTTACAAAATGATCATGTTTATTTTTGATATTCTGTTGATAAACACTATTTATTTTTTATTAAATATTAAGGCCTTAAAAAAAAACTTTTTTGCAAAAAATAAAACCGACTTCCAAAAAAAAAGTGGAAAATAACTTTATTTCCGGAAGTCGGTGGCTTTTGTTGGTTTCGTTGACTTTTTTGCCACCGACTTCCGGAAATAAAGTTATTTTCCACTTTTTTTTTTGGAAGTCGGTTTTATTTTTTGCAAAAAAGTTTTTTATTTCAGCATTTTTAGTTATAGTATTAGGATATAATTCGCAAACACGGTTATTTTTAGCTTTTTAGTGCGTAGGTCCCGTCTTAAATACAAGCTTTAGGCAGTTGTCTCACCAACGACGAGAAAACGACTAACTATCGGCTATTTTCTCGCTCAAGAAACGTACAATAGAATACTTTCCGTGTGAATAAAAGAGATGCATATACAAACAGTTGATCGCTGACTGTTCACACTGCCGGCGAGCACTCGCTTCACTAGTTTGTCGCTGAGCGACAAGAGCTATGAAAGATAACACTCACTCGGCGATACTCGCCAAGCGATTAGAAATCACGCCGAGAGAGCAACCAGTGGTCATGTCATTTGGTCGCGTATGAGGCCGCAAGACTGACTGTACGCTTGACTGCCGCGAGCGAGTGATGCGAGTAATCGCCCGCCTCACTCGCACACTCGCTTATAGCCGAGCTACACAAATATCGGAACTACGCACTTGCTCCCCACGTCTCGCTAACTCGTTTCTAGTTCTAGCTCTACTCGTTACTCGTTAATCGTTGCCGGTGAGACAAGTGCCTTAGTTCCACATCACGCTATAGTATTTAATACTATCTAAATTATGCTTTAGTTTAAAACCAATTCAGAAATCATATGCATCATCGCCTAGGGGATACAGCTGATACTTGATCTAATGATTGATTATGTTTCTTAATGACTGGGTGAGGGGAGGGGAGGGGGTACGGGCACCCTGCTCCCACTCGCCTGCCTACCCTGGCGAAACCCATACTTATACATGTGATTGCAGCAATCACGGCAGATTTGCGGTCATTTATTGAAGAGTTCCGTTGTATATCACTGAAGATCTATCACCAAATTAAAATACAATCACCTCAAAAAACTGCGATGACCTTCCAAATCATAGTGCATAGCGTTTTTTGTTCATTTGTCTTCGACAACCTCTAAAATTATATCATCAACGTAGACGAAGTCAATCTAATACGCATTATTAAAGATAACTCAAAAACTACTGGCCGGATCTTGATATTTTTTTGATGGGACCAAACGACAACCACCAGCTTTCGAATAAAAAAAGAATCATCAAAATCTGTTCACCCAGACCAGAGTTATGAGGTAACAAACACAAAAAAAAAAAAAAAAAAAAAAAAAAAACATACAGTCGAATTGAGAACCTCCTCCTTTTTTGAAGTCGGTTAAAAAAGAAATCACCGCCGGTTATATGGATTTAAAAAGTTGTTTATTGTTATCCGTGGTAAAGTCAGAAAGAATGAAACACGCGTGTGAAATACATTGTATGTTGTACGTAATCGTAGTGAAATGATAACCCGTTTTCGAGGAAATTTATTAAAAAAAAATATTTCGACGTCTTAAGTAGATAGTAGGCAACGATGACCAACCTGTTAAATCAGAAGGATCAAACAAAAGTAATGAAGGTCAAAAAAATACACATCAGTCAGTTGCCAAATATTGTGCCTCATAATAAATAAAGACTATGAGGAAATAGAATAATTTATTGTGCTCAAGTGACCATATCACCTCTTGTAAGTAGAGCTTAAACCTTGACGAAGTCCGAAGTGACAACATAAATTACTACTAGATAGTTTTATCTAGTAATAATTTATGTTCCCTATGTATCCCTTGAATGAAATAACATTAGTGAAATTAGAATAAAAAATAATGAAATAGGTAGGTACTCGAAGTATCATAACACAATCTTTGATAACTAAGTATAATAACGTAATTATTTCCCAAAGATACCAAAAGGATATTACACAATGTAGCCATCTAATATTTTAGAATAACGTAGATATACCGGCCATATCTTGCATACTTCAAAGCGGCCATAAACCGTCATTGGGAAGGACTTCGTTCTCACTTCTATAGAGAGCCGAATACAAAAGGCGAAAAGAGGGCTAGGTAATGGTAGACACAATGGAAATACTGTTTGGACTAGGAGGCGGCCCGCCCTCCGTAACTCCGTACAATGGTCCACCGCGAAACTTATTTTATTCCTCCACACTTATTTATTTTTTGTACCTATCTATCTACTTTCAAGTTTTACACGTGAATGCTCGCAATTGTGTGTTGGCTATTGTTGTAAAAATAGATTTTAAATGGATAATTTTATATAGATGTTATATGGAATCTGTTGCTTTCGTGAAAATATATCCATTATAGATACGAGTAGGTATTTCTTTGAAAAATGTAGATCTTCACAAAATCTCTAACCAAATTGCTTCCAATTTCAAACTATAAATATACATAGAATATTTCAGAGTCTAGTGACAATAAACAACGCTTTACGGCTTTCAAAGGCTTTTGTTCGCTGCAGAAAAAAACCTCTTTGCTACAATAGGTACCTATCCATATTTTTGATCGGCCTCTGCGGTGGTTTTTAACAGATTTCTAGCTAAATGTATATCGCTTTATTTCGATACAAGAAAGAAGGATGGCGGGGGAATAAACTAACGACATGTGCGTTGCTACGAGTCGTAGCAAAGTGCTTTGAATAATACAATTATGATATAAATTCATGATAGTTACTCCATTACAGTTTTTTATTTTGGTAGAAAACGATTTCAGTTCAAAGCATATTATATGAAAGAAGTAGACTACAGCTACGCGTGCTACGAAATGCTACGCGGCGTCTACGGGAATCGTAATACTTACATATTTTAATTTTATTGGTGTTGATTTGTATGGTCTTGATTTTATACTGGTTGAATTGTAATAGTCCAGGATCCCTGGCTCTTTTTTGCACTTGATCACTAACAAGCAAATATTCCGTGAGTAGCTTCGTTTCATTGAGACGCCCAACTTTTCCATTGCAATAATTCACAATTGTGGTAGGTAACAGGGGTAGCAGAGATAAAATATGTTAATTTGATAACTCTCCAAAAATTCTTACGAACTGGACTTTTTTATGTTAAATCATATTATATTTATCTATTCGAAAAAAAAATTGTCCAACAAAATGTATGGTTTGATCCTAGAGTGGCCTCCTTTCAACTTGTATCGATAACGAGGTCATCACAGGTGATTAGGTACTAACCAGCTGATTTTTTTTTATTTACTTAGTAAGTTTTTATATGTATAATTTAATAGTAACATTGTCCTACAAGTTGCTTGGTACGTTATCCCGGTCCTACGCTTAAAAGTAGTAGTACAGATCACTGATATAAAAATAATTACTATCAAGCCGAATCTTCGTGAGTAGCTCCATTTCAATGAGACGCCCAACTTTTTCCTGTGCGATAATTCACGATTGTGGTAGGTAACAGAGGTAGCAAGGATTAAATATGTTGATGTAATCATTCTCCAAAAATTATTACTAACTGGACTTTTTTTATGTTTAATCTTACGATAATTATCAAAATTATTCGAAAAAAAATTTGTTCTACAAAATGTATGGTTTGATCAAAGAGTCCTCCTCCTTTCAACATGTATCGATAACGAGGTCATTACAACTGATTACTAACTAGCTGTTTTTTTTTATTTAATTAGTTATTCGCCCGGTTAAGCAGACGACAACCTCCTAGGTTGAACTGCGAGATGCCATTCAGAAAAAAAAGTGTTGAATATTTTTTCAGTTGACCACGTGTTTTATAAGATGTACTTAAACATCAACGAAATTTATGCCAAGCTTGGAGATCAATTATCTTGTTCACTCCCATATGCCATATTTTTATAGGTAATGATTATAATCCCGCATTTTTTCATAAGGGAAAAAAGAGACCTTTTAGTATTTTAAAAAACAATATTAATTTTCAAGAGGCCTTTGTTTAACTCTTACAAATCGAAAATACGGCACTAACAACATCGTATAAGGTAGTTCAAAATATTGAAGAGTATGTATGTAGAATGTATTCGTTAAAAACAAAAAATTATATCAACAAAGGGCGGTATGAGTTATTTGAAAAAGGGTATAAATCAAAAAAACCTAGGATATGATCCTTGGAGTTTGCTACCAACAAAACCAGAATTGTTGCAACAAATTAAAAGAACTACATTCATCTGCAATATATGGTGTAATGCACACATGCGGTGCCCCACAGAAAAAATGCCAGAAAATTTTGGATGGAAACAAATGAGGACAATGAAATAGATGAAGATAATAGCGATGTAAGCAGCGAAGATTCATCAGATGAATCTGATGAAGATTAATTTTCGTTAAGTGAATACACAAATATTTGTACCCATCTCACTAAAAAATAAAGTTTTAAATAATAAAAAACAATCATTGTATCTTATGTTACAAGTAAGAAAACGAAAAAATCACAATTTCTGTCGGATAAGTGATACATACCTGTTTTTTTGTAGGACATTGTTTTATTTGGGCAGAGATCACACTAATCTATCATGTAGTATTGTCGTCCTAAGTCTTGTGGTATTAACCACTTCTAAGCGTAGGACCGGGATAACGTACCAAGCAACTTGTGTAAATTATATAAATACTTACTAAGTAAATAAAAAAAAATTAGGTGGTTAGTAATCACTTGTGATGACCTCGTTATCGATACAAGTTGAAAGGAGAGGGACTCTAGGATCAAACCATACATTTTGTAGGACAATTTTTTTTTCGAATAATTTAGATAACTATCATATGATTTAACATAAAAAAGTCCAGTTAGTAAGAATTTTTGGAGAGTTATCAAATTAACATATTTTATCTCTGCTACCTCTGTTACCTACCACAATCGTGAATTATTGCAATGGAAAAAGTTGGGCGTCTCAATGAAACGAAACTACTCACGGAATATTAGCTTGTTAGTGATCAAGTGCAAAAAACAGCCAGGGATCCTGGACTATAAGCATTTCTTTATATAAATCGAAGGTTATTATTTACGATTTTTTAACACATTTTTTTGTGAAATCGTTCTTTTGATTTTAGTTTCTTGGCTATGCCTTGCTGCCAGGATGCCCATCAAAGCCATATTTGTATACAAATACAACAAAACCACGCTCGAACGACCTTTCAACAATCAACAAGGCCGTGTGCATAAAATGAAAGATCAATTCATACAGAAAACTACTGTTTCCATTAATATCAGTTATTTTGACACGCAATACGCGGCAGCCACTTTGTGGGTGCGTCCGGAATTCGCGTAATTGAATCTTTATGGTATGTAATAAGGTAGTTTATGATTTGGCAATTAGTTGTATTGAGTGTACGATTAGTGGTTATGTGTGTGTATGCAAGGTGTATTGTGCAGGTTCGCACAATACGCGGCGCGGCTTTGTGTCTCGCGTTCGCGCCATTGTAGTCGGACATATTACCCAACGTTTCCACATTGTATCTGCTCCTGCTGTCTCTGGCTTCTTCCTTTGATGGGACATATCTTATTTGTCGTACGCACTATTGTGTTACAGACTTACTATTTGTGTTTTTGTGTTCAATTCTTACAAGAATAGGTACTACTTTTTGTTCTTCGGGACCGACTCTTTTCCAGTAGGTATTGTTCCCAGTAATGCGGTTTTCATGGTCAATTAAAATAAGTATAAAACAAGAAACTTTTTGTATGTTTCTTTTTTGAGTATTCAAATGATACAAGAAACGATTTGGGATTCAAATGCGAAAAAAAATGTGTTTGATTAGATGCTTGTCACACTGTGACAAGTCAATAATCAATTTTATGCAGTTCAGATTGCAGAAAATTTTATCTAATTAAAATATATGCATAACTTTTTATGCCTATCCTGTGCAATAGCAGAGCAGTTCGTTTAACATTTAGATTTTAATTATTTTAATATTGCTTAGGCCAAAACATGTAATTGACAGAACGGGTGGTTCTGTTTTAATTACTTGCATATTTCATAAAGCCAGCACTACTTCTCCGTTGTCAAACAATGGATTAACTAAAGTTAATGTTTTGTAAACATTTGATTACATTGTAAAAATAGAGGGAAGTGCATTATGCAAGGGTATGCAAAAGGGTGAATGTTGACCACAGCACCAGGAGATGCGCGAAGAACGTGCGCCGGTCGGGGCAAACACGCGCCGGCCGGCCGGCTCACAAGGCAGTCTGTGCCCGGCTTCCATAACACGCGTTCGTTCCAACGCTACTAGCGCCATTGACCCAACGAACTTTTTCGTGAACTTATTTTCCCGCCACGTTCCTTTTTCGAATTTTCTTTTTTTATTATCGGTGTGATCGTGATTATTGTGTGCCAGAATTATTGTCGTGTGAATTTTATGTGGTTGCGTGTTGTGTTGTGCAATTAATGGGAATTTATTGGAATAACTGACCTCGCTTTTGGATTTCTGCGGTAAGTTTAAATTTTAAGAGTAGTCAGAATCTAATTGGATTTTATTCATAGATAAATATTTTCTAAAAAATATGTTTATCGCTGCGTTCAGGTAGAGATTGATTAAATGTTTTGTTTTGTATAAAAGGGTTAAGAAAATACCTACTTGTGCACTACCCGATTATACCTACCATTCGATTATCTTAGATGTTGCGTCAAAATCACATTGTGTAGACTCAATGAAGCCAGGAATTTTAAAGCCAGGTTTCCACCAGGCTTTAAAATTCCTGGCTATAGTGGTTCGCCACTATTTATCGTTTACCTGTTTACTCATTATTTACACGCTAAATCGCCTCTAATTCAACATAAATAACTCAGACATTTATTATAATTTAATGAAGCGCTTTATTCCCATAACAAAAGGAATATTTTATGAATGCGAACTATCACAAAGGCGAATATAATTTTAATACAGCAACAACAGCGAAACAAAACGAACCATCAAAAAACCAATCGCGCGTCACATCGATAAACGCGATAAAGTTGCAAACAACAAAATAATGGTACGAGTCGCGGAATTAACGCTCCTATTGTGTTAGTACAATAATCCGCTATCTAGGCCAGCCTCAGTGCTGCAGACGAACCTTTTGTCTTTCATGTTCGCCGTTAATAATGGCGGGCACCGAAACAGCCGCGCACAATACCGCGAAATGTGCGCGTTTTCATTTGCAAGACAAAACGCGCTTTGTTGTTGTGTCCGCTCAATACTAAATTTATAGCCGGTGGACTGAGAGCCGTATTGACGGCCGGCTAACGAACGACCAACACCATAAATGCATTTTGATCGGAACACGGATTATGTGTGAATCTAGACGTGGCGTGGGTGCGTGGTTATGTAATTATGATCCTTGTGTTATGCCAAGTATCGCCTATATTACATTAGTACGTAGAAACTATCTTACACTAAAATAATAAAACGGTTTATCGACTGATTAGCACTGAAACATTGGCCACTTCAAAACCATTCTACATTTAAAATATTTTTGATTCTATTTCATTGATCGTTGAATCAGCTGATCACATTGGAAAAACATCTGAGGGAAAAACATTGCTGGAAGCATTTCTTTACAAATCTCTGATTCTTCTATAAGAATTCTGATTGGATTCTGATTACGTACAATTATTTGATTTTTCCTCAGCACCGCACAGATTTGAAACGTCGATTTCCCGCCAACGGAGTTGCAACTACTGCATGTTCGGTATTTCTTACAAAAAAATGTTGAGGAAGGCAAAAGGAAACGAGGTGGTCAACGGACGCTTTGCGGTACGTCGGATACGCCGCGGGCCAGGCTGCCGGCCATTAGCAGATTCGTATCTTGGCTTCTTGATAGTTTTTCAAAGGCCTCACATTTTTTTTTAAATTGCTTAAAATGTTTTAAATGCAACTTGCTTTAAAAGCATTTTAGTGTTTTGATTGGTATGCAATGTCAGTGCATTGGACCTGACAACTTAATGTCAATTTCAGGCATTTAAAAACGGCTCTTTTAAATCCGTAATTACTTTTATATTTCGTTTCATCACTTACAAGTGCCTTGTACTAAAACATATGAAAAAAATACCATTTGTTATATTAGTAGCTGCTTATGAAAGATGCTAATTAGATTCATGATAGTGGCGGCATTAATTCATCACTATTTATTCATTTCTACAACCAAAAAGATTTGTGTGCAGCGAGCTATGAAATAAAAGCCTACAATAAATCAAATGCGACACGCACTTGGCCAAGTTTTGCTTAGGTATAAAAGATTTCGTTATGGGTGAAATGCGGAGACAGATGAAAACCGAATAAAAAACTCACGGATCACATAAAGTTACACTCGAGACCCAAAGAGTATGCGTCACAAAAGCGTCGTAATTGGCCCGTTCTTTTTCTACTTCCCTGAAGCATTCAAAGCCAATGAAACGTGTGCATTTAAATGACGTTCCACAGCTTTGTGGGGTCACACTAAAGTTGTTCGTGAAACCGCCACTCCGTCAGTGAGTCTACGACTTTTGTTTAGCGTACACAGAGGGGCTACTCAAAGAACCTGCTTGTTAAGAAATCATTAGTCATGCTTATTTGAAAATGTAATAAAATCGTCACTCGGAAACATGGAGGATTTCAAAATGTTGTTCTTTCTATAGTGCAGTGTGTGCACAATTGACTCGTCAATTGAGATATTTGTATAGCTTTCTTTTCTTTTTCTTTCTTAACGGTACTTACAGTCAATTTATTGTAATAATAAGTAAGTTAATTGGATTGCACTAAAAATGCGGTCCTATTTATTAAATTCATCAAAAACTTTTGAATTCTGTTTTCTTTCACATCACTAAAGTGTGAATAAACTTGATTGAACGAATCTGTTGTTATAAAATCACAATCAATTGAAGAATCTTTGACAGCGAGTGCTCAATAAAAAGTACTACTGTTATACAAAATCATTAAATTAAAAACTAAAAACGAATCTTTGTGATCAATTTGATAATATACGTAAGTACTAATACGAGTATCTACTAGTGGTATCGTTATAAAAGAACCTTATAAGGGAAGCAGTATAGCTGATTATTGTTTTTTTCAATTTGCCTAGACTTAATTCGAGCGGCGAAAAACAATGATCCTTGCTTTTTCGTTCGGGAAAAAATAATGGCTTGTAGTTATTTTCCCAAATGCTTACGTTTAGCTATTCAGCCACAATTTCAATAAATTTATCGCAATATAATGCAATTCTCTTTTCAAATCGACAAGAACAAATCTACACATGACATCTGACGTCACATACCAATACAATGTCTTCGTTTAAATTTAAAAAATCAGCTTCCTCGGATCCACGCACCACAAAACATACTTACATAACTACACATCCCTCCTTTCTCCTATTGAATTGACTTCCCCCTTCCCCCTCGCACCCACTCCCATTCATTCTTTACAGCTTTTGTAGGAACGCTCAGGCTTTTTGTAACAATGCTGCCGACGTGAATAGTAACTGTCGAAATATTGTTAAGCATGATGTCATCTTGCAGACGGTGATTTTTTTTAAGGTACTGAGAAATGTAGTGGTGTGGTGGTTTTAATTAGTTTTTTGTCTTTACATGTAACAAGTAGGTTTTCTCGACTTTTGATTTAACATGAGATTTTTTTATACATGTAATGTGTGATTTTATTTGGTGATAAAAAAAACGCATGGAGGAATGACTGCCGGGGTTGCGGGTTGTTCGAACCGCGGCCCCGGAACATAAAAGGCAAAAGAAGGAACATGGATGGGTTTTAGTTAGTAAAGGTCTGACACTCCCACCCTCTCCGCCCAGAGCGGGGAAGTTATTTTATGAATTACCATCGGAAATAAAAATAGGTATGTTTGTTTATAATTAATTTGTCAACTGAATACACTATAATTATTAAGAATCTGTATAATATAGACAATTTAATCAACCAATGAGTTCAGGATCACAACTCAACTGTAAAGACCAATCACGCCGAAATATTTGAAACGAAAATTCTCTCCATCATTTTCAAATTTGACAATATTTGCGATTCTACTGTCTATCGATAATATACATAAAAGTAGAGTATTAAAGTAAACAATGGTTAGGTACTAGGGTACCAGAGGGTGTAGGGGGTTGGGCGATCGGTATTTGGTGCTCGCATTGTCGTTGAATAACTTTTGTCCCTATTGTGTAGCTGAAAGTAGAGCCACAAAGACTCCACGGCGTGGAACATAAACCGAAATTCATCAGCGCGCCGATTGTTCGTTTCTTAATGGTGTTTGCATCTAGATTTGTACGTATTTTAACTGTTTTTGGTTTACGTTTTTACTTAATTTTGGCATAATTAATTATGCACAGACAATATGCTTAATTCTTGAAAATTTACTCAAAATTGTCTACTTTTAAGTTTTATCCAAACTGAAAATAAATCTGAAAACGGACCATTGCTGAAACGGTCCATCCATCCTCTCTAGGATGAGTTAAAAATATAGTACCTAGTTGTGTTTGCAAAAAGCTGCATCTTCAGCAATACTTTAAATAACTAATTTGTAAAGCTCTCTGAGAACCCATTCAACATAATAAACAATTGTCTTTAGCCTTTTCAAAGCCAACAACAGCCACTAAAGCTATTTTGAGATAGCTGTCACCCAGATCAATACCTGTGTAAGGAGTAATGAGCTCTTTGTACTAACATTAACAGCGCGTCATTATGTCAGTATAATCAAGTGCATTGCAATTGAATGAGATCCACTGAAAACCATTGTGTGAGCTTCTGTTTGCAGAGATATTCTATTATCGGCTGTATATTATCTGTGGTAGCGTTGTGTTGGCTTGACGTTTCGCGTATAGAAAGTGAGCAAGCAAACTTTTTCTGGTGGCTTTTTGTGGGATCCTTATGGAAAGCCTCCGTCATGGGCATGGCAAAGAGTTTAGCTATTAGCTTGGCTAATCCGATATTGATGGAGACCAAAAACAAATAATCAAGGCATTGTCTAAAATGGCAACTTACACAAGCGATAACTTACTGTGATGGCAATCCGTCTGCCAAGCGAAATAACTGTCCATTTTTTTTCTCATGTGTAAATCCTCGATGGATGTTCTCCGCCATGGTACAGTGGAGGGGTCTGGCAGACTTCTACTGACTAAAACCACACGGTGTTCCTTCACGTTACTTCTGAATGGGGTGCGGCGACACAATTGCATTCTACACAATAAAAACTGTCCATTTATCCAAGTTAACTGTTTATTCAGAAGATAGTATTGGACTTCTCGGTAGCGGTAAATATCTAAAGGTTTCTAAAACAGCCACTACATGGAAGAGTTGAGAAAACTTGTAACTTGTCACTTCCCAATTTCAATAAAGACCAATAATTTCAATAAGAAAAGGAAATGTGAATAATATCATTCACATTTCCGTTCCAACCGAATCTAAAACAGTTACCATACAATGCACTAACTCTAAAGTGTAAAGGATAATCACAGAAGCATTACTGAAGTTTCGTAAAAGCGGCGTACTTGACGTCACGCGTCGGAATCTCGCCACATCTCCGCAAAGCGCCGGGAACGAGGGCGAGCCACAAAGGGGGTAGAAAAATGGGTAACCTACTCTTACAGGCCTTACAAATCTTACTATTCATATAACATCCATAGAAATCATGGGGGCCATGGAGGCTTTGCGGCCGTTCATGTAATTATAATAAATGGATGCGGGTAGTTCGTTTTAGTTTAAATTCTGAAGGTAACGTTAAATTAATAGAATTTATTTACGTCTATAATGTTGGAACAACAATCACTACACCCACTTCACTCATTTAGTCGAGATCACTAATTTTGCTACGAAACCAAAGCTTTTGCATTCAGTGAAACCACAGCTTCAAAATGCATAGACCCCGCCCCAAGAGTCATCATTCTCCTGCCCTTATCTCAATATAAGGCTCAGTGGGCGTACCATGTCTTTCTTCTTCCATAATTCTCCTAAACTCGTCATTTCAGCAATCACCACCTTTCTTCACACGGTTAATCCATCGTTTCTTTCGTATTCCTCTATTCTTATAGCCATACCCATTTTTACAACATTTTTCTCATTTATCCATAACCGATTACCATACAACTTTTCAGTCAACGATGCACATCCAGACTTAAGAGAACCTACCGGAATATTATTAAATGGTCTACTGTAGTAGTTGGTGGTAAGAGATGGTGAGATAGTGAGATGAGCTGGCCCGTTGGTGAAAGGAATATAAAAAAACAGCCGAGGAATTATAATTCGTGAATATGCATTGGACCACGACCATGGTTGCAAGGAGCTGTGTTGCCACAGTTTGCTATCCAATTTACATTTAATGTTGGTGTTGCTATTTTTATAATTAAAATATCCTACACTTTTCAAACAGTCTTAGTTACGAGTAAAACAGTGCCAACATATAATTAGTGTAATTTTAGGTCAGACCAAATAAATGTAATGTGTCAAGTTTTATGGAAGATAAAATGTAGGTAAGTATTCGTTGAGAGATTATTGGTCACAATGAGCCATCCTTAAACATGGGTGACGGTACAATTTGTAGGAGCGTAGAGTTTGAATGGGGTTATCTTAGCTCGGCGTATGATGACGTAGGCCAATGTTATGTTATTTCTGTCCTCTGTCCCTTCTATATTTCAAACAACTGAGAATAGTTTTGACGTTTTAGTAATAGAAAAATAAGCAAGCAAAAACAAAAACTATGTAAAAGAAAACCAGCAATCTATCTTTGATACATCCTTTTTCCATTTTCTGAATGGTAGAAGCAAGGAGAACTACTTGTTGGTGACTTAATTGTGACAAGTGGTCAGAACGGCTTAGTAACATCAAAACTAAAAAATGTCCGCTTCTGCTTATTGCTTGCTCCAAGCCCAAATTTTCCCTGAAAGAAACAAAATTACTCGCTATTCAGCTGCTTTGAACGTAATTTATAATTGAAGGTCTGAAGCCACTCGATGCTGCCTTTGATATTATTTACAAAATAAGGCCGCCATAGGATTATCTCGATTGGGTATCTTATTGGTTGATGACGTCAATAACTATTTATTTATTCGTTAGATCAACTGAATGGAGTAATTAATGTAACATTTAACTTTCATTTGAGTATCTAGTCCCTAGTTCCCTATTTATAATACGGGAAATGTTAATCAATATTATTACTACAATACAATTTCAATCTTCAAACTCATGATTACTAATAGTTTTATAAAATAAGCCTTGATTATTATTTTTATGGAAATATTTGTACGTCATAATATGGCAGGATATACTGGAATTAATATTATAACATCTATTGTACCATATTCTTACAAATAAACATTTTTGATTTGATTTGAGCTGTACCCAACAACCCGCTGCCCAGCTCGTCAGCGTCGTAGCATGGTTTTATATAGTCTATTAATTTCGTCCTGCCAAAGAATCGCGTTCTTCCATACAAACTTTGCCAACCTGTTTCATCCACTTTTTGTGGATTGGAAACTCTTCAAATAACTTCCTCCGCTCTGGGCGAACCGTGGGGGGGTTGAGTTCGTCAGATTTTTACTGACTAAAATCCACCCTTCTTTTGCCCTTATGTTCCGGGGCCGCGGTATTGAATCATTTTATAACGTCAATAGCAAAAATGTACTTGAACAAGTAAACAGGATAATTCTAACAATTTAGGAATCACACCATATTCATCCAAATTGATCGATGTCGTGTTTCATTAGTAAATAAAAATGTCTACAGCACTTTTTACCCCTATTCAACCCTCGGAATCAAAATCATGGTTAAACCAGTAGACAACAATTGTAATAAAGCGTTCCTATCATTCATGGCTGTATTAACTTAATGCGATTCAATAATAGCCATTCACGCCGTAATGTGGGGTGGCAACGGCTATGTGTGGGCTTTTTTACTTTTTTATGTTAAATTAGGGTATAGAAAGCTGTTGAAGGGACAATTTCTATAAACAAGGTGGAAAAAACACAACAAAGCAAAGATTTCTTAGTAAATTCTATAGTTATAGATAAATAGAAGATCAATGATTAGCCGCGTCTCTATGGATCGTCGCGTTAAACACAAACTAAAAAAACCAAATCTAGCATTCTTCTTTTGAATTTTTCGTACAAAATTCTTTAGTTAATACAATTCTCAGTTTTTAATTTATGTATTAAACGAAAAAAAAATGCGAATCTATTAATATTCCTTTTTTAAATCTGAACCATAAACAAAACGGCCAGTCTATTTTTTCAGAATCGTATCGTAGCGTTTCGATAACAATGTCAGTGTCAAAGTGATCCACGTTGTATGTTGCTTTTCATACACGAAATACCGAAACATTTTTTTAACAGCAAATATTTTTAGAAAAGCTTAACTGCATTTACCGAGAGTGTGCACAGTTGGAAAAGGGCCAAAGTGTCATTTTTATCGATTGCACTAAACAATGGCCGGGCCGTCACACAATAGTTGTGAATGGCATGCGATGTAGATTAGGCAGGGGTTCGCTCTTGACGGATTATGTCGAGCCTTGGATGTTATCTGCCAGCCTAAATACGCTTTTTAAAGCGATAATACGCAATTTTCGTGATGAAAAGCGTCTGTATGTCGGCGGTGTACAAACTTACAATCATTAGACACAGGTTTCTATGAAGACTGTATTCCACCCACATATGATACTTCTCATCGACTCGGATTACAAGCTTTGTAAGTTTTAAGTATTTCGATACATTCAATGGATTTCTCACAGATATTCTGGCTGTGTCCTCTACTGCTGGAGTTAGCTAGTTGACCACCAATAAATTAAATGTAATATCGTATTTTACTATTGCCTAGGTTGGTCTGTGGATGGGTGACCACCCGTTACATACCGAGTTTCCTCCGTGCCTCGGAAAGCACGTTAATGCGTTGGTCCCGGCTGTCATTTGTATATCTTTGAAAGTCGTTACAGGTAGTCAGTGTTCCGAAAATCTGACAACCAGTCTTACCAAGGGGTATCGCATTACCCAGTACTAACTGGGTTGTGGAGGTCAGATAGGCAGTCACTCCATGTAAAATACTGATATTCAGCTGCATCCGGTTAGACTGGAAGCTGACCCCAACATAGTTGGGAAAAGGCTAGGCAGATGATGATGATCGTATTTTACTATTAACTAAATTTAATCGGGTTTTTAGGGTGAAATAAGGTTTGATAGAGAAGTTTTGTGTCCTAGAATTAATTGTTTATCAAATATCCAATCAGATTTGATTCACCAGTTTGAAATTTACGAATTAAGTATGGACACACATAAGTTAAGTAAGAAACAGTTACGTAATAACTATTAAACAAACTACGTTTATTTTTTACTTTTTTCTACATTTGCTTTTGGGTCCGCTTATCATAGCTATTCTACTCCAAATTTACACGATACAGAGGAAATTTGAAAAGCAGGTGTGTTCTTTGAACAACTTCACACAAGTGATGCAAAATTACGAATAATAAAAAATAGGGGTGACTTTGGCAAGCTTTTTTCTGTTAATGTCAACTTTTTTGGCTATAAATTACGTTTATTTTTTATTAAAATGTCAATGCGTTTATGAAATGGCTCGACTGATATTGATACAGGTAGTTTAAGCTACATCACGCGTTAAGTGTATCCACATTTCGCTGTTGTTTTTAAGCTACAGAGAAACCAAAATAAAGACATCCTCAACAATAACCCCAAGAAGTAACATGATACATCAAACCACTTAGCATGTACAAAAACGCAAGGAAATCTGCCAACAAATAAACAGACAAGAGTAGCTAACCACAAATCGCGAGGTTTAAGTGAGTTCAAATATGAAAAAAGTGAAAGTGGTGGCTTCCTATTGTCGCTGGGAATCACTTTGGTACACGCCGGGGGAGGCCACTGGAAGAGCCAGCGGGGAATTTAATTATGAAGTTTGTTTAACTTTTTTACTCTGTGGTTTCGGATTGGTTTAGTTAGTGTTGCATGGAAATTCTGGCGTTTTGATGATATTGTCTGTGGAAAATAAATTGAAAAAAGAAAAACGAATTAACGCCTACTGGAGCTACTCGCCAAAACCATCCACTTTCAACTTAGGTTTTTTTTTATTTATAAAGGGCACTAAATATGTTTCCTTTAATTATTGAAACTTTTTAGTCTGCGAACGCTGAAATCAGGTTTCAGTAGGAGTAATTTAATACGGAAATACTACGTCTGAGGCATAAGGAATAGGAATATTTTATCACTTTATTAGTAGCTAAGGCTCTAGTAATGAATTAAAAACTATATATTTGTGTTACTAGCAACAGTACCTATTCTAGGTTTTTATACACAAATCACATTATTGATTGACAAACTTTTTTGAAATAAAGGGCTTGAAACTGGTCAATACGTCTGAAAAAAAAAACCTAATAAAATAATAAAAAAGTAAAAACTCACTTCTCTAGTCGTGTTTAATGGTTTTCTTGTTATTTTTAAGACCTAAATGCCTAGTGCATAATTCGATCCCAGTAGAAAAAAGTTAAGTTTTTTCAATTTCCTTACACACCATCGACGTCGCCTTTTCATTTTTGTCAACTTCTTGAGTTGCTGGACAAGTTATAGGAATAGTTCAGACAGTTTTTAGGAGAGTCTCACTTCCTTAATGGGATGTGTTTTTTTATTAGTTATCGTGAATACTTTATCTCAGAAGTTTTTTTAAATAAAATCTCTTTTACATGTCAACAACGATATTCTTTCACCATTTCGTTAGCAAATAAAGTTAAATATATTTCTTTTCTAGTAAATCAAAACAAATAAAACATGATAGGCCATGGCTTCTATGTTTTCTTTTCAGCCAAGTTGGCCAATAGGTAATAAGAAAGGCTTCATCCAGAATTTGTAACCTTCTTTTTCAGAGTGTTGTGTTTTTAAATGTCAGCTTTCGTAATTTGTTAACTAAGGTTGGTTTTATTTACTTTCTGATATTGTTTTCAGTTGTCTTAGCTGCTTAGCGGCAAAAAAGAATTTTCATTACTGAAAAGAAAGAAAGACAAGTATTTATTTGAGAAAACTATAAAAATAACTCATACATAGTTAGATAAATCATTTATTTGAAGCAACAAAAGACACAATACAGCAAACAACACAAAAAACATCAATTTGAGAAAAATAGACAAAAATAAAAAAATAAGTTAGATTGACCCATAGACAATTAGACACATCAAATACATTTAAAACGGTCGCCAACAACTGGGCGGTGTGTATCTCAAGGTTACACCAAATGACAGTCCTGCTCAGCATATGCCAGATAGAATACCCGATGCTGGTATTCTGCTGAATTACGTTACGGTACTAAAGTGATGAGACATACATTATACTAAATTGGCTCTGCTGCAACTATTTCAACAAGAACAGAATATTTTCAAGCACTTATCTCAAATCTATCTAGATTTGCGAGCAGCGCGCGCTAAAAGCGTCGTCTTAGTGCTCTAATTATTACATCCACATTGTGCTACGATATCATATTTGTCGACAATGGCGTCCTTTATGTAGCAAACAATCCTGTTGCTGATGAATTTCGGTCTATGTCTGCGCGGTGTCTTTGTTCGGCCCGCCGGCCCTCCGGCCCTCCCTGCCTCCTCTAGTGGACAACACAATGGGACAAAAGTTGTTCAATAGCGCAAGCACCTAATACCCAGCCCACCCCTCCATTGTTTCGGGTAATGTTCGACTTTTATGGATATTTTCAATGGATCGGCTATAATCTGGTGAATGAAGTTGCGAACTCTTACCCATTATCGCTTATGGCTTTTTGGAAAGTAGATTTTCTTTACATGCTGTTTAACAATGTGGTAAATGTGAAAAGGTTTCGTTAAACATGTAACTGAAGAATGAACATTCAATGATTTTTATTGCATTTCATTCAGTACGTTTTGTTGGAAAATATATTCATTGAAATTATGGAAAATCAATACAAAGGCTTCGTCAAAGAAAACGTCTGTCAATGAACGAAACAAGTTGCAAATCGAAACTTTCTAAATCTCGAAACTTAAAGCGAGATAATCGTGGAATCGATTCACAAACGAGCAGGCTCGGACGCAAAGTTACGTCGCCGCATCGTCGCAGCGTCCCAGCAGAACACTAGATTATAGAGTTGCGCCGCTCAACAATGGCTCAGATAGCTCATAATGCAGTTTGCCGATGTTGAAAGCGACCGCCACACTTCCCCCGATCGGATTTTCCACGATAATCGTGACAAAAGAACTTTATGCGGACTCTACCTATATTCTATTGCGATTGTCGCCAGTCGACGCATGCGGTTCCACGTTCTATTCATATCGTGTCTGAACGGATAACTTATCTACAGCGTGTATTTATTTGTTATGTTGTGTTTAGCGGGATGGCGGGTTGGCGTGCGGGGATTCGATTGTTAATCGGTATTTACTGGCTAATCTGCATATTGATGCCGGAGATTTCGGATTCAAGTGTGGTTGAAAATATTTTGGGTTATTAAAATGATGACAAAAAGAAATTGATGTTAATAATGCAAAAATACAGTATTTATAGGATGTTGTAAATCTTCTTTACTTTTTACCAATACTTTCAGCAATTTCAGTTAAGTAAATAACAATTATTGAAATTTCCTTTCCGATTAACACTAAACACATAATTTCAAGAATACAAAAAACAATTATTGTAATATAAGTAGGTAACTTAATGTAACTAGGTACATAAGCAATCTAAATTAACTGCCATGAATCAATCTTCTATCAAAAAATTCCTTCAATTTCTTTAAGGAGTCAAAGACACTTCATATTCTTGAACGCCCAACCAAACCACATAACTACACACACGGTAAGTACAATACGGACGATAACAGACAAATTCTCAGCGAACTCATATCATTATCAGTATTGTACAGCACAAAGACCACAAAGAGCTGGCGTAAAGTTAACCTTCAGTCATAGAGGGCCCGCACATTCACATTAATAGTTGAAGTGACCGCGTCACAGGGTTGCATTGTCTGTGAGTGAGGATGCCGATTGAAATAATTTGAAGAACATAAGAGACAAATTATGTCAGTCTAGTTGTCTTGCGCGGTTTCACTCGCGTCTTTAGTTGCTACCCTGCTTCCGTGGGTAGTAGCGTAATGTTGTTTAGCCTATGTTACTTCCTGATAATGTAGCTGCCTTTTATATTTTTTTTCCATTAAGCCTTTTTTCTATTGGTGAAAAAATGGTTAAAATCGGTCCAGTAGTTTTGGAGCCTATTCAATACAAACAAATCTTTTTTTTTATAGACTATCTAATATATAAAATTCTCGTGTCACAGTTTTCGTTCCCATACTCCTCCGAAACGGCTCGACCGACTCTTATGATTTTTTTTTATGCATATTCAGTAAGTGTAAGAAACGGCTACTATCTATCTTTCAAAACCGTAAGTGATAAGAGTAGCCTAGGCAGCGAGTGAAACCGCTGGGCACAGCTAGTATTAGTACCTATAGATAGAAGGTAGGTTTGTTACATACCGAGTTTCCTTCGTACCTCAGACCTTTGACAGTTCTTCCAGGTAGTCAGTGTCCCGAAAGTACCAAGGAGTATCATATTCATTACCCAGTTATTAAATAGGTTGTGGAGATCAATTTGTCGTATCAAATTATTTTATAAATGATCATGTTTATTTGTGATATTCTGCCGGCTATAGGGATTTGAGCAGTTCTTTATTATTATCCGTGATGAAACAGAAAAATTGAAAGCCCTTGTTGCGATAAATGGTAAAAAAGCACGCGTGTGAAATACATTGCATGTTAAACCTCATCGTAGTGCAATAAGAACCAGTTTTCGAGGAAGTGTTTAGCAAAAACTTTTTATGTTGGATAGCCGCATGCTAACGAAGCAAGCAGTCATGCTAGCGAAGGAGGTGGCCGAGCGTTTGAGTGAGAGAACCTCAAACCAACCCAGCCGCCGCGGGACGACTCCCGGCCACCGTAGTAGCGGGTCTGTGGACGGTGAGCAATGAGTAGCTTACCGTCCGTCCGTCTATTGACGTCAGGCCGTGGCGACGACGGCTGTCAGCAAAGCACAGGGGCCTGCCAGGGCCACCGCCTGCCGGATTGTTCGAAAGAGATACCGCGGCCCCGGAACATAAAGGGCAGTAGAAGAAACATGGGTGGGTTTTAGTCAGGATAAGTCGGACCCTCCCCCCGCTCCGCCCAGAGCAGGGCAAGTTATTTGATGATTTTTCCTCCGCAAAAAAAAGTTTATAAGCTATATAGAATATCACGCTACAATACCGAAACCGCTGGGCACAGCTATTTACATAATATATAATAGTTGCAGTGACCGAAGTGGTAGGGTTGCATTGTCTGTGAAATGTGAGGCTTCCGATTGGAGTAACTTCAAGACCCCCTGGAATCTTAGACAAATTGTTCTGAAACCAAGTCTTACCAAGAGATTATGTATTATCCAGTTCTAATTGGATTGTGAAGGTCAGAAGGCAGTTGCTCTACGTTGAATGCTGGTTATGCTACATACAGTAAGACTGGAAGGCGACCCCACATAGTGGGAAAAAGCAAAGCAGATTATGTTTTTGTACTATTTTAATCCCGCAATGTGATGTGATCTAATTTTTATTTTTGCTTTTTTTGACATTTAACAGTTACACATTACAATAAAGTTTGACAATTTATATTGTTAAAACTAAGGCAACGTGAAACCCACACAAAACGTGAGATATGCAATGAGAATTATTGTAGTATGTTTAAATAACAAGATTAAAGTAGATTGCACTGGACTAATTAAATGAGGTTCTAGCTATGATTCTTTTTACCGACAGTAAAGTGAAGATTAGATAAATGTTTTAGACGCTTATTTCATTTACTATAATGGATGCATTATGTGCCAATACTATACCCGACATATGAAGCACATATGAGACAGCCCTCCTGACCGTTTTCGACCGGTCAATCTCAGCGGAGATATATAGTTCACAAGTGCACTCTCTGTTCCCTCACTCCCATAGTCCGATGAGGTGGCAATCCGATACGACCGGATAGAGAGAGAGAGAGAGACAGATATCTTTTAAACTCCGGGCTGCTACTGTAAAATTTCTAATGCAAACCCAATGGAAAACCCAATAACACTTTTTGCCCGACCCGAGAATTGAAATATATAACACACAACACACACAAATAACATACACTTGAAACATTATGTACTTATAACACTAACAAACAGAGACCGCCATAGTGTAGTGAAAATGAGAATTGACACAATATCAAATTCAGGTTCTTGCACCAAAATATGGATTCCATTATCACGAAATAAATTATAATCTCTTAAATTAATAACGTCACGTCTTGATCACTTCTCCATTAGCCGAATAGACTTAGCATATGTCTCGTCATGTGACGTCGCCGGCTGTGACAAAAGCACGGTCGGTAAGCCGCCGATTATATAATTTATATTCACGTCAACCCAGCCAGTTACGGCATTGTTAAGATCTCAATAGAGTTGTGTTGTAATTTCATCATGTTAATGCATACAACGTGACGTATGGTTATGTTGTTGTTGTAAGTAAGGACGTGTCAATGTGATTATTGGTTATTGTTCGTTTTTGTAGAGTTTTGGCTCATGAAATGATGTCTCAGGGAATCAAATGAAATGTGTGTCTGTGTATGTCTAGGAATTTTCGAATCTACGGTTAAAACAAATAGAAAATAGAGAAGCTTTATAAATAATAAGAAAGTAATTTTTTAGCGATAATATTGATTAGCAATATGTTCTTTTAAAAATTACAGTTAAATCAGATTTTGAAAATAGAATCGATAATACCACATAGTTATTAACCATAGAGATAATGCCACATATCCACTTAGTATAAGTACTATTAGCATATATTTAGTACTACATAATATAATAATATCAAAAACCTGCTCCTTATGTAAAGTTGGGGAATCGACGAGACACGTGTGAATTTTCTTGACAACGAATTAAAAATCAAAAGTCACTTGTTAAAACTAGGCTGATGATCAGCACTTTTTGGACGTCATTACTCAAGATAGTCCCCCAAAACGCCAGCCCTTCGCCACTTCCTAGTATTTTAGCTGGAAAGAAGAAGTGACGGAACAAACTCGCCAACAACACAACTGTCCTGATAGGTTTGATTATACAGTAATATCCAAGGTACACATTATAAATATGAAAGACTAGCTGCGCCGCGCGGTTTCATTCGCGTGGTGATAGAATATACAATTATGTTAATATACAATTATTATATTATAATGGCTTTATGAATTGTAGCCTATGTGTTATTCTGACGTATAAGCATACATATAATCAATTCAGTGGTTTTTGCGTGAAAGAGTAACAAACATCCATACATCCATACAAACTTTCACGTTTATAATATTAGTAGGATTACTATACTACATTCGCTTCCACACATCAATATACCAAGCACTAATCAAGCAAGAAAAACTAAATTAAAGCCTCCAAGCAAAATCAAAAATCAATCAAAATGTTTTTATTTCACATAGGCCTACATGGGCCCTTATGAAACGCCGAGAAAAGGTGCGCGGTTCGGGTTGGTAATTTGGTTACTCTTTTAAAATCATTTGGTTTCACATTGTTGTTGTTACAGCGTTAGTACTTAAGTATAAGAGGACAGCGTAGGTCCGACAATAAGTCATTGCTTACTTTACAAAACGTAAAATAAAATAATATGTTAACTAAAGTTAACAAGCGTCTAAGAATCTACAAGGCCAACCATGTCCACTCATTCACAATGAATTGGTAAAAAAGAATCTATACAAGAATAAAAGCATAATTAATTAATTTCGTGGAGTTGCGGACATCCAGCCCGTTATACAATACAATAAAAGCATAATGAATGAACCCAATGCAATGTTGTTATACGAACATATAACTTTTCCCTGGCAGTACAACATCCAGAGAAAGGAATACAAATATCTCGTCACCACCGCGGCTAAGGCAACACTCTGTGTGTATTATGTTGTCAAAAACATTTGACACGCGTGTAACATATCGAGAAGATAGTCATTTGTCACCCTCGCACATTATTATCAAGTTACATTTTGTGGTCTATAAGGGCTGCTACTTATTCGGTTCGGCAGATTTGTTGATCAACAAAACTTAATTTAGCTGTATCCTAAAAACCTGCAATACATGCAAGGTCAAAATGAACAGCAGAAAATGTTTTAAAACCGACAATCGTCAATTATCATGGTCCCTTAAACCTAATTTTTTTGGCGTTATGGTCGTCGCGGTGGCTAAGCGTTACGAAGTTTCGATCCTCGCACGGAACAAATATTTATGACCTACAGATAGTTTTGTGTGATGGGATGTGAGTTAAATGTTTGTAAAGTTATCCACAATACAGGAGAAATAACTTATTACTAGTGTGAGGCAAAGTTTTAAAAAAAATGCTGGCTTTTCGAATGAAGCCAACCAAAATATGTGTGTGACACCCCTGAAATATTCTCTTCAAATAGCAGAGGAACTGCATCACTGTGGTGACAGGAAGCTTTCAAAATGAAGTGCACTACAAACACTCAATTTGCGTTCTTACATTTTAGACGAATGAAACTTATATCATTTTACGTGTCTCATTTTTACTGCAATGTTATTATTGTCATTTTTGTGCAGATATTGAGAATTTAGGTTTTCTTTTGAAGTATTTGAATAGTTGATTTGACTTGTTTGAGCATGGTTTGTGTTTGAATTTGAGCAGTTGAGGTGTTGCTAAGTTTGTTTTCCATTTTTATAGAAGACGGCTCGGTACAAACTTGTGACATACGCACAGAAAGTGGTTCAAAGTGGTACTCCAAAGCAACGACGCTTTTTTTTTGGGTTGGAAAAACATCAAATAACTTCCTCCGCTCTGGGCGGAACGGGGAGGCGTGTCAGACTATTACTGACTAAAACCCACCCATGTTCCTTCTATTGCCCTTTACGTTCCGGGGCCGCGGTATCTCTTTCGAACAACCCGCAACCCCGGCAGGCGGAGGCCCTGGCAGGCCCCTCTGCTTTGCTGACATCTCTTTGCAGCGCGCGTGAAACACGAACGCGCCGTCGACACCGCCTGTCGTCAATAGACGGACGGACGGTGAGCTACCCATTGCTCACCATCCACAGGTTCGCATCTACGGTGGCCGGGAGTCGTCTCGCGGCGCCCGGCTCCCGGGGCGTCTCCCGCGGCGGCTGGGTTGGTTTGAGGTTCTCTCCCTCAAACGCCCGGCCACCTCCTTTACTAGCATTACTGCTTCGCAGAAGGAGGTGACCGCTTCCCATTCCCTCTCGCTCCGGACCATGGACTGAACCAGGGCCGGACGCGAGAGATCGCCGCCGACGACCGCCTCTACGAGGGCACGGCGGTGCTCCGCGCTGGGCAGACCGCCACTGTGTGCTCCACCGTGTCCTCCGGGCGATCGTCACAATGGTGACACCCGGGCGTTTCCTCCCGCCCGATTATGTGCAAGAACCTCCCGAAACTTCCGTTTTCGGTGAGGATCTGCGTCAGGCGGTAGGTGAGGACGCCATGTCGCCTCTCTAGCCACTCCTCAAAGAGGGGACTTACCTCCACTATTGTGGCGTGCCCCAGCAACGACGCTTAGATTAAAATATTCGCATTAGGTATATGTAGTAGACACATTGCGGATAGAGAATTCTAAAAGATCGCTATGCCCCATGAAGACCCAAAATTCCATAAAACAAACAAGCAAACCCTAATCAAATAGTAGTACGAAATAGTAGTAATGTTATCTAATTATATTGCGACGTCTCCGCCGGCGGCCCGCTCTATTGTCCTGGGACAATGTCTGCTAATTCCTGATCCATGTAACTTCCTGTATTGTGCTCGTGTTGACAGATTTTCCTATTATCAGCACGAACAATATACCCGTGAGTATGTACGTACGCGAATTATTGAAATGTTATAGGAATTTCATATTATCGTGTCGGATGTTACATTGCTAGTTAACCGACTTCGTAAAACGAGGTTTCATGTTCGACCGTATTTTTTTTTAAGTATGTTCACCGATTACTCCGCCAACTGTGGATCGAATTTAATTTTTTTTGGTTTAAAAAGTATCTATACTTCAGATGTGGACCCATATCTTTTTTTTTATTTAATTGCTTGTGTAGTTAATGAGTTATCGCCTATAATACATATTTTTTCATCTATGACTATATGGATGATCTGCTAATATCTTTTAGTTACAATAAAAGTTGAATACTCGACAAAAAAATGTTGAGATACATCATACCATAACTAAAAATGCTGAAATAAAAACAGCATTTTTAGTTAAAAAATATGTATTATAGGCGATAACTCATAAACTACAAAAGCAATTAAATAAAAAAAAGATATGGGTCCACATCGGAAGTATAGATACTTATAAGCAGATCATCCATATAGTCATACTAAAAAGTGAAAAATAACTTTACTTCCGAAAGTTGGTGTTTATTATTTCTTTCTACTTCCGGAAGTACAGTTATTTTCTACTTTTATTTATTTTTGGAAGTCGGTAATTTTTTTGTTTTTAAACTGACATAGTCGCTATTATGAATATCGCTATTATAACATTTGGAATGGGATGCAACTGGCATGTGCAACTGCGCTGAAATATACGACACTTCAAATAAATAGCAAGCATGGGAATATCCTGTTCCAAGTGTTATTAATAAGGTTATATTATTGTCGTAATTTTACGTCTTTGTCTTTACATATAAACTTCCAAAATAATACCCGCCTATTGCTGTCCCACTCAAACTTAAACTCAAAGCATTTATTTCAATTAGACCATTACAGGCACCTTTGAATGTCAAAATACAAAATGATGAAGCTACAGTTCCGGTCACAAGGCATAATAACTTGTGAAGGTACTGTAGTTGCCCATTCCAAAGCGTTGATCTCTTTGGAAAAGAATGGGTAAAGGCACTGCTGGGCAAAGGCCTCTTCTCAAACAAAGTAGGCAAGAGCAGTTGGCGATTTCAGTGTCACGATATTTCATCACCTCATAATAAAACAAAATTAAAAAAAGGATTGTGTGGTTTTATGTTTTTTTTATTTTATTTTCCATACACAAAATACGCGCCTCAGACGTGGAGTTGCGGACATCAGCCCGTTATACAATACAGTGTGGTTTTATGAAGCCACGGTAAAAGTGAAACTTTTTTTACATTATAGACATTTAGACGTCCGTACTCCACGGCCGACCGTCACGCGACATGCAACACACAGACGAAAAATTTGAGACGATGTATTGTATTGTATAACGGGCTGGTGTCCGCAACTCCACGTCTGATTGAGACGATGTAATAAAACTTTCACTTCAATAAAGTAAGTCAATAAACATTTTACAGGACAAGCATTCAGCTAACAACCGCGCCCACCATTAATTACAGGTCTCGATAACAATTCAATAGGTCAGGATACACGATAACCCATATCTCCGGTATCGTATCATCCCTCACGGTCATTCGACAGATATTCCTGTATACAACCTATATTTGTTTCCGGAGTACATTAATCTATATACATCCTGTATGTTAGATGGTTATGGTCGTATGTACGCAGGTCAATTATTTTTAACCGATTTCAAAAGAGGTTCTTATTTTGATAGTTTTTTTTTGTATGTTTGGACGCGATTTCTCCGGCGATTGTGAGCCGATTTTCAAAATTCTTTTTATAATCAAAAGGGTATACTCCCCAAATAGGTTTTTATCAATATTGCTTGGTAGAGTGAGTTTGTTTGTTTGTTACGTCTTCACGCCTACCTAAATGGCTTAACCGATTTTGATGAATTTTGGTACAGAGATAGTTGAGACCCTGGAGACGGATATAGGCTAAAATCTTTAAATGTTTTGACATCATTCTACGGACTCCAAAAGATGAGTATGAGTTTCTAATGTAAGGGTTTGCTGAGAAAAAACGAGAAAACACGTATTTAAGTTATTATTTGATTGAAGTTTGACTTGTAATATGGCTTTTTTTCGGTTGGTAAATCGTCAATAACTTCCGCCGCTCTGGGTGGAGCGGGGGAGAGTGTCAGACTTGTACTGACTAAAACCCACACATGATGCTTCTATTGCCTTTTATATTCTGGGGCCGCGGTATTTCTTTCGAACAACCCGTAACCCTGGCAGGCGCTGTTTCCTTGGTTTAGTCAAATAACTTCAAAAATAATATCTATGGAGGTTTTGTTAGGTGATAGGTATCTAAACTCTGCGACTATCTGTCTGTGCCAAATGAGGGCACAGCGTCATACTAAAACTGTTGTAGTCCCTAAAATATATTTGTCCTAGAACAATTAAAAGACAACAGAACTTAAACAAATCGCATCCATTCCTATTGTACTAGTTCATTTGTTTCCATACAATGTTGTCTGAAATTGTGATCCATCATGAGTTGAATAACATCACACTGAATAGTTGGTGGGCGGCTTATGAATCGCGACCAGCTTTCGGAGACCTCTCGAAGCACCCTTTAGCACCCCTTTAATGCCACGTATTGTTTTGTGTGCAAGGGGGAGGGGGTCCAGGGTAATCTGGTGGTGCCAAACCATTGTTGTTGCGTCGGATTCGAGTGCGAATTGTCACAGACAGTCGGACGATTTTATCAATCGCTTATTATTCAACTCTTAACAAATGGATGATGACTCATTTGTGAATGTAGTGGCGCCAGAATGTTTGCACACTTTTGTGCAATGTATTGTGGAACTTTAATCGAAAATCTGTGCAAAATATCGGTAGCTTTTTATAAAGGAATCTCTAATGAGGTGGCGTATGCATCAATGGTTACTTCAGGGTACTTGAAGTCCTCGTGCATCTTTTCGACTGTGAAGAATTGATGAGCTTTTTTTGAATTACGTGAAGCACGTTTGATGATGATGCTTCGTTATTTTGTCTCCTTTTGTACTTTAATTAAATGTTATTAGGAACTCATCATCCTAACCTAGCCTTTTATAAACTATTTTGGGGTCAGCTTCCAGTCTAACCAGATGCAGCTGAATACCAGTATTTCAATAAAATTATTAAAAAAAAATGTAGTTGTACATATTTTTTAGTGAGAAGTTTATGCTTATTAGTAGTTTGTAAATAATATACATAGATGTGCTATTTAAATGTTTTACGTACGACGTTGGTGAACTTACAAGATGGCTGTGGTCAACAGCCATTCAAAAAAATCTTACAGTATCCACTTTTGGGTTGAACTACATTACGAATATGACATGTGGGACCTAGGACCGGGGGCCCTAAAATGACGCAGTAAAATATTATGATTTGGTGCTTTGGCGTAGCAGTGATACCCTAGTGTTGTGATCGTTGCAATGTCAAGTCATTGGAGTACAAACCCTCTGGATGTTCAAGCAAAGGTCACAGGCCCGTCAGGGCCACCGCCTGCCGGGGTTGCGGGCTATAAAGGGCATAAGAAGGAACATGGTGGGTTTTAGTCAGTACAAGTCTGACATTTCTTATATAATATTAATAATATCTCCCCCCGCTCCGCCCAGAACGGGGGGAGGTATTTGATGATTTCCCATCCGCAAAAAAAGGTCACAAGCATACGAAATCAAAGAAGTAGGCACTCTGTAACCATTTTACGAATTTTATGTAATTCATATTATCCTATTATGATTCTTCTAAAGCGGCCATATTGGAAAACCAGATTGATCTTAGTCACCCCTTTTAACTAAGCATACAAGACCGATGTCGCGGCGCGGGCGTCATTCAAGTCGCGTCTCCATCATGACTCCAATGTTAGTTACTAAAACGATTTTCATTCGATTTGGCCGTTTGAGTGAGCGGGTACAACAGTAGTAGATATCGAACGAGTCCATTGTTGGAGGTGACATCTAAAAGCATTGTGCCAAGCAGTACAATCGCACCATTACCGCCGCCATTGTGACAATGTTAACATATCGTTATCTAGATCAAGCGCCATCTATTGTCCGACGCGGAGACTTTTGTACGTAAGAATTTTCTTTTCAGCGTTTGGTCGGATAGTTTTGTTACGGTTTTGACGTAGGGTTGTCGGCTAACAATAAGGGATGTGTATAGTGTTAATTGAAGTTGCGTGTAGAGTCAACAAAATAAACGAGGGACGAGGTTTGTCCGATGCAGCTGAAATTCCCTTCAAAATAATAAACTATCGAATAAAATAAAATTACCTACATTTTAAGAAACGTTGCCCCACATTAGGAATTCCTCCTGTATCGTGGGTGCGTTTATAAACATTTAAATTCACATACACAAACAGCCAGACCCAAAGCAACTATCTGTAGGCCATACAAATATTTGTTTGCGGGGATTGAACCCGCGACATGCAGCGCGGCAGTCGATCGCTCAGCCACTGCGCCAACCGTGTCGTCAATCACGTCAGACATTCAATTGATAGATAGCCAAAAAGTTCAGTAAATAAATTAAATTTGAGTTGAAGTCGTCTATCGGTTTCTAAAAATTCGACTATATCTGATGACCCTGGTTATTTATTTATCTTAAGTTTAAAAAAGCAAACTACAAATAGGCTTTTATAGAAGAAAAGAAAATAAATTATCTATGGAGTTTAAACGCGTGTACAACGTTTCGTGACTGTTATATTAACGGTCGAGGAATTCTCCTGTGAGGAGGCGATCCTGGCTGAAGGAAGTCATGTCTATCATCAAAATTTGTTGTCACCATCAATCTGTTATTGGAAACTGGTTTGAAATTCAGTTGAAAGATTTAACTAATCCATATCAACTAGCCAAGCAAGTTTAATACAAA
This sequence comes from Ochropleura plecta, assembly GCA_905475445.1. Classification (NCBI taxonomy): domain Eukaryota; kingdom Metazoa; phylum Arthropoda; class Insecta; order Lepidoptera; family Noctuidae; genus Ochropleura; species Ochropleura plecta. Next base: position 15,616,606 of record FR997727.1, on the reverse strand, counting down.
ACAAAAACAAATACTTTTACAGAACGATCAATTAGTGTTAATCGTGCCAGAAAAACCTAAAACCAAAATAAAATGGAAATTAACAAACAAACTCAACATCTTCCGCAGTTTTATTTCGTAGTAAAACTGCGGAAGAAGTTGAGTTTCTTAGAGGTTGATGTTTTTCTTAGAATTGTTTGTAAACGACATTACTATATTAAATTTATGAGAAAGTATTAACTTTTTTAATTAAGTTTATTATGAACCACAATAGAAAGTTAGGAACAGTTCATGAAAGGAAATAAAATAACAATACAGGTAACTTCTTATGACAAAATCCGTAGCCTCGTAGTACGGCGTAGCACGTGGCTACGTAATGCTACGAAGTTTACAAACAAATAAATATGGTTTCGCAAGTATCGATCTAATTGCTATTTCCCTAAGCATGTTTTTTAAAAAATTATGCGTAGCTGATGTTGTAATTCTATGTCGAAAGGTTTGTTAAAAATTCTTCCTTTTCATTTTTCAAAGTCTTTCAATATTACTCTCTAGTTTAGTGGCAGCGTGTAGGAGTTGAATTTGCTGTCCAGTAACTTTAACTATGTTAGCAAAGGAACATCGGATCATCGAAAATCCTTACTAATATTATCAAAGCGAAAGTGAGTTTGTTTGTTTGTTACGTCTTCACGCCTACATGGCTAAACCGATTTTTTTTAAAGAGTGAGAAGTGAGGGAGAAAGAGGGAAAAAAAGGGAAAACTTAGTTTTGCTATTACAATAAATAAGTCGCTAGGGCAAAAACTACAAGTAGCAGGTACCTGCAAATCAGGAAAGGGGAACTGTGTTACCCCGAATTAAACGCGAGCGAAGCCGCGAGCAAAGCTAGTATTTCTATAAAGTGTTTTTTATAGTGTGGAACGTTTCACGGGAGTGAAGCCGCGTTAGAAAATTAGTTGACGTAGTGCAGTGACCATAGCGGGGGGGGATTGACAGACTTGTACTGACTAAAACCCACACATGTTCCTTCTATTGCCCTTTATGTTCCGGGGCCGCGGTATCTCTTTCGAACAACCCGTAACTCCAGCAAACATGGCAGCATTAGTTACAACTAGCCAGCCACGCGTCAAAAAAAAATCATGTCTGCCATGGCACATCAATAACCACGAAAATTTTAACAACTTTAACAATATCACCCTCATTACGAAGGACGAAGGGATGACGCGACATCCACCACTGGCGAGCACTGACCACCATTGTTCCATGACCACAATGACTGGTTAATGAGATCAGATCCATCCCCGCTGGACAATGGCCACCCCCGGCCGTCCCACTGATTTTATTAATTAATTCATTACAATAGAACCTGAGTTTCGGATCACTATCTATTGTTTGGCGATAGTGATTCAGCAGGTTGACCTTACGGCCGTCTGATAAAGGATGAATTGGTAATTGTAGTTGGTTTTGATGATTATTATCTTTGTATTGTGACGGGGTTATCAAAACTCGGGTTTTTAAAAACTTACTGTATGTTCGAACGGTAGTCGGACTTGCGCACCGTGGATTCCGTACAAACTTGCGAAGTAAACGAACATATCTTTTGACTGCGTAGACTTAGAGTTGATTTTTTCACAGCTCCAAAGGAACATATACTTAACTAGGTATATGGTTTATTTTCAACCCGATCCCGTCGCGATACCGAGATAATGGGTCTTGACAGACAGACTGACAGACGGACAACAAACAAAGTGATTCTATAAGAGTACAGTTTTTTCTTTTTAAGGTACGGAACCCTAAAATCAGATAGTATCTTTAAGTACTAAGTGGGCCCGTGTTTTGAATTACCAAATTCCTTTTTACAATGAATTTCATCGTTTCTTATCACCTGAAGCTATTAGCGGTTAAAACATATGACAAAAGTTGTCATTTTTAGATCTTTGTCAGTTGTTCGTAGAAGTAGTCAGCGGTCCATAGTCTGACACTCAGTCTTATCCGATTACCCAGTAGTAACTAGGTTGTGAAGGTCAGATAGGCAGTCACTTCATGTTAAATACTGGTACTCAGCTCCAAACTCTCTAAGGCTACGCAATTAAAATATTTGGTCGTTTACGTCGCAAGTTTGTGCCGGATTTTTGCAACAAGCTCAATTAGTTCATTTATATTTGAACAGGCTTTGTGATGTGTTCCCTAGTCGCTTCCGTTTCCTACCTATTTTAAATACACCGAAATTTTTCCACTTGCGCATCGCTGAGTGCAACCAATCAAAAACGCATCGCTCCCGCCACCTGACGGCTAGAAGAAGCAACGGAGAGTTCGTATCAACAGAAAAAAAAACCGCGCGCGTGGTAAAAAAACACTAAAATACCGTGCAATACAAATGCTAGTTATACTATATAGTGTGGTGAACTACTGGTTCCCAGCATCCTGTTAGTACCTGACGATCCATTTTTATTTTATTTTTTTATTTTATTTATTTGGGACAAAAAACAGTTATACATTACAATATTAACAAAAAGTACTTATATTACAAAACTTATAAAACGTATAACCCACACTATTGTCCACGGAGTGACAACGGAGTATGAAAACGAACGCGTGTTATGTATAGAAGGACACATTTAAAAAATAAATATTATACAGACAAGTTGTAGGAAATGGATGACAAAAGAAAAGAAACCTATTTATTGGCGACTTGCAAGAAATTGTGAAACCAGTCTTTTAAATTTAGATTGCGACAGCGCGAAAATATCAAAATCTGTGAAAAATGAGTTGTAAGTTTCTAAAAGTCGGCGGATAGGAGCTCGCACCCCGGCGTTTGTTCTACACCGTGCAGTGTAGAATAGCCGAGGAGCGCGTGCCTCCCGCCGATTAACAGATCTAGGTACAACATAACACAATCTATTCGTGAGTTCGGTACAATTAAATTTGTTATTGCATATACCGTACAGCATCATAACCATAATCAGTAAACGTCTAGAATCCAAGTTCAATATCCTATGGTGGCTTAGCAAATCTGCATACGGAATCCTTGCACGGAAGCACCTGTAGTGCATAGCACGAAGAAATTTTTTCTGGACCATTTCTATAGCTTGCTTGTATCTATCATAATACGGGCACCAAATGGGTATCGCATATTCCAACTGAGAACGAATAAGTGTTTTGTATAAGAAAAGAAAAGTAGAAGGCTTCTTGAAGTCTTTGCAGGACCGCATGACAAAGCCATACATCTGAAAGGCTTTGTTAATTATGCTATCGATATGAGAGTCTAAATGTAATTTGCTATCAAGTAGAACGCCGAGATCACGCGCGCACTCAGTTTTTTTCAATTGTGTGTTGTTCAGTGTGTATGAAAAATTATTAGTATTTTTATTTTTAGTAAAAGAAATGAAGTGACATTTTGGAAGACTAAGGTGTAATTTATTGACTAGACAGTATTGGGAAAGCCTGTGTAAGTCATCTTGTAATAGCATACAATCCCGAGGACTCGCACAGGCCTTGTAGATTTTAATATCATCGGCGTACATTAGGAATTTGGAATTAATAATGCAAGATTTTATGTCGTTTATAAACAAGATAAAAAGCAGTGGACCTAAAACGGATCCTTGAGGAACACCTGATTTGACGACAGCAGAATCAGACTCGAATCCATTGATGACGACCTTTTGAGTCCTATGGAAAATATACGAAGCGAACCATCTGAGCAAATTGCCTCTTATGCCATTAAAAGCGATTTTTTAATATCTGTAAGCCTGATTCTTGGTAGGTAACATAAAACAGCGATCCCGGTAGAACGCGTAGCAAAAACAATATTATATGGATCTTTCGATCTCAATCTTGTAACTAATAAAGTTCTTTTTATTTGTCAGTCAAATTATTACTGTCAAAAACAGTAATGTTGGTGATTACTCATTGGTTTCTGAAGGGCTCTGAGTTTAGAAATTAGCACTAAGTAGTTATATTGGTTTTTATACACCTTGTAAAAACGATGTTAGTAGAATAACAAGCTACACGTTAACTGACAAATGCTTGCACTGACTGGACAGGTCCACTCAATCTGTGTGGTGCTTCTTAAAAAGACTATTACAGACACTAATCTGCATAGTCCTCGTGTAGGTAAGTTGACCAAGATTTTTGTCTGGACCTTAAAAGAGACCTCTGAGTTTGTTTCGGCTGTTTCTTCTCAGGGTAGCCGGGTACGAAACAACGGCCTCATGTAGTTTTTCTAAAAAATACGTGTAAAAGTGTTTGTGAAAACCTACTTGCAAAATAAACATCATTTATCATTTATAACAATACGACAACGAAGTAAATATTATGTCGGCAACTTGTGTTTACTGTTTTTAAATCATTCATATTTACTTTACGTTCGTTTCAAGTTGGTGCTATAATAAGGAAGGCTCCTCACAGGATACTGCATACATTACCAGAAGTAATGATTTACAACCAAAATACAGAACTCCTACATGCTCCACAATCTACAGGCACGTCACAACGATTGCCGCGACGCGTCGCAATTTCTCTATTGTTTTTAAAGTACAATGAAGTACTCAGATAAAATAGGAGTCGGCTGGAGTTAGCATATGAATAAAGTGGACAAAAGACCCCTTCTGTCCATTGCGAAATTTTATTAATTGTGCTTTGTGATAGGGCTGCGCTGTCCGTGTTGAATTTTCATCAGAAATCGTTTATAGAAAAGTCATGTTTTTTATTTATTTGATATTTTGTTCTTTATTTATGGTTGGTATGGTATGGTATGATTTTGGGTTTGGAAAAACAAAACACAGTTTACAAAAATATCAATAACAGACTGAATTACTGTTACCTTATAAAAAAAAACAGAGACGTAAATCAGATACCTATTGTTTGTATTGAGATAGAAGGTTGATTTAAATTTCAATCGGTGAAATAAAACACGTCGTATTTTCAAACGCAACTGTCATTCTTTGACAGGTACGTCAAATAGGACGGCAAATTGGCGGTATTATTATTACAAACGAATAAGTGAATGCGCAAAAATTTTGCTTGCGAGATAGAGCTTCCATCTGGCAAAACATCTTTCAACCATACTTTACATTTTCATCAGAGCAGCTTTGTGCAAAACTCCGTAGCGATTCATGCAGTACATATTATTCAAAACGAAGTTGGAAACATGACCAGTAAAATTCAATTTTAATATTGCATCGTATCTAGTGAGAGATTGAATTTTGATACGTCTCGTATGCGTCCCAGAGATTCGCCCTGCGGCCGCCATTCAACGTCGCCCGGGCGTGTTGCACATTGCAACGTTTAGTTACATTGTTGGACATAGTATCTATATTATGGTATATTTTCGTTTTGTTTTTTTTTTTTAATTCTTTGCATACAAGCACGGTGTTTAAGTTCTATGTTTCCTTACTAAACAAGCCTAAGCCATAAACGGTACTTATTGCAAAATCGCTAGGATAGAATATACAAATACAAAATGGTATGTTCACCGATTACTCCGCCAACTCTCGACCGATTTTCATAATTATTTTTTTTGTTCGAAATGGTGTAATTCTGAGGTGGTGCCATATTAATTTTACTAGCTTTTGCCCGTGGCTTCGCTTGCTTTAGATTCGGGGTAACACAGTTGGTTTCAGAGGGAAGAAAAAGGAAAACTTAGCTTTGCTATCACAATAAATCAGGCGCAAGGGCAAAAACTACAGGTAGCAAGTACCTGCAAATCAGGAAAGGCGAACCGTGGTACCCCGAAAAGCTAGTATTATATACAATGGAAAAAGAATATTCGATAAAAAAAAAGTGTGAAATGTCATTATACCATAACTAAAAATGGCCGAAATACATTTTTTTTGCAAAAAAACTGACTTTAAAAAAATGCTTAAAAAGTAGAAAATAACTTTACTTCCAGAAGTCGGTGGTCAAACAAAAGTCAACGAAACAAACAAAAGTCACTGGAAGTAAAGTTATTTTCCATATTTTAGTATTTTTTTTTTTGGAAGTACCTAAGATATTTTAGGTCAGAGCCCATTCGTCCCCTAAAATTCGTCCCCCAGCATAAAAGTTGTGGATTCGGCCCCTATATAGGTGCCCATTGGTCTGCTGGCAGGGGACCAATTAATATTTTAATAAAAATATTATTTTTAAGGTACCCATTCGTCCCCTCTAATATATATACAATATAAGTTAAAGATTCGGCACCTATTCAGGTGCCTATTGGTCCCCTGAGATAAAATTAGCTATATTTTACATAAGAAACGGTTAACATAGTACACTTGTGAACAGTTTATTAACGGAATTAATTTAATAAATCATAACAGATCATTGAAAAAGAGACATGACATATTGGTTCTTGAAAGTGACTGCGAATACGAGACTGTTCAATGTGTCTTTAGTCTTTTATTAAATGAAGTTCGCCTAACGAAATAAACAATACTGATTGAATCGAATTATCTCATTTGAATCCTGGAATATGATTAGTATTATTATTGATGGTAATTCACTTTATGGTGGAATACTACAGTCATAACTAAAAAGTCAAAACTAAATTATTTACTCCTAAATAATTACTGGGATTTTATTTAAATAGTTACACAGTTTTATTTTACTGCATAAAGATATTATAGTTAACATATATTTTGCTAAATATTTACAAATGTACAAGAAACCAAAAGTTGATTAATTATTTTGAAGACTGACCTAATGCCTAGAGCCTAGAAGCATTTTATTAAACTTAATCTTATTTGCAATAAACATGATAATTATCTACCGAATTACTATATTTTTTTATTTTACCCTTTTCTGCGCGACTGTACCAGGACTACCAAGTTGCAGTATACACATAAACATGTAAGTACTATTAGAAGAATGAATAAAAATAAATATTCTTCAGGGGACGAATGGGCCCCTCAAAAGTTGCAGGGGACGAGTGGGCACAGGGTGTGAATCTTAGGGGACGAATGGGCTCTGACCCGATATTGTGTCATAACCTCATAATACCATAAACCTGCCATATTTTCCCCTCAATATTGTGCCCACATTGATTCGGCGACACACTGTGCGATTCGCCACCGGCTTTGCAGAAATCATAAAGGCGAGAGATCAAACGGCGGTCGGTCTTTTTGACCCCGATAACGAAATGATACTCTCCAACGGGCAGTGGACTCATGAGGAGATCCTCATCTGCCGAATTAGCATGTATTGTCTGACATGATGTGAAGTGTACTTAACGTGTCTATGATAATATTATGTACATTCGAAGTAGCTTTCTGGAATCCAGATGTTATTACAATATTGGAAATAATTTACATCAGATTTTCAGGAAGTGAAGTTTTAAATATACCTACATATATCCAAAGTCGGTTTGTGTGGTTGCGTTGTTCTTCTCCGTCAAGGATTTTAATACGGTTTGCACCATTTAAAGAATTTATGCCAGAAGGTTTATCTAGTGTGCAAATAAACCTACAGTACCTACTACCTGCTGTTAGTAATAACATGTTTTGTCAAGTCCAATCTTAAGGACCGTGTTAAGTAGAGGGTCGCTAATTCGAATAATAATTCCCATATCACATTTTAAAGTATTTTGTCATATCATTGCTGCATATTTTATAGTCGAGTGACAGATCTGAACACTTCCTAATAATAATTAATATCTCGTATGAGATATCCCAGTGGGGCCGACAAGGCCAGGTCCATGTCAAGTTCGGAGCCACCTCATACAGGCGCACAGCGCAAAGCGGCGCTACTGTAACAATAATGGCTCGGCCCCATTGTTTGGGCCCGTGGCACATTACGCTTTTGTCTCTGCCCTCTCCCGTTCCTCACAATGCGGCCAGGAAACAAGTGAGCCTTTATTTCGCCTCTTTTTGTCTCGGAGTATCGCTGCTTATTGTCTTCATTCGATTGTTCGGGCCTCTTCAGAGGGCACATTGTTGTGGACTTCGTCGTTAGTGCTGAGCTGGCGGATGTGCAATGTTCTAAGTGTCGTTTGAATTTTAATACGACAGAAAGTGTGGAACGTGGTGGGCGAGCTTTGTGATGCTGTCTTGTTTCGTTCATAGACACGGTAGACTGTACCGGTGCTTTCGTTCATGAGGATCGTTAAGTAGGTGTATTGCAGCATTGTATCCGGAAGTTAGTTCCTGTTTAGCTATACATATGTTAACGTATGTCAAGTTTCAGCAACCTGAAGGGATATGCGGCTTATTGAAATTACTTCTTAAACTTGGTTATAACCAAACCGATACCTATTACTGTTGAGATGTGAGTACATTAACTCTTTTATGAGAAAACAGATAAAGTCGCTCGCATTATTTCATTGCCCCTTTGTAATTAGTATGCATAGGGGGTACCCGTGTTTCAATGCACTTAATTTTCTTTCATCGAAATCTGAAATGATAAATATTGTACAGTGTGTCTGTATTTCAGGCATAAATGTAAAATGTTTATGGTGCAGGCGCTGTTTTCCAATTTCCGATACATCTGGCGTGTATCTGAAATTAATTTCACAGTTGCTGTGAACAATACAGAAATATTTGCAACTATGAAAACTATTGGGTTTCTATAACGACATTGTAAAGGCCCACTGCACTAGTTGTGCCCAGATATTTCAACCACTGCTTAGCTCCCAAGTGTTGCAGGGTGATATGATATAGCCTTTGTTACTTCCTTCATTTTGCTTTCTATTGACCAACAATGGTTATAATCGGTCCAGTTGTATCGGAGGCTAATCGATACAAACAAACAAACAAATTTTTCCTCTTTATATTTTACTAGCTATTGCCCGCAGCTTCGCTCGCGTTAAATTCGGGGTAACACAGTTCCCCTCCCTTCCTGATTTGCAGGTACGTGCTACCTGTAGTTTTTGCCCTTGCGCCTTATTTATTGTAATGGTAAAGCTAAGTTTTCCCTTTGCTTCCCTCTATCTCCCTCATTTTTCGCTTTTTTTAAAATAAGTTATCCTATGGCCGTCTCTAGGGTCCCAACTATCTCTGTACCAAAATTCATCAAAATCGGTTAGGTAAGCCATTTAGGCGTGAAGACGTAACAAACAAACTGACTTTCGCTTTTATAATATTAGTAAGGCAGTAAGGATATCAGCTCCTTAGTGTCGTTACGTGAATGCCTATGCAAAACTTCAAGTGAAAACGGCCATGGAATCGAGTTCTCCCATACTTTGTCACTTTAGGGTTAAATTTGCAAAATCCTTAGTGAGTACCTACCTCTTAATTTGAGATTCCAAACACTTGTAGTTTCTAAGATTTCGTGGTGAGTGAGATTTTACTCTATTATGTTAGTATATAAATAGTAGGTATATCGGTATAGGTATATTGTGATGCGACGTATACACAGCCACTGTAGACGCGGTCCTAAGGACGGTGAGCAATGGTTAGCTCACCGTCCGTTTGTCTAATGACGACAGGCCGAGTCGACGGCGCGTTCGTGTTTCACGGGTACCTCAGAAAGACGTCAGCAAAGCACCTCTGCTTTGCTGACATCTCTTTGAGAGTTTCTTTCTTAACCCCGGCAGGTGTCTGCCTGCCGGTGTAGCGAGTTGTTCGAAAGAGAAACCACGGCCCTGGAACACAAAAGAAAGAACATGGATGGGTTTTAGTCAGCAAAAGTCGGTCATTCCTTCCCGCTCCGACGAGAGCTGAAGAAATTATTGGATAATTTAAAACCAAAAAAATGGTGACGTATTCATGCTCACTGCGCTAACCGTGTCGTCAATTTGGCCGCCGGTAACTGAAAACGGTCAGGAGGACAATTACCGATTAGTTGAAAATCTAGACTGCGTGCAATCCTTACTAATATTATAAAAGCGAAAGTGAGTTTGTTTGTTTTTTACGTCTTCACGCCTTAATGGCTAAACCGATTTTAATGAATTTTGGTACTAAGATAGTTGGGACCCTTTTTTTAAAGTGGGAAATGAGGGAGAAAGAGGGAAGGAAAGGGAAAACTTAGCTTTGCTATTACAATTGGCAAAAACTACAGCTAGCAGGTACTTGCAAATCAGGAAAGTGTAACTGTGTTACCCCGAATTTAACGCGAGCGAAGCCGCGGGCAAAAGCTAGTAACTAATAAACCCTGTAAAAATGTGCCCTATGCGAGAACCCAGCACCTCATGGAGTCAATAGACAGTCCGAAATCTCAATCCTTTTCTTATATTACAAACTGTCATGTATATTGATAATATCGATATCTAGCCGTGTTTATCTGCAAATGATACAAGCTCAAGCTCCTCTAGTTAGCATTGTTCGCGGCTCCATTGTGTGAGTCGCTTTGTTAGGGCACGCTCCGTTTTTTCCTTTTCGCCTTCGAAACGGCGCTGAAAAACTAAGGGCCGGAGCTACAAGGGTTGAAGGTGTAGCTCTGTGTTTACATTATCAGGGTTTTGTCTTGAATTAAGGAGGTTACATTAAAAATGTTGAAAGAGGTTTTGTTGTTTTTGAGAAAGAGAATGAGGTTGGTTTAGCACTTGCTGATGTTTGAGCTACGTCTAATACAAAATGTAAAACAGTGTAGACAAAAAAACACGAAAATAAGTTCTTAGGGACCTAGTAGTCCTGCCGGGGTTGCGGGTTGTTCGAAAGAGATACCATGGCTCCGGAACATAAAGGGCAATAGAAGGAACATGGGTGAGTTTTAGTCAGTACAAATCTGACACTCTTCCCCGCTCCGCCCAGAGTGGGGGAAGTTATTTGATGATTTCCCATCCGCAAAAAAGGGACTTAGTAGTGATCGCAAGATATGCATCTCTGATTTTCCCGATTTATGTTTGTATTGTATAATATCACTAACTTCGGCGGGGTATAACGTCGTGAGGAAACTAGCATGCCTGAGATATATTTGTCGACGGCATGTAAAGTCAAGTCTGAGGCCCATAGACTGCATAAAAACTCCAACAGTAGATTAGGCACGAACTAAAAGAAAGACGTACCTAGGGATTTAATTTCACGAAATCCGATCTGTGAAAATTTCAGAAGGGAACTGTCCCAATACTCCTTTTTTGTGGATGGAAAATCATCAAATAACTTTCTGCGTTCTTTTACCCTTTATGTTCCTGGGGCCGTGGTATCTCTTTCGAACAACCCGCAACCCCAGCAGGCGGTGGCCCTGACAGGCCTCTCAGCTAACGCATTTATCTCTGACTTCCAGTTCTTTCGACCCACATCTACACCAGTACTAAAACAAGAAAATGCAAGTACTAAATATTTCACTTGCATCCCAACTTTCACTCCTTACCCGTGGACACAACAATAAGTAAGCAGACCATAAAACGTAATCCTTTCTACAAATCCGTTTCAGATCTGGTATAGTCGAACAACAGCCACACGTCTGAATAGACACCGTTGAAATATTCTCCAACATTGTGAGTTCTTTACAAAGTCGCCTACACTCGTGTGTCGCCTCCACCATTCATATTTCCCGCGTTTTCCATACACAATATTGCGACTTTGTGAGGCGGCGCGCTTCTCAAGTCTCCAAATAGTCCATTGACGAGCTCCGCGCAAACTCGCTATAGCGAATTAACACTATTCATGGGAAGTTCTGAAAGAGGACTACTCTCATACAATTTGGTCGCATTCATAAAGATTCACTCCTTAGCTAGCTCGATGAAAAGCTTGATGAAACGTTTTATACTAGAATGTACTATTCGAATATTATTTGGCGTTTGTTTGTCTTTTGTTTTTCGCTTTTAAGCAATTTCTGGAGCAATTACGTGTTAAATTACGGCGCTATTAGCTGGCCCTCGAGTAGATGAGGCAAGGAACAATTACGTTGGCGACAATAGTTCGCATTGTGAGGCTATCGTACAAGAAACAGTTGTTCCAGCCGCTGGTAAAAGAATGCTCGGTGGAGCGGCATGGAACAAAAGCTGGCCCAATTGTGTTACCAGCCACCCCGCTTTTTGTGTCGCCTAATAGGAAAATGAGTTAAATGAGAAACTCATTCGAAACGGGTCTTGCGTTAGTCATTAAATATGTTTATGAAACCTACACAACAACATATTATTGTCGTTTTTTTAATGAAGATATTCATGAACAAAATGTTATGAACGCTGTCGGATTTTATAGGTACTATTATGGACCCACTTATAAAAACTTTGTAACAAAAAACATTACTTATATGATAATGAAAAATTGTATAAGAATTATAAAAAGCTATATTTTCCATAATAAGTATTCACTATAATACTCAAAGCATCAAAACCTTAACACAGAACTCTTGCGTAGATGTATCAAATAAAAAAAAACCGGCCAAGTGCGAGACGGACTCGCGCACCGAGAAGGTTCCGTTAGGACAGTAACGGCCATAGATATTAGAAAGACAAGGAATCAACAAATCAATCCAATAAGTCTAGGCAGTCAAAAGATATGGTCTTTTGACTGCCTCGAATTATAGGGTTGATTTTCACAGCTCTAAAGGACCACAGAATTAGAAGTATATGGTTTTAATTTCAACTCGATACCTTCACGCGTTCCCGCGATAAAGGACAACAAAGTGATCATAAAAGGATTTCGCTTTTCCTTTTGAGGGACGCAACCTTAAAAGTACAGCGCGAATATATTTGAATACTGGCTCAACAGCAATATGTAAACGAACCTTTTTCCAGTCCTACATATATTAATAAAAGTCACAGACAGGCCTTTCAGGCATCTTCCAGACCGCCACTGAATGGTGTTAATTTACTACTGAATTGCCAACTCCCGAGTGTGAGATTTCAATAGAAGATTTGGTCGACATCACAAGCACGAAATTCTATATGGAAAATGTGGAAAACATAAATAGAGGCTGCAAAAAGCGGCTCGAAAGGAGGGTGATTTTCTAAAGGCTTCAGCCGTTTCAATGGACCACTGTTTAACATTACTCATTGAGCAATAGGTACCTATGTTCTGATTCCTATTCAAAATATACGAAAGACTCTTTGTAAAAACAGGTACTCTGACGTAGAAAGGCAACGGGAACTTTTTAAACATCTTCACTCGCCAAGAAAGTAGGGTTTGTTCTTTTATTTCAAAATCTTACTTACGTTAAAAAGAAGTTCCGAACAATAGTGCTGGCTGAAAACAAAATAGCTCGCTCTCAATGCTATTTTCCTGTCAAAAAGTGTCAAGTTTAAAGAGGTTATTAAAGAGGTGCAGAAAAGACCATAAACAATGTGAAGGTTTTTCAGATTTCCTTATTTTTATATAGTTCTGTGCCGTAAGTTTGTCATCTTGTCATACAAAAACTCGTTTATTTACACTGTTAATGTAAATTACTATTTACAAAATCAAAAAATAGTTTAATTGCAATTAAAATCTGGAGCAAATAGTCTGTTTAAGGACGATAAAAGATAAGGTGTTCTAGAAATAAGAATGCCCAAAGTTTTTAAACCCATGAAACTTGAGAATATGAAAAGGATTTCTTGAAATTAACCATGGTTTCAATAAAGAAGCATCCTGCTAGCAGCGACGGCAGCCAACCCTACTCAGATTACTCAAGTTCCGCAAGCAGATCAGAGCACGTGGCATCAAATTGCTGGCTCAAGGTACTCGTCGTGTTTACCATCTTAATTCTTCAAATAAGTGTTTTATTTTTCTACATCTTGAGATATGGACTTACCAGCAATAAACAGCCATTTGCGTCTATTGTGTAATTAGTTTATGTGCAGGAAAATAATTTACATAAAAATTGTTTATTTATAATTGGTAATTACAATAAAAGGAAGGGTTTTTAACGTTATTTCTTTTTTGGTACCTGTTTTGTACATGTTCTTTCAATCTAGACTGACTACTTTTTTAACCAATAACTTCACAGCTGCTGGTCGCGCACTATATTTTCGACATAAAATTAAACAACCATATCTTTTGACTGCGTAGATTTAGAAGGTTTTATATTTTTCACAGCTCCAAGGGACCACAGAGTGACAACTTTGTAACAGAAATTGATTATTGGTTAAATGAAAAATTATAAAAAGCTATGTTTTCCAAAATAATAAAATAAAAAACCGGCCCAGTGCGAGTCGGAAGCGCACCGGGGGTTCCGTATAAACTTACGACAGTAACGGCCATAGATATTAGAAAGAAAAGGCCAAATCTTTTGACTGCGTAGACTTATAGGGTTGATTTTCACAGCTCTAAAGGATCACAGAATTAGTACATATATGGTTTTAATTTCAACTCGATACCTCCACGCGTTCCTGAGACAGACAGACGAACAACAACATGATCCAAGAACGGTTCCGTATTTTCCTTTTGAGGTACGGAACCTTGAAAGGAGGAGAGACACTCACGTCTAAATAACTTAAACACATCCAAAAGTTGTGTATGCAACATTCATCTGCCTAGCCTTTTCCCAACTATGTTGGGGTCGGCTTCCAGCCTAACCGGATGCAGCTGAATATCAGTATTTTTACATGGAGCGACTGCCTATCTGACCTCCACAACCCAGTTAATACTGGGTAATACGATACCCTTTGGTAAGACTGGTTGTCAGACTTTCGGAACACTGACTACCTGTAACGACTGTCAAAGATCTACAAATGACAGCCGGGACCAACGGCTTAACGTGCTTTCCGAGGCACGGAGGAAACTCGGTATGTAACGGGTGGTCACCCATCCACAGACCAACCTAGGCAAGCGCGGCTTAACCTAAAGATCGACCCGAGCGGCTACTATTTATTTAGCCACGAGCTCCTCTTGTGTTGTATTGTGTATGCAACATTGTTGTGGAATATTGCCTGATTTCACTCAGCAGATTGTACTCAGTGCCATTCGTGCTATAAAAAAGCCGAATTGTACTTGTGATGTGGCGTATAAGCACAGCACCGTAACTAATCATCATCTGCCTAGCCTTTTCCCAACTATGTTGGGGTCGGCTTCCAGTCTAACCGAATTAATAAACTAATACATACCTATTAAATAAAATCAAAACGCTTTTTTCGCTGCGAGGTCGGTATCCTTCCACGGAAACGTCGATACACAACAACTTTCGATCAAAACTTTTCTTTGAACAAACGATTTAAAAATTAGTGTCATGGCGCGACTCCAACTGCACGACCCTTAAACTCCAGCTTGTCTTCACACGTACATACTAATGGCGACAGGCCGTATCGACACCGTGTTCGTGTTCCACGCGCGCCTCGAAGAGATGTCAGCAAAGCAGAAGGATCCACCAGGGCCACTGCCTTCGCGGCGTTGCAGGTTGTTGGCCCCGGAATCCAAAGGGCAAAAGAAGGCATATATATAGATGGGTTTGAGTCAGTCAAAGTTTGCCTGCTCTGGCCAGAACGAGAGATTATTGGATGATTTCACAACCGAAAAATAGCGATTCAGGTCAAAATCAAACTAAGTTTTTCTTTCATCTTCATCCAAATTAGTTTAAAACTTAACAATGAATGAGAAGGAGAATAGTAGACAGAAACATTTAAGTTTTTAGAAGATGTTTTGCAAAGCAGCTTAGTATCAGCCAATCAGTGGGGTTAGAATAACGTAATAAAGCATTATATTTTGTTTTTTTTTCAGCGTTAGAAAGAGATGGCGCTAGACTTCCACCATAGCTCTGTCTCGTTCTCACACTGGAATGACATTAAAACAATCCTGCTTTAAGACGTCATGCTAGCCCACCACGCTGCATGAATGTGATTTGCGCCCGCGACAAACGTGTATTCATTAATATTTGCATTTAACTTTGGCTCATAGACTATACAGACAAATATTATATCGCAAAAAAACTATTATCTAACCAAAAAACTGACTTCCAAATAAACACCAAAAAGTGGAATGTCATTAACACTTAAAACGGGATATTTACCATGTTTGTTATTAATTCCGTGTTTTTTGTTTCATTCCTCGTTTTTTATGCCACCGACTTCAGAAGTTAACTTTACACACTTTATTTCATTATGAACCTGTGCGTCCATGTAAAAAAACCTCTATACTAGTTCTTAATAACAAGCTAATAATCTTCTTTTTTTCTTTCCTGCCTGCCCAATAATTAAAATTCACCGCAAACACGTGTCGATTTAACATTTTTATATGAAATGTGTTTTTGAGGCGGATAAGGCTTTCGTCCCACTGTCGACGAAAAGCGACAAGCGATTATATACGAGTTGTTTGCTTGGCAGAGTTCTCACTGTGGTCAGTCTGCGATGAGAACGAATTACTCAACTATGTTTCACAGGCACACTGGTTTTTACGACTGGAAATGGGTAGTTGTATTGATCTCTTTAACTGACATGGGATCTACATCCATTATACGTTTCTTTGGTGAGAAAGTCGTCCATAGCTATTCGTTACATCGTCAGCGATGGGATTAGGCCATTTTTTTCAGTTGGGAAATTATCAAATGCTCTTCGCGGAGCGAAAGGATGTGTCAGACTTGTACTGGCTCAAACCCATCCAAGTTCCTTCTTTTGCCCATCGTGTTCCGGAACACGATGGCAAGATGATGGAAACAGATACCTACCGTGGCCCCGGGGCCACGGTAGCTCTTTTGAACAACCCGCAACCCCGGCAGGCAGTAGCCCTAACGGGTATTTCTGCTTTGCTGAAATGGCTTTGATGCGCGCGGGGAACACGAACGAGCCGTTCGTCTCGGCCTGTCGTCACTACAGGGGCGGACGGTGAGCTACCCATTCACCGTCTAATGCCTTATAGGCCTGATGTGAGCGTCGCAATATAGTCATACATTCACTACTACTCGTTAACTTACTTATAGCTAGGTCTACCCGCTTATCACTAATCGCCGTCTGTGGGACCACCATCGGCTTGATGAGAGCGTCGCAATACCGGCTCATGAATGTCAATACATCCAAGATATAGCTGGCAATCAGCGCCCCGCGGCTTTCAATTTCACTCTATTCACATATTTTGCTCACTGTAAGTACAGTTGGCCGCCCGATGGCAGCAAGACCAGTACATACTGGCCTCTTATTGTATTGACACTCGGTGAAACGATAAGCCAGCTTAAGGTCAAAGTCTTACCTCGTCTGCGGTCGAATGTACTGTTCATTAAGTTTAACTGAATGAAGGTGTTACTGAAATGTAGGAACGAGGGAGACTTCGAGGAAAGGAAGTACCTTAGAAAGTAGATGGATTAAGATGGACAGTTGTATGCCTAAACAATAATAGCTTTAATAAGAAGGGCCTGATTCAGAAAGCTCGATACGGCCCACATTGTGAAGAGTTTCCTCTCCAAGGAGCCCTAATCACCGGTAGCTTGGACCCTGTTCTGGACACTGGCGGACCAACATTTCTATATACTTATTTTTTAATGTTCTTTTAAGTAATTATTTGAAATGTATACAATACTAGCTGTGCCCAGCGGTTTCACCCGCTGAGGTTTAGGGGTATGAAAAATAGATGTTAGCCGATTCTCAGACCTAACCAATATGTACCCAAAATTTCATAAGAATCGGTCGAGCCGTTTCGGAGGAGTACGGTAACTAACATTGTGACACGGAAATTTTATATATTAGATGTAGAATGATAAATTGACGACATAAATAAAATATGGGGTTGAAGCTGGAAGCTTAGCCAGTTATTATTCCAGGGAGTGTTGAGTTCTGCCTTCCTTCCATGACCTCATAAAGCAGTTTTGTTTTAATGTCTCTTCTGACTGGGAAAGAGATAGACTTATACAAGTATAGGTCCGTCTCTTTCTTGCACCGAAGTAAGGTTAAACAAACACTGCTAGTGGTCATGGATGGCCACCTATACGCTCGTCAATCAAATGAGTGACGAAATGTACTAGCGAATCTTCGGAAAAGTTCTCTTTTCATTAAGGCCAAAATAATTATGTTAACGATAAGTTCGTTTACATAATTATTTTGGCGTTTCAATTATTTCACATAGGCCGTACGTAATATTTGAAGACATGCTGCGCCGACCCTAAATCAATTGAAATAAGATCAACAAAATGACGATGATACAGAAAATCTGATCGTATAGTTTCATTTAACCTAAATGTTGGAAGTTATCCCATGAAAACGTAGTATTAGGATAAAAGTACCTATCCTAAATCCTAATCAAGTTTATGGTCTAGCTGTGTGCCTAATTTTATCCGGCCCCTCGTCCAAGCGTTAAAAGTAATACAAGGATAGACAGACAGAAGCTACTTTCACATTCATTTATAATAGTACTTGCACCCTGAAATTTCACCCGCGTTGACGGGCATAAAAAACCTATGTGTTAGTCCAGGTTATAAACTATCTGTGTGCCAAATGTCATCCAAAGCCATTTACAAGTTTTTGAACGAACATCCATTCATTCATCGTCACAATCTTTCGCGTTTATAATTTAGTAGGATATTTAAGCCATTAATGAAGAGTTGAAGTTGAAGTTAGTAGGATATTTATCTTTTTTTTTATACTTATATGTATTTTTTTGTCATTCTGTCATGAATTGATAATCTAAATCTGCAAAGAAATACTTTTATTGTTTTTATATTTTTTAATTATTGTGATTACTTGCTAAGTATTCTCCAGCGTTTGATGGTTTATTATCAGTACACGTCTTATTGGCAAAATTGTGGTCTCTCGTCTACAAAAACCATTAATGAAGAGTTGAAGTTGATATTTATATAGGTTAAAGTTTATCCAAATCCATTACGGAGTACATTTTATCCTAACCGCAGCCTATCCATTGCTGTTTACATAACACTCCATTGTTTTCGAGATGCATATCTATCATAAATATCAGAAGCTGTATCGGCCCACCTATTCAACAATGAAAATATTATAAACCAACAAAGGCTCCAGAATCCCGTCTTTATTTTACACTGTAGAACATCGGTCCGTGGAATTCGTAATTTCTTTGATTCCCGCCCATTGTGCGACTGATAAAAGAGACACTTTTCAGTTGCTCCCGTCTGAATGAATACACCCATTATAGCTACACAAAAGTGGATATTCCAAACAAAAACATCATTGCCGCGGTTATTACGGAGCGTAAAAAACAATTCAGACTATATTCCATTATGATTTCGAACAATGTAGTTGGTGAAATTGTATTTTGTCGCGAATAATGTTGGGAATCGACGCGGTGCCTGGATTTATTGTCGCTGTTACAATTTATTTTTTATGAAAGAGACTGGTGGCTCGTGACGTGATGATTTATTTGAAAATTTGGTTATTTTTTTTATTTGTCTCTGTGGAATAAGCTGTTCCTGGAGCCTGCCAATCAGAATTTACATAGGCATCTACATCATCAAAATGGTCTTGAGAATACCTTCAAATCTACAGGTAGTGTCTTAAGCCGAGAATTTACTCTACTAGGTGTTTGTATGCAAGATAATCCTTTGCTGTTTTCTCGTTTGTAATTAAAATTCTAGTCTAATTGCAAGCACCAGGCTTAACATAATAGCGAGACGTCTCCCGGCCACCGTAGAAGCGGGTTGTAGCTCACTGTCCATCTAGTGATGACAGACGGCGCGGTTGTGTTCCACGCGCGCCTCAAAGAGATGACAGCAAAGCAGAGGGGCTTGCCAGGGTTGTTCAAAAGAGATACCGCGGCTCCAGAACACAAAGGGCAAAAGAAAAAACATGGATGTGTTTTAGTTAGTCCTTACTAATATTATAAAAGCGAAAGTGAGTTTGTTTGTTTGTTACCTCTTCACGCTTTAATGGCTACACCGATTTTGACGGACATAAGCTATTTAATTAAAAAAAAAACCTGTTTATGCGGATCTCTCATTGTACTTGAAATCTATGGAGTACGATCCGTTGTTGAGAGAGCAGCATAAACTGGTTTTGTATAGGTTGATGTGTCGTCGTGTGTACACCGTAGTAGAGAGATCAGGTTAAAATGGTTTTGTGTAGGTTGATGTGCCGTCGTGTGTACCATGACTGATTCCCATGCTTTAGGAGAAGGGGAAGGGAACTTTTTACCTACAACACAAATCCAGCTTTGAACTACTCCTGGAAATTAATGGAAGAACGCAACACTACCTAGATAAGAAAACTTTGACCCTTTTATGTTTTTGCGGATGGGAAATGGGGAGTGTCAGACTTTTACTGACTAAAACCCACCCATGTTCCTTCTATTGCCCTTTATGTTCCGGTTCCGGGGCCGCGATATCTCTTTCGAACAACCCGCAACCCCGGCAGGCGGTGGCCCTGGCAGATCTGCTTTGCTGACATCTCTTTGAGGCGCGCGTGGAACAAAAAAGTGCCGTCGACGCAGCCTGTCGTCACTAGACGTCGAACAGTGAGTTACCCATTGCTCACCGTCCACAAACCTCGCGGAGCCCAACGCCCGGAGCGTTTTCCGCGACGGCTGGGTTGGTCTGAAGTTTTCTCCTTTAAACGTCAAGTCACCTCCTTCGCTAGCATAACTGCTTCGCAGAAGGAGGTGACCGCTTCCCATTCCCTCTCGCTCCGGACCATGGACTGAACCAGGGCCGGACGCGAGAGATCGCCGCCACCGATCGTCTCTACGAAACTTTAGACCCGAACGGTTCGCAGTCTTAAATGTGGTTTAAATAGGATATGAGTATTTTTTTTTATTCATATAGCGAAATAGAAAACCACACTCTACTCATCGTGTAGGCACAAATACTGCCAATCAGAGCAACAAATGTGTTGCAGGTTCGATACCCTTTATTTTTAAATTGTTTTCCTTGTTTGAAATACTATTGAAATCAATTATTTATAATATTGATAAACAACTAAACTATTAGAATAATTCAACATCACAGTTCTAATAACAGCAGACTGTTGAGTTGGTAACTTAAATTATGACGGAGCTAAAAGATGGATGAGCAATTACCTCATTTTAAAAAATAAACATTCTTTCTTCTCTTGCTGGTTACGTCGAAAATTTGAGTCGAAACATTATATATTTTACAATAATTTATTCGACTCAATTTTGTTGGAAACGAACTCGTGGCGCCATCTCTGTGCAGTTTCAGAAAATGAATTTCAAGCTTGCGATGACAGCGCTCTCTGTTGTTCCATAAAATCACTCTATTTCAGCTCCGTTCAGTTCGGAAGTACAGCTTACTCACCGAACGTATAGATGGCGCTAAACGCAGACAAATGACAATGTATGAAAACGAAACCCGCCATTATTTTGCACTACGTTATTCGCGATGTTCACGATGCTTGAAAGATGGCGTTTATGCCCCAAGGCGTCCATTTTGTAAATAGACAATGTTTACCGCTAATCTCGATCGAATTAGCGGACAAACGAAAGACATAGCTGCCAGCTGGGTATAAAACTACAGTATTGGTTCCCCAACATGCTATAATTTTCACAGTTTAGGTACTGGTCTTAATAAAAATTACTCATTGGGTTTTTTCTCTTGTTTATTTTTATGCATTAGATAGCTAGCTTGATAATGATAACAAACATCATTAATGTGATAAACATAGGTACATTATCTGTATATCAATGGTTATTAATGATTCACGCACATTCATACATTTAAGAAAAGTCACAATGATTTGCAATAAAGATCTCGTTTTTTATACCTAGTTGATTAAGAATTATTAGTCTCTAGTAAGTATGTACTTATTTAATTATAATAACTAGGTAGGTATATACCTACAATACCTTAATTGAATGTAAACATACTACCAATACTAAAGGTGCTTATCTAATATTATTGATCTGATGATAGATATATGTAGGTATTATTTTAATTATTTACTATGTTAACCTTTAAGTCCGTACGATAGATAGTAAGGCTCGTCCTGCTCACGGTCTACGCAAGGACCTTGCGTAAATAAATTAAACTACCATTGATTTGAGGAAATTTAGTGTCTTCTCAGGATTGCGACCTTATTTTAGAAATCTTAAGAAATGTCAAGATTTTTAGATTTAAGTAAATAAAATAGGGTAGGTAGCTTTTTCAATCTTTTTAAATTCAATTTCATTTTCTTTACATATCCGGGCACACGACAGGAAATAGTTTTAAGTTTATCTAAGGTTTGTTATTGAAATCGATATAAAAGGAGAAAATCGATATTAAAGTAAGAAATCTAATTAAAAAGCAACTGTATGGTCCTATTGCGCAGCTAACGACCTCATAGGTTGACCTGCGAGATGCCATTATAAAATTAAAAAGAAACAACTCAGATAAAACCAAGACTTTAGTGATTTATCAATTATCAATCCTTCATAGTAGATGAAGGCTTATTGTATGTATTTGGTTTGCGAAGATACCTTATTCAGTACCTACACTGTTTTATAAAAGACGTTGCAAGTTTAGTTTTTTAAATTAAACTGCGTCAAAATTTAAAGCTCGGACTGAAGACACCCTTAGCTTGTGTCCCCTACGGCTTAGGCAGGGGCAGACTGAACTTAGAAGTAGGTACCTACTTAATATCTACGAGTATACTGATAATTCTCCAATTTTGTGCTAATCTTGTTTCAAAATGGACGAGTCTTATTGGCTTTCGCTATAGGACCTTTTGCTTGTGGACCGAACCTAGGAAGAACTAGCTTGACCAGGTGCCAGGCTATGTACATACGTTTCATTAATTATTTTTCAAAAATCATCAGCTAAGCTATTTTTGTGTCTCTGGATTTTAGTAGTCTATGGTCCCCTATCTCAAAGGCACGAGTGCGCAGCGACTAACAAGACAACAAAATGGCCCATCTCTCCTTTGTAAGCTACTTCAGGCATTGCGTTACTATAGCACTCTCGGTGGCTTAGTGCGCTCAGCGTTACGGATCATGATTCGATGGCATAACGGGAATTTAAATGGTAGTGTTTGAGAGTGACTTCCCTGAGCAGGTGTATATCTTCGTGTTCTTTATATAGAATATAACGTATTCTGTACCTTCCTCTAGTCTAGTAGTTTTAATCACAAGAGTAAACCGAACGTCCATAGTGGCATCCCTTACTATATATTATATAGAGCCAAATGGGAAAGAAGTGCCAACCCCACGTAGACAATCGAAGGTGGTAGTGGACTTCTCCTATAAACACCACTTCCAGTTGTGCCTCTAAAACCGGCCAAGTGCGAGTTGGAATCGCGTGCGAAGGGTTTCGTACCATCTATATTCTATATCTATACATATTATTATAAAACAAAGTCCCGCGCCGCGTCTGTCTGGATCACAGATCTGCAACGATTTTCAAGCGATTTTCTCAACTCGATAGCGTGATTCTTGAGGAAGGTTTTAGTATATACCTAATTTGTTAAGTTTTTGTATTTATTTCTGTGTACATTAACGATATTTGTTGAAGATGTCGGCAAAAAATATGCTGTCTGGAAGCTTTCTACGAAAACGCTGCCTAAACCCTTTAAGATATAACAAAATAATGTATGGTGTAATTGTGTATCTTAATAGGTATATAGAAAAGTCAGCGGTGGCATATGTCTATCTCTTAATTATTTTAATACTTTAACAAATAGGTATAATAAATCCTTATCATTTTAAATAGGTTGGTTGGCATGAGCATTTCATGAAGAAAGAAATTTCATGAAGAGATTTTTTCCCTTTACATCATGCAGATTAAATAAATACTTTAGGAGATATAGCAAAATATTATAATAAAACATTTTGTAGTATTTGTCGCTCCATGTAAATAACTGGTGTTCAGCTGCATCAGGTTAGACTGGAAGCCGACCCTAATTTAGTTGGGATTTACATTTTTATTTATTAAAGGATATTTTTAAATGATTAATTACCTATATGTAATATTATAATTATGCACGACAATAATCCTTACTAATATTTTAAAAGCGAAACTGAGTTTGTTTGTTTGTTACGTCTTCACGCCTAAAGGGCTAAACCGACCTTGATGATTTTTTTGGTACAGAGATAGTTGGGACCCAGGAGGTGGACATACCTAAGCAATTTTTTTTTAAAGATTGAGATATGAGGGAAGAAAAGGGAAAACTTAGCTTTGCTATTAAAATAAATAAGATGCAAGGGCAAAAACTACAGGTAGCAAGTACCTGCAAATCAGGAAAGGGGAACTGTGTTACCCTGAATTTAACGCGAGCGAAGCCGCGGGCAAAAGCTATTAATCTATAAAACGGCAAAAACATATTTTTTTCAGTATTTTCCGTTATAGGGGTAACAGAAATACATCGTTTGTAAAAATTTCAACTGTCTAACTATCACGGTTCATGAGATACAGACTGGTGACAGACGGGCAGACAAACGCACGGACGGACAGCGGAGTTTTAGTATTAGGTCCTGGTTTATCCTTTGACTACGGACGGAACCCTAAAAAAAAGTTGGAGAACACAATATCTTGTTTTATTAAATCCTGAGTTATTACCTACTTAGTTACCTACCAAAAAAGGGAATATTAGGCAGCGAACACCTCTATTTCATGGAAATACCTGTTATCACCAACACTCTGGAGCCTAGATATTTCAATTAGGACATGGCAACTTTTTATGTCATAATTTTATTTTGCATAACAACGGATGGCATAAACTTCACTTCGCAGAAAATTGTTTAGCAGACACTCATTTATCATACAGTCTAAACTCATAATTTTGTAAGTCAGAATCATCTCTAGGCATAAACTTAATATCCATAATATTTAAAAAGTAGAAACATCATATCGCAGAAAGTTCACAGTCAGAATCGTCTTTTGGCATATATTTTATATCGATAATCATTAACCATCAGAATTGTCATATCGCAGACAGTTTATAGTTAGGATCATCTTTGTCATTATAAGTTGTCATTTATTTTAATTAATTATATCTTTAAAATAATGTTATTTATTTTAGTTATTGTTTAATTGAATTTGAAATAATGTCATTGAATTCAATAAGTAATTATCCTAATCTAACTAGTTCAGTTCCGGGTAACCTACTTAAAACAATCTCTTTTTTCTATTAATGCAAGTCGTTTCTGGAGGTCACAGTTTTAACCTAACCTAACCTAGCCATTACTGCCGTCTGCATAGTATGCCAAGTGAAATTATACCAAATAATATATTATGCGAAATTTGAACTCTGCCAATCGTAATTATACTAAATGTAATACTGCCATCTTAAAAGTATGCCATTGTTAATTCGAAGTTTTAAACATTATGCCAAACGATTATTATACCAAATAAGTTTTATGCCTTTAAAATGTTCGTTTAAAGAAAATTATGCTAAGTGTGTTATGCCAAAAAAAATTCGGAGCATCAAGATTCTGCCAGATAGAGGGAACCCTAGCTAGAAATGTGCAAGCATACTTATCTAGATTCCGCTTAAAATTAGGAAGAACGGGGCCTAAGCGCTTATAGGTAGGTACTTCATAACATGTGTACTAACGTGCGTTAACCGTATTTTATTTTTTTTTCTTACGTAAGTACAGGGGTTGAGGAGGTTTTATAAAATAACAAACACTTGTAAGTAGGTATTTAAATAAATACTTGTCAAAAGTTCGAACATTCACCCCCAATATATCCGTAACTAAAAGGTTCATGGTATGGTCTAACTAGAACAAAAGAATGATCGCAATGACGGGCCGAACAAGTTCGTTTCAGCTTCAAGAGGGGTACTTTTACACCTTTTATACACTTCTGCTCAAGTATGAGACTGTTATATCACAGATCACACTTTAATAGGTTCCCTCAGTTGTAAATACTTGTAAACCAGCGTCGGACACTTAACTACCCGGCGGCAGTTTGCTGAACGGGCCTTTTGGGACAACCGTGAGACACACATTAATTATCTCTATTTGTGTTTAAATTTAAGTTTATTTTTTCTTTGCTTAATGTTGTGTGCACTTGTGGCACTTCCAAATAAACTTATTTTCTGTCATTCTATTAGGAAGGGATTACAGGCGTCAAGTTATGTCATAAATTCATTACCTACCTATGTTGTTTAAGAAGTACCTAGCTAGTGTAACTACCTACTGTAGGTATTTCCATTTGATTTTGGCAAACAACTTCATACTGTCATACAACCACTATTCTACTTTGGTTTACCCCAAGTGTGTAGGTACTTTTAATTGAGATGGCGAAGAAAGATTACAGATTAAAATTTATACATAGGACGCAGGGGTCTGCTATATTTAGTACAGGAAACGATTCAAAATTAGAATAAATTGAAATATTTTTCCTTCACAATGTTGTTTCCCTATAGGTAAAGCGGATAGGTTAAATCCCCTCTTTCCTCATAAAACTGATAGTAAACAGTTGATAATATTGACGTTGCTGAACACAGGTTGCTATCAACTTACATTGAGGTTATCGCAAATAAGTAGCTACATAAATGATCTACTCGTATCAATCTACATATCACAATCAATAAAATCGAGAACCACACGTAAAGCAATACGTCGTACCTACTTATTGCACATAATCCTTACTAATAGGTATTATAAAAGCGAAAGTGAGTTTGTTTGTTACCTTTTCACGCTTTAATGGCTGAACCGATTTTGATGAATTTTGGTACAGAGATAGTTGGGAACCAGACGGACATAGGCTAATTTTTATTTAAAAAAAGTGGGATATGAGGGAGAACGAGGGAAGAAAAGGGAAAACTTAGCGTTGCTATTACAAATCAATCAGGCGCAAAACTGCAGGTCTGCTTGGTGTGTTATACCGAATTTAACGCGAGCGAAGCCGCGGGCGAAAAATAGTTAAAAATATAATTAGGTAGGTGCCTATCAATGCAATAAATTGAGGATTGCAACGGATTATTCCGACACCACTTTCAGGGCCATATTTCACAAAAATGGTGTAGCGTAGCATCATACAATTTGATGACGTACACACGACGACACATCAACCTATACAAAACCAGTTTATGCGGATCTCTCATTGTACTTGAAATCTATAGTGTACGATCCGTTAAGAGAGCAGCATAAACTGGTTTTGTATAGGTTGATGTGTCGTCGTGTGTACGTAAGTTCAATAAAATGTAAACAAACCGTGTTATCTAGGCTAGTAAACAATAACATGTAGTAAATACCTAATTAATTGCGAGGAAATATGCAAGTATTTTAACTCGACTCGTAAAGATTACATCATGTTGTCAGACAAGTGTCTAATTTCTGTTATTGGCAACACGCCCAAAAATAAATGTTTACGCTGAGAAACGTGACCAACTTTATTAGTTATTGCTGTAAAGCGTGTAGCTGACAAAATTATATCACATGCAGGACTAAAAAATAACACGAAGATATTTATACTTTGCAGAGTCATTACAGACAGCTATTTGTGGTTGAATGTAGGTGGGTAGGTGTTTACGACAAACGCTTTTAGCACGTTGTACTTAGAATTCAAAATAAAACGGCAAGATACATATAAAAATATTTTATTAAAAACATTTTGGTAACATTTAATAAGAACACTTAGGTAAAAATAAATCGACCTCAAAATCATTTCAAAAGAACAGCCTGGACTGGAAGTTCACGGAGGAAACCGGAACAGCAAAAACTAAAATAAATAAAAACAATGATAACACTCTAGGCAGAGACATGTCTAATTGACAACCAGAATTAAGGCATCGCAAGAATAATTATTTAAGTACGATAAAATACCTACGTCTATTATTATAATTACAACAAATAAACGCCTAGTTCGTTACGTTCAGTTGTGTATGCTGCCCGTCGGTGACCGCGGGGGCGCGGGCGCGCGCGATCTGACAAGTCTCTTGGCAGGGGACCTACATCGAGTATTATTGCCACTAACATTATTCACTTCATTCATGAGACATTTTGCTTGCCACTACGCCCTAATTATACACTACTAAATACTAAAACATCCCAATTATACAAAGCTATGTTAAAATTTACCTAACTAATAATATTAACATCTTCGGCTAATTTTGATACTAGAATGATATAACATCATCATATTGTACTCTTAACATTACGCTGGGTTATAAATTATAAGTGAGGAATAAAACATGTTACACATAATATTGCAAGCATTACTGAGATTGTGCACGTTACGTGATTTCATAAAAGTAACAATAAATTGAAAACTTAAGTGTAAGAAAGAAGATTGCTTATACTGAAGTTGACAAAGGAGGAACGGGCTGAGCCCTTACAAACAGCTACGATAAAGGAACAGTCAAAGATTAAATTACGAGCATTGGCACTTTCAATATTAAATCTTAATTACACTCTCGAAATAGCACTGCATATCAATAACCAACTTAAAAACTAAATTCAGATCAGTCATTTATGATATCACATCAAAATAAACAGGGAAATACATAATATGTGATTATCGATTGGATATACTATATCATATATATTATTTTTTTCAAAAGAGGTATTAATTTTCTTAAGGGTTACTAAAAATATTGAGCTCTGCGCCGCGCGCGACGCACGATATCACCATAATACGAGAACAACATTGAACCAATAAGTTTTGGTACTTGGAGTTCATCTCCGAGTTAATCTATTTCGCTAAACCTACATAATGCTTATCAGATATACGTAATACCCACAAGACGCGCGTTGCCGCGACCCGAGGACGTTGGCAACGCGCGTCAGGCAAAAAACCCTTCATCCTTATACAATTTTCATTATAAAAATACTGTCATTTGACTACAGTTCAATGAGAAAAAAATATTTATCATATGAATGAACAATAGATATAATACAACATATAGGTAATATTATGTATAATATCATGTATAATTATGATTTGACTAAAACAACATAAAATGCATAAAATTGAAATGATTAAAACATTGTAAAATCACTTGAAGACACTTATTAATGGAAGGTACTAAATTGATATTTTAGAAAATTTTGTAATAAATAGCACAACAACCAAAATATTTGGCAATGTGGATTAAATAAACATTAACAACTACTACCCTCGGCTGCTAACTTAAACACAAAACTGGAATGCAAATATTGCATCGCACCTCGGCCTCTCTTGTTAATCGCGCCGCGCGCCATCCTGCCGGTACTGCCTACGGGGATCACCTACTAAACTTACAGAGACATCCATAACAAGAGCTATTCTACTAACTGTGCGTATCGCTCCAAATACTTTCCTTTGAACTACATTCGATTGCAGCTTTGTCATATTAAACTAAAATTAATCTGAATGCAACACGATAATAAACATTGATTTTAAAATACCAATAACAACCATTTTGTGAATATGTGTGACTGAGGATATAGCACACTAGGCAAATGAAGCCACCCCTGAACATTGATATAATATGTATTTATTCGCCAACAATATGTTGAGAGGAGGCTTCCTACATAGGCAATAACGAATGTGTATCACTGTTAGGTAGCTGCATTCTGAGATCCACGCTATATGTTCAGCCATTACCCACTGAATCATAAAATACGTAAATAAATATTTGTAAAACTTCAACTACTTGCTTAAGTTTTGTGTTCATAGCCCAGTTAATTGAATACAGACAAAACAGAAATGAGACTTTTGGATATGGCTCGACATTAACTACTTAGTCGTTTGAAATGCAACATAAACTTAAATCACGAACGACAACTGCTTCGAAGGTGAACTACTACGCTGACAAACTACTGTTTGGAGAAAACAATTCGCGCATGTTGGTCCCTTCTAAAATATTTGCCAAACCTCTAAGCAAACTATATGATGTAAATAATTTCTTTGAAAACTACATACTGTATTGTCTTGTATCAACATTTTTATAAAAATAACTATGTGGGAAATATGTCAACATTATTGTGTACAAATACTCCAGTTCCAATTTAAAGCTGATCACAACATAGCAGAACTAAAGTTGCACAAAAGGACAGTATCAATTATTTGTTATAGTTAGTATGTTATACATTACTTACATGTAATTGAAGAGACTCACACTATTAAATATCTTGACTAAATTAAGAGACCACGAATATTACATTTATATATGCACGTACATAGAGATATTGCCAGTCTGTTAACGACACTTACTATAATTTCACTAGGAGCCCAGCATCTGGGCATATCAATGACTCAAACGTTTTAAAACGGTCTGTAACAACTACTAATACCTTAGCTATCTAATCACTGCATTAATTTGTGATGATATGCACTGATTGACCCATTTTGACTATGTTCACATGGGCTCATCATTTTATAATTACAAATGAGTTGTTCAAAGCTTTATAGTTGAGTTAATAAGAAGATAAGGGTAATGTGTCAAGATTGTATCCTCTAGATTATATGTCATCACTATTATTATGTAATGCTCGGACGGTAAATCCAACAATAATCATAATTATATCTTAAAATAACCTACAGCTTGGCTTTAAATTCGTGCCTATCTCGTCAAAATCGTAAATTTAAATAACATCCGAGAAGCAGCCTTTTGGTTTAAACAATGACGATCGTTTTGATAAATGACTGTGGAATATATCTAAATTCTCCTAGATCTCTAATCTCCTAGAGACTAAAGAATATTATAAAACAATATTTAAATAATAACTGTTACATGTAATGGTGGGAAATAACTCATTATGATATCATAAGTAAATGTCTATAATTTAAATATTGCTTTAAGAGTAATTGGACACAAAATCCATGGGGTTGAGTTACACCCTTTGTAATTTATACTAATCAGTATAAATTGTATACTCAACAATTTATAGTTAATATAATATTCTTTGGATAACAAATCATTAACATTTCTAAGAGGAACTAAGTGTAGTGCAATATATTACTATAATGATTTAGTTTAATTTGTTGATTTATGGAATATAGATTTTTAAGTTTTGATCCAATGTTGTCTTTTCAATTAGACTGGGACCTAGAAATGCTGTTTTTTGGAATAAATCTGGAAATATTTATGGCATTGCAAGTCCGTAGTATTAATTAAGCCTAACTTTATCACACAATTAAATAAGTTAAAAACAAAAAACGAAGTCATGTATCGTCACGCATTCCATTCACAGAATTTGTCAAAAATTGTCTTGTTTAAATTAAGATCACAGTATTAAGTCACGTTTAAAATGTAACTCCACGAATGTGCGCGACGATAGCCACATACATATTCCACAGTCATCTGTATAACTGGAACACAACAGGCAAGCATATAAACAAACTATGTTATAGGAAAGTGTCACAGAACCATTGGCTTTAGTTCAACTAAAGGAACTTTGATTTAATTTTGTTCAGTCATGGTTAAAACATTTCATGTTTATTTGATAACAAATTAGTAAAATAGAATGTAAAAACTTAAGTCAAAAAGATAACAATGAGCTAAATAAAACATCACTTGTCATTTTAAAGAATAATAACAAGTTGCCATAATTAATTCCATGAAAAACATGAACTAAAGCCATGGTTCAGCTAGTAATGGTCCGAGCACCATCAAGTGACGTAAGAGTTAGACAAGTTGATATGCACCCTGATGTGTTCCAGTCGTACCCACTTAACATTTGTTTGTTCAGGATTTATGCTGGCTCATAGTCACGTCAATCTGTGGCAGCTACTACCCATGAGAATCCGCAGAGGCGGCAAGAGTCCTTTACATACTGTGTGCGAGTTCCATACGGACCCAACCGGTGGTACTGGGAGCGGTTGGCGAAGAACAGCGACGGGTTGTTAGGCGGCAGCACTGTGGGGCGGTAACTCCATCGTGAGTCCGTGAGATTACCCATCAGGTTGAGGATGTCGCGACCTTCATACGTGATTTTGACATCATCGGCATTCTTCTCTATGGGACGCGGCTGAGGTTGCACCACTGGCTCGAATAGCTTCTGAAAATGATGCACACATTGACACAATAACAACGTCACTCAATATAAAAAATGACAACAAAAGATTCCAACACAAAGATGTGGTCTAAAGAGAGTACTCCACCCCTAAGACTACCCACTGACCTAACTCCCTACTCCATAGCTAGCTGCAAAATGGTTTTGGCCAGAACAATACGGCAATAGATAGACACTATAATTATATTACACTACACATCTATGTACATAATACACATTTGCCAATCGCACTGGATCACAAAAATATGTATCACGCAACCTATGCCTCAGAAATCTTTCCATTATTACAAGTCGATATTGTACACAACATTGATAGCGTAAGACATTCGCCATTACGGAATATTATGAAAATAGAGAGGTCAAGGCCAGGACGAATGCAAACAAACTAGTGCGAAAATGTTCACTCACCTTCTCTGTTGTTTGAGGACTAGACGGCAGGGAATCGCTGTTTACTGATTCGGATTTGAGCGACCCCAGCGACCCGATACCGCTAGATTCACTGGAGACTGACGGACTCGGGCTCGACTGGGACTGAGACAGGCCCGCTATGTCTATGATATGCCCGAACGAACTGAATGAGTTAAAATTTTCTGTCTCCAACCCCGCCAGAGGTAGTGCAACGCTCAAAGCCATGTCTGTAAATGGAAAATCACGTTTGTATTGTAATTACACGTGCATAAACTCAACTGCGTGTGAACACTTTATTAGCTATGTTGACAGAATC
This sequence comes from Ochropleura plecta, assembly GCA_905475445.1. Lineage (NCBI taxonomy): Eukaryota > Metazoa > Arthropoda > Insecta > Lepidoptera > Noctuidae > Ochropleura > Ochropleura plecta. The sequence goes on along the minus strand of FR997727.1, from coordinate 15,584,315 downwards.
TAACCAACGCGCCAAACTGTTACGGTATTATGATCACACCACACTCTAAATAACCCGTCACTCACCTTTGACTAGAATAACAATTAAGAATTTCAAAACCACACTGTATTTATCGAGCAAAACAATATTTACCGAAAAGCGTAATCCCAAAAAGCTCAAGCCTCGATGTAGTTGAAAAGATCGAACATTTATGAAGTGAAGTTAGCTCCAATCGCGAGTTTGCGTTGCGTGATGTCGTCGAGTGCGAACCGGAAATGGCTCTGTCGATAAAGTAGTTTATTACGCAGCAATTATGCCCATTGCAATAGGCTCAAGTAGAAATTTGTTTAATCAAAATAAGGCTTGATTTTATTTTTACCTTGATAGCAAGTCTCACGTATTTCTTAAAAAAAATGTTAAAAATATCGTATTTAACCATGGCCTAAATTAGCTACAGCGCCATCTGTGATGGTTCTAGGCTTTTAATGGAGCTCAGTGGACTGAAATAGTTCTACTAGTCACCACTAGATGGCATCACTATGACGCCATCTATCTTCACATAAGTGCTTTCTTCGATGATAGATGGCGCTGTTACATAAACGTTTTGGAACTTTACTCTTTAGAATCTAAAGTTTAGATTAATCAACTGAGGTGTAGTTATCTTGATTTTGTGTTTGTATTGAGTAAAAAATAATTCATGTTTAAATTGCTGTTTTCAGTAATCCAGAGTTTCCAGATTTGCGAGTTTACTGAACTTTTGGTCACCAAACAACTTATTTGTAGCGAAAAATAGTCCGAAAGCGATATATTCGTTACGAAAATAAAACCTCGAAACACTTCATGAATGCAACTAGATTAGCTGCTAGCAATATTTACCGAAATATTCCTATCGTTGCGACACTGGATGCTGGCTACCTGTCTGTGTTCTGTTCTGTCATCTTTGTGAGAGGGGAGAGTCTCTGCGTAAGTCGTGCTGTATCCAGTATATGGAGTTAGTGGGTTAGAGATTTCGGGATGTCGACACGTTCTTGAATTTTCTTTGCTATCACTGCCAGTGTGATCAAGATGTTTTCCGTCACCGTTAATTAAAGCACAGTAGGTACCTACCTGAAGTTCGAGTAAGTCGCAGTATGCAACCTTAGTCTGAAGGCTTTGTATTTCTAGTTGGCCATCCTGTATGACCACCAAATTCGAGTCCGAATGGATACCGTTACAGATAATAATATTGCAGCGACTGCGTTATTTTTTTTAAATAGACTTGTTTTTGAGTTTGCTGCTAAATAAACTTTAATTAATTTACCTCAGGAATTCTGAAGGTTAGACATGGAACCACCAATCTATACTAAGTAATGCAAGCGGGAGGGAAATCATCAAATAATTTCCCCCGCCCTGGGCGGAGCGGGGGGAGTCTCAGACTTTTCCTGACTAAAACCCACTCATGTTCCCTCTTTTACCCATTATGTTCCAGGGCCGCTGTCTCTTTCGAACAACCCGGAAGCAAGGTGTACTTGACGTCTTAACTTATTAATTGACTTTTTTTTTCTTTGGATACTCATGTAGGTATCCTTAAGTTCCCTCGTAGAAACTTATGAAATTCGAAGGACAGGATTGTTTTAATGTAATTCCAGTTGATTCCAGGATAGAGACACGTACAAAATGTCCAGCGCCATCTCTTGGATAATATTAAAACCATACTCCTCTAAGTGTAATGGTAGGGCACCTGATCGGAAGTCTGTGTGGTAATCATAGTGATTTGAGGTACCCAAGTATCCGTGTAGTTTTTAGGGTTCTGTATCTCAAAAGGAAAAATAAACGGAACGGAATAGCACAACATTGTCTAAAGGAGGAAAAGCATTTAAAAACAAAAAACATTATCATCTGCTTAGCCTTTTCCCCAACTACATATATTGGAGTCAGCGTCCAGTCTAAACGGATGCAGCTGAACACCAATATTTTGCATGGAGCGACTGCCTATCTGACCTCCACAACCCAGTTACTACTTACTAGGTAATATGATACCCCTTACTAACACTAGTTTGTATCTTTACTGAAATACATATATCAGATTAACTATCTATTTTTTTAACTTACTAATCAAAATCTTGTTTCTGAACGAAATACCTAGTAAACAAAACCTTTTGAAATAAGTACTTCTTTCAGCAGATTTTTAAAGGTGTATGTTCTAGCATGTATGGAGTTCGTTTGATGAATTTAGATCGTGTCTTCGGCAATGCCTATACAGGTTGCAGACCAACCATTTTCGAAGCCGTCAACCATGTCTGTAGATCAGACTAAGTAACTTTAAAATGTTTTTTGGGGGTAAAAAATCACGTTTTGCGGTTATACTCAGTGTTAACCTCTCAAAATTTTGTGGTAATGGATGCGATGAATACTAGGGAGGTATTTAACGTTATTTATAACATTCAAAACATGAAAAAAAAACTTGTGAAAAATTTGGAACTTGACATTCACTAACTCCGTAACTAGAAGGTTCTTCTTCTTCACCCCCACCTCATAATCTCAGGACATCGGTTTTGGTCTATTTAGGCCGGGGTTTGTCCGTCTTACGGCAGACATGTTATGTCCTTTAAAAATTAAATTGAACTTTGATAAATGATAAATGATGTTTATTTTGCAAGTAGGTTTTCACAAACACTTTTACACATCATTTTTTTTTTAAACTAGATGAGGCCGGTGTTTCATACCCGACTACTCTGAGAAGAAACAGCCGAAACAAACTCAGAGGTCATAGTCTCTTTTAAGGTCCAGACAAAATAATCTTGGTCAACTTACATGAGGACCATGCAGATAGTGTCTGAAATGGTCTTTTTAAGAAAGCACCACACAGATTGAGTGGACCTGTCCAGTCAGTGCAGGCATTTGTCAGTTATCGTGTAGCTCAACTCATAACCCAAGGAGCTCAACGACACGACGAACAATACCAAAAAAAGGACATTTGTGTAGATTTTGAGTATGTGCATGCTCGCGTGAAGTAGCAGGAATTAATTTATCGGTTTAATTGTGGTTAATTAATACGAAGTTAGATTATTATATAAATATATCTAAGGTTTATAGTACCTAAACATTCACTAGTTGGTTGTGGTAATTAATGAATTTATCGTTGTCGTTTTTATGGACAGTGCCTAAACTTTTTAATTTAAATTATATTTCAAATCATCCGTTACCAAAAATATGGAAACATTAATTAACATAACCCTTGGATCATGATGTCCGTAAATAAAGACTGAATTGATTTGAAAATTAATTGTAAAAGTACATACCTACTTGTTTTTACAAATCTGTGTTCTTTATTTACCAATCGTTTGTAATCAGAAATCCGCGTACAGGTTGGTGGAAGCAGGGAAAACCTGTTCAAGTAAAGATTCATAGATGACGTTGTACTGGAGAGTACAGTCAACAAACATAATAAGTATACAGGTTCGAAAGACACAGTTGAAGTTTTCTTAGAAACCGTTGGATGCTTTCCAATGAAATTAATACCTATTAACTATTATTTATAAACTACTTATTTATTACTTAACTTAATTTGTAAACATCTATTGGTTTTGTAAGAAAACTTCAACTGTATCTATCCTATATACTCGGAGTTGTATAGCCATTGACTGTAGATAGGTACATGCAATGGTCTGGTGCCCCACTGTACACCACAATAAATAAGTAGGTATAGACTTGGCGTTTAATATATTTTTCCAAGCACCGAGTTTTTTTTATCGAATTTTAAAGGCGCTGAAAAATAATATTTTCTACCAGATATTTTTATGTAAGTACCTAATTAAAATAATACACAAATAAGTTGATATGATTTGCAGTTATGTATGTCATACAGGAACATTGGATCTATCAGGACATTAACAAAAATATTCGTCATTTCATTCCCGAACGACAGCATTTAAAATAAAACCTGAAAATATGAGGGTTCATTTTTATTTCATCCGTTTCCTTTATTTTATCACGTAATAATATCCTGAAAGCAATAAAGTTCAAATATTTCTGCGTGAGATCATATCTACTTAAATATTATTTGAATATAAATGATCACTCTCAAATAACCTTTGAATTTCTGCGTCTAATTGGTGTAAGCCGGTTTACGAGTGTTTATTATAATACGAGAGCAAGAAACGTGCAAGATAGCCGCCAGTCGCCGAGTGTATTCAACGGGCACTTAGACCCGCGGAGCGACTGCGATACAGGCCTAATTGCTCCAAATCGGGTGCTTATGATTTGTAAATATTCTTATATCGCCACTTAGGAGCGTCCGTTCAATAAATATAATAGTAAACATCCGTGCAAATGGCCGTGCGGGCGGGCAGGCGGGCAGGCGGGCAGGCGCGGGCAGGCGCGCGGCGGCGGGAGCCCGCGCCGACGGCGGGGCCGCGCTTTATCGATTCGCGCCCGCGCGACACACTGTATCTATCCTCTCATCGATGCCCGTTTGCTGGCCTCACAAAGAAAGAGATAGGTTTCGCCGACTTTGATCCTTTTGTTTTTGGGCAGCGTCCGGCGATGCGGGCGGGGGCTGAAAAATGTGAAGGGGCGCTGATTGGCCGGCCGGGCCCCGCCCCCGCGCGGGCTCGAGGCGCGCGAAAGCCTCCGCGGCTCAGTTCAAGGGCGGTTGCCGCGACGCACGCCGATTTGTTTGGGTTCCCGGCTATTTATAAACTTAATAAAAGCTCTCTCTGACCATGGATGGACAGCTGTCGATGGTCGTTCGTTCTGATGATTCACTGGTTGTTCATGACTTGTTTTATTGGCGTTTTATTTTGTTGCTTCTATTTATTTTAATGAGAAGTCGTAGGTCTGTCAATAAGGATGCTGGAATGTCTTTGTGCACGTTATTTATTGACTTCTTACTTCCGTATCTGCACTAAATTGTAAGCTCTGCAATATTACTGTTTAAAATTCTGTAGAGACATTTTAATAACTATAAAAAATAATAATCGTCAAATCATGCGAATAAAATGCGTACCTATAGGTAACCTACATACAACCAAAATTATCGTTTTAATAACGTAAACAAATAAATAAATAGATTTCTTATGATATGATTTATTGCCGTTGGTTTAGTGGTCGCAAGCGTGACTGCTGAATATGAGGTCCTGGGTTTGAGTCCCAGGTTTAGCAAAGTGTTACTGGGTTTTTCCATCTGGAATTGGTGCCGGGTTGCTTGTTATAGGCTCGCCCTTTATTACATAAACATAACTGGTGAATTGTGGTTGGAATTGAGAACAACACTGCTCCTATTTGGAATAACAGGCAGGAAAAAAATAAGACACTTACATAGTATAGTGATAAATTAGAAGCTGTAGTTAAGCCAAACAGTTAGGTATGTTAAGCCAGACTGTCGTGAAGTTAAAAAAAAAAAGAAAAAAAAATAGTTTAATACATTTTGATCGTGCCATTAAAAAGCCTTTTTTTCCAAATTTTTTTGAGTTCGTGATAAGAGTCAAAGTTGATGTTTTTCATGACTATACGTCGCGTGTATAACTCTCTTAAGTCAAACGTACTTTTAATACTCTATGTGGTTTTAGAAATTGGATGGTATTAAAATATGAGATAGGTGTGCATAATAGTCACAAAATATTTATTATATTACAAAATATATATTATTTAGATTTAAATCTAAATAGAAAATAATACCTCACACGTATAATTTCCTGGTAGGATTTTTTTTTATATTTAGGTTCTAATCTTATCTTATCTAACCGTCTTTTCGCTAGGAATCTAGGTGTACCTACTTATTTTTCTTCTAGCACGCTTTAAACAAACAATTTTGAACCACTCATGAACTTGTATCATTGTAGCCTCCGTTACTTAGAACTAACAAGTCAATACAATACAATACCGCAAAAACTATGCATAAGGCAACTGTCTCACCGTACGCTATTAGCGAGTAGAGCTAACAATTAAGGCACTGTACAAAGCAAACACTTCGTAAAACGTCTAGTTTTTCATCGCAAAGTTAGCCGTATCTGTACATGCCACTAGCCAAAAAAAAATACAGTGTATAGTTCAATACATAAAGTAAAGAGTTAAACAAAATAAGTTTACAAAAGTGGTCTAGTACTACGAAAAAAAAAAATGTTTAAAAAGACCAATAAAAAATTTTTTTCGTCTCGAAATTGTCAATTTTTTCAGCGAAAACCATCATATTTTTTATATCTATAACAAAGAAAATGGTAAAGACTAAAGAGATATCAAAATTTTTCAAACACGGAGCTGTATTTTTTTTATATTCAATAAAAACTGCAAAATGACCTACATTTTGGCGGACATGATATTCAAATAAAATCAAAGACCGAAATATTTTCGACCTTATTTCTATTCTTTCGATGCAATACTGTCGTGTACTTGTGTCAGACCATGCCTAGTATGCAGCTAGCGTCACTTTTGCGAATACCTAAAGATTAACTTATTGCCGCGCCTTAAGTTTAAAACGAATGTTTTGGGGGACTATTTTATTTGCTAATTTTCAGACAGAAAAATAAACGACTTTTATACTTTTTTTTTTTAATAAAAGTGTGCCACACACTAGGAATTTCTCCTGTATTGTGGGAGCGTTTACAAAAGTTTAAATTCACCTACACAAACAGCCAGAGCTAAATAATAACTGCCGCTCGAGTCGATCTGGAGGTTAAGCCGCATGTGCCTAGGTATGTAATGGGTGGTCACCCGTACAATGACCACCCATTACATACCGAATTTTCCCCGGCCTCGGAAAGCACGTTAAGTTTTTGGTTTGGATCTTCGAAAGTCGTGACTGGTAGTCAGTGGCTCGAAATTCTGACAACCAGTCGTAGTCGTAGCTTTTGCCCGCGGCTTCGCTCGCGTCCAACTTTCTCCCACGTTTCTCACTTTTTTTTAATATCCTATGTCCGTCTCCAGGGTCCAAACTATCAACTATACCAAACTCAACTATCTCTATACCAAAATTCATCAAAATCGGTTTTGCCATTTAGGCGTGAAGACGTAACAAACAAACTCACTTTCGCTTTTATAATATTTATCTATTATAAAGTAAGATAAAAAAATATGTTTAGCTCAGATAGGCAGTCGTTCCTATAAAATAATGGTATTCAGCTCAATCCGGTGAGACTGAAAGCCGACCCCAAAATAGTTGGCAAAATGCTAGATGATAAGTGTGTTAGTTCGGATAGTTCTGTCGCTAAGCCATGGCAATTACTTACTGGTATGCATATTAATATCACTAAAACTTGAATTTGCTAATTTTTAAACGCATCCCCTGCCCTAGCCGGGCGCTGCAAGCAATCATCATTGCATCGCTTTGTTTTCCATATATCTGTCAAGACCCGTTATCTCGGCAACGCGTGGAGGTATCGAGTTGAAATTAAAACAAAATACTCAACTTTGTGGTCTATTTGTGCTGTGAACCCTCTAAAGTATAAAGTAAAAATTATGGCTTTCTATGTCGCAAATGTTTACGGAACCTTCGGTGCTCGAGTTTCTCTCGCTCTTGGCCGAGAGCGAGAGGCGAGAGGCTCTACGGAACCTACGAGGCTAGTGCCTATAATCTTTAGTACGTTTCTTGAGCGATAAACTAGTCGACACCTAGTCGCTGTCGCTGCCTCGTCAGCGGCGGTGGGACCCATGCCTTAGATTAATATACCTACATACTTTAGTCAGTACTAATAGATGCACGACTCGTCCATTTGGGTACAGTTAACGATGGTCTAACCTTCAGGTCATTGGTTTATACTTAGGGTTGTGACGTGGTAGAGCGATGTAGCGAATAGAAGGTTTATTGAATAAAAGAAAAACAAAAGCGTAACGTTCCTGTTCTTTTTTTAAGGTTCAATAATGAAAAGGATAAAAACTCACTCTCTTTGTTGTCCGTTTGTCTCTCTGTCTGTCAATACCCTTTATCTTGAGAACTGGCGAAGGTTTCGAGTTGATATTAATACCATATACTCGAGTTTGTAGTGCCTTAGAGCTGTGAAAAAAATCAACCTTCTAAGTCTACGCAGGCAAAAGATATGGCCGCTTATATTAAATTTCACATACGTACATTTATCAGAGGGAAAAAATCTGTATCGTACTTCCCGTTGTCTAAGAATCAATGAAGTAGGTATGACAACAAGCAATATCACTGTAAAAGGAAACTTCCGAAAACCGAAAATGTGTAGATTCATAAAAACTCTTTTTTTTTTAAATCGTTGCCCCCCCCACTAGGATTTCTCCTGTATCGTGGGTGCGTTTACAAACATTTAAACTAACTTACACTTACAGCCAGACCCGGAACAACTACCTGTAAGCCATACAAATATTTGTTCCGTGCGGGGATCGAACCCGCGACACGCAGCGCAGCAGTCCATCGCTCAGCCACTGCGCCAACCGTGTCGTCTTGCACTTGTTAACAAGCCAACTTGTTACCAACTGCAATTAAGTTTATAGGGACAACAGTTTTCCAACGGCGAAGTTCAGTTTGTCCTTCAATACAGTTTATCTTTTCGTTAGAGCAATGTTCGGTGCTTTTATTAGTTGCCTACAAGTTTGTATGGAACCGTCGGTGCGCGTGTCCGACTCGCACTTGTCCGTTTTTTTAAAAAAGCGACCGAAAGCAAGGGAAGATAATGGTTAAGTCCAATTTCACCCTATAGTTTTTCTGTCAGTCCCGTTTGTTTGCCCACTTTGAGTAATAAATGTATTACAACAAATTCTGTACAAGTATTTACTTATTTATTAATAAACTTTATGCACAAAAACTGTGCAAAGGCGTACTTAATGCCTTAAACATTTTCTACCAGTCTACCTTAGAGTGATGCAGAGACAAAACACTGTAGGTGCAATAAGAGACAAAAAGAATGAAAATAATAATTTATATATATGTACCTATATCATACTTAAATACATACACAAAACAAAATTATATAAAGACAAATAGGTACTAAAATTTAATTCTTTAAATTTTAATTATTCTTTTGTTACATTTGACATGAACAAACTAACGCCTAGTAATTTCGCGATTACCTGGGAAATTGTGGACCGGCCATGGACGCTAATAATAGTCCGATCAATTTAGACATTCGAAGCTACACAAATTCACAACAAGCTAGAGATTGGTGAAATCGTTCAAAATCCTTACTAATATTATAAAAGCGAACGTGAGTTTGTTACCTCTTCACGCTTTAATGGCTAAACCGATTTTGATGAATTTTGGTACAGAGATAGTTGGGAACCAGGAGACGGACATAGGCTAAGCGCCTTTTTAGAGAAAGAGGGAAGAAAAGGGAAAACTTAGCGTTGCTATTACAAATCAATAAGGCGCAAGGGGAACTGTGTTACCCCGAATTTAACGCGAGCGAAGCCGCGGCAAAAGCTAGTTATAAATTAAATTAGAAAGTTCCCCAACTTCATGTAGATGTCCGGATTCAGAGTCACGCGCAGCTTGTCTGTACTGACTGGACTGGACTTAAAATACCAACGAGAAAAGTGTTACACGTGGATTGCCAGTTGATGAATAGATGGTAGATAATACTTGACAGTGGTAGGTCCTCTAGCCAAAGCGAAATAAATTAATTTTTAAAAAGATAAATTTTTAAAAAGATTAATTTTTAAAAAGATGAATTTTTAAAAAGATTAATTTTTAAAAAGATTAATTTTTAAAAAGATTAATTTTTAAAAAGATTAATTTTTAAAAAGATTAATTTTTAAAAAGATTAATTTTTAGGGTTCCGTACCTCAAAAGGAAAAAAACGGAACTCTTATTGCATCACTTTGTTGTCCGTCTGTCTGTCAAGACCCTTTATCTCGGGAACACGTCGAGGTATCGAGATGAAATTAAAACTATATATACTCAAGTTTGTAGTCCCTTGTGCTGTGAAAAAATCTACATTCTAAGTCATACGCAATCAAAATATTAGGTCCTTACATATGAAATTAGCGTTTTTCGTACTGGCCACTTTAATCACGAATTTCTCCTCTTTGGTAAGGAATTCCAAATTCAAATTTGTACAGCTATTTACTCATGTATTTGTGCTTCGATGACCGTCATTCATTTGTTTTTTTTCTTCTGTTTTTTCTGTTTGCGTCACTCATTTTACAAAATGGAAAATTTAAAATATCGCATTATTTACGAGTACGAGTTCCGCCGTGGCACTAGTGCTGCGGAAACGACTCGAAGGGTGAATGATGTGTATGGCGGTCATGTTGCAAAAGAAAACACAGTTCGTTTTTGGTTCCAACGTTTTCGTTCTGGAAATTTCGACCTGCAGAACAAGCCCCGTGGACGGCCTGAGACCCAAGTTGATAATGGAGAATTGAAGGCTATTGTGGAAGCGGACCCATCGCAAACCACGTCCGAGTTAGCTGCAGGCTTCGATGTTAGTGATAAAACTGTTTTAATTCACTTGAAGCAAATTGGGAAGATTAAAAAGCTTGACAGGTGGGTACCTCACGAATTGACTGAAGCAAACCGGCAAACGCGCGTCGACTGCTGCGTTACATTACTGAACCGGCACAACAATGAAGGTATTTTAAACCGAATCATTACCTGTGATGAAAAATGGATTCTTTACGATAATCGGAAGCGCTCAGCGCAATGGTTGGATCCTGGCCAGCCAGCCAAATCCTGCCCCAAGCGAAAATTAACCCCAAAAAAGTTACTTGTAAGCGTTTGGTGGACTAGTGCCGGTATTGTTCATTACAGTTTTCTCAAATCTGGCCAGACTATTACAGCTGATGTCTATTGTCAGCAATTACAAACCATGATGGAAAAGCTAGCGGCTAAACAACCAAGGCTGGTCAATCGCTCCACGCCACTGCTGCTTCACGACAACGCCAGACCACACACTGCGCAACAGACGGCTACCAAATTAGAAGAGCTTGAATTGGAATGTCTTAGACATCCTCCGTACTCCCCGGACCTTGCTCCAACAGATTACCATTTTTTTCGCAATTTGGATAACTTTTTGCAAGGGAAAAAATTCAACTCCGATGGGGCAGTCCAAATCGCCTTCAAAGATTTTATTGATTCCCGTCCGACTGGTTTTTTTAGTAAAGGGATCAATGAACTACCTATAAGATGGCAAAAGTGCATTGAAAACAATGGTTCATACTTTGATTAATTAAATATATTATATTAAAAAATATTCGACTTTTTGTTCCTTCCATACAAAACGCCAATTTCATATGTAAGGACCTAATATATGGCCGTTGATGTCGCGAATTCGTATGGAACCCGCAGTGCACGACTTTGACTCTCTTGGCTGGTTTCGGAAATATAAAGACAGTTTTTCAAGATATTTTACTAACATTCCAGGTAAATCTGCATAGAAATCACTGTCGTACCTACTCAATTCCTGTTGCTCACGTCATTTCTGTGTCACGTCTATACGTCGATCACTGTCGAGGTGTAAACGACGCGTCGTGTCACCGACGACGACTGCCACACAACACGACGACGCGACAGCTAAATGAACACGATTGACTGCGACATTTCGACGTGACGACTTTTTGCTCAGTGTTTTTTTTTTTCGGATAGGAAATCGGTTTAACGTTCCATTTATGTTGGTTCTGAGTTTTATTTCTTTTGTTTTTTTCTCGTCTATGGTTTCAGAAAAGTTGGAATTAGATTGCAATAAAGGTCTGACAGTTACTTGTATTTAACTTCGACTATTATTTATCGTGTGGTTGGTAGACCTGGTGTCAAGAGTTTAAATGCTTCCCATGGGTTTCATGGATAATTATGCTATGCGCACACGAAACTAAAATTCTGAGTGTGCCTTGGGGTTCGAACTCGACTTGGCAGTCTGACTTTCACACTATTAGACTATCACTGCTGTTATTTAACTTCTGACAGCATTAGATAACGTGTACCTACAGAAAACATGTATTAATGAAGATTTGCATACGCCAAAAATAAAACTCTCGGAATAACATTTTCTCACTCACTAGAATATTCCAAGCAACCTTGTTAACCGTACAGCACATTGTGTTTATGTACGCAGTGACACCATTAGCTACAGCGCCATGTCGCTACCTACCCAGCTAATACCTCGGCCGCCTCGCTAAACGACCAAATATTTAAATAGGTATCCATCCGCGGCTATCTCCAGATAAAACGCCCCAATTCACATGCGTGAGCCGCGTGATGGATGAGTCCGACGATCAGACCCTTGCCGCACACCCCGTCCCTCTCAAATTTGCCTTCCCCACCCCCCCGCTGTCCGACAACGGCCCGCCCTGCTAAGTCCTGTAGGTGATCCATTACACTGGCATTTTTGCGTAATCCCCGTTTATAAATATGAAATTGAAGGAAGACCTAGTGATGGTTAATCGACTGGAGGTCGGGGTCAGCCGGCCCTCTGTTGCGAATAATTTATGGCGACGTGCCAAAACTGTCCTGTCGCACGATATATCGCGGGAAAAATGTTTACGTGTTTACGTTCTTTTTTAAAATTTATATTTCGAATGTGATTTGATTGGACAAACGTTAGAACGTCAGCGGTTGGCGCGCAAAGGGGTAATCACGGCGGTGCCAACATGCAAAACATGGTAATAGTAATAATTGCAATGCGTTCGCTCTGATTATAGATGGGGTATATTCTGATTATAGATAATTATAGTTGGGGGAGGTTGGGTTGCGCTGATGAGCGATTTGGGTATTATTTGCGCTTTATTTGGGTATTTATTGCGCTTGAGTGACGACGCAGATATTATGCTCGGTTATAATATAATATGTGCGTCCCTTGAGGGCTTTCACCCTGCGGCTTTGTGCCTCGCTGTGGACATTGATTACGTTGAATTTTCAATATTACATTTTGACGTTAGTTTTAAAATTACTTTAAACATAATTTTGTTTTGTTTATGTATACTAAATTTATTTGAATACTAGCTTCCGCCCGCGACTTCGTCCGCGTGGCATAGTTACTTTGGGCTAACGCTAACTTTAACCCGCGTGATGACCCGAAAAAATGTATCTTTCTCTCCCCTTTTCTTCCCTCATTCTCCCCCTTTCCTCACTTTAAAAAAACTTGCCTATTTCCGACACCAGGGCCCCAACTATCTCTGTACCAAAATGCATCAAAATCGGTTCGGTCATTTAGGCGTGAAGCCGTAACAAACACGACACGGTTGGCGCAGTGGCTGAGCGATCGACTGCTGCGCTGTGTGTCGCGGGTTCGATTCCCGCACGGAACAAATATTTGTATGACCTACAGATAGTTGTTCCGGGTCTGGCTGTTTGTGTATGTGAGATTGAATGTTTGTAAACGCACCCACGATACAGGAGAAATTCCTAGTGTGGGGCAACTTTAAAAAAGAAAGAAAGAAAGAACAAACAAACAAACTCACTGTCGCTTTTATAATATTAGTAAGGATTTATGAAAATAACCGAAGGTAACTGAATGCCTGTTCAGTTATTTAACGAAGTAAGCTACGTTAGAGGTCCTGTAGCTACCTTACACTTAAAAAATCCAAGTGCCTACTTAAATAATAAAACTGATCCTAAATACACTACAGCTACAACTAAATAAAACTACAGCTAAATAAATTAAAAAATAATAATTTGAATTTATATTTAACCTGAAAATAATTTAAGTACTAAATTATGTATATATTTTTTGTTTTTTTTTAATATATCTAATTATCCCTATTATCTATAAGAACCTATTAATTACCAAATAAAGTAGGTACTAAAACTAAATAATTCTAATAGAATTATACCCAGAAATATGTAGGTAAGTACAACTTGTAACAAAAAAAGAAATTAAAATAAAGCTAAAACGCCTGTCCAATACTGGGTCCACCCTTTATAGCAGAACTTTTTATGTCATAATTTTATTTTGCATAACAGCGGATAGCATAAACTTCATTTCGCAGAAAATTGTTTGGCAGACACTCATTTATCATACATTCAAAACTCATAATTTTGTAAGTCAGAATCATCTCTAGACATAAATTTCATATCCATAATATATTCAAAAAGCAGAAACGTCATTTCGCAGAAAGTTCACAGTCAGAATCGTCTTTTGACATATATTTCATATCGATATCATTAAACGGCAGAATTGTCATATCGCAGAAAGTTTATAGTTAGAATCATCTTTATCATTATTTGTTGTCATTTATTTTAATTATTTATTTCTTTAAAATAATATCATTTATTTTAACTATTAGTTAATTGAATTTGTCATTTAATCCCATAAGTAATTATTATCCTAATGTAAATAGTTCAGTTCCGGGTAAACTACTAAAAACAATCTCATTTTCTATTAATGCAAGTCGTTACTGGCAGTAGGGGGTCACAGTTTTAACCTAACCTAACCTACCCATTTTTTTACAAAAATTTAACCACGTAGCAGGTCACTGTTTTGACCTAACCTAACCTAGCCATTTCTGCCATCTGATGGTATGCTAGGTGAAATTATACCAAATAATAATAGCTCTAAATGAACATTATGCTAAACGATATTATGCGAAATTTGAACTCTGCCAATCGTAATTATACTAAATGTAATTCTGCCATCTTAAAACTGTGCAATTGTAAATTCGGAGTTTTAAACATTATGCCAAACGATAATTATATCAAATAATTTTTATGCCTTTAAAATGTTCGTTTAAAGAAAAATATGCTAAGTGTGTTATGCCAAATAAATTTCGGAGCATCAAGATTCTGCCAGATAGAGGGAACCCGTCCAATACTATCTACCTATGTATACCTACTTCACTTAAAAATAAAAACCTATAAATACTTTAATTAATAATACCTATAACTATAATTAGTATAATTAACTACGCTTTTACCAACATAGTATAAAAAAACTGAACATAAATTAGCTGAAACTCGGTTTCTAAAAATCTATGCGTACCTACTACGACTTCACCTAAAAAGAAATAAAATGTAAACTATGAATAATTTGTAATTTGAACGAATATTTAAACACTACCAAAATAACTAATACCTATTTTATAAAATAACAATAAAAGAAATCTAAAAAGAAATTATTGAAAGACTAAAAGTCGGGCTGAAAGCATTGTCTGTCAATAAGGTCGAACACTCTGAACGTCTATTCGCATCAACAGCCAAATATTACATAAAAATAATCCTTATAGCATGATTCAGTATTCACGCGCGATGGCTTATTAGCGTATTTCATGCATAACTTTGGTGTTTGTATACCGATTTATATGATTCTTTTTTTATTTAATACGTAATAATCTTAACTGTTTTTAATTAGAGATGAGTGGGAGTGTTATAAACGTAAGAGTAGACAAATATAATCAGAAAGCTGCTAAGTTATCGGGAGTTACACGTGTTATTGTGAGTCAACCATAAAAGATAGACCTATGCTGTCGTAGGATATTTTTTATATAATTTTAAGGAGAACATTTCCGTCATACATGATTTCTGTGTAGCTTTAACCAACTTCTCTCGATTACCCAACATTTTCCTTCACTGCTCTGCTCCTATTGATCGTAGCGTGATGAAAAGTATACTATAACCTGCCCAGGAGTATGAAGACTAATTGTACCAAGTTTCGTTAAAATCCGTCGAGTAGTTTTTGTTTCTATAACGAACATACAGACATCCAGACAGACAGACAGAAAGACAGACAGACAGACAAAAATTTTACTGATTGCATTTTTGGCATCAGTATCGATCACTAATCACCCCCTGATAGTTATTTTGGAAATATATTTCATGTACAGAATTGACCTCTCTACAGATTTATTATAAGTATAATATAATATAATAGAAGATTACTTGATTGATATAGCTTTTACCATGTTTTCTGCTTCTGGATGGCATGTTAAGGTAAATCAGAGACCTAATGGGTATCTTAAAACCTCTGACACTAGGTTAGGTTTATTAAAAACCCGCAATTTTAAATAAGGAATAAAAAAAAATATTCGTCGTCTTGCATAACAGACCTTTGACTAGTTATTCTCGACTCAATACTGTGTGGTATTAATTATCTAAGCTGATCCTAAGCCCTCATATATGTTAGTACAAGAGGCCGGGCTGCCCACGCGTCACCCGCAACGCCAATTACTAAGATGACGTCAATTCTCTTCACGTATACAGTATGCTTCAACGGGTGTAACATTACAACTTTAAATATAACACATGGGTTGTCTACTAATGTAGTTTAGAAAATGGTTTTATGATACCTACTAATGACGAATTTTCGTCGCCAATGTTTGATAAAACATGGAACGCGGTCTACTATATAGAAGTGGAACATTTGCGCTAAAAGTCTTAAAAAAGGATAATGTCACATGAAGAATAACTGTAGGGCTATTCTCTAATAATACAGCGTCAAGCGCTGCCGCAACGTCAAGTTTCATACAGAGTTGTCTTAGTTCGGCGCTGAGCTCGACGCTGTATTCTTGTATTCTGTATTCTGACAGTTCAGTCTCACTGTCAGCTTTTTTAGCTCATGTTTCCTCCACTGCGGTGCATTATAACAACACGAATAAAATAATGTAAGCAAGCAAAATAACCGAAATTATAATTGACTTCGCTCATGTCAACAAAAAAAAAATTAAATATAATCACTATTATATATTACAAAAATAGAATAACCATTACCAAAAATACTCGTATCAATTTCTTACTTCAATTGGAGCGTCCTCATTGAACCGATAAACTTACGTACCTGGGGGCCATCTATTATATTCATTAGCCACAGACCGAGGGGCGCGGGGGATGGGCAAAGGGGGAGGGCGAAGGGTTTTAGTGCACTGATGTGGTGATAAGCGCTTGTTTGGGGTTACCTCAGTTCTTTCGACGAATTTTAATGCCAATTAGAGTAGACAATATTGCGCACTGAATGGATTGAGGCCTTTATTAGTGTCGGATATTGTTGTGAGATCGTTCGCGCGTGAATTGTACGTTGGTCAGGGTTGGGGCGCCTCCGGTGATGTTGTCGATCTATAGTGATTACGAAGTATTATGTGAGCTTATTTTTGAGGTAGGTGATAATATTATAAGCTGTTATTTTTGCAAGTAATAATTTGTTACGTAGTCAGATATCACGAGCATAATGGAATTATCAGACTGTGGATTGAATCCTAATAGTCATTTGAACCGTCTTTGGATTGCATGTGCGTATTCTTACATAATACAAATTCAATTTAGTAATTTATTTTTCCTTCGCTTCCTTAATGAAAAAGAGAATAAAAACTGTTTCACAACCTGTCAAAAATATTTTTTTGAAATGCAAACCATCTGAAAACCCCAAAAGCCCATTTTTAATACGTTAAAAGTAACATGATCTATGTTGATTAGCCCCACCAATTAGCATGCATGCACACGACCAAAACTACATATTTACCGTCACAGTACATGCAAGAAAAATAGATAATTATACACACGTGCGATTTACGCATGGAAGAATCGCGACTGTCTGCGTATCAGCGCGTATTCAATGTATAATATATCGCATACATCATAACATTAATCTGAGGCGAGTGATGGATCGACCGCGGTTACCCTGAGGTCGGGCAGACGGGCGACTGGGCGATTGTTGCGCAACAGAAAAGTGGCGGAGTTTTTGGGGAAACGTAAACTTGGTCTACTACACTTGCGAAATTCAAATAAAATGTGAGGAAATGTTTGATCCAGATTTTGCCGTCAAGATTTTAATTTTGTTAGTCCATCATAAACTAGCCTTTTCCCAAATACGCTAGGGTCAGCTCTGAATCAAAGCGAATGCAGCTGAATACCAGTATTTTACATGGAGCGAAAGCCTACTGCCCTCCATAACCAAGTGACTGGGTCTTATGACATCCCTTGAAATGATTTGATTACACCGTAACAAGAAATAAGGATTTTTAGGGTTCCGGTACCTTAAAAAGAAAAAAAATTGTACCCGTATTGATCACTTTGTCGTCCGTCTGTCTGTCTGTCAAGACCCTTAATCTCAGGACTGTGTGGAGGTATCGAGTTGAAATTTAAACCAAATTAACTCAACTCTGTTGTCCCTTTGTGCTGTGAAAAAATTCAACCCTCTAAGTTTACGCAGTCAAAAGATATGGCTGTTTATGTCGCAAGGTTGTACGGAACCTTCGGTGTGCGAGTCTGACTCGCTCTTGGCCGATTTTTTTTTATGCTAAATTCTTTTAGTAATTCTTAATTAGTGGCAAAACGGACGATTTTTCTGACACTTCGGATAAAACCTACGAAGGTGCCAAGCTACAATTTCAGAAACAGGTAACCCACTAAAAGTCGCCACCCGTTTATATTTCTGCACTACTATCGCCCGTCTACGCCCCCCGCTATATTTCCATCCCACAGCCGCTATTTTTCCTTGTTTTTTACCCCACCCAAAACACAAGTGCTTACTTCTCACGATAGATCTCATAAAACAGTTTGTGCGAGATTAATTGCATTATTTCGTGTTATATCAGTATTAATAGTAACTATCAAGGGGATACACCCTTCTCTTTAATTATAGAATCTCGTTTATCACAAGATGTGGTAATGGTTGGGTGAAATATTATCGTAATTACAGTTACTGTTTTCGTATGAGTGCGGTCTTCGCGTGATTTCCACAGAATTTCGCACAGTTGAAAACTTTCAAAATTAGAACTTTTTTTTGGAAATTCTTTTATTATTCTCGCTAATTCATTTTAATACTTACATACAATTTTAAATAATTCTTATTAAAACATAGGAAATAAAATAGTTGCCCTGCGGTATCGGGAACTGGGTCCAAGCTACTGACAGTTAGGGCTCCAGAGAGAAGAACCTCCTAACGATACGAGCCGTGTCTAGGAGTACCGCTCTTTGTATCAAATTCTTAATCCAACCGTCTAACGAGAGCCTCCTCAGGTGTTGGTCGTGACTCTTATCAATTAAGCCATAAATTCTATTTACCACTTTTCTATTTAATTATCCTAACTTGTGAAAATATGGGTGCTTGGGTTTTAGCCCATACCTAAAGTTTAGTGTGAAATGTTTCGCACACTGCCGGCGACTGTACAATGCAATGCGCCAGCATAAGCAGCTTTCTGCACACAAATGTTTAGGTGATCGGTATTCAATATGGCGCAGTGGTACAGTCGCCGACAGTCACCGCCGGTGTCAGAAGAGCGACAGATACACTTTACACTGTAAACTTAAATTGTCTAGGTTAAAATCACGAAGATAATTCAATTATTTCTATAGTGTAGCCTAATTATTTTGCCCTTTTACTGACATTGTCAAATAATCATTTGTAAAATTGTATTGAAAGATTAAGAAGGCCATTGTGTGAACGGCATTAATTCACACAATGGCCACGCGCCAAAATAATCATGTATCACTATATGTTCACACGCTTCATTGTTCAACTGTTTATTTCTACAAGTATTTAGTTACAAAAACAAAAAAAGTTGAGGAATAGAAATTTCTCCTGTATCGTTGGTGCGCTGACCCGGAACAACTATTTGTAGACCTTACAAATAATAGTTTCGTACGGGGATTGAACCCACAAACAAGCAGCGCAGCTGTCAATCGCTCAGCCAATGCGCTAACTTTTTTTAAAACATTTATAGCACTTGTCTCTGAATAAACTTTAACATTGTCGTCAATTGTTTCTGTTTTATGTTCAGGTGATCGGTATTTCTAATGACGCTATTCAGTACAGCTTTTTATACACTTACATGTCGGCAGACATGGCTGAATAAGGTGAAAATCTTCACCAGAAAACATCTTGTGTGTGTGGGCAATATCTGGGTAAAAAGTTGAGAACTAAAATAACTTTATGTCGCACCACGAATGCACTATCGAGTTAGTGCATACAATAAGAATATACTGGCCACAATTAGAATATACAAGTTATTTGGTGATTTCGAATCCGTAAAAAAAAAGCAAAACGACAAATAAAATTACCTTATGCTCAAAAGTCGCACTTGCCAGCATAGACGCCGTAGTATCATTAATCCTTACTAATATTATTAAAAGCGAAAGTGAGTTTGTTTGTTACGTCTTCACGCCTAAATGGCTGAACCGATTTTGATGAATTTTGGTACAGAGAGACCCTGGACACGGACATAAGCTAATTTAAAAAAAAAAAAACTCACGTCACGCGGGTTAAAGTTAGCGTTAGCCCAAAGTAACTATCCCACGCTGACGAAGTCGGGGGCCGAAGCTAGTTGTTTATATTTCCACATGTTTATATGATCAGTGCCAGTATTCCCAATGGCGCATCGGTACAGTCACCGCCGATGTCCGGGGCGAGACATTTCACGAGCGACTGCCCAATGACCTTTCTAGCTCCGGGGACCGAGTAAAATGCCATCATGTTTCAATTTTTAGGGTCCCGTTCGTATTGGTAGCTAGGAATACGTACCAGGTTTCAGATGAAATCTTATCTTCTTACCTTTTGCAAAGTTCTGGGTCTCATTTCTAACTGATTTTTTAAAGTGACACTTTTATTACATCGTCTCAAACGTTTTCGTCTATGTGTTGCATGTCGCGTGACAGTCGGCCGCGGAGTAGGGATATCTAAATGTCTATAATGTCAAAAAAAGTTTCACTTTTACCGAGGCTTCATAAAACCATGCAATCTTTTTTTACTTTGTGATTCGTTAATAAAAAAAAAACCCGGCCAAGTGCGAGTTGGACTCGCTTACACAGGGTTCAGAGTTCGCGTACAAACTTGCGATATGAATGGATGTATCTTTTGACTGTTTCTATTATATCTGTATCTATTTAGAAGGTTGGTTTTATCACAACTCCAAGAGACTAAAGATTTGAGTATATGGTTTTAATATCAACTCAGGGCCTCCCCGCGTTCCGGATTTAAAGGGTATTGACAGATAGACAGACAGACAGCCAGACGGACAACAAAGTGATCCTAAAAGAGATTCGTTTTGTTAATACTATAACTACTTTTTGCATCCTAATTATTTATTGAGTTTAAGTTGTAACAATCTTTAAATGAGAAAATAATCCAACAGGATTGAATCTTCTTATATTTTTTGGCTTAAAGGACGATAGTTTCTAAAAGAAAAACTAATAGGAATATCTTGTACAAGAAAAAATTACATTTTGGTAAACTTAGGTAGACTAAACTTCCCAAATTGTAATCTACTCTTTAAGACAAGAAGAACCATCGAATTTTTAGACGCACTTGATTGTTTTGAAGAACATCAAAGTACGACTTTGATTTATCATTGGCGTAAGAGACATCGTGAACTAAAGTTATAGATTCAAGACATGATTCTAGAATTACACCCATTAAAACATTTTAAGGGTTACTAGCTGGCGCCCGCGGTTTCGCCCGCGTGATGATCGAAAAAAGGTATCCTATGTGTTAGTCCAGACTATAATCTACCTCTGTGCCAAATTTCATCAAGATACGTTCAGCTGATTTGACGTGAAAGAGTAACAAACATCCATACATCCATCCTTACAAATATTCGCATTTATAATATTAGT
Organism: Ochropleura plecta; assembly: GCA_905475445.1. Lineage (NCBI taxonomy): Eukaryota > Metazoa > Arthropoda > Insecta > Lepidoptera > Noctuidae > Ochropleura > Ochropleura plecta. The sequence continues at coordinate 15,562,930 of FR997727.1, read as the reverse complement.
AGGATTAGGTACTAATTATTTTAGCAGTACGGAACCCGCAACTTATTAGCGAAACTCATAATTTTCATTACTTTTTTTGCAGCCGCTCACTCGACGACACTCGATTAATTTTTCACGGTACGCTTGTCAAAATGTGATTTAATATAGTCCGGGGGTAGTCCGAGCTTTGACGTGCGATGTGTATCATGCGTGCAGTGCGACGGGCCGGGACCAATCCGTTTAAGGACCCACCTCGTGCACTTTGTGCAGACAAATAGGATAAATAAACGAATTACGCGATTTTTGCAGGATTTTTATAACGTCTACAGCATTTGGAAGTTGAGGTTCTGACCGGATATTTTTAAATAACGAACGATTCCTGGTTTTCTCATTACATTTGCATTTCCAGCTCCCTGTTACAAGCAGTATTATCTATCAATAACGCCAAAAATGGTACCGCAATTTCCAATTTGCCGCGTCACTCCGGATTCCAATAGGATGCGGGGATAAATGGAGTCGCATTCCAATATGTCACCGAGCGGGGTCCGACCATTCGGCTTTTCGGCATTCGAGATTCGGCGTTTTCGGTTATCCGCGGTGGCCGAATTCGTCGAATATTGCCCGCGCGCATACCAAAATCGTCCACTAATGAGATTCTAAACGTTATATTATTTGTGGCGTAACTAATTGGTTTTTTGTTTGCTCATTGTTTTTATTACAATAATGAGCACGTATTTGGGTTGATGGCGACCGTTTGTGGGGTCAGTGACATTCCGCTTTGAGTTCGGAGTTTGTAGGTACCTTGGTTATTGTTTATTGAGACCTGTTTGTTATTTATTACAAGATTAGTTCATACGATTTCTTAGAGTTCAAGGTGGTTCAAGGTGGCTAGAGTAGATATTCGATAGGTCGTTGTTTTGGTTGATTTCCATTTTTGCAGTGAGTTTTCAGCAAAAGCATATTTTGCGGAAAACTACGCTTTGAATAGGGCTGGTATTCGAGGTCGTTTTTTTTCGATTCAATATTTCCCACATCGCTGTCTGACTTTTATTTTCTCATATTCGTATAAAGCTAGAAAAAGAAACAAGAAAACTAACTTATCAAAAATCGTACCTATATGACTGGACTTCATAAATCCGCTTCAAAAAACTCTGTACAAAAACACGAAAAGTAAATTCAGTTCAAGCACAAAGACGGATAGGTGGGAGAGATACATTATGTATGCGATACTTGAAACCTACCTTTTCCAAAACATAGACCTAATAAATAGGGTGAAAGGCCCGCCTTTCATCCTCACATTAGGCAGTCGACACACGGGCCTCACGCGTGTCACGTCAATCGTTATTGCCTGTATAGCGCTGCCATTGCCCGCTCTGATTTGAAATATTTCCACGGAACCACTTATTCGCACCTCACAAACAGGAGCTCCGGATACGGTGTGCGAAGTTTTGATCGTTTGTCGGAGGTTTTATGAAATACCTGCTTGAGTGTGGAGGACTTTGATGTTAAAAGGTTGTTTGCTTCAAGGTGTTAGTAAAGAGAATATTCGGGTTAATGTAATCTGGCTATAGTTTGCTGGATATAGAGCTTCTTCCAAGTTTACCCACAACACCCAAAAGTTTGGTTATTGTATGTTTAAATTCCTCAGCGATTCTTGTTGTGGTATACTTTGCAAACGATTATGCATGCTAAACATTTAACAATAATTTTCATAATTGAGAAACGACTTGCGGGAAGACATAACTCATGAAGCTACCCTGATTAACCCAAGATAATTTATTTCAGGTTTCTTGAAGTATCAAGTAGAGCCCATCTCACACTCGCGGAACCATGGCATGTACCTCTCACGGGGCGAGAGGGTAATCGTTTTGTTGAGTCGCGTTTTGTACCTCTTTGTGCGATCCGATGCGAGGCAATCGCGGCCGCGCGCGTATTCTCGTCTCGTGCCTATTCTAATGGGGTGACAACTGGTACTCTCACCTACTCGCACCGTCTCGCACCTTCTCGTGATACGTCTACGGAACGTATCGTACTTGAAGCTTACTTGCTTGGTTATTATAAATGCGATTCTTATTGAGTTCGTGATACGAATGGAAAGTTTTTTATTGGAGCTAATATTGTGAGCGGAAAATTTTCTGCGATTTCCTGTAATTTTTCTTAATTGTGATAACGTACCAAGATAATCAAAGTCAAAGGTTTTATTTGTTAAACATAGGTGTAAATGTGTTAATACAGGTATCTCTATGTTTTGCCGTTATCAGCGTACAAATATTTAACAAAATTATAGTTAAATTACAAAAGGTGGTAGCAGTTTTCCGTCTTAAATTGTTTTTTAACAAAGTAAATATAATATAGACATGTTAAAAAAATATCAATTATTTGTAAATAATAACTTACTTATTCTAATAAATAAAATTCTCGTATCAGAATGTTCGTTCCCATACTCCTCCGAAACGGCTCGACTGATTCTTATGATTTTTTTTATTTTTATTGTCGACTAGATACTCTTTATTACTGTAGTATGCCTTTTCAGTTAAGTATTTGTATTAGGACTTCTTAAAACCATTCAACTCGTTTTTTCTCCTATAGTCTTAGGTATTTTGTTGTATATTTTGGGTATCATGCCTAGAAAACTTTTTGTGTAAAGTGCAGTGTTGTGTGTATTGGCACATTAATAAAACAAAAGCTACGAGTAAATAGTATATAATAATGTCAATGGAATAAGAAATAGAAGTATAAGTGCAAGCATCCTTACTTCCTTACTTAATATTATAAAAGCGAAAGTGAGTTTGTTTGTTACCTCTTCACGCTTTAATGGCTAAACCGATTTTGATGAATTTTGGTACAGAGAAAGTTGGGAACCAGGAGACGGACATGGGATAATTTTTTTTTTTTTAAAAAGTGGGATGTGAGGGAGAAAGAGAGAAGAAAAGGGAAAACCTAGGGTTGCTATTACAAATCAATAAGGCGCAAGGGGAACTGTGTTACCCCGAATTTAACGAGAGCAAAGCCGCGGGCAAAAGCTAGTCTACTATAAACTTTAAACTTTTTGGGGGTTTCAATTTTCTTTTAGGACACTTTTTCCTAACCTGCACTGATTTCACTTGCACGTATTTTCTGTTGGTGTACAATTTTATTTTAAAATTGGGTGGTTTCTAGTGTTTACTTTAGGAAATCTATTTTTAGGGTTCCGTACCTCAAAAGGAAAAAAACACAACCCTTATAGTATCACATTATTGTCCATTTGTCTGTCAGTTTATCAAGTCCTTTTATCTCGGGAACTTGAGGTTGAAATTTAAACCATATACTCGTTGTTTGATCTTTTAGAGCTGTGAATCTACTGAAAAATCTAACTTCTAAGTCTACGCAGTCAAAGGATATGGCCGTAAGAATTTGTATGGAACCCTTGGTGTGCGAGAACGACTCGCACTTGGCCGGTTTTTTTTTATCTCTATCGACTTAATCCAAGATCAAAGATATCCGAAATTAATGCAGTGTGAACACGAAGTTTTGGTAAAAACACTGGCACAGCTGCCTGCCCGCGGGAGGCCGGTAGATACGCGCGAAATGCCTAGAGAACTGTCATCAATTAAAAAAAATACGATTAAAATCTTGCACAAGCGCTGTTTTTGTGCGAGCAGCTGTGCGCGTGCGCGCATCACCTGTCCCACGTGTGCATAATGGCGTCTTCAAAGAAGTCCGAAAGTCCCATTGTTGGGACATTCTCGGCTTTGATTTAAGGTAGCTTCTATTGTCGATGGTGACGTTATGGTATACGGTGATTCGGGGACTTAGACGAATTGACGCACCTGTCTATGAATTGGCCATAATTATATGAGTAGGTCGGTATGTATAGATGGTCTATTGCTATTTTTTTAATACAATGATTAACTATTGGACTTTAGGAGTGTTGGTTTATCAATTTCGCAGAATAGAATGATTGATAATTAATTTATACCAAAATTAGCTTTCTGCGAAAATTTTATAACAATGTTAGCAATTGTACGAGTCATATTAAACTGTACACCTATCTTAAAAATTAAAATGAAGAGAGAAGCGAAAAAACTTCATCAATCATGTTTATCAACTGTCGAGAAACATAGTGTTTAGCCAGAAACTGGGTACATCTAAAACATTTCCTATAACAAAATGTTTACCAAGTCTTACCAAATCCCGAACTATAACAACAACGTTGTCAAGGGATAATATTTTTGTGTTCACCAAAAATCTTAAGGTACATCTATGTATGCATTTCTAAAATATTGATCTTAAACCCGTTTAATTGTTTTTCTATAATTAAACTACTCGGCCAACAAAATATGTTACATCAAACAAATTCCAAATTAACACCAAGATATAACACTTTTTTATTGTAGTGCGCTGCAAATATTCTATTGTAACAATAACTATTGCAGTGCATTATCTGAAGTAAAACTAAAAAAATAAATGCTTGTTTTTAAAATTAGGCGTATTACTATTTTTACAAATTTGCAGCAGTTGTTAAATAGATGCTCGTTATGACATATTTTAATTAACATATTTCGGTGCACATTCAGTATATTTGGTGGAACACAGGCAAAATTAGGTAAATGAAATGGGAATAAATTGAAGTACTTTTAAATACTATCCGTTGTCAAGTGCGGTCCCCAACAGGCGTCCTTTCTCCACCAAACCGATTCGTTGCACAAAACTGGGAAAGCACCCGTGTCCCGATAATTCCAGAAACCCATTCATAGATCACGTTCTCTCACAAAGACAGTACATTACCTGCCAATAAACTGTACTGCTAAAACTTTTAATGATTTATAACAAACAAGCATCTGCAATTTCAGTATCAAGAACCTTATGATCTACGTCATAAGAGAGTTAATCATCTTTTCGAGGTGCAAATAAATGTTGGTGAAATCTAGAAGTCGTGCAGTGTTATCCTGAATTGCTTTACAATTGTCAGCGTCCGATGGTTGTCGTATATGGGTGAATTTCAACAAATGCCATTTTTCTTATCATATCGGTGAACTTTTTCATTTATATATATTTTTTATTTTTTTCATGTTTAATGTAATATTTAGGATACTAAATACTCCCTTATTGGTAACCATCAACGTATCTTTTAAGACTATGGAGAAAATTCAGTTTGAATTCTGGTTTCCACCGATGTGACAATCCGGCACCGATTATCTTTTCTGTACACCGATATGATAAATTTATTCACCGATGTGATATACATATACAGCGATATGATAATCTATCCACCTTTGAACATCAAAAAAGAAATAGTAGGCTTATACATTTTTGAAGGAGTGACTAAGAACTGAATACCTGAACTAAGGGTATTATTTTCTTAGAATAAAAAATAATGTTTTTTTTTATTATCATTGTGTTTATTTAAAAGAAGTATAAAAAACAAAAATTTCTTGTACGTTATTGTACAATACACATTTATTAATGTGGCGATCAAGCTAATTGTTTTGCCATGTGTACACTTAAAACATTGTGGCGTTCTAGGTTCAACAATACTAAGAATAGAAACTTTATATAAGAAAACTTTATATACCTAATTAATCAGCCTTTTAAGTTTAACCTTAATCATAACAACACTACAATAATCACAGCTTTAATTATCACTTAATTTAATATTTTTAAAATCTTTGTTCTCAGTGCGTAAGTATCATAGATTACATAGAGATCGCTTATATCTTACATCTAGCAAATAATCTTTACCCTTAAAAAAAAAACTTAAATTAAATCTGTCAGTATAATTTGGTTATTATGTTAATCAGCCTTTAAGTTCAACATAAATCACTACAGAACTTGAACCGTCTTCGTACTCCACTTTTATTAAATTGCACCATAATTAGACTTTTAAGTCATAGAAGACTATGTAGTATACCTATAGTTAATCACAGCACTTAATTACGTACTTTTATAATTATTATCTGTTACAACAATTAAACCTTTTTTTTTCAATTAAAACTAAAAACAATAAAAATAAAAATTTTAAAAACAAATCAGCCCAGATCAAAATAAGTCATCATCAGTGTCACTGCAACCAAATATATAATTAAATCTCTGTTTGATGTCAGGAGTTGGTTTACGTGGCTCATTTTTTTCTTTTTTAAAGTTAATTTTAGATTTTATTCTAAATATTTCCTCATCGGTGTCACTGTCTTCCACGGTAGGACTTGAAAATCTATTAGATGCTTTTACCGTATCCTCTTTATTTACGAATTGAGTTGATTCCTCTAAACCAACTAAAATGTTCGTGTCAATTTTCTCTAAAAATGAACAGGCAGGAGTACTTTGATCAAGATCTACATAGTTCAATAGCAAATTTTCAGACATTTTTGTCGAAGAGGATGATCTGGGTGCCGCATTTTCCGAGATTTTTAATGTATTTGATGGTGTAAAATACTTTGAATGTGATGGCTGTGGGAACAAAATTAATTTGTCAGTTAACTTTACTGGTCGCATTTTAGTGATATCTATTTTGGATTTAGTTCTGGATTTTTTATTACTCGAAGTAGAAAGTTGAGGTTTAGACTTAATTTCGTGTTCGGTTGACAAATTGTGGAAGTCTAGATGTTTGCCATGTGGACATTTAACAACATATTTCATACATTCATCTTCTATACAAGAAAGTCGACGTAAAACTATACGATTTTTAGCTTCTTTAGTCCAAATGACTTGTTTGACTTGCAATGTTCCACGAAATGTGTTCAAATTTGTAGGGAGAAGCCAGTCCTTTTCTTCAACTTCATATTCTTCTACAGTACTAATTTTCACGCCTTGGACAGCAGATTTTAAATAGTTTACAAAAGAGTCTATATTATTCATATCACCATCGTGTGCAACAAATCGATCCGCCGTTCGCTTCAGTAGCCCACCTACTCCATCTGGCGCACCTTTTCCATGACCACATTCACTATAGTTCCATATTATGTTAGTCAGAGAAGAGCAGTAAATACTGAGTTGGGACATAATATAAAAAATTTTCTTATTCCGATACTGGCCTGATGGAGAATCAGAAATAATAATAAGATTCTGAACAATTGGAGCTTCCTGTTTAATTTCTTCTAATATTGGAACAAGGTGAGCCCAAACGGCGGCAGCATCATGGCGCAGTGAAGAACTAATAGTGCAGAAACATTGAGTTGTTATATTCTCTTCCTTATTTTTATAGTAAATTACAGCAGTGTGTAATGTGAATTGTTGACGACTGCCACCAAAGTGCATAGATTGTATTTCGGACCCGTACTTGGAGCTATAGTTCTCACTAAAGTCAATGTGAACGACACAATCCTTTTCAGTCATGTTTTGTTTGTAGTGCTTAAAAGCTTGACTTTGATTTCGTATATTACTACAATGTGTTAAGAACGGTTTCAGATTGTTTTCAAATATTTTGATTAGTTGTAATGGTTTAACGGTTATTTTTACTTTTTCTACATTAACGGCTATTTTATCGACTCCATTTTTTTTGTAATTCTTTTTTATCTTCTTCCAATTCCAATAAATAACATCTTTGGAGTTATCAAATTCTTGATAATTTAAATGACGATTCTTACAGACAGGACATGTTCTTTGCAGGCATTCTACCTTAAAAATATCACAGCAAATACTACTTAGAATTTCAGTCGTGGTGTTTTCTTTTATGATACGATTTCTTTTTAAAGATGATATAACAAGATCCATGTTCTCATGTTTCTCACATAGGCATGTATTTCTCAAGTTTAATTTTGGCTGCGTGACCCAAAACGGCCTCATTCTTGTAAAAGTGACGTAACTGATTGGAGGGTAGCCCGAAGTCAAATACTTTTTGTGTAAATTTTTAATTGTGTCTTTCATCAGCCTTTTCTGTTTTTTTACTCCATTTTGTGTGACAGTATCCTTTTTACCTGGGCAAAGATTTGAATTTTCATCATCCTCAAAAAACTGAACAACAATCTTACGGATACGTTTTTGCAGGTCTATATTTTTTGGCTTCGTTGGGATTCGTCTCACTTCTAAATTACTCTGTTTTAATTTCTTAAATTCTTGATGTAGTCTCATGTATCTCTTTTTGTACATTAGTTTCTCTTTATTAGCCTTTGTCAATTGTTTTCTTAAATCGTGTATTTGCTGAGTTTTAACGTTTTGATATTTACGAAATTTCATTTTAATGTCTTGTTTGAATTTAACAGTATTAAAGGATGTGTCTAAGTTAGGACTATTTGGGCGTAATGTTGATTCTTCTGAATTTATAGAACTAATACTTGGCGTTCGTAAAGGAGATGCTATTGATAAATCTAGGGGACTGCTTGTACGTAAATAGTGGGAACTACTCGCTACTATGGCATCAATACGCAAATTAGGACTATTACATCGAACATTCTGTCGCAATAGCCGTGGGCTATGAGGTCCTATTAGTTCTTGAGAAATACCGGGCTCATTATCTTGATTTTTCGGTAGCGATTCTGCGTCATTGGTCTCTGAAACACTTGTTGGGTTGTTGCGGGCACCATTTGCCTTATTTTTTTTCCGCTGATAATATGCACGGGCACTGATTCGGTTTTTCTTTTGTGCATTGCGACGTGCATGTGCAGTCATTTGGCTTCGGGTTAGGATAAGTCCAGCTGCCTTTCTTTTAGCTAAGCGTTCTCTGTCTTTTCTTAAATGCTGCTCTCTTAACACAGGATCACTTTTGATTTTAGCTTTTCTTATTCTTTCCATCAACCTCTTTCTCTCTTTTTTCTCCTCCTCGTTTAGTTTTGATTTCAGCATTCTTAAACAAAATTAATCTTAAACAAAATTACTCGAACGAATTGTGTGCGGCACGAGCTGCACACAAGTTAATATTTATGAAAGTTAAAAAATATAATATGTGTATATGTATGTATATAATGTATGGTTGTAGGTATGCTCCATTGTTTTTTTGTTTACTTTAATGAAATGACACTATGTCTACCAATATGATAAAATTACACCGAGGTGATAATATGATCTACCGATGTGATAAAACAATCCACCGATGTGACAAAACTATGCGTCGATCATGAATCAAAACACCGATATGATATTTAAGACACCGATTGATTTTTCTTATCACATCGGTGTAAATTATCACATCGGTGGTAAAAAAGACCACCGATTACAGCGATATGAGAACAGCGACGTGAGAAATTATCGACTTTTTTGAAAATTATGAAAAATGTATAATATTTAGGCTAAATTCAAGTACCTATAATGATGCTAATTTACTTACTATGTCTGTTAGAACCAAACAATCGTAATAAAACTTCACATTACACTAGAAAAATGCAACCACCGATAATATAAAATAATTGCTTGGAAGTAACTGAAATGTCGTACTTACGTAATTGGCGGGAATATGCAGCGATTTGACACACGTCCGTCCTGACTGCGCACTAGCACACACTAACGAGGGAAATAAAATTGGGGTGGGGACACTGTCGGACTCATCGATGCAAAGTTAGGTTTAAATTACTTTTGTGCAGCGATATGACAAAATTTTGCGAGACAAGTACATTTATGCCTCTCAGTAATAAATATTATGAATTACGTAATAAAATATGCTACATATTAATAATAAAACTAATATTCTATGAAATAGAATAAGTTATATTCTTAAGTTACTTATTTTTATAACGATATAAGCGTTTTTGCTTGTAAAAAAAGTAGAGGGACAGCACCGATGTGACAAAAATAGAGGTTTATGTATTTATTTCTACCTTTGTAAATAGACTTAGACAAATAATATTTTATGCCACAACCCAATAAATACCTAATGAATACAAAAAAAATAGTACAGAACAATATTCCTTTTTTCAAATACTAATTTCAATGAAGACAAAAAAAAAAGTCGTTTGGGAAATTCACCCATATCATTGATTTTTACGACGAGTCGTATTTCATTTGTTTTGTGTCCGTCACTGAGTTTAGACTTTAATTTGGAAGACAAATTAACGTTTACTATTTAATAATCGTGTCGCGTTAAGGTCACGTTTTACCTGATGATGCTAACTTAATTATTATTTTTTGGCTAAGTTTTATTAATTACTAAAACGGTTAGCCTGCGTTAATCCACAGCTAGGCAAAGCCCTATCTACTATCAGCAACAACAATGTCTGCTGGCTGTATTAGGGCTCACAGAAACTGGCTATATTATTTATGTACCAACACTTTAATCTTCGCTGCTTAAACAGAGCACAGCTTGACTATCGGCATTTACTAGATAAAAGTGATAAACAGCAAATAATTTCATCATCATGATTCGTGATATATCTTCAAGTCTACTTAATCTGTTTGTCGGAGTCTTGACTATCGGCGTCTCCTAGATGAAAGTGATATACATCAAATAATGTCATCATGATGATTCGTGAAATACCTTCAAGTCTACTTATATGCTCTGAGGTTAGGGGTCGTTGCTTCATTATTTACCAATAGCTGATAAGGGATGATTTATAGGAATACCCAAGTAGGCGTAATTTTATAACCATACTCATAAATTGAGTACACAGACATACCTCTGAGCGCCGCGCCGCCTACCTGCCGCACCAGGCTAGCGCGAGACTACGCAGAATCGAACAATACGCGTCATTTTTTTCAGCTAAAATCCTTAAATCGCAGTTTTTCGGCGCAAATTCCAAAGCACACCTGGTCGGAAACGGGCCCAGGGGGTCTTCTGATTGATAGAGGTACCGCGATTTAGTACAATAGCCAAAATATGCAGTTTTCTGGTCATTTGAAACGGTCCGATCCACCCGGTCTCCGGCGACGAAACGTCTGTTTAAAACAATCAATGATCGACGTTTTCTGAATGGAATGTGAAACAATATCTTTTGTGCAGTCAAGGGTGTAGGTGGTCAGGATGTAAGCTGTTTTATTGGCAAGTCTGTCTCAATGGGTGTCTTTGTGTTTTCTTATCGTATATTCATTCACGTTTTAAACGTTTCGTCTATGTCCAAATTGTACAATAAGTGTTATGTAATTAAAAACATTTTTCTTTTGTCTCCGCTTCGTTCTGCAATTAAAATTGTTGCTGTCATTATGTCAAAATCACCAAAACATTAACTAAGTATTTTAGAGGATAGAAACAGCCAAAACTCTCATACAAAAACGTCCCAAACGAAATAAACCTCATTTAAAGCGACGATTACGCCCCAAATGAGGAAAGTTAATCCCCCAGACGTATCACGTATGCATACGTAAAATTGCGAAGACAATAATTTGATTGATCTCTTAATGAATATGCAGATATGTTAAGTGATGATAAGGCCGCAAATAAAGCTGGTTCCCCGAGGAGTGATTGTGCGCCTACCTCTGGCACGAGCCAGATTTTAATCTCAGATAAGTGTGGAGCAGAGAACAGTTTACATAAATTCTGGAGTTAGCACCTTGTTTACAAAGTGCAGCGTTTGATTACGAGATTGGTTGATAAGTGCGTGCCTCCTGTTTTGGTGTTGCGTTTGTATTTGTTCTTGGACAAATGTTTGTTAACTTTTTAAACATTTTATTGGAAGGGAGTAACTTGTCTGTAATTTGTTACAACGCATCTTTGACTTGACTTTTTAAGACTATTTGCTAGTAGAGACACGGGACACCACGTAGAGAAATACCTTTTTTTTACGTATGGGAAAGTATCAAATAACTTCCCCCGGTCTGGGAGGAGCGAGGGGGAGTGTTAGACTTGTACTGACTAAAACCCACCCATGTTCCTTCTTTTGCCCTTTATGTTCCAGGTCCGCGGTATCTTTTTCGAAAAACCCACATAGTGAAATACCTTTGAGAGTAATTTAAATCATACCTACTAAAATCGTCGTTCAGTTACCCAGTACTTAAACAACCAAATCCTGCACTTGAAGCCAACAATGTACAAACTTAAACCTTTTGAAACTTCGCACGAAATTCAAAACTAACCCTTACAACTCCGCTTTAAAAACACGAACTTGAAAAAGGTAGGTAAAAACAGTGGGAAGAGGAGAAGAAATAATGAAATATCTTCATCCAACCCTTCTAATTAATAGCCATCAGTGTCTGTAGCACTTGTGGGGTTGACAGTGCCTTCAAGTTTTTTAATATGCTTCCTCACCTCGGTAAAACAGTGGGTGTAATTGCTTTTTTCTGCCGCTAACTTTGAGCTTCGTATAAATCATCGTACAATTTCAGTTATGGCAACTTTAAGTTGAGATGAAATTCAGGTACTTGTTTATAGTGCCTGACTGATTAATTAATTTGAATGTTTTTTTATTTAATTAATTGATATGTGTTTCATTAATTTCATATTTGAATTCTTGTTGTTATTATTTATTACTGTACTTTTATTAACACGTCCTAGGCTTAGAACATTGTTACTAACAAATTTATGGAAATAATAAAAAAAAAAAATGATTTGATTATTGTTTTTTGAATGTAAATCATAAAGTTAAGATTAGTTTTTACGTTTTTTTACACGACTCCCCAAAAAAAAGAGTCTTATGTTTTCAGGGTTCATGTATGTAATGTGCGTTTACTTATTCCACCAAAACTTCTACAAAATCCGATTTCAATGCATTAAGTGTCATGCGTTATTGCTCATAAAGCTCTCAAATATTGAATTACGTTTAAAGTATGAACTATAAACGTTTATTCACTCAAATAACTTGACCTAAACATGCTTCGTCGTACAATCAAATTGTCGTAAGACTATAGCTGAGTATAAACAGAGTGGCAATAACCGCTTGTATTGGATCAGCAGAGATAAAAAACGTAAGACGCGGACAATCCTTTTGGGCTGAAAATTGAATAGTTGGATTACGCGACCTACGGGCGGCGGTAGGGTTGACTCGGACGTGTTATGTACTTTTTTGGATTTTGAACTTTTTTTAGTAGACTTTAATAAAACAGTATTAGGCATTCACGCCTTCTCATTAAATTTACACTATCAATTACGGGATTTATGCCGCGATTTACCGAGTGATATGGCAAATTCGTGATGACCCAGGGGTTAAGCGATTCGCCTCTCATGCCTGAAGTTGTGTGATTCGAATCCGGGCTAGTATTAATGTGACTTTTTCAATTCATACGTATATGAGAAGAGGCCTTTGTCCAGCTGTGAGACAGTTATAGGCTGGTATTCTTTATTATTAAACTAGCTTCCGAACGCGACTTCGTCAGCGTGGCATAGTTACTTTGGGCTGATGGGTGATGATCGAAAAAAAATATCTTTCTCTCCCCTTTTTTTCCCCTTTTATAACTTGTTTTTAGCCTATGTCCGTCTCCAGGGTCCCAACTATCTCTGTACCAAAATTCATCAAAATCGGTCTTGCCATATAGGCGTGAAGACGTAACAAACAAACATACAATTAAACTCACTTTCGCTTTTATATCATTACTAGCTTTCGCCCGCGGCTTCGCTCGCGTTAAATTCGGTATAACACACCAAGCAGACCTGTAGTTTTTGCTCTTGCGCCTGATTGATTTGTAATAGCAACGCTAGGTTTTCCCCTTTCTTCCCTCGTTCTCTCTCATATCCCACTTTTTTTAAATAAAAAATAGCCTATGTCCGTCTCCTGGTTCCCAACTATCTCTGTACCATAATTCATCAAAATCGGTTTAGCCATTAAAGCGTGAAGAGGTAACAAACAAACAAACAAACAAATAAACAAACAAACACAAACTCACTTTCGCTTTTATAATATTAGTAAGGATAAATAAAAAATAGCTTCCGCCCGCAAGCTACGTCAACCGTAACATGACGACGACGATGGACATGTAGCAGACCACCTTTGAGTCCATCATGTAACCATTTGAATATTACACCAATACAATGAAAATAAACAATTTCTTGTAGAAGGTCAATCACCAGTAAATGATACGTAAGTTGTGAATAAAAAAGTATTGCTTGAATATCTAAAAGTCACCTGTTCAAACTTGTTTCCTGTACATCTGGTGAGTCACAAGCAGATGATGCATGCATATAGTAAAAATACTATTTTCATTTATCTCGAGCGTGGGAAGTATCATTTTGTAATATAGAACGATTTGCAGCAAATTCACCACTTTTTTACGGATGGGAATTCTTTGAATAACTTCTTCTGCTCTGGACGATGTGGGGGAGAGTGTCAGTCTTTTACAAACAAAAAACAACCCATGTTTATTTTTTTATTATATTCTCTTTCGAGCAATCTGTTATCCCAGCAGGCAGTGGCCCTGGCAGGCCCCCCTGCTTTGCAGACATCACTTTCAGGCGCTCATGGAACACGGACGCGCCACTGATAAGTCCTGTCGTCACTAGACGGACCGACGGTGAGGTAGCCATTGCTCACCGTCCACAGACCCGCATCTACGGTGGCCGGGAGTTGTCTCGCCGAGCCCGCGGCGGCTTTGGCGATTTGGTTTGAGGTTCGTCCGCCCACCTCCGTCCTAGGTACATTGGGAATTGAATTTATTTGAAAATCCTTATTAAAAATGCATATTATTGTATGTTATGCAATTGATTACAAAGACTGACCTTGCATTTGACAAAAGAAGGTATAAGATAAAAAGTATTTCCTCACTTCCAAAACGTTTCCTTATTTTTGCTAACCCTGACGATGACTACAGGTTCATATTGTGCGCGGCTGGGCTGATTACGTGGCGCATTGTGTGGCGGACATAGGACGCAATTAAGTATTAGATAGACTTTATAGCTGCGTTATCGTGCCCCGGGATTTGAAGCCAACCACTCTTCTTATACTGGCCAGCGTTTTGGGGTTGTTTTCATAAGGGAAACGATTTTTTCTATGATATGTAATATTTTGGCCAAAATGACGCTTGTAACTCCAGAAGCGTAAGGCAGAATGGTACCTATATTTCGCCAGTTATGTTTTGAGTCCTATGTAAGGGGTTAGCCTATTATCTTTATCTTATTACTACTGAGAAATTCCTGATGGAAAAACCCAATTACAGTTTGCTCGACCTGAGAATCGAACCCAGCTTCTCATGCTCAGCACTAAACACTATAATGAATCACTTATTGGAGAGAAAAGCTGTGCTATAGTCTGCCTGAACGTAGACTTAGAGAGTATTTTTTAAAGCTGAAAGGTATTTAAGATTTGAGTATATGGTTATTAAATAAGGTAATTATACTTGATACAACCACGAGTCCTGAGAAAAAGAGAATGGACATATACACAGTGGTTCTCCACTTAGTTGTCCATCTGCCTGTCTGTCTGTATGGAAACCTTATAGGAGTAAGGATTCTGCTTTTCTCCTTTTAAGGTACGGTACCCTGAAAGGTCCGTCGAATACAAAAAGCTAAAACCTAAACCAGTAAGCAGCTGTCATCTGCACACATCACACAACACACACAACACATCATCATCACACGACACATATCCATAGACAAAGGAGTACTCCACACCATAGGTACAAGTTCTTTCACATCCATAAAATTCCGATGTGTCTCCCAAAACGTTGAACCAACTAAACAGGAACTATTTAACAAGTGCAGTGCACGCCACTTAAGTGGTAGTAAATTTGACAAACCTGTCCCCTAGACGCATCTCTTGAACCCCAAAGACATTCAGAAGTCCTTTAGAACGATAAAACTTATTTAAATGCGAGATGTCTCCCAATAATCTCCCGCTAACTAAACAGAAACTAGTTAACAAGTGCAGCAGTGGCATTGCACGCCACTTAAGTGGTAAATTCGAGGAAGCTGTCATCTGAACACAGCTCAGTATCGTGAAGTGGTCTGCTAACGAACACGCGTGTCAAAGCGAAACACTTCATTAGGTGAGCTGGCGCTCCTCCGCCCCCCGCCCGCGCCCGTGCCTCGCGCCGCCGACGTCGCCGCCTCGACGCTCCTTGCGACGCGGTAGGAACTCCATGCTATGGGAAAAAGGCTGTTTATTATCCCCTTGTAGCAGAGAGTTACCAGAATGACCTCGTACAAAACATAACACTCTTTTTATGGGCAGTCGTGTAAAAAACAGCATGTTGAGTAGACCAGACTGTGGTAGGTATTAGTAGTATTTTAAGGTTCAGTACCAAAAGGGTAAAACAGGACCATGTTACTAAGACTTTGCTGTACATCCGTCTGTCCGTCTGGCTGTATCTCATGAACCATGATAGTTAGAAAGTTGAAACTTTCACAGATGATGTATTTCTATTGCCGCAATAACAAAAAATACTAAAAAGAAGAATAAAATAAATATTTAAGGGAGCCTTCTCGCGCCAGTCCGACTCGTACTTGGTCGTTTTTACAAGAATTGCGAGAATGTTGTAATTCCAAGGAAAATAGTCCTCGTTCTTCCTGCATTCGGCTATCTCATGCAGCAATCTCGATAGAGGGCAATTGTTTCGTCTGGCAACATCATCGTAAAATAATTCATGCAATTTTGAACAGAAGGATATGATGATGTCCTGAAATGAGAAAAGTTATAAGTTGTATGAAAGTAAGAATATTTAAATTTAAAAATATCGAAAGTAGAACGCCTCCCTTTTTTGTCGGTTAATAAATTAATTACCATGGTTCCTAAGAGGAGCTCGTGGCTAAATAATAGCAGCCGCTCGGGTCGATCTTTAGGTTAGGTTAGGTTACATACCGAGTTTCCTCCGTGCCTCGGAAAGCGATGAGCAATGGGCAGCTCACCGTCCGTCCGTCTATTGACGACAAGCCGTGTCGACGGCGCGTTAGTGTTCCACGCGCGCCTCAAAGAGATATGTCAGCAAAGCAGAGGGCCTGCCAGAGCCACCGCTTGCCGGGGTTGCGGGTTGTTCGAAAGAGATGCCGCGGCCCCGGAACGTAAAGGGCAATAGAAGGAACATGGGCGGGTTTTATTATGTACAAGTCTGACACTCCCCCCGGGGAAGTTATTTGATGATCTCCCATCCACAAAAAAAGGGTTCCGTTTTTTCTTTTTGAGGTATTGAACCCTAAAAATAAACTACAATTAATCTCAGAAATTCTCACCACCTTTAATTTAACCCCTTCCACAAGCCCTAAGGCTTCAACAAAACGGGAAACCGTCCGCAACCAACCCATAACAGTTGGTCTTCCTACGTTGGGTTCTATTTAGTGGGCGTCTTACCGACTGCGCTGCGCTAATTAGACGCAGGCCGGCTCTTCTCATTAGTGGCGAAATTATGCAGTTTGCTGGAATTCGGGTTAAATGTGAGGTCGGGATGTCGACTGCGTACTGTAAAAATGTGGAATATTCCGCGTAGTCTGCGTTGGTACTTGAGTTCAAGTAAGTTTTAGGATTATGTTGGATTGTCATCACTAGTGCCTATTATAGCTAGGCATATGTATGACAAGGTATTGCTTGCGGTTTTTCTTCCTTTATGTACTGATTTTGGCCCACGGGACCGTTTTAAATGCGTTTGAAAATCGGGGATAATGTAGGTTCCCGTTAATGAAACAAAAATCGAAATCGGTTTAGTAGTTCCGAAGATTTCTCTCTACAGACAAACTTACAAAGATTACCTGTTTATAAGTATTTCTCATTGTATATAAGTAAGTCAGCAAAAATAAGAAGCATAGTCTTTTTTTAAAAAAATGCTAAATAATAGCAGTCGTTCGGATTGATCTTCAGGATAAACCGCACTTGCCTAGGTTGGTCTGTGGATGGGTGACACGTTACATACAAAGTTTCTTCCGTGCCTCGTTAAGCACGTCAAGATGTTGGTCCCGGATATCTTTTGTAGATATGTATTTGACAGTCATTACAGATAGTCTGTGCGCCGAGTCTAACTACCAGTCTTACCAAGAGGTATGGTGTTACCCAACTCTAACTGGGTTATGGAACTGGAAATAGGCAGTCACTCCTAGTATAGTACTGGTTTACAGTTACATCCAATTGGACTGGAAGCCGATCCCAACGAAGTCTAGGCAGATGATGGTTACTAAAGTTAAAATGTTATTTTGAGGCTGTTATTTTCGGGGTTGCGGGTTGTTCGAAAGAGATACCGCGGCCCCGGAACATAAAGGGCAATAGAAGGAACATGGGTGGGTTTTAGTCAGTACAAGTCTGACACTTCACCCCGCTCCGCGCCCAGAGCGGGGGAAGTTATTTGATGATTTCCCATCAGCAAAAAATAGGCTGTTATTTTTAGTTTTCCTATCCCAAAAGGAAAAAAACAGAACCCTTATAAGATCACTATGTTGTCCGTCTTTCTGTCTGTATGTCTCACAAGACCCTTTATCTAAGAAAAAAATCAACCCTCTAAGCCTACGTCAAAAGATATGGTCGTTTATGTCGCAAGTTTGCATGAAACGCTCGGTACGCGCAATTGCTAGAATTATTATAAAATTTTAAAACAAACTTTAAATATTTACCATTTGTAAGAAGAGGGGCCAGTTGACCACAGTTCACCAATGTCGGCCCTTCATCACATCACATTTCTGAAGGTGGAAAAATTCATGATTTCTCACTCCTGTTCACTCTCAAACGGGGCTAAATACGTATTACCGTTGTCAGGGCAATATCGTAAGCTCTTTAGACGCTCTTTTGAACTCAGCTATAATTCCTTTAACAAATTTACACACACACTCCTGTAAGAAAACTTGGCGTGGGAGGTATAACTTCACAAAGTGTTATTTCCATCTTAGAAGTTCGCAAAACACTGTATACAAACCTTAATGAGACTTTTATATATCTTAAAAGAAATATTCACGTGAGATCCTAATTATTTCCTTCAGGCTTTACAATCCTACAAGACAGGTACTTAATCTAATTGAACACCCATAATAACACCGCTAATTAATTAGAAGTCTCAAAAATGTAGCTAATTAAAAAACATTTCCAAAAAATGTGTTTTGAATAAAGCGTACGATAAAATTCCCGTCTCATTTTGGTAAGCGGGCAAAAACAGGCATATTTGTAAAAGAAACGTCCTCCCGGGCAAATAACGTTTATCTACAGCACATTGGGTTAATGACTGGGGGACGAAGAATGAGAAGAAGGCATTATTTTAATTAGGAAAAATGGTGGGCCCCTCTCACCTAGGGAGGGCTAACTGAGCAAGTTGGCGAAGCTTTGATAAAAGTAATGGCGCGAGTGTGAGTACCTTTACATGGGAGTTCGTGTGGAGCGTACTTATGATGCCTTTAACCTGCGATACCAATCGAAACTTTGACCCGCTAGTACAAACGTATATGCTCAAATACATTTGTATAAATGTATACGCTCATATACATTTGTACAAATGTACGTGGCTCACAGCCCTCAGTTTGCAATTGTAAATACAGATTTGTTTTGTATTGTTTTGGAAAATGGGTAGATCAGGGTTCGGTGAAGTTATGTTTAGTTTGTGAGCATTTGATCTGACAAAATATATGGTCCAGAACAAAAAAATATCACACTGACGGAGAGAACAAGTGTGTTTTTTTTAATGTAGCGACTGTTTAATCATGGGCCTTTTGGCTCCGTTTTAGGTATTTTTACACCCATTTTATTGCATATTTCACCTGTGGAAAACACGAATGAAATGCTTCACTGGTCTCGTAACTTGAATGAATTGTACCTTCCAGTTAAATTACAAGTTTTTAACAAAGCGTAACGCTACCGTAACCTGTCCATTAGGCGATAAATAAACACAACAAAGTACAAAATTTAGCTGCGTTAGCGCGGCTTCACCCACGCGCCGACAAAGCGCGGCGTCGCGATACAGTGCCAAAAAAACGCCGCATCACACTACAATCATTTACGAAATATTGACAACAATAAACGGGGACTTTAAAAAATGCGAGTTATTAATATTTGTTTTCTTTGTCGGGACCACGTGTCCCAACACCTGAACTCTGCGAATGACATTGCCAAAAAAAATTGCAAAAAAATATCCGAGGCTAGGCGAAAAAGAGCAGAGGCGCAAACAGACAACAGGCAGTTTGAATGATTGCTTCCCTGGAAGAGCGGCAAGTCCATTTTTCACAAGTGCCATTCACCGCTTTCACGTTGCGTACTGTGTATTTTATATATTTTTTATTTATCGGCTCTCCCCTCCCCGCGGCGTTCGCCCAAATTGATATTCGAATGCGAATTTACGGCGTCCAATTCCTCACTGTTTTATTCATTTTAGTGATTTCGCGATGGTAAACACAGGTAGATGTGTTTAATTTCGAAATGAATGTTTATTGCAGCGTTTCCGTTTCGTTTTCAATGATGTAGGATATTTGTGTGCGCCGGGCGCGAATACCCATGTTTACACAATGCACTTACATTTCGCGTGTATTTTTTTGTAGTTTTTAATTATTTCGAGGATTTTTTTTTGTTGTGGAACGTTGTGGAAGTTTGGCAGCTCACGTTGTTGTTTATAGTTGATTTTGTTTGTGATGTTATTGTATTCATCATCAAAGTTGTTACTAGCAATATTGAGAAACTAGCTTTTGCCCGCGGTTCCGCTCGCGTTAAATCCGGGGTAACACAGTTCCCCTTTCCTGATTTGCAGGTAACTGCTACCTGTAGTTTTTGCCCTTGTGCCTTATTGATTGTAACAGCAATGCTAAGTTTTCCCTATTTTCCCTCTTTTTCCCTCATATACAAATCTTTTTTTTTAAATAGCCTAAGTCCGTCTCCACGGTCCCAACTATCTCTGTACTAAAATTCATCAAAATCGGTTTAGCCATTAAGGCGTGAAGACCTAGACGTAACAAACAAACGAACTCACTTTCACTTTTATAATATTAGTAAGGAAGTAAGGATTCTTTTCTTTTTTCTTTAAAAAAAACGTTGCCCCACAGGAATTTCTTCTGTATCGTAGGCGCGTTTACAAACACTTGAACTCACATGCACAAACAGCCAGACCCGGAACAACCATCTGTAGGTCATACAAATATATGTTCCGTGCGGGGATCGAACCCGCGACACGCAGCGCAGCAGTCGATCGCTCAGCCACTGCACCAACCGTGTCGTCAAAGTGAAGTGACGTAGGAAAATGAGACATGCTTTTACGGTAAAGGCTCTCTTTATTGTGTCGCACTCAAAGGCAAAGTACAGTGTCTGCTTATTAACTACATACATATAAAAACTATCTAAGGTTACATATACTTACATACTAAAGACTTACACACACTACACCTCCGGGGGTGAAAGAAAAAAAAAATACACATACATAGTTTTTTTTTTTAAACATTTTCTTAATTATGGAACAATTTCGTCCTATCCTTATGAACTAATTCTATTTTATTTTGGTTTAAAATTTTTACATTGGGCCCCATGTCCTCTATTACAATGTAAGGGCCTTTAAAAATATTATCCAATTTTTTCGTTCCTTCATTTTTGACTAACACTAAATCGTCTTTACTATATGTTACTGGATTACATTTCTTATCATATGCTAATTTTCTATTTTCCTTACTAAGCTCTAAATTAGTTTTAGCATCTTTAAGTGCTATTTGTAATCTATATCTTAAATCTAAACAATAGTCATTAGGATTATATAATGGATCTAACCTATTACAACTCTTAATATTATTGGGTATGTTACACGACCTACCGAAAATGAGTTCGAAGGGCGTGTACTTCGTCTCTGAATGGACGGTATTGTTATAACTGAAACACCAAAACGGTATCCAGTGTGACCAGTCGTAGCCGTTATTGCCTGAGTAGGTCCTTAGAAAAGCGCCTAAATGCTTATGAGCATTTTCAAGTGAACCGATTGATTGATGATGGTATGCTGTTGATATTAATTTTTCTATCTTTAATAATTTGCAAACTTCAACCATAGTGTTTGAAATAAATTCTGAACCTCTATCAGTAGCTATTACTTTAGGTATACCGAAACGTAAAACAAAATTTTGTATAAATGATTTTGCTACCGTTATTGTTTCTTTATTTTTTATAGGGTATGCTTCAATAAATTTGCTTAATTCACATTGGATTGTTATAAGGTAACAATTTCCATCTTCATCTTTATCCAAAGGGCCTACTAGGTCTAAAAATATTTTTTCAAAACCTGACGACGCAGTTGTTGTGATTGTCATCGGCTGTTTTGTGTACCTACTATACTTAGTCTTTTGGCATGTAGGACACTTTTTTACAAAATCAAGAACATCTTTATAGATACCTGGCCAGAAATATCGTCTTTTGATGTTGTTAGTCATTCTACGCACACCAGCATGTCCACTAGTGGGAAGCAGGTGAAAGTCATTTAAGATGAATTTTTTTTCATTATCGTCATCTATTCTTTCTATTCCTCTTAGTATGCATACTCTCGGACCGGTCCAATCTTTTAATGTTTGTATTTCATTACACAAATGTTTTATAAACTCTTCATTTTCATTATTTTTAACGATGCATACTTCTTGTACATTTATACTCTTGCAAAACTTCTCTAACTTAGTCACAAATTCGGCTCGCGAGAAATGTGCTCTGAAGTTAAGGTTTACGCATAACATCATTTTATTAGGAATATAGGCGAGACACTCGTCTTCAGCTCTTATCATATTATCTCTTCTATATTTATCTACTTTATCTTTTTCTAGCAAAATCATCTCTACAACATCACTCGGCTTCTTTAATAATTCCACGACTCTAGGCTGATCAGACCTTTCGTCAGTAGGTTTACTAATTGGCGGTGATACATTCTTACTCTCCTCATTACTTCTCTTTTGTGCTCTAGTCATGATATTAACTTCAGAAATTCTATCATTCATACTCTTTAATTCGCTAGATGTCACATTTACTCTAGATAATGCATCCGCGACTACATTATCCTTTCCTTGCACATACACTATTTTGAAATCATACTCCTCTAAAACTAAACGAAACTTCAACAGCCTGCTAGAGGGATCTTTCATACCAAACAAATAAATAAGGGGTTTATGATCCGTCATAATAGTAAAATGTCTGCCGTATAAATATGGTCTAAAATATTTCACTGCCCAGACTATAGCAGTAAGTTCTTTTTGTATTGTGGGATAGTTTAATTCTCCCTTGTTTAAAGGTCTACTAGCATATGCTACGGGTCTTGAGTCCTTGTTGCACAAAACTGCACCAACAGCTACACCTGATGCGTCTGTTTGCAAAATGAATTCATTTGATTCTGAAAAGTCTGGGTACTGAAGAATGGGCGGGCTAATTAGCTTTTGTTTTAAGACCTCGAAAGAGTTTTGACATTCTGCTGACCAATTAAAATCTACATTTTTTCTGCTTAATCGGTTTAATGGTAATGTAATGTCAGCAAATGATGGTACAAATTTACGATAGTAATTGCAAAAAGCTACAAAGCGTTTCACTTCGTCTACGTTTTTTGGTACAGGGAAATTTTGTAAAACTATGGTTTTTTCAGGATCGGGTAAAACCCCATCTGCTGAAACTAAATGTCCAAGATATAATATTTCCTTTTTCAAAAATTGGCATTTACTCGGATTTAATTTTAAGTTTACTTTTCTTAACCTTTCGAGTACATCAATCAAATTTTTATTATGAGAATTTAGATTTCGCCCAAATATAATGACGTCATCAAGGTAAACAAAACATTTATCATACGTCAGGCCGGACATGGCTATAGACATTACTCTACTAAAATTGCTACAGGAAGTTTTAAGTCCCATAGGAAGACGCTTTAATTGATACTGACCCGAGCTAGTGGAAAAAGCTGTATATTTACGGCTCTCAGGACATAATTTTACCTGAAAATAACCTTGATTTAGGTCTAAATGCGTGAAATACATTGAGCCTGAAAGTGAGTCTAAAATGTCGGTGATGTTCGGTAGCGGGAACTTATCATCGACTATTACATCATTGAGTTTTCTGTAGTCCACTACTAATCGCCACTTTTTACAGCCTTCTGATTTTTTGGGAACGAGTAGCACCGGACTGTTCCATTCACTTGAGGCCTCTTCTATTATATCGTCCTTTAACATTTGTTTTATTTGACGATCAATTTCAGGTTTCATCGATTGGGGCAATCTATACGGTTTAACGTATGTAGAATTAACGTTTGGTTTAAGTGTTATTGATTGTTCATATACGTTGGTGGTTGCTAACTTATCTCCTGGCAGAAAAAACACGTCTGAATATTTTGTGCAAATTGTTTCGATCGAACACTTTTCTTCACAATTGAGATGATTTAATTTTAACGACGAGAGTAAAGTTTCGGCTCTATTAGCATTTGCATTAGTTTTATCAAAAGAAAAAACTTGATACTCGTTTAAAAAGTTAACTTCCGGAACAAAATTATCTAATTTAACTTCTTTATCTGTAACGTTAAGTATTTTGACCGGTATCCTACCATTCTTAGGTCTAACGATAGCCCCTGCTAGAAAAATATCTTTTTCTATCTCTCTCGAGCAAACAACACAATCATCTTTCACATCAATACCTAAATGTACGTAATGGACCGATTCACTTCGGGCCGGTAACACTAGATTATTATTATTAGTAAACGTTAAATCTGGTCTAGACGAGATAGGTAAATAAGTAAATTTACCTGCATTATTAACAACTAACGTGTTGGAAGCTAAATCAATATTACAGCCATAAGTAGAAAGAAAATCTAAACCTAAAATACCAGTTGCCTGAAAGGGCAAATTTTCAAAAACATAAAATTTATGTATGAACGTGTCATTATTTTCTGACACAAGTTTTAAGGTTACACATCCCAGGGAGTTAATCTGACCCCCAATTCCGTTTATAGTAGTGCTATTATAACTTATGCGCATCGTTTCGGGTAATTCCTTTTTTCCTATAATTGATATCGACGCACCTGTATCTACCAAAAAGGAATATTTTTTGTTATTTGAATAAAATGTCACAAATTGACATCGTCCCTTACAAGCTAAAATATAATGATTAAAATCGAAAAAACTGCTTATTATTCACGTACTGGGAATTATCATTAGAGCTTTGGGAAACAAGCCCTTGCACCGATTCTTGTGTTGGTTGTATGGGTTGCGCGGAATAAATATTATTTCCTCGCCGGTTACCACGATTATTATATCGGCCATAGTTAAAATTCGACTGAGGAAAAGATCTACCGCGGTTAAAATTTTGAAAAGGTCTTCCGTAACCTCGGCGGTTAAAATGATTAGTATGACCATAATTACGGCCACGTTGACCTTGACCTCTAGGTCCTGAAAAAGGTGTAAACCTACCTCGACTTCTTCTGGAGTACTGCATAACGTCCGGTTTAGCGGACGTCGAGGGCGTTGATACCTCCTCGTCCTTTGCACCCTGTATGGCGTCCTTGAGGTGGTCATAGTTGCGCGCGGCCATGATTGTGCTCAGCCTTGAATTTTTCAACCCATCTGAAAATTTCTTAATAGCCATCTTTTCATTTAATGGCTTTAAAATAGCGAACTTTGACGAGTCTCCGTCTGCCTGTGAGATGGTTAAGTCTGTAAAAAGTTGTTCTAATTCTGAACCATACTCGTCAATTGACCTAAAACCTTGGTACATATTTTGGAGGCGCGACTGAATCGCGGTAAATGATTTTGAAGTTAACAAATGTTTCCTTAAATCCTGTACTAAAGCGGAAACTGTGTCATAGTTGTTCGACAAACGTAGCTTAGCGTTTTCAGATAATCGACCTTTTAGCACAAATTTTATTAAAAGTTTGTTTTCCGAATCGTCTATCATATCCGCATACATTTCTACAGCATCAATCAAACGTTTCGTGGTCTCCTCCCTACCATCCATGAGTGGAATTAAATTACACGCTGTTCGAATATCAAATTCCATTTTTATAATTTTTATTTCGCTAGGAGGCGAAACACACAACTCACTTATATTTAAAAATATACTCTTAATTTTATCAAAGGTGGTGGTCAATTGCGTCACTAAATTGGGCTTTAAATCATGCGTTAACTTAGAATACAATAATTGCGCTTCACTAAATAAATCCTTAGCCTCTTTTGACTTATTTATTGCAATAGAACCTGTAAATCTAGCTTGTCCTTTCTTTATTAAATATTTACGAATGTCCACCAAATCTGCATATATCCTATTGAAATCGTCGGTCATAATCTAAAAATAAAACACAGCGGAATGCAATGACATATCTTAACAATTAAATATCTTCCTACGGTTCTCCGGTTAAAATTTTGAAAAAAAACATCTTTTTCTCCGCTTACTATCTACCAAGAATACAATGCGATAACATTCCACATGTGGCGCGAGGTATCGAGTTCGGTGAGTCGCCGTGCAAGATTTATGAACTGTTACATACTTATAATAATAACTTACTTGTTAACACATTTAATTTTATGCAATATAATTGCAATTTATTGTTATTTATGGATAAAGTTATAGTAAAATAGCACTTCACTAACTTTATTAACACTACGCGGCGATTGTTTTTATGGTAGACACACTTTTTTTTTTCTTTTACGCGGATATGCCGGCGTCACTGGGTTTCTTGATGTAGGTCTGCCTGCGACATATGGACCTGCGGTTCATCTGCCTCTCCATCCATTTCACGTGTACCTTCTTATAAAAGTGGCAAAACACATAACACGCCGCTGCCAGCAGGAGGACAGTAATAAGAGTCAGGAGAATGTTTGTGGTGCTGATGCTGGAGTAGGCTTCGGTTTTTGCACCATTCTGCCCATTGCCTGCGGCCGTCTGCGCGATTATAGTTTCTTCTTTTGTTTGTGTGGCTCCCATGATGTAGGAAACAAATCGTTTTTTTTTTTTTTTAAGCACTGTTGTTAATTTTTCACATTTACAGTTCGAATTCAAATAAATTATATAATTGTTTTTAAATAGTCTCACGGTTTACTCGCGTTTTCGGCAGGGTCGCCATGAAGTGACGTAGGAAAATGAGACATGCTTTTACGGTAAAGGCTCTCTTTATTGTGTCGCACTCAAAGGCAAAGTACAGTGTCTGCTTATTAACTACATACATATAAAAACTATCTAAGGTTACATATACTTACATACTAAAGACTTACACACACTACAAAAGGTCACTCACTGATTGCAGCGATACTTCATAAAAAGCGTCACCACAAAAAAACAGGTCTGTTTTATGAAAGATTTTATCAATCTTAAGTACTGAGTTTCTGTGATTCTTTCAGGGAAAGGGTGAAAACCATAAAAAAGAAAGAAAGAAAATACGATTATTAGGCACATGCCACAAGTGCACACAAAGAAAGAGAACAAAAAAGTACCTAAACATAAAATAAAAATAACATAAAAAAACCTAAAAATAAACACTAATAGAAACACGAAGATAATTATTGTGTGTGTACGGCTGCGCCAAATAGGCCCAATAGGCTTAGTCAAAATAAAAATGATCAATTCAACGTGCGTCATCAATTTAAGTATATTTTCAATATCTTTAAAAATAGTCACCCTCGATCATCTTAAATGTAGGGGTTATCATAACAATTAAAACCAACGTAGTCAAAAAGTACCCCAGTGACTGGAGCGTCAGTTCATAATCGATTTAGCGTCACCGCAGTAACTCCCAGTGATCCGCTGATGTCTAATGACGTAAAAAATATGTCCCCGCCATGTAATGGTGGTCGAGGCCGATAGAAAGAGTTGAGGAGAAACAGAGGGTGCAAGAAGGATAGGTTAGGTAGTATTATGCCTACGAGTTGGAAAATCTTGAGCTGTTTTTGAGATAAGCCTATGTTTCCGCCATATGACTTGCTGAAATTTGTTTGCTAAAACTCACACAGGCTATGTAGACATAATTACTATTGTTTTTTTTTGCGGATGGGAAATCACCAAATAACTTGCCCCGCTCTGTTCGGATGAGGGGTAGTGACAGACTTTTAATGACTAAAACCCACCCATGTCCTTTTGCCCTTTATGTTCCGGGACCATGGATATCTTCTTCGCACAACCCGCAACCTCACGAATGTTAACGAATTAACTTGAAACTTCATTATTGTTAGATATAATTGGCTTTTTCTTCTAACATGGTGAATTGACTCTCTGACGATGCAATCGTCTCTACGACAAGGTTCGCGCAGTGGTTAAGCGTTTGACTGCTGCGATACGTGTCGCGGGTTCGATCCCCGCACGGAACAAATATTTGTATGACCCATAGATAGTTGTTCCGGGTCTGGCTGTTTGTGATTTGAAATGTTTATAAAAGTAACCACGATACAGGAGATATTCCATATTATAAACGCGAAATACTACTACCTACTAATATTATAAACGAGAAAGTTTGTATAGATGTTTTTTACTCTCTCTAATGAAACTTTACAATAATATAGCTTATACATCAGAATAACGCGAGTAAAACCGCGGGGCGCAGCTAGTACAGTCATATAAGTTATCCGTTATAATCAACATTATGTATTAACAATATTCCCAATGTGTTTTATAACATATTTTTTACTATATTTTTTAATACTTTCTGACGCTTCTTCAACATAGGCAGAAACGTCGAGCTCGTCGCTGCCTAATCTTTGCCGTCGGCCACAGACAAGCCAGGGGTCGCGAAAGCACGTCGTCATCGGATAGCAATTTGAATGCGGTCGCTTAGCCGGGTGACGGCCGCTATGACTGATGAGGAAGGGTAGCAGCCCACTAGCCTGTCACCGCCCCTGTATTCTACATGTCGCATTAATGCGGACATGGGTGTAGCAGGTGCTTATTGAATTATATCTTGATAGGCTTGCTTGATAAGCAAATGTGGAGCACGAGGTAGGTAGGCTGTGTTGAATTTCCCAGAAAGTTCGTTGATTCCGTCAAAGTTTAGCCTGGAATGTTTTCAGGGTTCCGTACCTTAAAAGGAAAGAAACGGAACCTTACTTTGTTGTCCGTCTGTCTGTCTGTCTGTTTGTCAAGGCTTTTAATCTCGGGAACACGTAAAGGTATCCAGTTGACATTAAAACCATATACTCAAGTCTATGGTCCCTTTGTGCAGTGACAAAATGAACCCTCTAAGTCTACACAGTCAAAAGATATAGCCGTTTATGTCGCAAGTTTGTACGGATTCCTCGGTGCGCTAGTCTACTTTTTGTTCAAATAACTATTGTTTAAAAAACTATTGTCGGGATATCCATCTGAGGTATAAACTCATCATACACTACAATTATTGATATGCACAATGATCTGTTTGATCATTGTGCATATCAATAATTGTAGTGTTACTGCAAAACGGTTAGTTAATATTGTCTAGTTCAAAAAGCTTTTACCATCATTTCTCACGATCCACGGGTCATGTAAGGGCTGTTCCTCAGTCTCCTAGTCACGACCACCATAGAATTGAACCCATAAAACGATCCGTTAGGCTCATTACACACGACTAAATTGACGCCATAATTTTCATTATCAATTATGTTAGAAAATTATGCGTACTCATGGCCAATCAATGCGGCGGTGACCGCTGAATGCAATACGAGGTTACACTGTAGAGAGACAGGCAATACGGCCAATCGATGACGTCACATAAATATTGGGTGCGACGGACCCTGCTTTGTGATGCTAACTGCGTCCGCATATGCTAATCCGCTTCCGCCCTAACCGCGTCTTGGGCGGGCGGTGTCTAACGGAGTTTTCCATTGTTCTTGTGATTCGGATTGATATTGTGGGAGACGTTGTATTGACGCTTTGTTTCTTTGTGGAAGAGGCTTCAATGAGACTTATTGTTGTGATTTGAAATGGTGATAGCTGATATTATTGAATAATTTTCCGGGTGAATTGTTTCGATCTCAACTGTTAATAAATAAGAATTTTCACTCAGTAATTTCAACGCATAATTTCTTGTCAACCCGCAACCTTTTCTCCGATTATCTTACTCAATAAAAAGACAACCACCAATCTCCATTAGCCAAACCTCAAGGTACACCAGATTGACTCAAATCCGTACAGTTGTGAGTAAATCATCGAGCGTGCCGTTGAATCGGCAATGAGTCGTGTCGTCGACAATCGGCCAGTCCGTTTGCGGCAACGGCAATTCGCATTCATTCACGGCCCATTGCCGCCGTTGGCTGTTGCTCCGCCGACGCCTGTTAATGTATTCGCTGCGTTATTTCAATTTAGAACAAACCCGAGGCTGGACGGTGGGTTCGGTGGAGCTGGTTTTATTGAGAAGTGGTCTTGGTCATGGTGCTAGGCGTTTCAGGATTCGTATTGGTTGGTTTGTATCAAGTTCCTATCAGTCACTGTCGCATGTAGGAAGATTAGTTTTCATTTGTGAGTCTAGGAAATGGCGAAGGGTGTGCGTTTTAGATTGTTTTTATGAACTGACGTTCAAAAAGTGCTTATAATCAGCCTCATTTGAGAAATGACTTGATATTGATTTGTAAATCTTTTTCCCGCCCCGTGTTAAAGTGAAGAATGAGATGACTGAGAAAACGTAAGCATTATATAAAATGTGTTAACGCAGCGATTTCCAGCCATTACAGGGGCATTATCTAACTAAATATTATCGTGCAAATTTTCGCCAAGGAAATAAATTAAAAACGCAACAACAAGCTTGTAACGAGCGGCGAACAAAGCCGTCTAATAAATCAAGGAAGGCAGGTGAGCAGAGTGGTGTTTGTGCATTAAGGAGGCCCGGTTTCCCGGCGGCCTTTCTTGGCCCTTTCTTCGTTTTAAAAAGCAGTCGACGCCCAATATTTCGCGTAGTCATCGACAACACATAAATATTGGAAATGGGGCGCCCCTTTTCTTGTCTCGCTAGAATAATTAATGCCGTAGCTTCTTATGTCGCGAGTTGTTTTGTTGCCAAAAATTATCGCTGGCGTTGAACGCGAAATTGGCTCGCCAACCAACGGGTTGGAATTTGTTGTTGATATATTTTCAGGTTGCGTTGTTTGTATTCGTTTATGTTTGATAACTTTATGTTTCTGATTAGCCGAAAGTTCTTAGGTATAAGAATAGAGAAAGACATGGATTGTTTTCAATGTGTGTTAGATTTGGAAAGGTTACTGACTGAATACTTCTAACCGCATTAGAATATGTTAGAAATTGATTGTTTTGACGACACGTTAGGCGCAGTGGCTAAGCGTGTGGTTCTGGTTCGATCCCCTCACGAAACAATTATTTTGTATGGCCTACTAATAGTTGTTCTGGTTAGCTGTTTGTGTATGTGAGGATTTAAAAAAAAAGTCTGCTATTTGACCGACTTTAGACAAAAACTTATAACAAACTGCCAGTGTTGGTACCATACTCAATGTTTCCACATTAAAACAGTTGCAGATACGGAGATCGGAGAGAGAGTACGGAACATGCTGTCCTCGTATATTTTTTAATCTGTGACATGTCTGGTCTGCATTTGTTGATGATAACTAATTCTTATCGAAGCTGATGACGACGGGACAAGTTCTTATATTAGTGTGAGTGTCTTTACATAATGTGCTGCATTCTATTTTTGTTTATGGTTGATCATAGACATAATATCACGCCTGTAATCCCTGAAGGCTTAGACAGAGGTGTACCCATTAGTATACACATTTTGCCAGTTATGTTGTAGTTGCATAAAATAGTTGTTGTTTGGTTAAACAAGGAAATGTAGTAGGTATCGTTGTTACAAGTACTTGAAAACTACTTAGTTTACAAGTCACGCTTGCCATAGGTTGTAGTTGTAAAGAGAAGCTTTACTTAAAACAAAAAATGAATCTGAAGCAAATAAATGTTTGACTGCGCCATTATTCGTCTACAATCCAAATGACGAATCAGACGAAGCGGAACAGCCGAAAACGAAAAACAAGAGGCCGAAAATTTCCTCTTGTTCAACAGAGAGAGAAAAAATTAGCTTATCTCACACACGCAATTTGCGTCGGCAATTTTCGACGCTTCCTCTCATTACCCCGCCGTGATATATTTGCGTGTTTATTACTGCAATTACTTAGAGTAAATCTCACGTCCTTCCTCCCCCCTCGACGCACCCCCTCCCCGGGAGGGTCGCGCCCTCCGCCGCCATTTTACCCTCCTTCCGGCCGGCCCTGCCCTTAAGTCTTATGTACCTCGTAAGTTTCTTCGCGGACTTGGTAACCGGATTCAAATTCGGGCCGAATTTAGTAGCAATTAATTATGGAGCCGAGGAAGTGTTCTCAGTAATACTCGACCCGTGATTTTGTAATTAATATTATTGTGAATAATTTTATGATTTACTACTAATAGGGTAGCCGTTGTGTTGTTCGCGGTTGTTGTATTGTCTTTGGAGTCGGGTGTAATTATCAGCTCTGTGTAAATTGTAGCTTGACGTATCGTTAACTGTAACGTTTAGCATGGAACTTGAGTATGATACTCAACACACCATATGCTTGACGTATGGGACCAACATTAGTTTAAGTTTTGTAATTATGAACAATAGGTACATGCGACAACAATTTGCCTGAAAGTTTTCTTGGCATGTTTAATATCCAAGAAAAACCTTAGTTGAGTAACTTTTTTAACACAATGCTTAGTGCTTGAATATTACTAGTAGCAGTGCAATATTAAATTGGCACATAGCGCTACATAAGGCAGTACCCTCGGCAGTCGACTTGGCTGTAATTAATTAACGAGCTTAGTTTAAAAGCAGGGCCGTAAGACTTGGCTCGGGTGGGGCCCGCCTCGCGGGGTGTATTCTTGCCAAGAAAGAGGGGGGGGGGGTGAAGAAATTCGGGGGAAAGTTTATCATATTTAGGCGCAAAATGGCGAATCCAGCGCTCGGATGCCGTCGAGAGATTAATATCTGGCTCTAACTCTGCGCGATGAATTTTGTTGTGAATAATGCCGATGTAACTTGCTTGTTTTATGGCGAATGTGTTTGTATGTCACGATGGGTTTGTTTTGTTTTATGTTTAGTGTAGTTTGCGGGTACGTTTAAAAATGGGTCAAGTTTTGTAAGGGCTGTTCTTTTTTTCTTTTGCAAATGCATCTTTAGAAAACTATATAAACGAAAAATGTAGGCAGGAAAAACAATCGGCTGTTCTTTTTTTCTTTTGCAAATGCATCTTTAGAAAACTATAAACGAGAGATTATGTTTATTTCGCAAGTAGGTAGGGAAAACAATCACTTTTACACGTCGTTTTTTTTAAACTAAATGTGGCCGGTTTTTCTTACTGGATTACTCTGAGAAGAAACAGCCGAAACGAACTTAGAGGTCATAGCCTCTTTTAAAGTCCAGGTATTATGTCTATTTACCATTGTTGGAGATACCTACTTTGTATCTCTAAACAGTACTGTTTAGAAACAAAAGTATGTGAGCCTGGCAATCCTTTCCAGTATTAGAAAGTGAGTTTGTTTGTTACGTCTTCACGTCTAAATGACAAAACCGATTTTGATGAATTGATTTCATGGTACAGATATAGTTGGAACCCTGGAGACGGACATAGGCTTTTTTTAAAAAAAAAGTGAGAAATGAGGGAGAGAGAAGGAAGAAAAGGGAAAACTTAGCTTTGCTATTACAATAAATAAGGCGCAATGGCAAAAACTACAGGTAGCAGGTACCTGCAAACCAGGAAAGGGGAACTGTGTTACCCCGAATTTAACGCGAGCAAAGCCGCAGGCAAAAGAAATAATATTATATTATATCATAATATTTCTAAGTAACTCTTCTTGTCTCTAGAAATAAGCCTCTGTGTACTGTAAAAACCTTGATTATATGTTAGTCTAAATATATGCGTCGACCCAAGTTGTTCGACGCATTGTAACACACACTTTCAACTTGATAATGTTGTAAAGTGAGTTATTACGTGTTAGCTTAACACACGAGTGATTTTATCTACCCAAAAGTGATGTTACAAACTTGGAAATCGGTATCGTAACACAAGTAACATATAATATGTATGGCTTTTTTTGTAAAAACTTCAAGGAACTAAGTTACGTCAAAGAATTAGCATTGCCATCCAACGTGATAATGCTGTCAGCCATCTGGCTTTGAAATGGCCGCTTTAGTAGAATCATAAAAGGATCAGTTCACACGTAACTTCTTCTTCTTTCATGTCCCTTATTTTTGAATAATATAAAAAACGGACTAATATATGTATATTTTTTTGTAAACTAGTCTATTGGCTCGACAAGGTAATCGAATCCGGGCACTCTTGTGCAGCAGTTATAGGCATAACTACACCAGCGAGGCAGTCAAACAACCTGTCAAATCTCTGCTTACCACCCGCCAATAAGCGTGATACCAAGTATATTGTTTTACACAATGGAAACTTCCTATTTCGATGGTGCGGGAAGCATACGTTAACAAGCTACATGGGTTGTTAAATTGAACATAACGTGTTGTATTAGCGATTTTAGCAGCTTTTGTAATTGGCAACACCACGAACTCTAGTGATGTGGAAAAAACCGTTAATGTTGTCGTGATTTCCAAGATATGGGTGCCACAAAAATAATTCGAACTTTTAAAATTCTGAACATAGACAAACAAGTCTATACCTAGCAACTGTTTTATAATGTTCTTTGCTTTTATTTTTTAAATTCTCGTATCAAGACTTTAGTTGCCATAGTCCTCCGAAACGGGTTGACCGATGTTTTTTAAATTTGGCATCAAGATATATTATTCATAGTCTTACTAGTCATAAAGGTATACGTACACACGACGACAGATCAACCTATACAAAACCAGTTTATGCGGATCTCTCATTGTACTTGAAATCTATGGTGTACGATCCGTTGTTGAGAGAGCAGCATAAACTGGTTTTGTATAGGTTGATGTGTCGTCGTGTGTACATTACATTAAAGAATACACATTACATTATAAATAGTATTATTTATAATGTGTATGTCAAATAAAATAGAGATATGTCAAATTAATAAAATTATAACAAATAAAAAAAACCATACTAGTAATAGAAATAAATATATAAAAAATTAAAAATAACAGTCACAATCAATAAAGGTCGAATGATTATTTATAGTCTAGAAATGCACAAGGGCTACTTTTAAACACTGAAAACATCACGGTCAACAACTAGTGACTTTTTTTATTTTTTGAATACTTTGCCCACACTAGGAATTTCTACTGTATCGTGGTTGCAATTACAAACATTTACACTCACATACATAAACAGCCTGACCCGAAACAACTATCTGCAGGTCATACAAATATTTGTTCCGTGCGGGAATCGAACCCGCGACCGACACACAGCGCAGCAGTCGATCGCTCAGCTACTGCGGCAACCGTGCCGTGCCGTGTAAGTTACTGTATAAATATAACGACAATCTAGTAAAAAGCTGTGTTAACTTCTTTCCCTATAGGGATGTGTTAAAACTCGTGTGGCAGATCAACGTTAACACGAGAAACTTGTGTTGCAAAACGCCTCGAGCAACCTACATACCGTCCCGAAAATATTTCGGTTCAAAAAAGCACCATTTATTGGGTAACAACAACATTGTTTTGTATGAAATAGTTACTTGCACCACGATATTATTGATACCTTTGTTTGAATATTTGAACTCTAAGCTTGAACTGCTTGTTATTGTTAGTGTGTTCGTACTATTGTTGTGTTCCAGTTTATTTGGAAAATTATGGTAACAGGTGTCGTAGATTATGAGTAGTCAACTTTTTACTATAGATTTAATAGAAATAATATTAATACTAGTCTAGACAGAATACTTCGATTTTCAGTAAAATTATTAGTGAAAATAATTTTAAGTACCGAAACTACTAATTGGTAAAGTTTAATGATAGCTTATAACATTACATATTAACAAAAAACGTATCCCGTAAAAGTAACCATCTTTAAATAATAAGAAAACAATAAAATGAAACAGTGAATTTGTCACGCGACTACGGCGTAGCTACGCTACGAGGTTCTACGTCGTCGTAGCAACGCCAGCGGGCGTCTACGCTTAAAATATGAAATATCTAGAGAAATTACAAGCAGGCTGGCCCCGGGCACAAACCGCGCCTACCCCGTGTTATTTTATTTTTCGCTCTCTTAAACGTAAATCGCGTTAGTATATTTTTTTATTTTATTTTCCAACCGGTTTATGAGTTTTTGTTTTATTTGAGTTCGTAGCGGTTGAATGTGTAGGAATTATATTTATTAATCATATGTACACATAAATGCGTTGGTCGAGAATTAATTACGTATGGTTGAATTAGAACAAGTGTAAAGGTCGGTTTTTTATGGGAAAATTATACTACTATTCTACATGGTTTTGTTTGAGATATGATATTGGGTATTTTTTAAGACTTTTACATTAGAGATGGTATATATTTATGTTTTCCGTAGGTCCTCATTCTCTTCTCATCATCACTCATCGGATCATTGAAACTACTTTTCTTCTTTACAACTATCTTAGAAATGCCACTATATTGCAGAGGGGCCTGCCAGGACCACCGCCGAGGGTTTAGGTTGTCCAAAAGAGATACCGCGGCTCTGGAACATAAAGGGCAAAGGAGGAACATGGCTGTGTTTTAGTCAGTAAAAGTCTGACACTCCCTCCCCGCTACGCTCAGAGCGGGGGATGTTATTTGATGACTACCCATCAGCAAAAAAAATCAGACATGGCCACTAACTTATGCAAATACCTAGTTAAAATCCAGTTGCCTTGTCGACAAGGGGTCACTGACCCACCGCGTCGACACTAGAACCTTGATGTACCTTTCAATGGCTGTGTTGTTGCCTCACACAAAACTTACACCTAAGAAGGCTTCAGTTTCAGTAGTTATTACGTATTATCCACTTATGAAGCCTTCGAACGAAGATTTTCAACAAAATAAAGGGAAAAGTTGGTGAGTTTGTGAAATTGTGATTATTCATAAGTTAACACGTCTTTGCTTTTTCGTTCATCAAGTCGGAATTATGATTTGAATATTAATAATCAGCTGCGGCCGGGACTTAATGACACGTCACACAAGTTTTAATGAAACAGGCTCTCGTCTGAGAACTTCTCGGGAGGAAATTAAGACTTTCGGAAAATGGATTTTATGTCAACCCCGTTTGTTTGAGAGTTAAGCTTGTTACTTGATTTGATTTTGTATTTAAATGTTGTTTTTTGTGTTATTCAATATACGGTATAATTCTTTGGTTCTTTGTGTGATGTCAAGCCAATTGTCAAAGAATAAAAGAACAAATCTATATAAGTGTTTTATAAGTGCCCATGTTATGTAGGCCTATGTGAAATAAAAATATTTTGATTTATATGCTTATATTTTCTACGAAATCTTCTTATTCGTAAGTACCCTGTTGACATTTATAATCGTTTTATAAATACACTAGCTATCTTGCGCGGTTTCACTCGCGTCTTTAGTTGCTGAACTGCTCCCGTGGGTAGTAGCGTGATGTTGCATAGCCTATGTTACTAACTGATAATGTAGCTTCTCATCAGTGATAAATAATATATATATAAATACATAGATATTTACTCCACTTAGATGAACAAGGAGATTGTACAATCATATGACTATTAACAGATGATACCAAAGAATATGATGTTATTGTCTGAAAACTATCAAAAATTACCAACACTACGATATGTAAGATTTCTAATATCTTTAGATATCGCGTTATTTCCGTTGCGTGTCGGACGCACGGCGCTGGAACCCGGACGAGCGGCGGACGGGAGTCGGACGAGGCCCGGACGGGTACCGGACGCGGGCGCAGGAAACCTATTACGCCCAAATGAATTCCCCGCCGTTTCCGGGCTACGACAAATCCGCCCGCCGCGCCCGTTCGCCCACACCTAAGGGCCTTTCAGGGCTGAAAAAAACATATAATAATCGTATTTGAAGTTTTATTTTATTTGACAAAATATTAATAATATGTTTTCATTTCATTGTTGTTTATTAAATGGGTAAGAGCTATACGAACAATTTTTATATTAGTGTGAGGCATTGTAATACTGTTCAATCACAGATTGTTGTAATGTTTGATTTACCAGTAAAGATTGAGGCCAAGAGTTGGCCTCCATAACTATTACCCTAAAATTATAAAATGTTAGGGTAATAGTAAGTAATTAAAAAAAAATGCGTAAAAAAACACCTACTAACAAAGTAGCTTTGTGTAGTGTAATGCTTTTTAGTATTTGAAGTTGGTTTAAAAATATAATAATACCGATTGCAAAATATTTAGTACATAATAAGATATTAAGCACTCCATAAAGGTAAGCAGCATGGATTAAAAATGATTAATTACGTAGGCACATTTATTAAGATAACCGAACGAATAACGTAATGTATTTTTATAAAAACTATTTTACATTTTAAAAACAACGGATATTGAAATCAGTACGTTATGAACCGAATGTAAAATAAAGAAATAAATAAGTAATATTTTAACTGAATGACAACCCTGAAGGGATCGCCTTTGGACTTGACGAAGCGGAATTTTAATGAAATTTCTAGAAATCATCTTTTGAATTTCACATAGTGTTCGCAATTATACTACGGGTTTAAAATTAAAGCATATTTGTACCATTCATATCATGACTGTAATAATGAGGACGCACGAGTTCGCGATTGATGGAGATAGGGAAAGAGTCAAATCAATTTTCATTTCACATAGGCATTCATGGGCAATTGGGCACTTATAAAACGTCAAGAAAAGGTGTACGGCTTGGATTAGTCGTTTCTAATGGAGAGAAACCGGTAAGAAACTCCATGGTTACTCTTTTAAAATCATTTGGTTTTATTCGGTATCATCATTTCCTATCTCCCGAGACATTCCTTATGAAAAAGTCAAATAACCTTTTGCTCGACTCAGGAATCAAACCAAGGATCGACAGTCGTGCTTGCGACCACACGACCAAAGAGGCAATCAAATAGCAATGAATAAAGATGTTTTAGATTGATTGATAGAAACAGAGGCGGACTTTAATGCCATCATGCTTAAATTCTGCACGTTTTCAACTTCCTTGAACACATATTTTAAAAACACTTTATAACCGATCCTTGCGTTAATCTACAAACATAAATAAGGGCAGGTATCGACAGCCCCAAAGCCCATTATTCTTCCGAAATAAGGCCAAGTTCACATTCAATGATCCTTCATTGTCTGAACGATCACAAATCAAAATCTTCGCACATACATTCCCTGCTCTGATTTATTTATCGCTGTTGCTAAAATATGTCCCTTTCGAACCCTATAAAGTACCTTCCAACAATTTATTTGTTCAAAACTGGTTTTTAATTGATTTACTGGCAACATTTACGTTGGTTTGTGACGCGGTTACCATGGCAACCGAGGGGAGCTTTAGACATGATATTGATATTATAAATAGGTGCGTATGTGTAGGTATGGCTGAGGGATTGTTTTCAGTAAAAAGGTTCGCTGTTATGTATTTGTTATGTTTATGAATGTTTACTGGTGTGTTCTGGGTTTTATTTTGATCAACTCACGTAGTAATTTTAGTAAAGATGTTTATTTTTATATTTATTACAAAAGTAATTTAGTTTATCATGTTCGTGTAAAACCGTTTATATGTTTAATCTTATTTAATAATATTATGATAAATGCGAAATTTTGTGAGGATGTATGGATGTTTCTTACTCTTTCACGCAAAAATTACTCAACAGAGTTTGATAAAGATTCTCACACAGATAGTGTATAACCTAGGTTAATATATAGGCTATTTAATAAATTTCGACGGTCACGCGCCCAAAACCGCGGACAACTGTGCTCTATAAAAATCTCCATGTAATTATATACAGTAAGTACTATAAAAGTGTAAGTATTATAAACTCCATTTGCAACAACATTAGGAAGAAAATACCTACCCAATAAAACTTAATACACAAAACATTCAAAAGCTACCATTCAGTAACCGTCCTCACAACAGAAATCAATTTAAGAAATGCAAAATCACATTCAACGCCATTCGAAATCCGATATTTTAACATAAATAGAATATCAATAAAAACCAAGTTAATCGGAAAACTTCAAATGCAAGAAAGCTATTGAAGGATCGACAGGTGACATAGAAATAAATAGCTAATGCTTATAATCCAGGAGAGCGACACTTTGTAATTTGTTTTCTATCGCCTCCGAGTGAAAATATCAAATGAGTGGATACGGCGGCCGCGATTGGATCGAACCTTTTCATGCGGGCAAATTGGTTTTCTTTTTTGACCAACGCTACCTCGCCTGACGAGGTGGCGGATTTTGTTGGGTTCCGTGGCTGAATGTGAAGGTTTAGTAAAGAGTTTTAGTTGATAATTGTTGATATTAGAGAATCTGTTTTGGTTGAATAGTGATCTACTAATCCTACTATGTCCTACTAATATTATAAATGCGAAAGTTTGTGACTATGGATGTATGTTTGACCCTCTTTCAAGAAAAAACTACTGAACGGATCTTGATGAAATTCGGCACAGAGGTAGATAGTCAGGAATAACATATAGAATACTATTTTTTATCATCACGCGGGCGAAACCACGGGCGCCAGCTAGTAATTTTATAAATGCGAATGTTTGTGAGGATGTATGGATGTTTGATCCTTTTTTACGAAAAACCTACTGAACGGATCTTGATGAAATTTAGCACAGAGGTAGATTATAGTCTGGAATAACACATAGGATACGTTTTTTTTCGATCATCACGCGGGCGAAGCGGCGGGTGCCAGCTAGTAAAAAATATATTTATTTTATAAACCATCAAATAATTATACAGATCTTATAAATATATGAGACTGAGAGAGCTTCATGACTTGTTTGACTGAAACTATGGCGCTCTAAGTTAATGTTACGAATAAATTAAATGACTGTTGAATTTTCTTATTAAAGTACGTAATATAAAAACAGTGGTCCGCCAGTATTGGGAGCAGGGTCCAAGCTAGCGGTGGTTAGGGCTCCAGAGACACTAACCTCCTCACCAGTATCAAGGAGTATTGCCTTCTTAATCAGGCCCTTGATCCAACCACTTAAGGAGAGCTTCAAGAGATGGTCGTCGAAGCTCTTGGCCATCAGGTTATTGGCTACTATCGGCACAATCCACGTATCGCTATTATTACTAGTGACCCGTCCCGGATCAAAAACAATCCTATATCAAGCTCAAATCAATCACACATATACCCAAAATGTCATAGAAACCGGTTGGGTGGTTTCGGAGATTAGCATGTACGAACATAGTGATACGCGGCTCTTTTATATATTAAGATTAGTGGCTGATATAACAATTTTACTCCTTAATCCTTCAGTGATTACTGGCGTAATGTTTGCATAGAAGATGTTGTTCATTCACACACACACACGCACACAAACACCACATGACCACATTTTTATGTTAACTAACTTAAGCAAGACATTTAAGGAATCCTGAAACTTGAAGATACATACACTGCTAATCATAAAACAAACCTCATCATGGATAACTACAAATTCGCTTATAAGACAGCACAACCTTTCACCAGACAAGCAGAAAAATCCCAGAATAAAGACTCGTCAAATGTTCTTATTACTTAAAAAAGTGAAACACTCACGGAACCCCGCCGTACACAGCGGCGCACTTTTTCATTTCATATTTCCTCTCCACACCGCTCCCTCGTTTTATGGGTCATGCGACTATGTGCGACTATTTTTAATGGACCTGTGCACAGTTTTCATTTTTCCCAGTGATAAATTGACTCCATGCCCACGATGGATGGTCATCTTTTCGAGGCTGAAGCGCTCGTATATTCATTCTTGTTCGTTTTAAATTTTATTTCGTGTTTACTAGTTGCGGTTTCGTGTTTCGCCTTTGTATGGAAAACTGATTTTGGTTGGTAATTATGTTGTTGTCATTATTAACATCTAGTTTGTCTTTGAACTAGCTGGCGTCCGCGGCTTTGCCCGCGTGATGATCGAAATAAAAGTATCCTATGTGTAATTTCAGACCATAATCTACCTCACGTGAGTGAAACCGCGGGGCGCAGCTAGTAAATAATAAACCATTAATTTTAGGTGACATACACGCATATAGACCTTAACCTAAGTAAAACCGCGGACTGCCTAAGATGGCGGACAAGTTATTTTCATGCAGTCCCATAATATAGGTATCAAATGAAAAGATTCGCGGAGAAACATACAATGGCTATTAAATGAAAAAAAACATAAATTGATGAATAAGATGATGTGATGTGTGAAAACCCCTAGATAAATACCTTAACCTAAGTATACAATTGTATTAGGAAATAATACTTAAAACTATGTTAGAGACAATTCACAAACACGATATTTTGTGCGTTCCTGTGGAATGTGTCAGCCATCATTGTAATCTTACTATGAAGATCCTTGCGTCTCTTCTGTCTTCTTATATATAAATACATATATAGATATATATATATATGTATTTTTTGGCTTAACAAAAAATACGGAACCCTCATCATCATATACACTTCTTGCGGCCTCCTGTATATCTGTAACTGCAATCCGTATGCGCGGGCGCTTCCTTCCGATCTATTAGTTCAGCGAAGTGATTGGACGCCGCGCCACTCGCGACGTGACCCGACTGCCACTGTGAGCTACTAATGTGGGTTGAAACGTGCTGGTGGAGGCTAGGGACCCACGTAACCTCCAATAGCGTTGGGTTTTAGGTTAAATGTAAGGAGTTGGGATCAAATACTTTCTTGAGTGAGTGGTAGATAATTTAGAATCGCCGTGATAATCACGGTTTTCGACGTGCTTACCTATCTACATGGATGTCATTTAGACATCCATGTAGATCTTTGAAGCTAGAACATAAGATTTTATTTTTAACTAGGTTTTGCCTGTGGCTTCAACCGAGTGGACGTCGTTTATCCCAAAAGAACATAGTACCGAGTTTAAAAGGCTTATGTGTTCATTCATGTGTGAGATATTTTATCAAAATCAGTTCAGTAGTTTTGGGTGACATTGGCATCCATAATGTATACTCACTAACTTACGCAGGTTCAGAAAAAATACTAACATATTTTTACACGAGTATTCCATGAAAAACTTTACCAATTCCTTTCAAAACAACCTTAATGTCAATATTAAAATAAAATACAGCCACTTTTATTTAACTTTTCCTCCTATAAATGAACACAATCCAATTTCAGCACAGAACAGTGCCAAGTAACACTGACAACTTGCTGGCAACTCTAATAAATATTTAATCCTGGCAAAGAACGTCTCGAAACTTAGCATCGGGGGCGGCGAACAAACTTCGGAGGCGACAACTAAAGTAAATTAATACCTGACATAAATTTGCCATAACTGTGCCGAGTTTGCGCTGTAGGCTGGCTCAAGACACGTACAAACGACGTACAAATCGTGAAGCCGGATGCGAGCTGGCTAATGGCGACATAAAGCAGCGGGACGCACTACCCGGGTCCCGGCTATCTAGAGGGTGCGCAGTACTTGTGATTATCTGTTGGACGATCCTTGTAAGATAGTTGACAATTGGTATCGATTTGGGGTTGTTTCTTCACCTTTCTTTTAGATTCCAAGTATCATTTAGTTGTAATTCGGTATCACAACGGTGCCTGGGACTTCTCTGCTCAAATTACTTGTTATAGGGGTGATAAAATCGTTTTTTTATTCTTAGTCAGTTTTTAGTCACAAAAACAAAATCGTTCAAAGTGTTTTGACTCATACTTAGGTACCGCAGTTGTAGAAAAATAATGTTGAGTTTTCACCTACGTCTTTTCTGTTTAGGTAACCAGGAAGTTTCTTTAGATCACTTTTTGTAACACTAAGATGCGACATAACCAGCCGGGGTAACGGGTTGTTCGAAAGAGAAACCACGGCCCCGGAACATAAAAGGCAAAAGAAGGAACATGGGTGGGTTTCAGTCAGTACAACTCTGAGACTCCCCCTACTCCGCCCAGAGTGGGGAAAGTTATTTGATGATAAGCCATCCACCCATCCGCTAAAAAAACAATGATGCCACGCAAGAAAATTGCGTCATCGAACTTGACGCAATTTTATTTCGAGTCTCAGACAAGGGATGTTTCGCTCCACCAGACAGGGGGTTATTAGCTAAATAAATTTGCTCACCCAATATGCTCGGTAACTCGATTTAATGGCGATAGAATTGATTCATTCAATTACGAGGAATTTTTAGTGCCCCATGGTGTGGGATAACTTTGTTTTAGGGGAGTTGCATGGAGGGATAGTTTTCTCACGTAAATTGTATGCTTATTGATTTGAGTAGGTATTTACTTTTATTTCGTTCGGAAACGGGTCTTTTTATTGTTCTGTTTTAAAGCTGTGATTTGATTTTAGAATATGTTTGAACGTTCTTGAAAATATGAAATATAATGCTGGAATAAAATGACATTAGTAAATGATGACACTAGTTTTTCCTATATACCGCAACATAGTAAACATACTCAAAAACCGGAAAATAGTAGTACACACAAGTAATTTTTATATGTTCCAATTCAATCTTACAATCAAGCGGCTTCTCGTCACCCATATTTCGTGCATACGCAAGACCTCCATAAGACTAAAACCTAACAGCCACCGCGTCCTAAACATGACATGGATTTATGTGACGTCACCGTCCACCCCCATTAGTATTACTAATGCTCCCATTACCGGCGGGGAGCGGGGAGCAGGACGGGGGGGGGGGAGGCTTCCCACGGCATCTGCCGCTTGTTTTAGCTAATTTATGGCCTGACGACAAGGCCCAGCTACCCAGAAAGGTGGATAAACATGGAATTTGTGTGCTGGATGTGGTACTACAGTGATATGACGTGCTTAAACAGGTCAGATGTTGATTGATTCCAATTTATTAAATTTTGTACAGTATTTCATTTGAACTGTGACGGCACGGTTAGCGTAGTGGTTGAGCGATTGACTGCTGCGCTGCGTGTCGCGGGTTCGATGCCCGCACGGAACAAATATTTGTATGACCCTACAGGTAGTTGTTTCGGGTCTGGCTGTTTGTGTATGTAAATTTAAATATTTGTAAACGCACCCACGATACAGGAGGAATTCCCAGAGTGGGGCGACGTTTTTTTTTTTTTTTAAAAACTGAAATCTTTGGCTCAATTGGTAAAACTGTAATCATTCCTGAAACGGTCCTTAGGAAGTCACGATCCGGAGTTTTCTTTTTAAAACATTACGCTTGTGATTGCCGTAGGAACAGGCAGAGTTGTATTTAAAGGATAACTTTATTTTTCCAGTTATTTTAAGTTCTATGCAATAGGTAATAAGGCAGCACATGGCTAAATATTAACTGCCACTCGGGTCGATCTTAAGGTTATACCACGCTAGCCTAGGTTGGTCCTTGAATGGGAGATCACCTATTACATATC
This sequence comes from Ochropleura plecta, assembly GCA_905475445.1. Taxonomy (NCBI): domain Eukaryota; kingdom Metazoa; phylum Arthropoda; class Insecta; order Lepidoptera; family Noctuidae; genus Ochropleura; species Ochropleura plecta. Next base: position 15,517,940 of record FR997727.1, on the reverse strand, counting down.
GAGTTTCCTCCGTGCCTCGGAAAGCACTTTAAGCCAATGCTCATCTGTAGATCTTTGACAGTTGTTACAGGTAGTCAGCGGTTCGAAAGTCCGACAACCAGTTTTACTACAAATTACAGGGTTGTGGAGGCATTCGTTCCATGTAAAATACAGCTGAATCCGTTAAGACTGAAAGCGGACCTCAACATATTTGGTAAAAGGCAAGGCAGATGATGTAAAAGGCAGCAAGGGGGACGGGGCACAAATCGAACTCCTCTAACAACACCTTCTGAGTGCCACATCCAGTAAGCATAGATCTAGTGAACGCAAGACTTGGCACTTCCGCACATATCTGCGTTGCGTGTCGCGAGTGAAATATGGAGCGCCAGCTTTCTGATATATCTGTGTATTTGCTACATCGGATGTCCCTGGCTGGAATGCGCTGTTTATTGACAGTCTATCGTTATAGCAATAAGAGTCAAGCAAGCAAGTTCCAAAAGGCTATCCATTGGTAATATCAGACGATTAATTTATTATGTTAACTAGAAATAAACCAAAATAGTACACATAACTGGTATTGAACTTGGCCTTTTCTAAAGAAAGTTCTTAGAAGTGCATTTTGACCCACTTCTCGATTTTCGTTTGAGCAAAATTTTGCTTACACGATTAGTTTGCTGTGTTGTTGTAGCTATGTGATGTCATTTAAAATCTAATATTAAGACTCTTACAGCTGAAAAAAGTCGGTGAATGTAAGGAGTTACTGAAAAGAATTGGGAAATAAAAGGACATCAGGACATCACTATTATAATATTGATAAATTGATAATAATAGCAAAGCGCTGACAATATTCTTATTATGGACATGCTGTAAAACGTTGTATATTCAAGATCGCAAACTATTTGCTGTATATTCCAACAAGTATCAACTTCAACATGACATAAATAAAAAAAAAACACCATACAATATTGTTCACTAACATTTTCGTAAGAACATCCCATACATTGTCAAACAACTTTACCATTACAGCAATCCAGGCACGCACTTGGGCATTTTATTTTTCAATTACAATTGTTAACGGCATAATCAGGAGATATCGCACAATCGCTGTGGGCTCGGCTAATCCAGATTTATTCGAACAGGGCCGGATTAAGGTGGCGTGAATTACACGTTTATAGGCCATAAAGAGTGATCCGGTGGCGTGCAGTACCTGTCGCGGTTAGATATAGTTATGATGTGCACTCGGCTGAGGATACAGGCTGTAGCTTTTTTATTTAGGGTGTTTATTTTATCAATGCAGTGTGTTATGAGTAAATAAATGATAACTGCTTATAACATGATGATATAGTTTATGAATTGAAAGGCTAAAGCTAAAGTAGAGTATTGTCAATAAATATTAAGATTTTTGTAGATGTATTAAATAAGACGGTTAATTGACACATATATATTTAAAATTATTTGGATCGCCAGTATTTCCATTGTTATAAATAGATATAAGAAATAGGTACCTTATTAAATCAAAATAATAAAACAGGCCATAAAACTTCAACGTAAATATTACAAAACTAAGTAGTTTGGATCGACTTAAACAAAGATGTTGTCAAAGTTATTGCGCAATAGGATAAACATGGGGTTTTTGTTCCCGAAGTCTTTATTTTTAGCCCTATTTCAGTTTGAAAATAATATTACGATGAATGACGCAGGATGAAGTAATAGGAAAAGTTCCGAAAACGTGAAATGATTATTAAGTTATAAGAAATACGTAACATTTAATTTTGGTATGACGTCATACTTCAGCTGTGTATTACTGAGAATTTGGCCTGGCCTTAAAATAATACGCTTTTCTTTTTATGTAAGTTGGGCCACTCTTCTATTCTATTCTAAAGTAGATTTTGTTTGGTTTTAGTCAACTTGGCATATTTTTAGAGTCAGACTTTTACTGACAATACATCCATGGCCTTCTTTTACCCTTTGTGTTCCGGAGCCGCGGTATCTCTTTCGAACCAATTAGCAAATTTTAACATATCTGTGATTTTCATAACAGATATGCATGCATTGCCGCGTCTATATTTATATTTTGTTTAGTTAGTAACAACCTTTCAGGACTGTTTAATTTACTCAAGACATTTATCAAAATGGTATAAATTTTACTAGTACAGCACCCTGTATAAAATGGCGACGGTAGTTAGCGGTGGCGTGCGCGCGTCTTGTTGCGCGCGAGTTATGTCCGTCGCCCACGCAGCGCGTGCGCTGGGCGCCTCGCTGCGCTGCGCCCGCGCACCCAACCGCCCGGCCGCGCGCCGGTCGGCCGCTCCCGTGGGTGAACGCATTCAATATCTACGTGTAAAGTGCCCATTAATTAAGTGTCAAACGATTAGAATCCACTGCGTAGTGCAAGGAATTGAGGATTATTATTTGTATTGTAATACGATATTTTAGTTATTCCGATTTGTAGACTGGATCTTGTTTGACAGGTGGAAGTTTTTGTTGTGTGTGGGTAGGATTGAGAACGATTAGTAGTCAAAGCAAAATGTCTAGTTGTAAGCGGATTATTTTGTAAACATCAATCGATGATTCATATTACAATGTAGAGATTTCAAAGTGTAGCGAACAGAACTTTCTGATTGAAGCGTTAAATTTATACAAAGTGCAAAGTGAAAGTATATAGAGTATTTCTTAACTTACACTGTCACTTAAGGAATATTTTCCGTAATTTCCAATTATTGTGAGCTCTCGATATTTCGACGTTGCTGCCAAAACCATGATATCTAGATGACTAGTGGTAAAAATATTAGGTACAGAAAAATCTACCTACCCTCTTTCTTAGTCTTTTGTTACGCACACTGTTGGTACTCGATAAAAAGACCGATTGTTCGTAAGTGACAGTATTAGTTGAGTTTGTTTAGAAAGCTCATTCAAATACAGTTGTCTATGGCAAATATTCCTTGCATTACACAACAGAATTTGAATGGGGTTTACGCATTGGGGATGTAGGCAATGATATATCTCCCATATTAGGTCAAAAGAAGAGATAGATAAATTTTAAAATCAGACGGTTAAGTTACTTTGTAAAAATTGGTTTATGAGATCAAAAAGATGTCGACAAAATAAATGTGTTTCCAAAATAGTAATAAAAATCACAAAACTGAAAATAAACACTAAATCATCCAACAGTTGTGGAAAAATTTAATAACAACCTACCCTCAACTATAAATAATGTTCCGTAAGCAATCTGGCTTGCAAATAAACCACTCTTTAAGTGGGGGCTAAAACGCACTCGGATGTTCTAATGTCGTCGCCATTTTGGTTCGTAGGTACTCTTGTAGGGATTTGCGGGGGTACTTACCAAGGGGTAGGTTAGACCAAAATGTAAATAGGAAGACAGTAATCGTAAAATAATTAGAATTTTCTTCAGAAGTGCAGGGTTATTAGTCAGGGCTTTGTCTTTGAAAGATGATATGGAGTCTTTAAACAATTATTATTTGATTACGGTTATCCAAATATAGACTTCCTCAAAGTTATAGGAATAGAAAAATATGTTTATTTGTCTAAAATAGCCTATTACTTAAACAAGGTTTTTGAAGAAGATTTTATTTCCATATCTCCGTGCAGCATCCGTGGGAGGGTGGCCAAGTAGCACGATTCTCCGAGCATTGAGGAAAAATAAAGAAGCAAAAATGACAAGACGTTATTTGCATCCCGCTAATGGCCGCTGCTGTCGTAATGCGGGGGTAGATGAACAAATATTGCTTTATCCAGACGAGCCACAATTTATTCCAAACTCGCTTTATGCGCCATTCCAACGCCAGAAGTCAGGAGGGAAGTCGAAAAATGGTGGCATTTGGATTTTAAGTGATTCGCAAATCATTCCGCTTAATCAAATGACCTTATTTGTTTGTTGGTTGTCCTTGTTTTTATCTTATTTAACCTATTTAGGTGTTTTCGTCGTCAGTACCGATTTATAAAAGGATGTTTTGGAAGGCACTGCAACAAAATGTCGTAACGTATACATCGGGCTCTTATCGCCGAGGCCAAGGGGAGAGAGGTCACGAAAATGGCCTTATCTAAATAGCGTGACCGCGCGATACCCGCTCCTCACCTGCTGACTTTATGCCTTTCCCGGGGAAGTGTGGCGCCGCATACAAACGAGCTCAACCCTCGCCTTCGACCATCCAAATGTCGTAAACTTTTGACGTGTTAACACGTTACGATTTCACATGAAAAAAACGTTGGAAGCGTTGCACTCTAGTTTGAATTATTACGAAAAATGCAAATTAAAATAACTCTCAAATCCCAACTCAACCGTGTCGGAGCTTAATCCGCGAAGTGACAACGGCATTCTGACGAGGCGCCGGAGCTGGGAATTATTAAAACGAACGCCAACTTTTTCACTAAGCCCGTCGCAAAGCCGTTTCAATTGCGCTGCGCTGAAGATAATTCCAACTGACGTCATCTTTTTTTCAAATTCTCAACTCGGCTACGTTCTGTGTGCAGCAATTATAACATTTCCACCGACTGGGAAAACAGAAACACGTGGGAGAGAGCGCGTCGAATCGCGCCGTTCGTAATTTAAATTTAGATGGAAATTTAATGATGCATTCACAAAGGGCGCTCGTAAAGTCGGTTGCGAGATATTTTTTACGAGGATCTCGCGAACTATTGCGCGCTTAACGACTCCGAAGCAAGATCGCCCTCCGCTTTAATGAGCGCCCGATAAACGTGTTAACTGCCACGACCTTATTTTTATGCCGATGTAAATTTGCTGAAAAACGTATTCATTACAGCGATTGCGGGCTAACGGCAACATTATGTCGTATTAAATTTTGCAACGAAGCGTTGTCCTAGAACTTGGTCTAGGTATGTGAAATAATAGTTACGGCGAACGTCAGAGGTAGGCTAAGGTAGCGCTGGCTATGTTTAATATATGAGGGCAGGCGACGCAGCGTTGGTAAACACGGCCCAACCTTCGCTCATGTTGCCCACTGTTTGCTCACCGTTCTAGTCTCAAGAGAAAATATGTTTGCTTTGCATACCTAACCATAGCTTGCTCAGAGGCAGAGCGTGCCTGTTTTCCTTGACATGTTTTCTCCGAGGCTCTACAAATAGCCGGCTAAAAAGTTTCTACAATGTTCGCTGCTTGCAATGGCGTATTTATATTTTTACAGTCAATTGTTTTGATTTTGTGTGCTTCTTTATTTAATCGTGTCATGGCTATAGTGTTTGGTCATCCAATAAAACGTTCGGAAAATTTATCAGCATCTAGACGAATTGTCTCTGACTGAATGTATCCATTTGACCAATAATAGAATAGAATAGAATAGAATAGAATATACTTTATTGCACACCAAAAATTGAAAAAACAAACTGTTTTATAAAAAAGTGCTAAATCTATGGTTACAATGGCGGTCTTATCGCTAATAGCGATATCTTCCAGACAACCTTTGGATGGACTTTACGAATATAAAAATACAACGGGGGTAGTCAATGGTGTACCTACTGCTAATACTACACAAATAATTAAAATAAAGTTACTTATTCAAAATATATAAATACATAAATAAATACATATAATCTATTTATTTAACATGTGTTTTATAATATTAAACGGTTGACAAATAGGTGTCTAACATTTATTCAGAAAAAAAATAAAAATCAAAGGGTAAAATAATGATTTGCAACTGAAGTTTTAAAAGCAACGAGTGACTGAGCTTGTCTTACTGACAACGGCAATTCGTTCCACAAACGGACAGCCTGAACCGTGAATGACTGGTCATAAAATTTTGTGGAATGTTCAGGCATCAAAAGCTTTAAATTCTCCGATGATCTCAAATGTCTACTATGTGTGTCATGAAGGAACTTGAAACGTTCTTTGAGATAAGAGGGTGTTGTTGGATTAAAAAGAATACTGTAAAGTAATGATAAAATGTGAGCATTCCGGCGAAGACGGATAGGCAACCACTTGAGCTTAACGCGAAACACTGAAACATGATCATATTTACGCAAACCAAATATGAATCTAATACAAAAATTTTGGAGTCGCTCAAGCTTTTCCAGTTGCACTACAGTGAGATCTGGATAACAGGTATCAGCATAATCGAGGATTGGGAGAAGAAGGGATTGGGCGAGCGCAGTTTTAGTGGCAGTTGGGAGGAAATTACGAAGTCTGCGTAAAGACCCTGCCGATGCAAACAGTTTTCGGCTCACTTCTTGCAACTGAGGACCCCAGGATAAGTCTTTGTCAATAAAAATACCCAGGTCTTTAACTGAGTTGCTGTAAGGAATTATAGCACCATCAAAGACAATCTGAGGCAGCTTCGCCCAATCAATTTTAGAACGCAGCCTAGGGCTGCCGACAACAATGACCTGAGTCTTCGTAGGGTTAACCTTCAGACCATGAGCCTGACTCCATCCAGAAATACGCTCCAAATCCCTATTCACCAAATTCACCGCTTCAGACAGTTCATCTACGGGAGCCTGTGAGTAAATCTGTAAATCATCAGCATAAAGGTGGTAGGCTGAAAGAAGTTCATTAGAAATTGAATTAATAAATATTGCGAAAAGAAGAGGAGAAAGAACGCCCCCCTGTGGAACACCGGCAGAGGTATTGCACCAAGAAGATGACGAATCTTCAATGCGAACACGCTGCCGGCGGTCACAGAGGTAGCTACGAAACCAATCAATAGCCGTTGGAGATATGTTAAGAGAACAGAGTATACCGAGCAAAACATCAAAATCTACCGTGTTAAAAGCATTACTGAAATCTAATAAGGAAAGAACAGTCAGATTCCCATTTTCCATACCGAATCTAATATCGTCCGTAATACTAATAAGAGCTGTGGTAGTGCTATGACCTGGACGAAACCCAGATTGGTAACAATTAAGGAGAGTGTTTTTACAAAGGAATGTACTGAGCTGATTATGGATAAGGCGTTCTAGGACTTTAGATAGGAACGGTAATATGGAATAATCTTCTTTACTATTCCTTATCCATAGTAAAATATTCTATGCAATCAATAATAAGAACCAGAGCTGTTGTTTGTTGAAGTGCTGAGCTCCTGAGGCTACTCCTCTCGCCGCACAACTCCACTTAACAAACGTATAAATAATATTCAAGGCGAGGGAACATATTCGAGGGTACGGAGTAGAGGGTAGTTTGACGGCGTAACGAATCGAAAAACCAAATCATCGAGTGGCACCCCTACTGTACACCGCTACATGATAGTTTACAACTGGTGGCATGGAGTCGATTTTGTTTGTATATTTTTTGTTTGTTTGATGGTTTCTATTATTATATTTTTTCCTCTTGTTTTATATGTTGACGCCTTGGTCTTTAATTTTTCTTACGAACATAGTTAGCTATTACACGTTAAGATACTTACCGGGATTATTGACAAAGGTTTCAAAGTGTTGAAGATTCGGTATTCAAAAAAAGTTTAAATAAAAAAGATGTCTCTAATCAAAATAGTTATAAATTAGTTTCAATGAAATAGCACTTCAGTTACTCTACGCCTTTCGTTAGCATTAAATCTTTAGGGCTGCCCCTCAGCGGTCTGTCGAGTGTACTTGTCGGACTTTTTTTATATTTTAATTTTAATTTCATATCGGGTGCTAATGGCGGGGCCACAGCCCTGCGTAGCGAATCGCACAGAGCCGAATGTATTCATAGCGTAATAAAACTTAATGTACCGAGTGAACTAATATTGTCTTATTCAATATTTAATTTTCAAAAATGAATCTGACCAATTTTTGCGATTCATAAATTTTATTAAAGTGTTTGATGTTGAGGAGGGAAAGGAGATGTATTGATATTTTCGTAAAGGGGTTTTAATGTTTTGAATATTTAGATTTATTTTATTATATTGGAAGTCAGTATGACGATAACAGTCTTGTAATTATTTTGTAGGGAAGTGATTATAACTGAATTAGAAAGGGAAATTATGATATTTTTATAGCAAAAACGGGATGTCTGCTCAAGTTACTAGATTTCAAGTAATTTTGACGTAAAACCATGTTAACGCAATCTTAATTAAATATTGTGAGTGATCGCAGTGCTCGTCAACTTGATCACTTTATTTGATAATGTAAGCTTGTCGTTGATCCGCGTTCACATACGTGTCGTAATAACCTTAAGCCGTCACCCCTCGTGTACTGTACAAACAGCGGCGAAGTCAAATCAGCGCCAAGTTAATCCGTTTAGGTGCGCGAACCCACTTGATTAAGTTTAATTTATTTTAAAAATCAGCGCGAGCGAGCCGCCTCCGGCGCTGCGTCCCTCCGAAATACATTATTCAGTGTTTTAGAATAATTTTCAAATTCGATTACATAGGGCCGACCCTCGGTAAGTGGGTGGGCCGGGCGGCAGCGCGGCGGGTGTATTTAGCCAACACGGGGGTCTCGCCGCGTGCGATTCTGATTTGAATATGCGACGCACGTGGCTTCCCCCTCCCGCACCCCCGGGACCGCGCCGATCATATTTCAAACGTCACCGTCGATGTCTCACTCAGATACTATCGGCCGATAAACGACGAGATACCACCGGCAAGGGTGGAAATAGTTCGCCGCCCGCCGACCTCCAGCTATTTTTTACCCCGCGATTATCGCCTGCAGTTGACACCTAAATATTACTTTTCGCTCAGCGCATTCGTAAAACCCTATGTTCGCTATACAGGCATTTTGCGGTTAGGTGACGCAGCCAGCGAAAGCACTTGAAGTTTATTGGCATGACATATTTCGTAGAGAATTTTCCGCGTATTATAATAATCACAGTGTGAGCCGTGATGGAAAACATTTTGCGAAGGCAAATTTGCACATAATATTTTCATACGATGATCACAACGGAAGCCACTTTAGTGGGTACGAAAAAGCTTGACAAGCTGATAGGAAAAACGCAAAAGGGTTTTGTACCGCTTTTAAAGTTTTATTGAGAATGATGCTGATGTAAACTATAAACAAATAAAGAAATGCTTTTAGTTCTCAGGCTGCGATAGTGGCGTAGTGGCACATAATCGGTGGGAGTGTTCGCACGCGCGTGGCGGGCGGCGCGGGCGCATGCCGCGGCGCGGGCGGCTGCCGGCACGCGCCACTCCATTACCGCGACACCACTGACGCTGATGGTGTCACAGCCAAAATTGCAGATACGAATACGAATTCTATTCCGAGATTTCTGCCTACACTTGTGTGTTTGTAGCACAATTCAGAAAGGTTTATAGTTTATAGGTAATGTAAGACTCCTAATAAAAGAAAAACTTGGGCTTTAAACCTTAAGCTACCGCGAGACTAATATAATGATTCTTATGTAAATAACGACAAAATTTGTTAACGTTACTTAATTCCACTTCATTTCATATAAATTAATCCAAAAGTATAGGTAGAAACTAAATATTATAAACCGGTGCAATAGAGTGACATATCTCTGAACAATGTTTATCTTTGCCTACCCACCACAGAAGCATTTATGGGACTGCAATGTAAGAGTACAAGCAAATGGGCGCATAATCCGCTACTTGTATCGCAAATCGAGATATGGACGAATTAATTTTGGTCGCATGCCGTTGTAATTGAAAACGAAGACTTTGACAGATGTAAATACTAGATTAAAGCAAGCTGGCTTTTTGTGCTTTAGATGGCTGATAGAAAATTCTAGAAAGCTTTAGAAATTGAAAAGGAAATTTAGTACGGTAAAATTATGAAGTGTGTGAAAGATGATGGAAAGGTTATTTTATACGGCAATGAATATTTTTTCCCACTGATATCTTGAAAACCGGCTAAGAGCGAGTCAGACGCCCGTACCGAGGGTTCCGTACAAATTATCGACATAAACAGCCATATCTTTTGACTGCGTAGACTTAGAGGGTTGATTTTCACAGCTCAAGGAACTAGAGAGTTGAGTATATGGTTTTTATTTCTACTCGACACTTCCACGCGTTCCTGAGATAAGTTAAGCGTCTTGGCTGACAGATGGACAACAAAGTGATCCAATAAGGGTTACGTTTTTTCCTTCTGAGACGAACCCCTTAAAAAAAATAATAATTATATTATCTATCGTCACTGACAGGACTATTGTCGCCAATAAGCCTGATATTGTGGTGATAGATCGATTGGAGCGTCGTGCAATGATTGTTAATATAACGATTCCGCACGACTAGAACCTCGTGAAGGCAGAGAAAGATAAACAATTCAAGTATCTAGATCTGGCTCGCGAGGTTGTCGACATGTGGCACGTAAATACAGCAATCATTGTGCCGATAGTCGTGTCGGCCAATGGCTTAATAGCTAATAGCCTTGACCAACATCTGAGGAGGCTATCGCTTGGCAGCTGGATCAAGGGCTTGATTCAGAAAGCAGTACTTCTGGACACGGCCCGTATTGTTAGGAGGTTCCTCTTGTTGTAACATCACTATTTTAGTATGTTACTAATATGGTCTTCACTAGTAAATGTATTATCTGTGGTCTGCGGCACTCTGCCACACTTCATGTCATGATGTAGACTCATAAACATGTCCTGTGTCTCCTGTGTGTGTACTACCAATAAACCTGTATCTTACCCAACGGACTATCATTCATAAACATCCAACATAACATGGTGTCAGAAGTGGTTTAAGAAGAATCATTCAAGAAAAAGTCGAGGTCGTCGTAGAAAATGCCGGACCAAGCGGACGTCAGCCATGATGGTGAGACAAATTTTCAAACACGTGTGAAGCAATTAAATATTTCGTCAGATACCACGAACAATAACGCTGAAACGTGGAAAAGATGGTGGCAACAACTTGAGTTATATTTGTTAGCCACAGGTCTAGATAAGTCAAGCGAGAAACGGAAAATCGCAATTCTCTTACATTGCATTGGAGAACGAGGTCTCAATATATTTAACTCATTTAACCTAAAAATAGACAAGAGCACGCTTGACGAAGTCAAATCGAAATTTGACAGATTCTTCGAGCCAAGAAGAAACGTGACCATGTGCAGGTATCTATTCTTCACACGCAGGCAGGAGAAATCCGAAAGCATCGACGAGTTCCTCACGGATTTGGAGAATAGAAGCAGAGAATGTGAGTTTGGCACGCTCAGGGAATCGCTCATCAAAGATATTTTCATTGCAAACCTCAATTTGGACTTGTCACATGTGCGTCAAAGGTTACTGCAAGAACATGACTTAACATATCAGAGAATGCAAGAGCTAGCGAGGACGCTCATCGTCGCACAGCAGGATGCTGAGAAAATAGTCAAAGGAAGCAGCATCGCCAGTCAACGAACGTCAGAAAACGTCATGCATCTCAGTCGGAGGAGCCGTAGTCGAGGAGATCGTCGACAGCGAGCTTCCAGTCGCAAGTCAGCTTCAAGCAGTCGCAAGCCAGCTTCAGGCAGTCGCGAGTCACCTTCAGCTTCAGGCAGCTTGAAGACATGTAGCCGCTGTGGGCAGTCTCATCGCTACAAGTGTCCAGCTCAAGGAGTTCAATGCAGGTCATGTAAATCTTACAATCATTTTGCTAAATTTTGTCACAAAAATAAAAAAGTCAGTCAGTTGCAATCGTTTAATTCAGATAATGGTAGTCAAGATTATTTCGTTGGTATGCTGAATAGTCAAAGTCATAATGGTCACAGTCATAATAGTCAGTCTCACAGTCAGTCACTCAGTCAGAGACACAATCAGTCACAAACACACAGTATGACATCACATCCCTATGAGGAGAACAGTGACACGTCGGATAGATTTTTTATCCAGTCAAATAGTCAGGGTCCCAATTCATATCACATGTATGAAAACAATTACATGTCGGATAGATTTATTATCCAGTCAAATAGTCAGAGTCCCAATTCATATCACATGTATGAAAACAATTACATGTCGGATAGATTTTTTATCCAGTCAAATAGTCAGAGTCCCAATTCATATCACATGTATGAAAAAAATGTCATGTCTGAGAGATCCAATGTCCAGTCAAATAGTCAAAAGAAAAAATGTCAGAGTCCCAATGATGAAATCAGTCACATGTCTGAGGGATTTCACAATAAGGCACAGTCGTCCAGTCTGTCACACAAAGGATCATCAGTCGTCAATACTTTGAATCACTCAAAGCAGTCGTGGGAAATTAGCTTATTGGTAGGACATACAAAAGTTGAATGCATCATAGACTCAGGAGCAGATGTCAACATAATGTCAAAACAAACATTTAAAAATGTTAAAAGTCAAAATAAGCTGTCAAAATTGTCACTTGTCAAATGTCAAGTAAATGTCACAGGATTTGGTGGAAAATCCATTCCGATTTTAGGCAAAGTCAACTTAAATTGTAATTTTTGCTTAAACAATAAGAACATTGTTGAAAGCATAATGTTTATTATACCAGATATAGAATGTCCAAATGTCCTTGGTCTCCCAATTTGTGAAAAGTTAGGTATAATAAAACGTGTCTTTTCAGTGTCAAAACAAGACTTTTGTGAGCAAATTCATACACAATATAATGATGTATTCCAGGGTCTTGGCTGTCTGCCTCCAGTCTGTCATCTGAAACTCAAGCCTGATGCAGTACCATGTGTGGATCCGCCCAGGAAAGTCCCATTCGCATTACAAGGGAAACTGCGTGAGGAGTTGGATCGCATGGAGAAAATGCAAGTCATAAAAAAGGTTACAAAACCTACAGAGTGGGTTAATTCAGTCGTTGTAACAGTAAAAAGTTCAGGTCAGTTACGAATTTGTCTTGATCCCAGAAATTTAAATAAAAATATCATGAGGGAACATTATCCACTCAAGTCAATTGATGAGATTAGGTCTCAGCTCGAAGGGGCTGTATGTTTTTCTCATTTAGATGCATTTTCAGGATTTTGGATGCTACGTTTAGATGAATACAGTTCAGAATTATGTACTTTTCAAACACCATTTGGTAGATATAAGTATTTAAGATTACCCTATGGCATAAATGCCTCGTCTGAAATATTTCAAAGAGTCATGATGAATCTATTTGGTGACATAGAAGGCGTACTCATATTCATCGATGACATCTTAGTCTATGGACCAAATGAGTCAGTTCATAATGAAAGATTACATAAAGTCATGCAAAGAGCTCGTCAAGTTAATTTAAAATTTAACAAGTCAAAGTGTAAATTTTCACTGTCAGAAGTATGTTTTTTAGGTTATGTCTTCAGTAAAGACGGTGCAAGGGCAGATCTTGAGAAGGTCAAAGCAATTGTCAACATGCCTACACCGCAAAATGTCAAAGAGTTACAGAGAATACTAGGTATGATAAACTACCTAGGACCCTTTATAAGTAACCTGTCAGAAAAAACACAAGTATTAAGAAATCTTTTGAAAAAAGATTCAGTCTGGACTTGGGATGAGAATCATAGTCAATGTCTGAGGAAACTGAAAGATGAAATCACAAATTCACCAGTTTTAGCTCATTATAATCCCAAGATTCCATTAGTCTTGTCAGTCGATTCGTCAAAGTCAGCGTTAGGCGCAGTCATTTTACAGAAAAATAAACCGATAGCATACAGTTCAAAAACCTTAACTGAAACCCAGGAAAGATATGCTCAAATAGAAAAAGAGCTGCTAGCAATTCAATTTGGTTGTGAAAAATTTCACCAATATGTATATGGTAATAGAGTCACAGTTCATACTGATCACAAACCTTTAGTCTATCTATTTAAAAAACCATTACATGATGTCCCAGCTAGATTACAGCGTATGATGTTAACTTGTCAAAAATATGATTTAGAAGTTATACATGTCCCAGGCAAAGAAATGTTCATATCAGACACATTGTCAAGAGCAGCTTTGAAAGAACATTATAGGCCTGAAAATGAATCAGAAATGTCTTGTCATGTCAATCTAATGTATGCTAACTTAGCAATTACAGATGAATATAGCACAAAATTGGCTCAGGAAACTAAGAAAGATGAAACCCTGCAGCTATTAATAAAGTATTATAATGAAGGTTGGCCAAAAACCAAAAATAGTGTCAGTCCATTAATAAAACCATTCTGGAATATACAAGGAGAAATCCATAAAATTAGAGATTTAGTATTCAAAGGCTCAAAATTAATAGTACCACAGTCAATGCATAAAGAAATGTTAGTAAAAATTCACAAAGGTCACCAAGGTATAAATAAATGTCTAAACTTAGCTAAAGAATCTCTTTATTGGCCAAATATGTCTAGTGATATTAAGAATTTAGTAGAACAATGTCTAGTATGTGCAAAATTCAAACCATGTAACCAAAAGGAACCACTACAGAATTATGAAATAAGCAAATATCCATGGCAACAAGTCGGTATTGATTTAATGCATTTCGATAGTTTAGTATATTTAATTGTCACTGATTATTATTCAAAATTTATAGAAATTGCATTATTAAATAACAACAGTACATCAAAAAATGTAATAACTCATTTAAAGTCCATATTTGCTCGTCATGGAATACCATTGTCACTGGTATCAGATGGTGGACCTCCTTTTCAGTCAGTTGATTTTAAAAATTTTATGGAAGAATGGGACATAGAACATATTGTAACTAGCCCATATCATTCACAGTCTAATGGACAAGCAGAGAGTTCAGTCAAAATCATAAAAAACATGCTAAGAAAATGCAAAGAAAATGGATCAGATCCATACATAGCATTGTTACAATACAGAAATACAGGTAAAAATAATTTTTCATCACCAGCACAGTTACTCATGTCTAGGAACTTAAGAGATAACATTCCAACATCATATAAAAAGTTAAAGCCAAAAGTGGTAACATTTAAAGATTACAAAGAGTCTGTCAAGAAAAATGATAAAAATAAGTCAAAATACTACAATAAAAATGCCAAGTCAATGTCTATGTTACATCATAATGATCATGTCTATTTTAAGAGAAACCCAAGTAGCAACTGGGAACAAGCTATTGTTAAGCAAAGATTGTCAAATAATAGATCATATGTTGTTGAGGATGTCAATGGAGTTAGGTATAGGAGGAATAGAATACACTTAAGACATAAATATTCTCATAATTGTGCTAACCCTCCCATGCAATCCAACTCGTCACAAAGGGGAGAGGAAGGTGACAGACAGGAGTCTAGGCATCAAGAATCCTCATCTCAGCAATCCTCAAATGTAACAACTAGGTCAGGTCGTATTGTAAAACCTACCAGAAGGTTAATTGAAGAAATGGATTAAGTTAAATTATAAATAAGGTCATAAGTAAAGTTTAAGTATAACTATAAGTATAATTAAGCATGTTGTCTTGTATAAACTTAAATAGCATAGCACTTATATTAATTGTCAGTCAGGGGTCTAATTTGAACTCAACAAGGGGGATGTTGTAACATCACTATTTTAGTATGTTACTAATATGGTCTTCACTAGTAAATGTATTATCTGTGGTCTGCGGCACTCTGCCACACTTCATGTCATGATGTAGACTCATAAACATGTCCTGTGTCTCCTGTGTGTGTACTACCAATAAACCTGTATCTTACCCAACGGACTATCATTCATAAACATCCAACATAACACCTCTCTCAAGAGCCCTGACCACCGGTAGCTCGGACCCTGTTCCCGATGCTGGTGGACTACTATTTTTTATATTTTTAAATGTTTTTTCTCTTTTATAAGAATATGTAAAAATATAACAAATATGTATGGAAATGAATGAACGAAATAATAATTAGGCTCTTTTAAAGACAAGAAAATAATTAAGGCCAATTTGAAGTACACCTTCTAGACCGATATCTAGGAGACCTATGAATCACCTAGAAAAATCCTCATAAAATCAAGTGACGAACATCGCCCGTGAGTGTAGTTAGAATGGTCGTCAAAGGGGAATTTATTTCTCTTATTCGGAATATTTCACAGAGACAAAATGTAGTTTTGGACGAATGAACTTTGACGTTCCCCATGCCCCATAGGATGTGCGATTGAACGATCGCCCCACAACTGAATATGAGTGGCTTCATGGATTTTAGCTTTGATTACCATATCGTGATTTGACGTTCATAGTTTTATGTTGTGTCTTTGGTATATTTATTTCTGATGCTATAGATAGAAAAAAACACTAAAATTGTCGGTAGTATCTATTTAAAAAGGTAAAACTTTTTGCCAACGATGCGTTTTTTTAGCACGCATTTTTGTACGGCTACGAAGTATTCAAACAGTGAAAGAATGAGAATTTATTCATTCAATTAAATTGTTATCAATCAACAAACCAAATGAAGAGACAAATCAAAAATGCAAAGAAATTCAATAACCGTCTACGATTCTTTGGATTGTCACCCCAATACAGGGAATTCTTTACAAAGTTACTCTTACTTCCTAAAAAATCAACGTCACCTTTTATTTTTTCAGTGACAGAGATCATTTTTGATTGGCAAATTGTTTCGCGATAGTAAGGATGCCCCAGGGTGCTTACAAATCCCCGAGATTGAATGCGGGACACCGCGCGGCGAGGGTTCGATTATTACTCGAGTCTCGATCTCGATACACCACTCGATGCATCGCGGGGAGCTGCATTACACCGAGAATCGAGTGTGGCGTTCAGTGGTTTTCGAATCGATTCGGGGACGGATCAATCGACTTACTAATAGTGTTTGGGACTTGTTAACAGTATTCGCAATTTGTAAGGTTATAACTTGAGAATTTTTCTATTATGATTCAGATAAGTCTTGAACTCTGGCTTCCGACATTCTGTAGAGTTGATATCCCTTAATATCCCAAAAGATTATTATTCTGTAAGCAAATAATCCTTATCCTTACTAATATTATAAAGGCAAAAGTGAGTTTGTTTGTTTGTTTGTTACCTCTTGACGCTTTAATGGCTTCACCGATTTTGATGAATTTTGGTACAGAGATAGTTAGGAACCAGGAGACGGACATAGGCTAATTTTTATTTAAAAAAAGTGGGATGTGACGGAGAAAGAGGGAAGAAAAGGGAAAACTTAGCGTTGCTATTACAAATCAATAAGGCGCAAGGGGAACTGTGTTACCCCGAATTTAACGCGAGCGAAGCCGCGGGCAAAAGCTAGTATTCACTAAAGCCGGATACTTCCTTGTTATAAACAAGTTTTCCCCTAATACTCTTCATAACCCAATTGCTGTCTTCTCCCATATGTTGCGTGGAATGTATTATTTTATTGTGTTTTTATTTACTTAACGTCCGCCGAGACGAGTGTTTAAGCCGACGTTTATGATATTCTCCTGTGGCTTGCAACTGAGGGGTGAACGATGATGTTCTATTGTTTCATTCTCACCCTCGTTTTGTCAAGTTGATACACTGAGCTATATCTAAACGTATAAGTAATATGAAATGTCAATGGTGGTTCGGGGTTTCGGGCACGGCAATTGTACAAACAATTTTGAATATTTTAAGAAGTTACGGTTACAAATGAAACCTCAGAATATCGTGTAAATTTTCGAGAGAACTCTGAGTATTTGACGTTCTATTGACCTCATCACCTTACCCAATTCTATTTACGATTTTTTCGGATGGGAAATCATCAATAACTTCCCCCGCTCTGGGTGGAGCTAGTGAAGTGTATGACTTTAGCTGACTAAAACTCATTTATGTTCCTGCTTTTGCCATATGTGTTCCGCGTGTGGGGCCGCGGAACCTGCTACCCCGAAAGGCAGTGGTCCCTCTGCAGATATGTACCGTTCACTAGTAATTTTGTCGAAAAATCTATGCAATATTTTAAAATCGTTCCCTATTGTTGTGTGTAGCAAACAAAACAGATAAAAACAGTCTGAAGTGTAGGCAAGCTCCAATGATCCGTGTCGAGCGCGATATTATTTTTGGCGGGCACAAAGCGCGACCCATCAAATCATACCGAGTCAGGTCGACGCTAGAAAAAAAAAATGAAATTAAAATACCCGATACATCAATGTGCGTACGTTTTAATTGACTACTGCTTTGAATATTGATAAGTTTTTTTTTAATTGTAGCATCAATTTGCAAGCGTCAGTTAGCACTGGGAATGTATTGTGTTTATTTTCACTTCAGCTTATTATGAATATCTAGAACACGTTAATGAATTTAACGATTTTTAAGTGTCGTGGGATTCGGAAAAGTTCAATGATACAATTGTTAACCTTGGACGAAAAGCATGAGTCTTTAAAAAAAAACGTTTTTGCAAAAAATAAAACCGACTGCCAAAAAAAAACTAAAAAGTGGAAAATAACTTTATTATTTTTTTTTGGAAGTCGGTTTTATTTTTTGCAAAAAAGTTTTTTATTTCAGCATTTTTAGTTATAGTATTATGATATAATTCGCAAACACGGTTATTTTTAGCTTTTTAGTGCGTAGGTCCCGCCTAAATACAAGCTTTAGTTCCACATCACGCTATAGTATTAAGGCGCTGTACAAAGCAAATACTTCGTAAAACGTGTAGATTTTCGTTGCAAAGTTAGCCGCATCTGTACATGCCACTAGCCAAAAAAAATTACCGTGTATAGTTCAATACATAAAGTAAAGACTTAAACAAAACTAGTTTACAAAAGTGGTCTAGTACTACGAAAAAAAAAAAGTTTAAAAAGACCAAGAAAAAGAAAATTTTTTCGTCTCGAAATTCTCAATTTTTTCAGCGACAACTATCATATTTTTTATATCTATAACAAAGGAAATTGTTTAGACTAAAGAGATATCTAAAATTTTTCAAACACGGAGCTGATTTTTTTTTATATTCAATTAAAACTGCAAAATGACCTACATTTTGGCGGACACGATATTCAAATAAAATCAAACACCGAAATATTTTCGACCTTGTTTCTATTCTTTCAATGCAATACTGTCGTGTACTTGTGTCAGACCATGCCCAGTATGCAGCTAGCCTTACTTCCGCGAATACCTAAAGATTAGCTTGTTACCGCGCCTTAAATACTTACTAAATTATGCTTTAGTTTAAAACCAATTCAGAAATCATATGCATCATCGCCTAGGGGATACAGCTGATACTTGATCTGATGATTATGTTTCTTAATGACTAGGTGAGGGGAGGGGAGGGGGTACGGGCACCCTGCTCCCACTCGCCTGCCTACCCTGGCGAAACCCATACTTATACCTGTGATTGCAGCAATCACTGCAGATTTGCTGTCATTTATTGAAGAGTTCCGTTGTATATCACTGAAGATCTATCACCAAATTAAAATACAATCACCTCAAAAAACTGCGATGACCTTCCAAATCATAGTGCATAGCGTTTTTTTTGTTCATTTGTCTTCGACAACCTCTAAAATTATATCATCAACGTAGACGAAGACAATCTAATACGCATTATTAAAGATAACTCAAAAACTACTGGCCGGATCTTGATATTTTTTTTATGGGACCAAACAACAACCACCAACTTTCGAATAAAAAAAGAACCATCAAAATCGGTTCAGCCAGACCAGAGTTATGAGGTAACAAACACAAAAAAATACAGTCGAATTGAGAACCTCCTCCTTTTTTGAAGTCGGTTAAAAATAGAAATGGTTCTTTTAGAGGGTCTAAAAGCGAAAAGACAAACATACACATATTACAAAGTACAGTGCCCTATTTTAGGGTTTCATATCTCAAAAGGAAAAACTGAACCCTTATTGGATCACTTTGTTGTCCATCTGTCTGTCTGTCAAGACCCTTACGAACGCGTGCAGTTTTCGAGTTGAAATTAAAACCATACTATCAACTATGTGGAGGAACCACATAGTTGATAGTATGGTTTTAATTTTTTGCTGTGAAATAAGTCTACGCAGTCAAAAGATATGGCTGTTTATGTCGCAAGTTTGCACAGAACGGTGCGCATGTCTGACTCGCTTTTGGGCGGTTTTTTGATGTTCCTAAGCTATAACATGAAAAGAATAAAAACTTGATGAAGAAACTGGTACCCAAAAGAACATACAAAAGCAAGCACACACTTCAAAGTAACACACACTTTTAAATACCTATCCAAAACAATTAACAGTAAACAATACCTAAATATTCTCATTTAAATAAAGATTTATACATCTGTCAGAACCAAAACACAGTGCGAATAATATTCATTCGGTGTGATTGACACGGCCATGTATTTGAGAAGCTCCACGGGGTTTCTCAAGGGGTTTTTGAAAAACTATAGTGGCATCGGCCTGCCTTGTTTCACCGCAAGGGGTGAGGGTGTCACTACGATGTTGAATATATTGGTTTCAAGTTATTAGGAAAGTTTTGAACGGATTTTGGTTGATTGGCTTCGTGGATGTTGTGATTGGGAAAATTTGAACATACCAACTCCATACCTATTGCTGTAACTTTTTTCACGTAGAAACTTTGCTGTGTTTGTCTGATAACGGCTAGGCAGGTGATGATAAGAGCTACACTGATATCAAAACAAACAGACAACAGTTCATTAAGTTCCCCATACACGATTCTATTAGATTACCTCCACACTCTCGCTAAAAACTCTTAGTGAAAAGCCCTACAGGGGTGCAGATGCCATAGGCTGATAATAGTACACACGCAACGGGACGTAAATAGATGAAGCCTTATTTGAATATTGTCCCGATCGGGGTAGCAAATTTAATCGCGAACAGTAGGCGATACGTTTCTGAACGATATTATTTTAATTGATTTGCGTAATCGCTTTTATTAGCTACACTTTTAAATACAATCTTAGAAGTTGAATTGAACCGATATCCAGGTTTCAGATTGAGCTGAATTTTTGTATACTTGTGTAGTTTGGATGGTTAACTAAGTTACGTAATACTAAATGCAATATGGCGAACTCGCAAACTTGGCGGAGTGGTTATTTTTTTATGCTTTTCCATGATTAGTAGTAGTACGTCAAATAATATGACGCCACCATAGGGATGGTGAGTGATATAGGCTACTATTTGTCTCTTTTTGCCCCCGACTTCCCTAAAACGGGGGGATGGACGCGAGCGAAGCCGCGGGCAAAAGCTAGTACTAAATATCTGCGAGAAGTACCTACCTATATTTAGATCCACTGAGACACCAGTGGTAGCCCATTTGGTAGTGATGGCCACTGTGTATGTCCTGGAACTAAGAAAAATAACTGAAGACATTCGATGACATTCATCTACCTGTGGAAATATGTATTTTTATGCTTCTGCCCTATTCTGGTCTAATTAATTTCGTTGCCGGAACAAAGACAGTTAAAATGTGTTACCGAGAATTCATCGAGCTTTATTGCTTCAGCTATTTTCAGGCGGTCGCCACTGTTGATTCAGGCTTTCGAGAGTTGCTGTAGTTAAGAATAATTGAAAGGATGTATCCCAAAGAAAAAACTTCTAGATCTTTCCAGCAATCAAACTAATCCTGTTGGCTTGACAGACACGCTTGTAACCTCTGCATCAACGGCCCACTGTAAAAAAGGCCAAAATATACAAAAAGAAGTATCTATTGTTCATTTTATTTATTTTTCTAAAATGTATTACTAATCTGTGTGCAGGGCAAAGTAAAGCGGCGTGCACACGGGGTCACGCTATCGTCGTTCTAGTTCATTAGGCGGCTGGCGGCGCAGTCGCTATCGCCGCGAGCCGCTCATTTTTCACGCAACCTGCGCCCGTGTGAAGCTGCCTTTAGTGCTATTTAATGCGTAAATATTTGAGATAGTTTAAGTTTTAGCCTTTGTGGGTAATTGTGACTAATTTTAGTTCAATTTACTTAGAGTTTCCATCTGGACAGGAAAAATAACACTGGCAAGAAAAATACTGATAGGAGTTGTTACAACTGCTGGCTCGTAGATCTACTGGCAAGAACTATTCCTGACCATTCGGTCCTAGGTTTGATACCTAGGTTGGATACAGTTTGATGTCAATGTGATCGGCTTTTTTACCTACTTTGTCCCACTTTTGAGAAAAGGTACCCCCATTATCTTCTACTCTTCTCTCTGTTCGGTGGTTGTCGGCCAATTTCTTATAAACTCATCTTAGTCATCACGCCAGCGTTTTTATATAGACTTAAAACATAATATACTGACTCGTTGATATAGTTGACGGAGTCCTAGGTTCGATTCCCAGATCGGCAAGTTTTTTAAAAAACGTTGCACCACACTAGGAATTTCTCCTGTATCGTAGGCGCGCTTACAAACATTTAAACTCACATACACAAACAGCCAGACCCGAAACAACTACCTTTAGGCCATACAAATATTTGTTACATTAGGTACACGCAGCGTAGCAGTCAATCACTGAGGTGTTTCCATCAGGAATTTCTCAGTCCAGACTCTGTGGCTGCACAGAGTCTGGACTTGTGCCCGGTTGCTGGCAATAGCCCTCTTTTATATAATTATGACTGAAGAAATATGGGTGTACTATGAGTACACTACTACTTAGCCCTTGGAAAATAACAGGCGTGATATTATGCAATGTTAAAACGTAATTGGCGTAAGATGTTGTACAGTAGGTAGCTGATAAACCTTTCTGGGGCCTAAGTCTGCTATTACAATAGTGTCAGAATGGTCGATCACTGATCGCATAATGATTGATTTTGACAAGTTTAGTATGTACAGTACGGCCAACGAGAAGCGATACCAAATTTCAAACAAAAGCATGGGTTTTGTTTGACATTTGGTATCGCTTCTCGTTGGCCGTACTGTAGTAGATTACCAAAATTATCAAAATCAACTTTGTGCCAGGTTTTAAACAGACGTGTTCTAACATAATGTTTAATTCTAGTCTTCTAAAAATGGTTCACACAACGTTCTTATCGAAACAACAACAAGAAACAAGCATTTTTATCTAACTATATTGAAAATTGTAATCGTTTCCATCATCTTAAAAATATTAGCTTCCCAATCACAAACAAGCAGTAGGTACCAACAAGCAATTCGTTGGTAAGTAATAGCTGATTGATGAAATGGAAATAAATGAGTAGCGGACAGGGAAAAAGATGTCAAAATCCAAGCGCACATGAGCCAATAAGCCAAATTGAAATGCCTCCATGTTACACGAGTCTTTCAGAGTAATTGGTTGACGGGGCTTTTCTAGCGATTAGGGATGTTCCTTATCGCGAATGTTTGTCTTGGGTATCGTGATTGTTTTTTTTTTAAACAGCTTTCGTGAGGTGTCTGTGACCAGTTAATCTTGTTGATATTAATTTTAACTCGATGATAGTCGAAAATAAGTTAACTTTTTGCAAAGTCAATGTCAATCTTCGACGAACGCTAAGTTGGGACCACTAAGTTAATGTGTGGGCAGTTGCAGCATAGACAAAGCATCTGCCAGGCATCTTCTTTATTTTAGGGATGGGAAATCATCAAGTTGTTGCTCTAGGCGGAGCGAAGAGAGTGTCAGATTTTAACTGGCTAAAACTCATCCATATTCCTTCGTGCTTCTTTTGTCCTTTGTGCTTTGGAGCCGCGGTATCTCTTTCGGACAACCCGCAACCCCGGTAAGGCCACACCTTGATTAAAATAAATCCTTTCTAATATTATAACAGTGAAAGTGTGTTTGTTAGTTGGGACCATAGAGACGGACATAGGCCATTTTTTTAAAGTGTGAACGGGGAGAAAAAGGGAAGAAAAGGGGAGAGAAAGATATATTTTTTTCGATCATCATGCGGTTTTAAGTTAGCGTTAGCTCAAAGTAACTATGCCACGTGAACGAAGTCGTGGGTGGAAGCTTGTAGGCTATAAAAAAAAGATTTAACATGTAAGTCATTTTATTTACAGTTGTCTCGAGCGGCTTTTCTCGATCATCCAAATCATTCTATCTATAGTAGAACTAGCTTTTGCCCGCGGCTTCGCTGGCGTTAAATTCGGGGTAACACAGTTCCTCTTGCGCCTTATTGATTTGTAATAGCAACGCTAAGTTTTCCCTTTTCTTCCCTCTTTCTCCCTCACATCCCACTTTTTTAAAATAAAAGTTAGCCTATGTCCGTCTCCTGGTTCCCAACTATCTCTGTACCAAAATTCATCAAAATCGGTGTAGCCATTAAAGCGTGAAGAGGTAACAAACAAACAAACAAACTCACTTTCGCTTTTATAATATTAGTAAGGATAATCTCAAACTCTGTTCCAAAAAGAAAATAAAAATAAACCAGAGACAACTAAAACATCGACAAGCATATCGACGCGACATCACTTCTCAACGTTTGGGACGTCTCCTTCCATCGGTTCGTCGATTTGAATAGAAATACCTAACATTAAAAATATAGGGTGTAGTGAATGCGCACGGGGACAGTCCACCAGCCCGGACAACCCGCCAACCCGCCAACCCGCTAGTATTCATTCCCTAAGTGAACTTCTAAAACGACCAACTTACGTTCCACGCTAACTGGACGATTCACAACTTGAAAAGGTGTGCTTTTAAAAGCACACGTGTTTTTAGCTTTGTCTGTAATTCGATATGGGTCGCCGTTCTGTCTAACTTTTCTTTGAAATACAGTTTTTTTGCAAGTTCTTGAAGGGGTTCAGAATAGCTGTTCGCACCTGTTTGTACAATAACGGTAAATGTTATTATAACTTTACTCAGTAAGTCCCCCGCTCGGGGGACGGGATTCTGCTGTCCTTATACCAAATTATTTAGGGTCGGCGCAGCAGGAATTCTTCTTCCAAACTTGCTCCTCTATTTTCGTCATCTCTTTAGACACCTTCATGTTTGCCATATCATTCTTTACAGTGTATAATATACCTGTACATCCTTACTAATATGATAAAAGCGAAAGTGAGTTTGTTTGTTACCTCTTCACGCTTTAATGGCTAAACCGATTTTGATGAGTTTTGGTACAGAGATAGTTGGGAACCAGGAAACGGACAAATTTTTTTTGGAGAAAGATGGAAGCAAAGGGAAAACTTAACGTTGCTATTACAAATCAATAAGGCGCAAGGGGAACTGTGTTACCCCGAATTTAACGCGAGCGAAGCCGCGGGCAAAAGCTAGTCATATATATAGGCAATATCAAACCCGCGCTCCTGTTTGCAATAAAAATCTTTGATGTTATTCAATACAAAATGGATTCTTGCTATAGATATAAGTAAGGCCAGTATGATGGGGTGTGCAATGGTGCATTGGCTCCGTCATAGAGCTCACTGATGTGATGTGTGACGCTTCATCACGTCCCGATGAACATTAGCCTTTAGGCTTCAATTATATGTCTACTTCATTTATTTTGAATTCCGGTCTTTCGGATTGGATTTACACGAATGTGTGGATTTTAAAATGGAATTAGGGCTCAATTTTTTCATATTGATGATTAACATTTATAAATCCGATTTTTTTTTTATATTTAATACAAATATAAAACTAATAACAGGTGAAATACTAATTGAACCAATGATAAAAAAATAAACCGGTCAATAGCAACTCAGACTCGCACCGAAGATTCCGTACAAAATTTTGACATAAACGGCCATATCTTTTGATTGCCTAGACTTCGAGGGTTGATTTTTTCACAAGACAAAGGGACCACAGAGTTGGGTATATGGTTTTAATTCGATACCTCCACGCGTTCCCGAGATAAAGGGTCTTGACAGACAGACGGACGACAAAGTGATCTAATAATTGTTCCGTTTTTTCGATATTTACTTTACGTTTAATCGTCATTGTCACAAATAGAAACACCAAGAAAATGTTATCGTATTTTCTTGTGAAATATTGATCAAAAACTTGTAGGTATATCTACAAGCAATGTCATTTATGAAAAAGCCATTTGTTACTGCAAATTCTTAATGGTTCATCAACATAATTGCCCCTAAACCCTCATCTACAAGAGCGATAACAAAGAAAAACCGTCTCGTTCCAAATACAAATGTCCAAAATAACCGTAAATGTCATTCTAAGGCTGAGTATACATTACAAGAGGTTTTCCTTAATACTCAGCACTTGATTAGGCCGGTTATTCGTAATTATTTTCCCCGGGTTTGCCCGCGGGGATTTGTATAATCCTGATTGGGTACGTATTGCTATTCGATGGAGTGTGTCCGCGCACGTGGCTCCCTAGCATTATCTCACTTTTAGACACGAATGATGGTGACACCCTACTACCGAATTTCGTGTAGGAAATTGAAAAGATTGATTGAATTCCTGATGATGTCGGAGATTATTGTTTTTGAAGATGGATTTTATCTTTTAATGTAGTTGCTGTTGAAAATATGCTTCGGATATCGTCTTCAAACACATGTTTGGTAAGACACATCATCTGCCTAGCCTTTTCCCAACTATGTTAGGGTCGGCTTCCAGTCTAACGGGATGCAGCTGAGTATGAGTATTTTACATGGAGCGACTGCCTATCTGACCTCCACAACCCAGTTAGTTCTAGGTAATGCGATACCCCTTGGTAAGACTGGTTGTCAGACTTTCGGAACACTGACTACCTGTAACGACTATCAAAGATCTACAAATGACAGCCGGGACCAACGGCTTAACGTGCTTTCCGAGGCACGGAGGAAACTCGGTATGTAACGGGTGGTCACCCATCCACAGACCAACCTAGGCAAGCGCGGCTTTACTTAAAGATTGACCCAAGCGGCTGCTATTAATCAGCCACGAGCTCCTCTTTAGTAAGACACATGTTTGGTAAGACACATGGAGAATATTAGAAAAAGATTCTTCAATCTTCGACTTCTGAAATAAATACTTTAATATACTAAACTAGCCTTTTACTGTCCCACTGCTGCGAAAAGTTCTCTTCTCATCCATTCAATGAGCATTGATCAACACGCTTGCTGAAGACGAGTTGGCGATTTAAGACTTATAAGTCCAAGTTTCCTCGAGACATTTAGACAGTACACGCGACGGCTCGTGAACCTGTTCTAAACTATTATAACCTGATCTCTGTGCTACGGATCACACATCGTAGTAGAGGGATCAGGTTAAAATGGTTTTGTGTAGTTTGATGTGCCGTCGTAAGTACATATGAATTTAAAAAGCCATTAGTACATGCGTCAATTTGAAACCACAATCGCATGCATGAGAGGCAAGCTCTTAATCTCTTAACATACAATCGATTAAACCATCAAAACAAACACAACTTAAAAATGTTATTTAAAATACGAAACCAGACATAAACAATTTAAAAATAAAAAAGCTGAATCGAATTAAAAATTTGCCTAGTAAAAGCGAATTAAAGTTGGCTGATGGCAGTCCTCCCGGTCGCGAGTGGGGGCCGACGATAACGGCACAATAGGAATTTGCCGTTCGCGCCGACTGCCCGTACCCTGTTTAACCTAATTACCACTTAGTTTCTTACGAGATAAGGACTATTATTAGGTAATTTTTATGAACAACAATACATTTTGCTTGGAGGTAAATGTTGTTTAAATACATATTGGTCATTGAAACGTCTGGTGGGTTGATGAGGGTACTTGATTACAAATATTTTCGTCAGGGCCCTTACGCTTTACGTAGTGTGAATGTGAATACATATAGGTATATTTTGTTCAATAACTTCATACGACTTCATATGATTATAATTATTTAAAGGTATGACGATAGGACAGTGGGTCTGAAAATTTAAAACTAGACAGAATCACCCAGTACAAATCCCAGTTTGCTAATGTTAGAGAAAAGCCCAAAAAAAAAATAGAACTCTGGTGTGGCCTATTAAACTAAAAAAGTACTTTAATTATTCCTCACTTTTCAATTTCTTAAGCAAATCCAGTGAAGGAGCTCCTCGAAATTAAACATAAAGAAGGAGTTTTCATTTTAATTCTTTTGAAAAGTTTTCCGTGGAAGTTGTGAAGAACAGGCCGAAAGCCGAAAGCCGACCCGACAAAGACCGTGCCCTTTACTGGTATGAGTGACATTGTCCGAGCAATAACCTGGCCGGAGTTTTTGATTTTCACAGATTACCAATGTTAGCCTATTGATGCTAGCGTTCAAGGTGATAAATTGCTCAAACCTGGGCTTACAATGGGCGAAGTAATTTCGAGTTTGTAGATGTTAAATTAATTTCCCGACAGATTTTTAGGGTTAGTATGTATTTGAAAAGCGATTGTAATAATTTCATTGTTTTGCTGTAATTTTAATGAAATAATTTTTTTACAGATTTCTGTCCGCTCCACACATATATAATGATTTTATTACCTATTCTAGTAATTTAATTAAAATTTCCATTTTTATTTATTAAGATTCTTAATGCGAGTATTACTATACCTATACATTATAAGAATTAAATAAACTAACAGGCTAAAAAAAGCAAAAGTGCATCAAAAAACTCGTCCTCAACGCTATCGGCTGGTAATGTAATAAGAACTAAATTAATTATTCAGCCACTCGTCTTATAGCATACCTAGAAATACTTCTTAAGTAATTTTACATCGTACACCACTAATATTATATAACCTATGACAAATCTAGCTACGTGAAAAAAAAACGCAACAGAATAGTTTAAAACTCAACACTCGAAAGCAACCGATAGTAGCAACAGTTCTATGCCCTAGGCTTTCGATAAACAATTGTTCACCTTTGTTTTAGTTCACAGATTAATTACAATACTCTCATTTTGTTGGTTTCTATATTGTAACCAAACTTTTGGTAGTAGTTAGAGTTGGCTTTCACTGACGAGCAACTCCAACTTGTTTCAAAAACAATTGACTGTTTGTTTGTTGTTTAGAAAAAGCTGAGTGTATCTTTGTTTGGTGTTTAGCTGGTTTCTGTAGTGCACTTTTGTTTTTGTTTTAAGTTAAGAGTTAGGTTTGGTGTTGGTTTTTTGGCAGTGTTTTGGCGTTTCTAATTATAGGTTTGAGGTACACCTAACTTGATACAACTATATTATAAATGCGATGGTTTCTAAGGGATGAATGGATAGATGTTTGTTACTCTTTCACGCAAAAACTACCGAACGGATTTATATGAAATTGGGCACACAGATAGTTGATAACCTGGTTTAACACATAGGCTTTTTATCCCGGTCAATGGGAATAAAACCACGGGGCGCAGCTAGTTTATAAATAGATTTTATATAATAGAGATTTGTCTGGGTGTGATTTATCTATAATATGTATGTATTTATAAATTATATAAGTATGTATATCAGTTGTCTGGTTACCATAACACAAGCTCTGCTTAGCTTGGGATCAGATAGCCGTGTGTGAGTTGTCCCAAGATATTTATTTATTTGTGATTGTACAGACGTCAGCAGGTCATCCTACCCGAAACTGTCAATTTTTCCCAATGAACCTTGAACCTAATACTCTAGAAATAAAGTCGAAAATCTATCAAAGATATCTGACAGATTGTAGTAGCTTGATGTGCTGGCGTCTGTACAAATTGATTACCATTTTCTCATGTTAAACACAATTCTGTAATGGCTAACTGTAAAAAGCATAACACTTCATAAAAACGAAATACCAATTTATCCATCATAATCTTCTTCTCTTCTTCACCTGCGTAACCTTTTCCCAACTATGTTGTGGTCGTCTTCCAGTCTAACCGGATGCAGCTGAATACCAGTATTTTACAAGGAGCGACTGCCTATCTGACCTCCACAACCCAGTTAGTACTGGGTAATGTCATACCCCTTGGTAAGACTGGTTGACAGACTTTCGGGACATTGACTACCTTTAACCATTGACAAAGATCTACAGCCGGGACAAACAGCTTAACGTGCTTTCCGTGTCACGGAGGAAACTCGACATGTAACCTATCCACAGACCAACCTAGGCAAGCTACGCGCGGCTTAACCTAAAGATCGACCCCAAGCGGGTACTATCTATTATATAGCTAGGAGCTCCTCAACTAAATACCAACTTATCTATCCCAAAGAAATGAACCCCTACATGTGTCACCCAATAGCTAATTAATAAATTCCCCGACCAACGACAATTTAAAAAAACAAATTCAATAGAATTCGAAAATCAAATTAAGCTGATATAAATAATTAAATCGAGTGTCTCGTAGGTACGGCGCTATGGGGTTATAATAAGACAACCCTCCCGTGCTCACTCGAGTAGATCAGAATCGATTTATTTTTACGTCTAGGTATGTATTATACCTTCGTGCCGACATTTTGCTTTCATTAGTTGTTTACGATGTTGGAAAATTAATTTTTATACAGCCAAGTACCTACTTACTATCTATTGGGAATGGTTGTCGGTAAATGCCAAGGGTACTTGACGTTATATGGATCGGGAGGAGCTTTTGGGTGACTTCTAATGAGGTTCTACTTGGATATGATGGTAATTTCCAATATACCTACTTATTGGAAAGTTCCTATTTTACATTTGTAAAGGGACATTATAATGGTAGCTGAATGTTAGTTGTTTCAATGGTATTTTTATTTATTTCTTCCTTTCACGACAACATGGAGAGGACGAGTAATCAGTTAATCCATATGAGTTAACAACTAACTCCGCTCATAATATCTTCTGGCACAGAAATCAAAAGAAATTAATTAATCGTCAGTCATCCCCGACCGAATGTTTTCTCATTAATGGCTCCACTAAGATTATTTCACCATAAGCCCCCGCCACATTACTAATCACCGCTTCAAACGGTCGGGTGGCGCCCCCTCGTGGACGAAAGGAGCACTAGCCCTCTGCCGGCCAAATTGAAAACGTACACATGGAGACTCCAATCAAATGCGGGTAGTAAACAAAGCCAAGATTTATCGAAAATAACAGAATTGAGAAAATTATATAATGGCTGACTTCACGCACCACTAATTAAGGTAATTAATGAAGTTGATGAAGTAAAACTCACGTCAAGATTAAAAGGTATAACAGTAATATTATTTTTGTGTCGCTCTGTCGACGGCACGACAAAAGAGATGCAAAGTGTTTCACGCAACAAAATCCGCAAACAATGCATCGTCCGTCGGTGCAAAGCCGTTTTCTACGAAAAGGCACAGTACGTCGTTACGCGTCTCGCTGATTTCGTAAACACGTTGCTTTTAACTCAGGTAAACTTCGCCTAAGATATTTTATAGTGTTCAATTTTATTCGTATCGCCGAGAGCTAACTGAATTACACGAACTATTTGCAATCGAAACTACGAGAAAGACTGTTCAATAAAAGCGAACGGGGCGCTCGGAAACATTTTCTTTCGCTTGTTTCCTTTCACATTACCGACGCAGAAGGGGATGAGGCGGGTCGGTCTCCGGCTGGACGAGCCTCGCATTTAAAAGCGATATAAAAAACTCGAGCCTTTATTTCGCAGGATGACCTAAGTGGCCGGCCGGACCGTACAAAAAACCCTCTTGGACTTACCTGTATTTTTCCACTTATTTATCCAACGTTTTTACATTCGCACTGTTTGTTAGTACAGCGCGCTTTGTCTGTACGGGAAGATCCTGTTTTTTAACGAGTACTTAGGGTCTAATTAAAAGGAAAGCTCCGCACGGACAGTCGAGGCCTTTTGATGCCCACTGTTATTACATTTCGTGTATAAATTTAATTTGTCTGGATGGATTTTCGAGTGGAGTGCTTACCTTGTTTTTTTGGGGGTATGTTATTGAGTATTTTGGAGAGCTGGCTCCTCGAATAGGATCTTGTTAGTAAGAGATTTTGTCTTAACAACGAGCCTGGGAAGCATGGTTTTACAGAGTTTGTCTGTGTGTGTTTTAATACTTTTCTTGAAATATTTACCGGGTTTCTACTTGATGTGTGTATGTACAGATGCCTGCACATCAAGCTACCCGAAACTGTCAATTTTTCCCAATGAACCTTGAACTTAATACTTTAGAAATAAAGTCGAAAATCTATCAAAGAAATCTGACAGATTGTAGTAGCTTGATGTGCAGGCGTCTGTACATTTTCCGACTAAATTAAACGAGTGCCTCAAAGTATCTGTTAAACTCCAACTTACCATGCAAAGCCAAAGCTTTCTCAAATCATGCTAACGCCACTAAAACCTCAATTTCAAAACATTTACGGTGTCATTATCAGTTTCAAAATTACGACGCCATTATGAAAGGTAATGCGATAATATGTTAACATTTGACGAGTACTAAACCATAAGTCGCATCGCGTTGGCCCCGTAATGAGGGAAATGCCATCGCTCACGGCATTTACATTAAACTTAAGTTCATCGACAGTAAATGTCAGTGCGGGAATGATGCCCTGCGCAAGAGTCGACTCCCGCAAACGCCATTACGAGTTTTATCTCCCTTATGACAGATGGCGCAATAAAAATTTATTTTAAATCAGGAATAACTTCAAATAATGAGAGAGCACGTGTCCTTCGGATCATTATAGGATCGAGTACTGGTCGATTCGGTCCGAGATAGCTCTTTGATTTACTGCCTGACTTTTGAGCGCACTAAATCACTTTTGTATGGAACTTGAGAAAACTATTAGCTATTATTATTGGCGAACTACGAGAGCCCTTTGTGTGGCCTCCAGCCGTCTCCGGATAGATGATACTTTTTTATTCGGTGAATTATTATGATTTTCTGATTTGCGTGGCGAAACGTGAATTATAAACTATTTTTGAGTTATGGGAAAAAAGTATTTGTGAATTGTATTGTAGCTGATATCTCATTTTGGACATAAATTCGTAGATGTTTACTATTTTTTTGCAAGATATCTTTCTTTTACTTGATTTATATCTGATTCGACATAATAGCTACACTATCGTCACGCAAGACCTTGTGATAACATGGCAAGAGCGATATATCTTCTTCATACAGTTTCTTCTGACAGTTTGCTGCGTAGTGACAGTTTATATAATACTAGCTGTTCTCAGCGGTTTCACCTTATGCTCAGCATGTGATGTTAAATACTCTATTAATTTCGTAAAAATGCTTATGCAAAATTTCAAGTCAATCAAAAAATTGGTCAAGGAACTGTGTTCTCCCATAGAAAATTTGTCCCCCCCATAGGGGTTGAATTTTTCAAAATCCCGTCGGCGTCGTAGTTAGCACTTACTGCCTAGAAAGATCCCCCATGCAAAATTAGAAACTCCTAGCAATTGTAGTTTCTAAGATTTCGTCATAAGTGAGTCAGTGATTTTCGCTTCTTTACATAATGTAAAATTAAGTATCTTCCCCTTTGTGTACGCTTAGATCTTTTAAATTCCACAACGGGTTTTAATGCAGTTTTTAGCAATAGATAGTGATTCTAGAGGAAGGTTTATGTGTATAATATAAGTAACTATATTGCACCCGTGCGAAGGCGGGGTGGGTTGCTAGTTTATATATATTGATTATGGTATCTATGTCCAACTTAAATCTCCACAATGTCGTGATAATGTGCGTACAAACTTCTTTCTTTCTTACACCCACGGCCAATAAACACCATATCATAGACCAAATGATGCCAATAAACACTAAAAAAAATACCATAAACATTTATAATTTCGCAGATCTTCAAATTAACACGTGTCTCCCACATTCCTACTCATTCTGTCATTCTATTGTGTTAGAGTGGCAAAAGCCATCGACAGTTTTTTTAAACCTTTTCGAAACAATATTTACGGCAGCCATTAATTATGTCCAATGCCATGGCCAATGTTGGGACCAATTTATTAGGTCCCAAATTCTTTAGATGAATGATTGATCATTTGATCAATGTTGGGTCCAAAGTAGATTGGGAAGGTGATAAATGTGGGATGGTGGCATTGGTGCCATGCTGTCTGCTGTGTGAGGTCTGATTCAACCGTAAAATTATGAATGATTGAATAACTAAGCTTAATGGTGAACATATTTGAAAAATCTGTGGTCGTATTTAAGGATGTGAACTCTTAAACTGTACAGCTTTCTTCATGGTAACAACATCCTAATAGCGAAACAAACTATTCCGTACATTTCGGTCGACTAGTTATTTATGTCGAGTAACAAACATCCATATATCCATCGTCACAAACATTCGCATTTATCCTTACTAATATTATACGTCGTCGTATAGTCTTCACACCAAAATGGCTAAAACGATTTTGATGAATTTTCGTACTGAGATAGTTGGGACCCTGGAGACGGACATAGGCTATTTTTTAAAAAAAAGTTTGAGTTATGAGGGAGAAAAGAGAAAGAGGGAAGAAAAGGGAAAAATTTGCATTGCTATTACAATAAATAAGGCTCTAGAGCAAAAACTAAAAAAAAATCAGGAAAGGGGAACTGTGTTATCCCGAATTTAACGCGAGCGAAGCCGCGGGCAAAAGCTAGTAATATTATAAAGTAAGAAGTAGATGGATACATCATTTATTTGGTGCAACAAAAGACACAATACAGGAAAAAATGACAAACTGAGAAAAAAAAGGAATCCCTTACTAATATTATAAAAGCGAAAGTGAGTTTGTTTATTTGTTTGTTACCTCTTCACGCTTTAATGGCTAAACCGATTTTGATGAATTTTGGTACAGAGATAGTGGGAAACCAGGAGACGGACAAAGGCTAATTTTTATTTAAAAAAAATTGGGATATGTGGGAGAACGAGGGAAGAAAAGGGAAAACTTAGCGTTGCTATTACATATCAATAAGGCGCAAGGGCAAAAACTGCAGGTAGCAGGTACCTACTGTGTTATACCGAATTTAACGCGAAGCCGCGGGCAAAAGCTAGTAAGTACTTAGATAAAAAAAGTAAGGTAGCTGTTAGATAGACCCATAGGCATTTTGACACATCACATACATTTACAACGATTATGAATTTTTCACAATTACGAATACGACCAAAAACACAAACTTTAACAAGCATATAATATATATAACGTTGGTATGTAAGATCTTGGGCAAGTCTTTGTTCACATTCCTAAGTTTATTAATGGTTGGAACAAAAGGTGGGCCAACATGGGTTGGACAGGTTGTTGGTGCCATGCTGTCTGCCAAACCTGTGTGGGGTCTATGATTTTTTTTTGGTTTTGTAGGGATACCCACTATTGATTGATTTATAGTTTTAGAAGACTGTAGAGATTTTGTTCAATGCAAAACTTGCCAACCCAATGCGATTACACATTTGTCGAAT
The DNA here is from genome assembly GCA_905475445.1 of Ochropleura plecta. NCBI lineage: Eukaryota > Metazoa > Arthropoda > Insecta > Lepidoptera > Noctuidae > Ochropleura > Ochropleura plecta. The sequence continues at coordinate 15,483,182 of FR997727.1, read as the reverse complement.
ACGTAAGATTGAAGGTATCATAGGTTCCAAAAGGTTGCCATTTAATTTAAAATAAATGATTGCGGTCCTCATTATGAAAAGTCGTAATCAAACATCAGAGATTTATTTTAATAAACCTCATTGTCGAGGGATAAAGTTATTTTAAATTCCCATACAAAGCTAATGCATACAAATAAACACCGTATTAAATATACAGGTAACGATAGTATTAAAACCACCCACGAACAACGAACTCATTCACTATGTAATCCCTATTGTATGGAAACTGATCGAATTACAAAAACTCCCTATAAAACTCAAACATTTTATTACCAATAATTTACAACATCGCGTCGTTGAATGTAAAAATGAAATTAAAAACAAACCATTAAACGATTTTATACGAGAATCCCTAACAAGGACGTTTCCCTTAACCGGATCGGGAGCACACCTGGGTACTCGAAATTTGCCCTAAAAGGTCCCAAACGACAGCTATGCTCAACAATGTAATAGCGTATGTACAAATACATGTGAAGGAAGCTCAACTTTACCTAGCTAGCAGTGAGGTTGTTATTCCTTCGCACATTAGGCTCCATGTTGGTAGCTATTGGACATAAGTCATTCCGGAAGCACGGAGTGCCGAGATGGTAGATTTTAAAAATGGAACGTTTGATTTGCATTTGAATAAGAGCCCCCGGCGACCCAGGTGCGCACAGTACAGTCGAGACCAAAAGTTTTTCGATTTTTTTCAATATGGACACGAGTTAGCTTAAATTAATAGGATGACCAGTTGTAATCGACGGTGTCGCTGTCGTCCACACGATTTGCATAAGGATTAAAGTAGCACGCTTTCATTTAATTACTTGAGAGTTCATCAAAGTTTTTATCGTGTATAACTCAATTTTATACGGCCCTTTTTTTTACATTTACATTATTTGTTGGATAAATTACACTAAGTTTAAAAATTCTATCATTTCAATTTTGTGCACCTCTGTACTATCATTAGGTAGCGTAGAATCATGTGATTTTACATTTAACAATTCAATACTAGGACGATAAAACGCACGTGTTGCTAATGGCTAAGAATATATTGTGTTAAGAATCACATACGTATATCAAATTCCTTTGTTATTTAACCTACTCACCTACATACCTCGTAAGTCTACTGAAATGAAGTAGATACAAATCTTTGGACAAATCTTTTCCTGAATTTGGGTTTCTAACTTATATAAGACTTATAACGTATATTTAGTACAAAAGTACACTTTCGTACTAAAGGCAGTCTGCTCACACATTATAGATAATAAACATTATGTAATGTGTTATTTTCCGAACGAGGTTTGTAAACCAATTATAGCTTTCAGTTCTCAATATAAACAGCCTAGAAATGTCCAGATTGTTTTAAATATTTTATTTTAAATATTTTATTGAAATACTTAGTATAGATTTACATCAAACTAAAAACAACAAAATCATTCTCCAAAATAAATTAGTTAAACATACTCGGTATCCCAAAATCTCGTCATCACATATGAGCTTGGGAACGCAATAAGAAAACCAAGTCTACCACACATATTTTTTTTATCTGTCAAGTGGGGCGTGTTTGAGGCAACGACTGCTCCTTATTCTGCCTCTATTGTTTGAGGTTTTTATTATCATCGCGGACAAAGGGCGCGTAAACGGTAGCACAAGCGTTATCGGCACTTGTGATCAACCTTATACTGTTTTTTTAATTATATTTTTAAGAGAAAACCGAGATGTGTTCGTGCGGGCGCGACATGCGATACGGATCGCGGGAGTTTTGATTTTCGCGCGTTCTTTTTTTATAAATGAGTGATGTGTTCCTGTTTAAATTTTTTTGCTGCTCTGCGTGAGAATGTGGATTGAGATGGTTTGCGAGTCTAGAAAGTTCTGCTCTGTTTTTTGTAATTCTTAACAATTTTAACACGTGTTCATAAGTATGTTGATGTTATCCTCCGTAGATGCGTCAATTATGATAGCTGACTAACGCAATGCTTCGCTATTCGATGCGAAGCAACGCTACGCCGCGCTTCAAAACTTTCAATTAGCCATGCCTTTACCTCAACACGAATTAAACCTTCGATTTTCAGATAAATTCTTTCAAAAGTTCCAGACAGCATAAACAAACCCAGTCTAAGATACAAACAGCAAGTTGTTACTCGCGCGCTCCAAGCCGTTCACGGCTCACTATTGACCTCGTTAGTTCAAACAAAACGTCACAGGCGCATGTAAAACAACCGCACACTTCACGTGCGCCTTTTCCTCTCGAAAATACGAGTAACTCATCTCGGCTTTTCACGAGGTGTCATTAATTCCGGGAGCTTTGTCGCGCCCGCTCCGCTTGACGCTCCGCGCCCTAATGACGCGGCTCTCAGCCGCTTGTTCTTACCTCATTAACAAAATGACGTTGACGTTAATATTTTGTGTTGCGTTTACGCGGGATTGAAACGTTCGTGTTTTGTTTATGGTCGGATTATAAAAAAGTTGAACTGTCAAAAAGGAACAAAAAAATAAATTGTCATGCATGTTTGAGTTTGGAATTGCAGTAGTGTATTTTTGTTTTTGGACACTCTACTTTTCTGTTTATACAAGTTTTTTTTTTATAAAAATGTTAAATGCTGAACTTGTTATCAAAATAAAACGTTTCGCCAAACATTTTCTCACAAACATCTTCCTTCCATATTAAAATATTTCCCCAGTAGAATATATGCGTGAACAATAATAATTTTTGATTTTCCCCGGGGCTGGGCTCGGCTCCGTTCTTTTAATTACCGCGCCTGGCCGGGGCGGGCTCGAGAAAATATTTAGCCTCCCGTCCTCAGCAGCCCTCCGTAATTACTAATGAGCTTTACTTAAGTACATGTATAGGAGACACTGTGAATACACAACTTAATTAATAACAGGATTTAATAAGAAAATAGTGCTTTATGTCACTAACTTTTAGGTAGTTGTTTGATAGGTAAATAGTAATCGGTAAATTGTTTAAAGTTTGCATTTGCTTAGCTATACCTGTAATTAGTAACTAATCAGTAAACAACTAAAACCAAGATTTCAAAAGTTGAAAGCTTAAAAAGTAAGTTAAATAAAGTTCCGTACAAACTTGCGACATAAACGGCTATATCTGGACTTTAAATTTCAACTCGATTATACCTCCTTAATTATACCTTCTTGATTATACCTCTACGCGTTCTCGAGATAAAGGGTTTTAACAAACAGATAAACAGACGGACAACAAAGGGATCCTATAAGGGTTCCGTTTTTACCTTTTGAGGTACGGAACTCTAGAAAGTAAGCTTTAAAACCTACCAATGAGCCAGAAGCCAACCAAAAACTCCTAGAAGAAAGTACAAGAATTTTCATTTGTGTGCAATAACGTTTCATTAGGAGAAGGCCTCGGCCTCGGTAGGCGACGGGGAAATAAGAGGAATTTCTGGGACCAAATTAGAGGCCTGAGGTTCGTAATAAGACTGGACCAAGGGACTGGCCTGATAACACCCACATTGTTGTTGCTATTATTTTTTCATCTCGGCCGAAGCATATTTCGCGTTCCTTTTTAGGCTTCTCGCAAATTGTGTGAGGCGATGGGAGATGATTTGTTGTGTGTTTTGGATGTTGGAGTATAATGAGTGGCTGTGAAGTGTGTTGAAGTAATGTGGGTAGGTTTTTGGACTTTCTTGGGAGTTGTCTTACATTTGGAAGGGATTTATACTGTTTTCGTTATGCATCGTGCAGGTGACATTTGATAAAGAGTTTCTTTTCAATCTTGAACGTTGTTTTTATAAATTAGTAGTGGTAATTTTTATTTAATCTTTATTTATTATTTGCTAATTACAAATAATAAAAATATGTAGAGGTCCCAAAATGGGAAAAGCATTACAGCTACCCCTACCACGACGTCTTAAAACAGTACTTATTTCAGTGAGAGAAAGAGACAGAGCTATACAAGATTTCTAGCGCCCTCTCTTTCTCACAATGGAATGCTTCAAGACGTCATGGTGACCCTACTGGGCGTCGAAAAATTCGTTCTAATCGCTGTCAATAGGAAAAGTGCCCAGAAGACTGGCAGTTTTGTCTCGTTGTATGGCGATGCTGCATTAGGAACAAGGCTACTGATGTAATAATTTCAAAATGGTATTGTTACACAAAATGTGAAAAATCACACTTTAATCAAAGTATACCGACGGCTATTACAAAATCACGTAAAACCATTAATTACCATAACATAAACCGTCGACAAATCGATAGTTCCTCTTCACATTAATTTCACAGCAATTATTAAATACGAGCAATTCGATAATTAATTGGTGCAAAAAGAGGCCGGCTACCGCAATGGCATCGCAACGGGATCGTGGCGGGATCGCAGTAAATCACGTTCGCACAATGCCACCAGGTGGCGGCGGCGTCGCACGATAATGCTCGCGTTTAATTACGCGGAATAATTAGTGAACGGAATATTTTCCGGGCCCTAACTATCTCCGCCGTCTTCCGGCGATAACTAGGCGGTAATTGCGGATTAACCTCGCATTCAGAATTTAATAGGTGCTCGAATAGAACGCTACGATGCCAGGCGAACCCCGATCACGCTATTTGTTTTGTGACGTCGAATTAATTGTTATCCGGAAATATTCCGCGTATGTGGAATACTGTAATGCTACGATTATTTGTTTGTTAATTTTCGTATTACGTCTGTTGCGCAGCGCGATGTACGAGGTGATAATTGCGTGCGAATTCAATTAGGGTGTGCGTTAACTGTTATATTGGATAAATAATGTATTGGTAGATATTTAAATATATCACAGAAATGATATATTTTAACGTAACTGCAAATTTTATCCATCGTCATATAGTTTTGGTGTTTAAAACATGTAGCTTAAAATTGAATGACAAACATCCTCTAATTCGGATCACAAATTCACGGTATCTAGGCAATCGGCATCCATAGCGATTGTTTAGCGAGTTAACCCGCTGAGGCCACGCATATTGCATAGCTTACTCGGCACGTGTTGCCAATGTAATTTGCGCTTTATGGCACGTGAATAATTCGCGATAATCCCCGAGTGTCCCCCATTACCACGACAACGTTTGATCTTCCCAATACAAGGTAAAAAATAATAATATAAGCGCATTTTCACCTGCGACAATTCGTTCGGAGTGTAGTTATTGCCGACCCCCGGGGTGGCTAGTTGAGCGTGAACCTTGATACGACGCGAAATATTAATTTCTCGGCGCCAATAAACAGTCGGGCGTACGTAATGCTGGCAAATTACGCTGAGTGCCTTTAATATTATTCTGTTGGAAATTTTAATTATGAAACGATTTTCCTCGTATTGACGCTCGGGTGGATATTCGGCTTTGTTTAGATGCGATGAGACTAGTTTATTGGAAATGTGTGATCTTGTGCCTTGTTAATAAGACTTTGGTATTGGTTTCAAATTGGACTGTTTCTGTGTATATCTCAAGTTATTTATTGGTTTGCCCAATTGTCATGATGATTAAATTGATGGCAATAATTTTATCAACTTTCTTTTCAACTCTCATTGACTATCATGAGAGTTTTGAAACGTACCTATTACAAATAATTGTTTACATTCGATTTTTCGTTTGACAAGTTAGTACCACATTAGTAATGTACAGTTTTATAGTTTACAACCTCCTTTGCCTTTTTTTTAAATTTTGAATTAGGCAGTCTGCTATATAGGTACATCCGCCTTTTATTGAAGTAGTTATTTTATTTATTTGTTAAAACTTTATGCACATGTATGAAAAACATTGTACAAAGGCAGAATTAATGCCTTGGGCATTTTCTACCAGTCTAGAGAGGGGGAAGTTATTTAATCCCTAACAAAACCGACCAACAGCGAGTCACACTCGCGCAACAAAGTTGTCGTACAAACTTCCGACGGCCATATTTTTTGACTGTGTAGACTTACAGGACTGTTTTTTTCACAAAAAAAGGGACCACAGGCTTAAGTATATGGTTTTAATTTCAACTCAATATCTCCACGCGTTCTTGAGACAAAGGGTCTTCACAGACAGACAGACATACGGACAACAAAGTGATCCAATAGGGGTTCCGTTTTTTCGTTTTGAGGTACGGAATCCTAAAAAAGGGTGATACAGAGAGGAAACATAGTTATGCTGCACCTAGCAGCATAACATATATTTTTAAAGAAAACATTTACAAATATAACGATAAATACTTATATTCAAACTGAATATAATAAAGAGAGTTAAAAATACATGGAGAAAAACTAACAACCATTTAATTTGAAGACGGATCCGCCAGCTTCTTTGCACTTCTTACTGCTTTTACTGTAAATCTGAACCAAAAAACTGAAAAATGGTAACTGACCATCTGCAAGTTTCATTGTATTTTTTCGTCTACACTACCTAACGACATCCAGAAATCACATGCTATAATCATACCCTTTCTGCACATGCTCTAAAACTATAAAAAAAAAACATCAAACAGAAAAGGTTAATCAATCTCACATTTTTATCACTCAGATCTAGACCTCTTTTTAAATTCCAATTCGGGAGTGAGGAGTGGGTACAGGAAAGCAATTACCAATATTACTTGGTAGTCGGCCACGCCATCTGTCGGGCGGGGTCGATCATTTAAAAATCACTGCACATTGTTCTGAGCGCACCTAATTGCAGTGAAAGTGGGGTTCGATGGACCCCGGGACTAAATCATTTTCTAATGGGGGTGTGTGTAGGTCTTTATTTTGATGTGTGGTGCTGTATTTTCTTTGTGATGATGTGATGTGTTGTGCAATCAAATTTTTTAGAGGATTCATGTTTTGCTTTAACGAGATTATGATTGTAGGCTTTGATTATGGTAATATTGTCAACAATTAATTGCAGCTTTGATTAAAATTATTTAAAAAAAAACGATTACAAGATTATAATAAGTTTATTTCCGAAAGTCGGTGACTTTTTTTTAATTCACAAATTTTTCTGCCATTGAAGATTTTCTTCCGGAAGTAAACTTATTTCCCGTCTTTTTAGTGTTTTTTTGAAAGTCGAGTTTTTTAAAGAACAAATCTTGTCGAGTATTGATGTTCCATTGCTACTAAAAGATTACATTATCACATACAGTAGAAAGAAAAATGTTTTATAGAAAATAACTCATAAACAACCGAAGCAATATGGATAAAAAAAAATATTTGTAAAAAATAAATCCGACTTCCAAAATAAAAAAAGTGGAAAATAACATTACTACCGAGTTAAAAAAAAGCGACGAATTGAGAACCTCCTCCATTTTTTTAAGTCAGTTAAAATTGATAAGGGACGCCTTCAGAAGTATGCTTTTGATTATAAAAATAAGATTGAAAATCGGCTCACAATGGGGTAGTTGACACCACCAATCAATTGACATACTTTTTATGAGCTGCCAAAACGCGATTCCCCCATAGATTTTGTATGAGACTCGCAACCGATGACGTCACTAAGTTGTCAAGTCAATGACGCAACTATTTATTAATTTAAAAGCAACTAAAAGCTGTGCCTTTGTACTCTTTGTTTTTTATGATGTTTTCCTGTGTTTTTTCTTGTGTGTACATAAATTATTAAATAAATAAATAAAAATCGAATTTTAAAGTTATTTTGAAACGAATGGAGTTCTCAGGTCTAGAATAACGTGTTCTTTCAGAGAAATTGTGTCTTTAAATTATTGGTTAATGGTGTCAACTACTCAATTGTACACACCAATTGGCTCACACCAGAAATCGCGTAAAAAAGAAAGAAAGAAGAAACTCCTCCATTTTTAAAAGGCGGTTATAAATAAGAAACGTCCTTATGTTTACTAAAATACTACATAGAGTATGAGAAAAAGTGTAATAAGTAAGAAAATGATATAGTTATGAACATGTTACAGATTTCAATGAGTTTTCTTTCTGTTTCAGGAATGGATTGCATCTTCATATAACGAATATTTTCAAAACGTAAGTTTTTCAAACTTAGAGAGAGATAAAAACAAAAATTTAGACATGGCATGCTTAGTATGAAACGTATAGCTTCACTTCGAACAGCTAAGTTTATTAAATTATTTTAAATGGACCCCGCACACCAGAGGTTTCCTATATTTCCTCTTTCAGTTCAATACATTTTGTTGTGTTACTTTTAAACCAACAATCTACTTAATCTTCTTGTTTGTAATATTAATATGATATACAATATTTTAAAGAGGTCAAGTTTATGATGTTGTAGGGGGTAATCTCTAGCTCTACTGAAACGATTATGAAAATTCAATAACTAATAGAAAGCCACGCCAGTATCATAAGCCATCAGTCTGCGAGCTACGGAGGCTGAACAGTCTTTACTAATATTATGAAGAGGTATTTGTTTGTAAGTGTGTATATAGGGGGTAATCTTCTAGCAACGGAGTTGGCGGGACGTTTGAGGGAGAAAACCTTAAACCAACCCAGCCGCCGTGGGAGATGCTCCGGGCATTGGGCACCGTGAGATGTCTCCCGGCCACCGTAGATGCGGGTCTGTGTTCGGTGGGCTATGGGTAGCTCATCGTCCGTCCGTCTAGTGACGACAGGCCGTGTCGCCGGCGCGTGAGTGTACCACGCGCGCCTCAAAGAGTGGTCAGCAAAGCAAAGAGGCCTGCCAGGGCTACTGCCTGCCGGGGTTGCCGGTTGTTCGTAAGAGATACTTCGGTCCCTCAACATTAAGGGCAAAAGAATTAATATAGGTAGGTTTTAGTCAGTAAAAGTCTGACACCCCCTCCTGTTCCGCCCAGAGCGGAAAAAGTTATTTGATGATTTTCAATGCGTAAAAGAAGGGAGTAATCTTTGGAACTACTGTTTCGATTCCGAAAATTCTTTCACTAACGGCATTATCCTTTAGCGTATTAATTATGTTCATTAATTAAATTTAAATAAGTTAGTTTATGTTTAGAGAATTAGTTAATTTTATATAAATTAAATAATTTTCATAAATTAAATTTAAATATGTTAGTTTGTGATTGTTAATTAGTTTATTTTATATAAATAAAATTTTATTATTTTCATAAATTAAATTTGAACACAAGTACAAGTTTTTCCCGCCCGATTATGTGTAGGAACCTCCTGAAACTTCCGTGTCCGGTGACGACCTGCGTCAGGCGGTAGGTGAGGACGCCATGACGCCTCTCCAGCCACTCCTCAAAGAGGGGACTTACCGCCACTATCGTGGCGTGCCCTACCGAATAACACTTACGAGCAATTCAGGCCGTGTCGACGGCACGTTAGTATTCCACGCGCGCCTCAAAGAGATATCAGGAAAGCAGAGGGGCCTGCCAGGGCTACCGCATGCCGAGGTTGCGGGTTGTTCGAAAGAGATATCGCGGCCCCGGAACCCAAAAAGCAAAAGAAGGAACATGGATGGGGTTTAGTCAGTAAAAGTCTGAAACTCCCCCGGGGGAAGTTATTTGATGATTTCCGACCCCAAAAAAAATCACGAGCAAAAATATCTACCTAAGTATCGCTTACCTACACTCAAGGATATTTTTTGTCCCACCATTGAACTTCTCCCAGCACACTCTTATTTAACATTTATCAATAATTTAATAAACATCGTTACGATAGTTAAAACTGTCCGTGACCGTTGGCTCCGGACAATGGTAGTCCTCAATTGAATCAATGTCCGATTTCCTGTGGATCAACTTCATTTCCTTTCATCATGTATTGTTCATTTGACAACGCACTTTTCGGTCCGAGGAGCGCTGGTTAATTTGTGAATTGGTTTTTAACCGACTTCAAAAAGAAAGAGGTTCTCTCATCGGAACATTTTTTTTGTTCACCGATTACTCATAGACGCCTGGACCGATTTGCAAAATTATGTTTTTGTTTGTAGGCTTCCCAATTTTAGTAGTAGTAGTTTATGACTTATCATCTATAATACATGATTTTGATGATTAGCAAATCTTTTAGTAACAATGGAAAATGAATGCTGAAACTAAAAATGCTGAAATAAAAACTTTTTGTAAGACAACTCGCTGCATATTACATCTGGCCTGAAATATAACGGGCGCAATGTAGGTATACTATTAGATCTTTGCTTTTACATCTTTGCTTAACTCTTCGGGGATTACAAGCGTGATATTTTATTTTCCTACTAGTTTTTGCCCGCGGCTTCGCTCGCGTTAAATTCGGTAGCGCCTTATTGATTTATAATAGCAACGCTAAGTTTTCCCGTTTCTTCCCTCTTTCTCCCTCACATCCCACTCTTTTAAAAAAAATAATAATAAGCCTATGTCCGTCTCCTGGTTCCCAACTATCTCTGTACCAAAATTCATCAAAACAGGTTTAGCCATTAAAACGTGAAGAGGGAACAAACAAACAAACTCACTTTCGCTTTTATAATATTAGTAAGGATTAAGTACTATAACGTCCGGGGATGCCGGTTGTTTGAAAGAGATACCGCGGCCCCGGAACGTAAAGGGTAATAGAAGGAAAATGGGTGGGTTTTAGTCAAGTCTGACACTCCCCCAAGTTGTTTGATGATTTCCCATCCGCAAAAATAAAGTACTAAAACGTTAGATAAATGTCGCACAATGTATCCGTTTTATACATTATAATTGTAGTCGACAAATAATAAAATACATTGTTATTTCATATTGCTACTTCAGTTTTAATAGCCTGTAATGCAACGATGCAACTTCGAAGGTATTAAAAGATACCTCGTTATGAACAATGGGATGTTACAAATTGTGTTTTTTTTATCGTATAAAGTAATTTACATAAACTTGAAAATTTAACTTGTCTAGTAAGTTTATTTCTAAGAATGAACTGTCTGAAGGTATATATGATTTTTCAATAATTTCTTCCATCTTCTCTCTTCAGCTTTTTCATTTATTTGCACGTGTTAATTAACATTAGGATAATGTGGGACAACCTTTTCACATAGAATTTAAGTTTTCATATTAGGTTTTTAAGAAAAAACATGCGTATCTACCATGTTCACTAGAAGTTAGGTAGCTAACTTCTACCCTGACGGACTTTACCTTGTTCACTAGAAGGTAGGTAACTAATTTCTACCCTGCCAGGGTTGTAGGTTGTTCGAAAGAGATACCGCGGCCCCGGAACCCAAAGAGTAAAAGAAGGAAAATGGATGGGTCTTAGTCTTGGTCTTGGGTCTTGGTCTTAGTCTTAGTATGGATGGGATTTAGTCAGTAAAAGTCTGGCACTCCCCCTTGCTCCACCTAGAGCGGGGCAAGTTATTTGATGGTTTCCCTCCAAAAAGCTATCAGTTCTACAGCATCTGTGTGAGACTTGGCTACCAATTACTCGTGTCTTAGGTTTTGCAAACCTTAGGAAAACTCCCATATCGTCCTTGAAGTCCTAATACCACGTAGGTCACTTTTTGGCTGTCATTTTGATGCTATTCGTTAGAGAATCGGAAGACGCAAAGTGTTTCTACATTAGGTAAAACTATAATAAAGTATACATAAACATTTAATTGGTATTATTATACCTAGTATCTATACAAAATTATGAGATTTTTTCTCTGTCCTGAAAAGTTACTATTTTTGACTTACGTGGTGTTGAACTGCTATTGTTGACTTCAGAATCTAAAGACACACTTTTTTCTTTTATAAGCAGCTTTAAAAAAGAAAATCAAGGTAAAACTATAAAGACGTATATCTTTCCACTTGGAGACACAGTAACGCCGTAAACCGGACTTGACCGAACTTTCCCGATGTTACCCGAACTCAAGATTATCGGCCACGGTTAGTTCCCACTTTGCTTCCGCGCCATCGCCGCCCGAATGCTTTTTTAGCCAAAAAGCTTTATCACTTCCGTGGGGATGCGGACTATGGCCAGTTATCGTAGATGTTTTACCACTGGATGGGGTAACTGTGCGTACCCATTTGCGAAATGTTCACATAAAACATGTGTAATCTAATTGTATTCCTTTCTCTTTGTGTCTAATCTGTTATTTCAATAGACAACATGTGTTTGTGTGATGTTTGGCCATTGGGAATGCATATTAGGATAGTTTTTTTCTGTTTTCTGTAAATGTGTCAAAAATTTTTGACACACCTCTGAGTTTGTTTAGGCTGTTTCTTCTCAGAGTAGTCAGGTACAAAACACAGGCCTCATCTTGTATTTAAAAAAAGACGTGTAACAGTGTTTGTAAAAACCTACTTGCAAAATAAACATCATTTTTCATTTATCGAATTACCGTTACTTTTTTTGCACCATCCAACACTAAAGTGGTCTACGAGCACAGAGCAGCGGACAAAGCTGCAGAATGCAAGCACTGGATCACTTTTATAGCCGGACGCCGTAAAATAAATGTCGTGGTCCATCGCTGCAGTACCTAATGACATCCTACATGTTACACGATATAGTAAACATTGTGTTTTACTATGGGGGTCTTCGATATCGGTGGTACATATTTTATCTTGTATTTTTATTATATGGGCTGGTAAGCCAGAGGTTAATGCTTCGTTTCTCAAGCACGAGGTTGTGGGTTCATATCCGGGTAAGTACCAATGTGGCTTTTTCAATTTATAAATACACTAGTTTTTGCCCGCGGCTTCGCTCGCATTAAATTCGGGGTAACATAGTTCCCCTTTCCTGATTAGCAGGTACCTGCTACCTGTAGTTTTTGCCTTATTTATTGTAATAGGAAATCTAAATTTTCCCTTTTCTTCCCTCTTTCTCCCTCATTTCTCACTTTCTTAAAAAAAATAGCCTATGTCCGTCTCCAGGGTCTCAACTATCTCTGTACCAAAATTCATCAAAACCGGTTAAATCATTTAGGCGTGAAGACGTACCTAACATACAAAGAAACAAACTTACTTTCGCTTTTATAATATTACGAGTAAGTAAGGATTCTAAAGTTTATCATCACAGACATTGGTGAAGGAAAACATCGTGAGGAAACCTGGAATTATAAATAACATACTCGTGCCTTCTCTTTATGAAAAGAGGGTTTTGGCCAGCAGTGGGTCAGCTATAGGCTGGTATTATTTATTATAGCCTTTAAATACTGAACGCAGGAGGACAAGATTCCAATAACGAAAGTTAAGAAAAACTGGCCAAGTGCAAGTCAGACAAGCCAAGTGCACAGAGGATTCCGTACAAAAGTTGCAACAAAAGATATAGCCGTTTATGCCATCATCTTTTAAATGAGTAGATTTAAAGCGTTGATTTTTTTACTTTCGACTTTTCTAGAAAGTACGTAAGTAAAAGTAAGACAGTTCCTACAATATTAACGACCAACGTCATTTTAATTTAAAAAAAAAACGTTGTCCCACAATAGGATTCCTCCTGTATCGTGGGTGCGTTTACAAACATTAAAACTCACATAAACAAACAGCCAGACCCGGAACAACTATCTGTAGGCCATACAAATATTTGTTCCGTGCGGGGATCGAACCCGCGATACGCAGCGCAGCAGTCGATCACTCAGACACTGCGCCAGCTGTGTCGTCATTTTAAGATGCACTGTTGTCCCCCAACCCACCGCAGCATATATTTGGCAAACACAAATCAAGTTGGCGGCATCGCAAGGCATAAACACGGTTCCTTATCACCGCATTATTTACGCGCTCGCCGGCGACGGTCGATCGCAATATATTGCCGATTTCCGGCCACCACTGGCGAGTAATACGCTTCCGGTACGCCCTGCGGCACCACCCCAACGGAGAATACCGTAACGCACTTTTGTATGCTGATAAGGAGTTTTTCGGACACAATGAAGTCATAGAGAAAGACGTTTTTTGAGAAATTATTATAAGTACATATGTCCATTTTCACTAACACTGAGGAACAGTTGAGTTAATGCCTAGGTACATTAAAACGCGTTGTTAGATTTTTAATTCTTGGGTCAGCGCTGAAAGTTGAAAATGTAACAGAGATATTTTATTAAGACATTTATTAAGGTGTCGGTTTGTGTGAGTGAACATCTTAAACTTACTAATATTTTAAATGCGAAAGTTTGTGAGAATATTTGAATTTAGGTCTTTCACGCAAAACTACTGAACAAATTTGGATGAAATTTGGCACACAGATAATTGGATACGAATACATGGATTAACGCATAGGATACTTTAAAATCCGATTAAACGACCCTTTAGGTCAAACCGCAGGTGACGCGGGCATGAGCTGGTAAGACCATAATGTAAATTTATTTGATAATTTAAAAAAACATGCTGCAAGTTCGTGTCCTCAAAAAAACAACTACAAATTCTTCCATCTAATAAAAAGCTTTGTCTTATTTTCTAAAAGTTTGTATTATTAAAAAAAAAATAGTTTTTTATTTTTATTTGTAGTTATAGTATTATGATAATTATAATACGCAAACACGGTTATTTTTAGCTTTTTAGTGCGAAGGTCCCGTCTTAAATACAAGCTTTACTTCCACATCACGCTATAGTATTAAATACTATCTAAATTATGCTTTAGTTTAAAACCAATTCAGAAATCGCATCATCGCCTAGGGCAGCGGTCGGCAACCTTTTGGCAAGCAAGGGCCACAAGGTGACAAATTAAACTAAAGGCGGGCCGCAGTCATTTTACTCGCATAAACCCAAGAAGCCCAATATACCTGCTCAATTGGTCAAATTCTATAAAAAAAATGCCATTGAAAATTGTTAAAACATAGGGAATTTAATTCGTACACGTAATACTTACATTATGTTTATATGTTTTAACAGCTTTATAGCTATAAAACAAGAGAAAAATAAAGAAATGCAAACTACAAGCTACACCGATACCGATATAGGAAACAGATTTTACACAAATTTTAGTGTGATGTCTGAGGTTGCATTTTGAGAGGCGCAGGAGGTATTTCTTGTATGTTAGCAGATGACTGCTAACATACAAGAAATACCTCCTCCGCCCTCACGACAAATATGAATTTGTCGTGAAAAATCGTAGAATAGCTCTTTTTTTTTGCAGATGGGAAATCATCAAATAACTTCCCCCGCTCTGTGTGGAGCTGGAGGGAGTGTCAGACTTATACTGACTAAAACCCACCCATGTTCCTTCTATTGTCCTTTACGTTCCGGGGCCGTGGTATCTCTTTTGAACAACCCGCAACCCCGGGTCCTCTCAAACTTAACCTCCCCGCAACCCCGGCAGGCGGTGGCCCTGGCAGGTCCATCTGCTTTGCTGACATCTCTTTGAGACGCGCGTGGAAAACTAACGCGCCGTCGACACGGCCTGTCGTCAATAGACGGACGGACGGTGAGCTACCCATTGCTCACCGTCCGGAATGCGGACGGAGAGTCCGCAGGGCGCCCCGGCTTCTGTATGAGGACCAGCTTCCCCGTCTTCCAATGAAGTGGGAACTGGCCCCTCTTCAAGCATGCACGTATCTTAGGAGCCCTAGTAGTCGGGGCCCGAGAGCCTCCAAGGCCAGGACCCAAGCTTTGCCGTGCAAGCCATTGGGTCCCGGGGTGGTATTTTTGGCTGAAGAATAGTGCTCATCTGTAAGACGAGAACCATATTTTTTTTTTGAAAAATTGTAATGAACTGCTTAGCAAACTTTTTCAACTCCTCAAAATCAGATGGCATTTAACAAGATCAGCTAGTATGACACATTTCAAAGTGTTGCCGGGCAGAGGGGTTAAAAGGCGCGCTTACTTAATGCGTTGATTTTGATAATTATAACTAATTTACAAAACAGTCACGGGTTGCCGACCCCTGGCCTAGGGGATACAGCTGATACTTGATCTGATGATTATGTTTCTTAATGACTAGGTGAGGGATGGGGAGGGGGTACGGGCACCCTGCTCCCACTCGCCTGCCTACCCTGGCGAAACCCATACTTATACATGTGATTGCAGCAATCACGGCAGATTTGCTGTCATTTATTGAAGAGTTCCGTTGTATATCACTGAAGATCTATCACCAAATTAAAATACAATCACCTCAAAACTCAAAACTGCGATGACCTTCCAAATCATAGTGCATAGCGTTTTTTGTTCATTTGTCTTTGACAACCATCAACCATTCTAAAATTATATAATCAACGTACACGAAGTCAATCTAATACGCATTATTAAAGATAAAACTTCTGGCCGGATCTTTATTTTTATGGAACCAAACGACAACCACCACCTTAGAATAAAAAAAGAATCATCAAAATCGGTTCACCCAGACCAGAGTTATGAGGTAACAAACACAAAAAAATACAGTCGAATTGGGAAACTCCTCCTTTTTTGAAGTCGGTTAAAATATGACTTGTGCCTACACCTCAAATTTTAACACACGGTTGTATATATTTTAAGCAAACAAATGATTCTTATTCTTATGTAAAGGCTAAAATCTGTAGATCACGTTAAATGAGTTGATGTCGTAGTTTTGATGTAAGTTTATAGTTCTTATAAATAGAAGACCTGCCGCTAATAAATACTTGATTTCACTCAAAGTATCAAACAATACAGAGAGCAAAAGTTTTGAACAATACAAGTTTGACGGCACGGTTGGCGCAGTGACTAAACGATCGACTGCTGCGCTGCTTGTCGTGGGTTCAAACCAAAAAACATTCCTATGACCTACAGGTAGTTGTTTCGGGTCTGGCTGTTTGTGTATGTGAGTTTAAATGTTTGTAAACGCACCCACGATACAAAAGAAATACCTAGTATGAGGCAACTTATTTTAAAATTAAGTTATATGTTGTGGTATACATATTGAGTTGTAAATATTTGCGTTCATTTCCCTTTTTCTAAAAACATATCTGTTTGCCTACCACACATAATATTTCAATCACAAAACTTATTTATTCCTGAGGAAAAATCGCATAAAAGGCAACGTCTTGCCGCAAATTGCATATGTGCATAAATTGCATACATTTGAGGACCGATCATTTTTCACTGGACACATTAAGGTCATTGCGGAAGTAAGGAACCCTAAATAAATACATTCCATGGTTAATCGACGGTGAATGAAGAGTATGAGAGGGGAAATGTGGTTCTCATTTGTCCCTACTTGTGGAAAACAAAGTGGATATATTATGACTTTTGCTTCAAGATTTGTGAGGTCATGTTGGCCATCTTGCGTGTTTCGTGTTGTGTGTATGATTGAAAAGCGAATGCATCGGCAATACAATAAGACTTACGTATACGTGGGGATCTTCTGAGATGGTTTTCTTCCTACGTGTCTAATAGGACTCAGAGGGTTGTAATAAATGGTTTCATTTCTAGCACTCTGAGTGTTACTTCTGGAGTGCCACAAGGCTCTATCTTGGGACCTCTTTTATTCATCATATTTATTAATGACATTTGCAAATGTTTTTTAAATTCTAAATTATTACTATATGCGGACGATCTAAAATTTTTGATTTATTTTCGTTGGATCCCAGTTTTTGATCCCATTTTTTAGGTATTAACGATGGGTCCCATTTGATATTACCATTGAATCCCATTTTATGACAACATGTGTACATTTCAGAAGAAAAGTGATTTACTTTTATTAAATATTTCAAAAACACCATAAATGAGACAAATGATGTACTCCAAATAGTACTAGACTGGCATGAGTTAAAAATGATCAGGTTTATTTGTGATGTTTATAAATAAATAAATATGAACGCCTTCAAAACAAGCGCCTCTTAGCTCAAAAAAAAAATACTGCCGTCATAATTTTTCCATATTTTTTTTATATAATGTGGCCGTTTCTGGCACACAGGTCGCAGTTTTAACCTAACCTTTTTTTTGTAAATAAGTAATTATCCTAATCTAAATATTTCAGTTCCGGGTAAACAACTAAAAACAATCTCTTTTTTCTATAAATGTAAGTCGTTTGTGGCACTCGCCGGCCGCTGCCGCGGCACCGCTCGCTCCGCTCGCTCGGCTCGTGCGTAGGAGGTCCCAGTTTTAACCTAACCAAACCTAGTTCCCGGTTCCTATAATTTGTTTGGGTAATGAAATTTTGTCCAAATCTTTTGGGAAAAACGGCAGGCACCCGTTATTCTAACATAACCTATCCACATACCCAAATTTCATCCAAATCAGTCTAGAAGTTTGAGCGTGTTGGAATATCAAACATACATACAAAATTTCGCCTTAAAATATTATTGTGATTTTGTTGTTGGATGTACCCGCATTCAGATGTTTTTAAACATCTGGGATCCAACGGAAATAGTTTTTGGGATTCAGTGGCAATAAAACGTATTTTTTTAGTATTTTTCAAATTTGGGATTCAACGGAAATATATAATAATATTTTGTGGGATCCAACGTCAAAAATATTAAAATGGGATCAAAAACTGGGATCCAACGAAAATAAGCGAAATTTTTTAGGCCTGTTCGGAATCTGCAAGATTGTCTACTCCTGCAGGAGGATCTAGACCGGTTCTCTGCATATTGTTTAAATAATAAATTACAGCTTAGCATATCTAAATGTTGCTGTATAAGTTTTACCAAAAACAAAAATTCAATTATGCATCTATACTCCTTAAATAATTCAATTTTAACAAGAGAAAAGTTAGTACGTGATCTTGGAGTTCTTTTAGACGACAAACTACACCTTGATGTTCATATTAGTAAAATTATAAATAATGCTTCCCGTATGTATGGGTTCGTTATGAGATCGGCCACTGAATTTGTCCGACCATATACATATTTGTTCCTATATAAATCGTTGATCAGGTCTCAGTTAGAGTACGCTGTAGCGGTGTGGAATCCCTTCTACAGGAAATACTCAGACGCGATCGAAAAAGTCCAAAGCAAATTTTTGAAAGCCATGCATTTCCGTTATTTTCGTACTTATGCTTCTTATAGTGATCTATTGGATAAGATTAAGCTGCATAATCTTAAAGCCAGGCGTATTATTTTGGAGATAATGTTTTTATATGACTTATGTAATAACACATGTGATTGTATGGATATCACTAAAAGGATTAGTTATGTAGTACCTAGAACAACTACATATAAGCCGTGGGGTGCGCGCACGTCCTTTATTTGCTGTATCTTCTAGTACGAACGCGGGCTTACGAGCACCCCTACGTCGCATAACTGGTCAATTTAATGATCTCTTTCAAAATATCGACATATTTGCTGCACCAATTGGAAAATTAAAGAGCCTTGTTTGTGAAACCGTTTTGGAATAGACATAGTGTTGTTTTTTTTTTCTAATCCTTCTCTTACACTGGAGGACCCTTTCCCTTTTTTGAATTTGCATGCCTCTTTGGTTTAAATAAAAACACATAATGTAATTTCGTGTGCATATTGACTCTTAAGCGCACGTCGCATTGTATCTTGTAACTAATTGTTTTTATAAAATGTGGAAAATGTCGTTGGTTATACATTTACTCATCTTATAGCTGTAATTTTGCGCAATACTGTAATGTGTAACCGTTTGTTTTCCCAAATAAATAAATAAAAAAAAAAAAAGACTTTTCTTGTAAGTTTAAGCAACGTTTAGTTCCTTAAGGCGCGTTGCGAAAGGAGGCTAGACGGAAAAAATTAAGACCAAAAGTTGTAACGACACTTTTTGCTATATTTGTAAGCCGTGCGGCGTGCACGTGTTTCTCTGTCTGCCTCTCTCTCTCTCTCTTAGAAAGTAAGCCAGTTATTTTAGTTTATATTATATTTCACATTGAACAGTGTGGTGTCGCGACAATTATTTTCGTTGAGTGTATACAGGTTTTTTGTACATAATAAATATTAACTTCGTTCCATCCGGGTGACCCTTAACACCTCTCAAGTTTTATTTATGTTTTTAGCAAATTTTTATGTTTTCTTTGGCCTAACTCACCCTCTACACCCATCAAAATTTATATCTCTCACTCTTTTAGTCACATGCGCTTCGTCCTTCCTTATTGCATGTCTATACCAAGACAATCGACTCCCTTTCAAACTTTATCACTCATTCGTTTTACTGCTGTTAGAGATAAACCACTCTAAATAAAGAAAAAAGGTTATGTAAAACATTCAAAGTTTAGGTATGATGTACGAAAGATATGAACGGTATGTGGTTTTGATTTTCATGTGTGCCAACAACATTTAAACTAACATTAAAAAGTAAATTTTGGGTAAGGCCGGGACGCGTGGAGTGTCTACTTAAGTGGTAAACAGGTCATATGTCCCGGCCTCGCCCTGTTCAGAGCTACAAAATGAAATAAATGGATATAAAGATCCTCGTCGTAATGTGCACTTAGACATGGGTTGTCATACGTACATGTCTAGTGCGCATTTGCATATGTTTTGATTTTTGATTTGATATTTCTTTATTTTTAACATCAGTAAACAAAACAGATAAATGACATTCAGGTCTTATTCTAAAAGCCTTAAAACATATTTTATTCTATATTTTGTGCAGGCTATGGCGCCCATATAAAATATTTAAAAATACAAACAATATGTAATGTGTAAATATTTCTTCTTGAATTATATCTCAATACTAACGTTAAACACATTGTACTGTACAGCGCGATGATTAGACACATATACGCAATTTATTACACTTTTAAAAATTGGGAGGGGGGGGGGGGGGGTAAAAAATCTTTAAATCGTTGAAAATGAAAAAGAAATATGACTATGAGGGCAGTTTGCATGGGTGGGTTTTAGTCAGTAAAAGTCTATCACTCTCTCCCGTTCTGTGCAGAGGGGGTAAAAACTGCAAAAAAAGGCTAGATTTTCCATTACGAGTTTTACAGCCCAGAGACTTAAATGATTTGATGATAAATGATTATCTGTTATCGATCTGATTATGCCCGGTTGGTTGCAACAGGGTCCAAATATGAGCGTACTTTACGTTTACCTCTGCCCAACCCTTTGGGACAAACAAGCGTGATGTTATGTTATAGTTAAACTTAGTATGATATGTAAACACAGTGTGGTGGTGTCACCCCGTGCCTGGAGCGTGACTGGCTACTGTTTATCGATCTTGTAGATAATTTCCGAGTCGCAATTAATCATTTTCTTTGACCAAACCTTGCTTTTCTATTACTTTTTGACTTTTCATTTTCATTAGTCGGCCTGTCTGTTTGCTAAAACGCCTTTTAAATTCGATGGCATAGTTTCGTTAATATTATTTTGATTGATTGTTTAGTTTCGTTTTGAGCTATTTGGAGAGTGCGAGAGATATAGTTGTTTCAATAAAAATAAGATGACAAAAATAGTACCTACATAGGAAATAAAAAGAAAGCCATCTCAATCCTTACTAATATTATAAAAGCGAAAGTGAGTTTGTTTGTTTGTTTGTTACCTCTTCACGCTTTAATGGCTACACTGATTTTGATGAATTTTGGTACAGAGATAGTTGGGAACCAGGAGACGGACATAGGCTATTATTTTTTTTAAAAAGAGTGGGATATAAGGGAGAAAGAGTGAGGAAGAAACGGGAAAACTTAGCGTTGCTATTACAAATCAATAAGGCGCTACCGAATTTAACGCGAGCGAAGCCGCGGGCAAAAGCTAGTAGTAGAAATAAACGTACAAAATAACTAAACCTAACAGTCACAATTAATAATGGCGAAATTAATTTACAGCTTCACCATCAAAACATCATAATTGAGGAGCACGTGGATAATTAAGAACTGCAGCTCGGGTCAATCTTGAGGTTAAGCCACGCTTGCCTAGGTTGGTCTGCGGATGGGTAACCACCTGATGCATACCAAGTTTCCTCCGTGCCTCGGAGAGCACGTCAAACAGTTGCTCCCAGCTGACATTTGTAGATCTTTTACAGTCGTTACAGGTTCGAAACTTTGACAACCAATCTTACGAAAGAGTATCGTGTTACCCAGTTGTTAAATGGGTTGTGGAGGTCAAATAGGTAGTCGCTCTATGTAAAATACTGGTAGTCAGCTGAATCCGGTAAGACTGAAGCCGAACCCACCATAGTTGGAAATAGGCTAGGCAGATGATGATGATCAAAAAGTCAAAGGAATAGAAAGCTTACTCGACAAGCAATGCTCTTTAAAATACAATATTAAAAATACACCCGATGAGTAACAAATTAAGGGCAGGAGCAGGCACGCGTTCACTCAAGCACACTCTGCAGTCGCCATCGCATCGCCACTGGCTGCGGTTGCTGATTGGCTTATTGATTGGGCTATACTAATTAATATGCCTAAATGTACAGTCAGCAATAGAGATTAGTAACTAGGCACATCAGATTTAGTTGAATTTTTATTAGAAATCGATTCTACGATTCGGACGGTTTTTTTTTGCGGATGGGATATCATCAAATAACTTTTCTGGCTAACTAATACTGACTTAAGCTCACGCATGTTCTTTCGATTGCCCTTTATGTTGCAAGGTCGCGGTTCGAACAACCCGCGTCCCTCGCCTACCCGCAACCCCGGCACCGACGGACATCTTCAACGCAAATTTTATAAATGTATTGTATATCAAACAAATGTAACTTTATTTGGAAATATTAATGTTTTTTTTTAAATATGTCAACTGTTTCTGACGAGACTGGCTAGTTATCTGTTTTGCTGACTGTAGATTATGTACAATCACGAGCATGAAAATGTATACACTTAATAATTTTCGAAAGCGTTTTTCTCGTTATTATTTTGTTTCTTTTCGTTGAGATAAGACTTATTTTGTAACAGCGGGCTTCCAACATACTATGTTCGGGACACTGTAAAACGTTAGTCAATTCAGTAGGTAGAAATCATATTTTTTTATTTTGGTACGTGTTGTTGCTCGTGACTGTACTGCCAGGGATTAATTGTATATTAAAACTGAAAAGGCTATTTAAAAAAAAATATTAGTCTGTCTTTTAGATTATTCAAAAATAAGGGACACGTTACGTTTGACGTCACGCGTTGCTGCATTTTTTCGCAACAAGTGACGTCACACGTAACCGTAATGGGCTTATATCTTTGTCATTTTTGGTCTAATTTACAAATAAAAAATACATGTTCCTTATTTTTGAATAATCTAAAAGACGGACTAAATAGAATGTAATTACTTTGACCCTGGAAACTACCTTATTGTCATTCTTTGAACGTTGTATGATTTCGTGGTAAGATATTCAATATCCACACAGTTTGTGTTTGAATATTGAAGATCTTGCCCGACTCTTTGACTGCTACTGAGAAATTCTTGATGAAAAATTCCGTTAACATTTTGCTCTACTCGGGAATCGAACCCAAGACCTCACGAACTCCCAAGACTGCAGCAGTCGCGCTTACGACTACTAGACCGGCGAGACAGTCAGTTAATTAACTAATTAAAAGATAAGTAACACTCGTGCTTCTACAATAATTACGTTTTTTCCAATTACGCAACAGATGAAGGGTGCGGGAATACGAGCGCGCACTCAAGCATGTTCGCCAATGCGGTCACTAATTGACTCATTGATTTTCTTGTATCTAATGAACCTGGCTATGTTTATGAACAGGCGAGGAATGCAAATGTTGTCAATACTTAAGTGAAAACTTTAGTCAATTCAATTTTTTTTAGGCAAACTGGTTTCTTAAAATCTTGTACCACAGAATAATAATCCTATCGATTAGTATAATAAAATTGCGTTTGTTATTTTTTTTTAGTTTAGTAGGTTCGAGTCCCGAGCGAGGCAAGCGAGTTTTAGAAGCTTTTAGAATGCAGTTTAATTCTTTTTAAAAATAAAGGAATAATCAAAATGAGCCAACTAAAGGATTTAAGGTAGTTTCCCTCTAGGGCCCAAATAATTTTTCCACACTGTAGCTATATTAAAGTTCTTTATTTGAAAAATGGCGACACCAGTCTGGTGCATCTTTTGTAGCAAAGGAATTAGTACTGTTGGCACTGATATTGGTAATCACTTTGAGTTTTTACAAAAAAAGACTTTCAGGGTGCGCAACTAAGACCTCCTAAGTAGCAAGTGACCTTTGGTAGGAGTTTTATGATTTCTTTATGAGGTCAAGGGCTTATAGTTTCTAGGTGGCAAAGGCTCCAACTTTGAAGACACCAACATTCCTGAATCATCATTATCCTGCCGTTGTCCCATTTAATTTGGGGTCGACGCAACACGTTTTCTTCTTCCATACTCCCCTGTCAGACGACACGGCATCATTTACTGCTTTCTCCTTCACGTCATTCCTTACACAATACATTTTTTCTTTGGCCTTCCTCTCCCTCTCCATCCATAATATTCAGATCCATCACTTTTAGTTACATGAATGGTTAATGATTTTTCCAAAATCTGTGTCTTTTGGTTACGAAAAAACTCTTTGGCTGATTAGAAGATAAAATTGTATTTTGCCATATAAACAAGGTAAAAGACGGTGTCAAAATGATCGATCCACCTAGCAATATAATTTGTCTGCACAGTTGGCGCAGTGGCTGAGCAATTGATTACTGCACTGTGTGTCGTGGGTTCTTTCCGGCACGGAACAAATATTGTATTCCCTGCAGTTGGTTGTTCCGGGTCTGGCTGTTTGTGTATGTGAGTTCAATTGTTTGTAAACGCACCTACGATGCAGGAGAAATTCCTTGTATGGCTATTTTTTTTAAGAAAGACTATCCGCCGACCTGTCACTATGTAACAGATCATGACATAAACAAATAGTCTATGAACCACACCGACACCGCTCACATCAAACACATTACAATTAGTAACGGTATAGGAACAAAAACTCCAAAACCTCACACCTTATATAGCACGTTACGATGATTGATAGCACGGATGATACCAACGCGGCGATGGACACAAAAAACCCACTTCCTAATGATAGGCTTTTAAAAATATACGGCTAGCAACGATACTCGTCACCTCGGCAAATGGCGGCGATATGTTACTGGCATCAATCCTCCATTCTGCTCACGTCTGCGCCACGGGATCTAATTAATTATGGTAATTAAACAGGCCGATAGCACAAACGAGATAGATACAGAAGGTTAGTCTTTAAACAAGCTAAAACTCGAGAAAACATAGACAACATGTGTACACATATCTCATAATAGGGATGTGCTTCAGCAATCATCGTTTAGGTATATTCGGTAAGATGGACACGCGATGCTGAGATCGGATATAGAGCTGTTACAACCATGTTAGTACTTGCCTATTTTGTATTACTATTGTAAAAAAAAAACATATATTAACAACTCTATGCAAATACAAAATCTTTTGTACTTGTACACGACGTAGTGACAAACCTACACTGAGCTCTACACATTGTGGCAGTTCAAAAAGTAGAAGAATTGCCCCTATAAATACTGAAACACGACGTTGGTACTAATTTGGAAACCAAAATATACCGAAGCGCATAGCTTCTATGGTTTGGCTGTAACTGTGTTAAACGCATGCCAGTCGCGTAATGCGTTGCACACGCTGTACCTGAAGTGTGTCTATGTGTGCGAGCGGTTCTGTACGTTGCATACAGTTAGTTTTCTATACTCATCTATTTTGTGGCGATAGGTAGGATGTACGTACGGATTGGCTTATATCCCACGTGGATTTATGGCTGTTTGAGGGCGTTTCGTTTGGATGGAGTCGATTTTGAGTAGTTGAAATGGTGGAAAATGTGTATTAGGGAAAGGGTTTTCATCACATATGTATTTACCCGCTTGTATTTATACAGTAGAAAGACGCTTAAATACCCTTCTCTTTTTGCGAATCGGAAATCATTTAATAACTTCCCCCGCTCTGCCCAGAGCAAGGTGTCAGACTAACGGGCCGTTGACACCGCCTGTCGTCACTGGACGGACTGACGGTGACCTACCGTCCACAGACTCGCTTCTACGGTGGCCGAAAGTCGTCTCGCAGCTCCTGACGCCCGGAGCGTCTCCCACGGGGTGTGGGTTGGTTTGAGGTTATCTCCCTCAAATGCCTGGCCACCTCCTTCACTGCTTAAATACTCTACTATGCAGAAAACACATACGTACCACATATAGCAACCACTAGTTTCATGTCAAAGATAGAAATCCAAAAATAGTCAGAAAATAGTTCGGTAAGTAATTAAAGTTCACAGTTCTGTACGAAAAGTTCGTGATAGATATGAAAAGTACGTATGCAAGTACACAAGAACTCAAAGTACATACTTACATGCGCTTCGTCCTCCTCGCGTTCTAATGATGGGACTTAAGTCAAGGACGAATAGCGGACATAAGAAAACTACAGTGCTGCATGTAGATATTGTTTGGAGAATTGCATTTTTTTGATTAAGAATAAGTTCACCAGTTCAAAAGGTTCCTCAACTTTTAGTCGCTTTGAATTAACTGACATTGTATCAAATGCGATATCCGATGTTTGTCAAGCAAAGGGCATATAGCGTGAGGGCAATAAGAATAGGATTATATAAATATTCTGTTATTTTCTTCTTCTAAGCTTTTCGATGGCTTATAAATTGAGTCTCAGAGTTTAGCGTCTTCAGTAACGTAGTACATGATATTAAGCGTGCCATCATTAGCAAAAAATCATTAAATTTATAATTGATTGTCTGTTGATCGTGTAATAGTAATGATAACAATTATTTATGTAAAACAAAAATAAACATATATTGTTGCAAGTCTGCAAAGTGAATTGAAAGAAATGTATCTAAACAACCGATTTTTAATAGAGTACGTTATGTCAGCGCAAACCAGCATCTTCTCTCAAGCAGCTTCAAGCCGCTTCAAGCCACCGCTTATGTCAAACACCCCGCTCACACATTCCTGACGAAGAATGATGCTTTCGGCTGCTCGCGAGTAGGTAGAGCTTTGTTCGAGTGATTAAGTGCCCCGGACGGCGTTGCTAAGCCCTTCAGCTAATGAGCCAAGTCAGTATTAATCATTACTTGACGAACCGGACGGACGGACTTTCGTGGGTGGTTACTGTTGCGGCTAGAGGCTTAGGGCTCTAGTTATACTTGTGAAATAATGAGGCTAAGTGTCTGCTGTCCTTAGTAAGGATGTGTGTGTTAGTTTTCATGTTCAATTTTTATAATGTTTTCCCGATGTTGATAGATGTTTCCAGAACAAAAAATAATGTATGGTCCTTACTAATACACACATCAAAAGTATCTAGGGATCAACATATATTTTTGCAATAACTTTTCTCCTGATTGATATTAATTAAAATTTTCTTTAAGGATTCATCAAATAAAGTGTTTTCGTTTGTCACAGTAACGATAAACCAAGTCACCTTTGCATTAATAAAGAAATTTGCCATTTTCCTAATAAAGGGATTTTTGACATTTGAACCACTAACATTAAAGTTCGAAAAAAAGACTGAAATAACAGTTTTCTTTAAAATTTTATTGGGTAACTTAAACAATTAATAATCCGTGTTTCTACCGCGAACACTAACAACACAAGAACATCGGTTTGGCATACTCAAAATGAGTTCATCCAAATCACGCTGTGGAATGGCCGCCCATGTTCGTTGCAACAACAAAAAAAGGTCTTTTTGCGACTGGATACCCTCCATATTCGGCAGAGCTCTTCTCTGTAGCATATCCCATGCATGCTCAATCGGGTTCAAGTCTGGCGACTGAGCAGGCCAGGGCAGGACATTGATGTTAGCTGCGGCGAGAGTCTGTCTTACAACTCTTGCGGTGTGCGGTCGTGCATTATCATGCATTAACTGAAATAAGGGACCGATTTGCACTTGTAGAGGAACGATGACGTCTGATACAATCGTCTCAGCATAAATTTGAGCGTTGAGGTTGCCTCTGATCCAAATCAACTAAGTTCTTCCGCCGATCCAAATACCCGCCCATACCATGATGGTTCCACCACTATAAGGATGGACTTCCTGGCAGGATTTTAATCGCTGTTGGCGTCCAGGGGTTCTCCAGTGTCGTATACGTCTTGTATCCGGTCTCATACCAAAACGAGACTCATCAGAAAAGCACACGAAACGCCATTGTTCTTCTGCCCAATTTCTGTGTTCAAGAGCCCATTGATATCGAATCCTACGATTGTGCATTGCTATAGGTGGTACCCGTAGCGGTCTTCGGGAATGAAGGTTCACTTCATGCAAGCGGTTTCTGACTGTTTGGTCGCTAATTAAGTTCCCTGAAGAGTGATGAAGCCGCAAGAGTTGTAAGACAGACTCTCGCCGCAGCTAACATCAATGTCCTGCCCTGGCCTGCTCAGTCGCCAGACTTGAACCCGATTGAGCATGCATGGGATATGCTACAGAGAAGAGCTCTGCCGAATATGGAGGGTATCCAGTCGCAAGAAGACCTTTTTTTGTTGTTGCAACGAACATGGGCGGCCATTCCACAGCGTGATTTGGATGAACTCATTTTGAGTATGCCAAACCGATGTTCTTGTGTTGTTAGTGTTCGCGGTAGAAACACGGATTATTAATTGTTTAAGTTACCCAATAAAATTTTAAAGAAAACTGTTATTTCAGTCTTTTTTTCGAACTTTAATGTTAGTGGTTCAAATGTCAAAAATCCCTTTATTAGGAAAATGGCAAATTTCTTTATTAATGCAAAGGTGACTTGGTTTATCGTTACTGTGACAAACGAAAACACTTTATTTGATGAATCCTTAAAGAAAATTTTAATTAATATCAATCAGGAGAAAAGTTATTGCAAAAAATATGTTGATCCCTAGATACTTTTGATGTGTGTATTATAAAAGCGAAAGTAAGTTTGTTTGTTACGTTTTCACGCCTAAATGGCTAAACCAATTTTGACGAATTTAGCTACAGATATAGTCGGGACCTAGGAGACGGATATAGGCTATAAAAATGAAAAAAGGGGGACAAAAAGGGAAGAAAAAGGGAGAGAAAGATATATTTTTTCGATCATCACGAGGGATAAAGTTAGCATTAGCCCAAAGTAACTATGCCACTCGGACGAAGTCGCAGGCGGAAGCAAGTAATTTATACATTCGACCTCTCATGTTAAGCATCGTGTCTAGGTACATAATTATATTATAAAAAAAACATATAATATTATTATGTAGACACGATTGTTGTAGAAGTTATTAGGGTAACAGGATCCAATGCGTCTTTCTTAAAAGTGAAGTACGTTTTGTATAAAAAGTGGGACCTTCAAACCAAGTCGCAAGCGTAGGTATCTAATTATAGAATTATAGAAATATTGCAACAATAAGTTGTTGTTTTTTTAAGGTTTCGTTCGTTTCTAGTTACATGATTTCTTGAAAACTTTCTCTTGTTTTGCTTATAACGCTGTTTATTTAGTCCAATATTAGTTTAAATCATTGCCAACTTGCAAGGGTTAGATGATTTCCAATAAATACATTATTTAGTAGAGATGTTTACTCTCGTTTTACTCACGTTACCCAAACACAGGTCACATTTACGTAACTACAGAAATTATGTAAACGGCATGTCTTGTTATTCAAAACAAGCGGTAAGTCGGAGCTGATAGGCATCGAAAATCGCTACCCTCGGATATCGCAGGTCAAAATCGAAACGTCATTAGTACACATGTCGGGACTTAAATAACTGGCAAAGTGCGCATGAAAGAGCCAGGCGACGTGTTTCGCGGCGAGGCCCGCGGATGACTGATCCGTCGCACTAACTAATGTTCTTTTTTTAAAATACCCTTTTTATTTTTCAAACCGCACAAAAGGCAAAGACGCATGAGTTATGCCGACTTGTAGTTTTTACGATACGCCCGGCTTGGATTAAATATTTTTTTAAATTTTTATTCCTTTTCGTCGCGTACGTGATGGCATGTGACATTAAAATGACAAATTAGCTAATTATTCTTAATCCGTTTGAATCCTTTGATCGTATGGCTCGAGTGATGGGGCTGTCACGGCGTATATTGTCGCTTATTTTACGCTATGATTTGATTGCTTGGAGTTAAGTTCATTGGCATCAGGATCAATGTGCAAAAACTGTCATTACCGTTTGTCTTGAAAAGGTTGAGGTAGGTACCTATAACCTTTGTCTTTGTACAGTCGGCGTCACGGTGTGTTTAACCCCTTGAAAGTTAATTTTAATAGTGTAAGCAATTGATGCAGCACACCGTACGTATTAAACAATAATATCTGAATCACTCTAGAGAAATCCTGGTAGGTAACTTAGTAAAGCTTGTTTTATACTCGTCATCGTTTGTTTATTGTTCCATAATATCTAATATAAATAATTTACCTAAAAATAATCACACAACATATTTAAAAAAGTTGCATACATATCTCAACATTTCAGTTTACCTTCACTTAAAAACTCTTTTTAAAACAAGCTCAACAAACGAAATGGGGTAGCGAGCGAAAAATACAGGTTTTACGTAAATACTTTTTTGGTCTGCATCTTTTTGTGTGCATATTATTATTATGATAATAAGAGCGCATTACCCGTTTAGCCCGCCACGAATGCGTTTATTTTCCGTTGCGATTCGCGACTTTACGGGTATGCAGGCAGAGGATACGACGACTTGTGAATTTTGATACTTTAAATGGTAGCTGCTGAAAAAAGATAGCATGTTTCCAAAGTGGGTGATCTGACACAGTATAAGTGGATGGGTCAGGAATTTCTTGCTTATTGTTGAAGAAATTAGTAGCGTTGTCATAGGGGTTGCGGGTTGTTCGAAAGAGATACCGTGGCCCCGGAACATAAAGGGCAAAAGAAGGGACATGGGTGGGTTTTAGTCAGTACAAGTCTGACACTCCATACCACTCCGCCCAGAGTGGGGGAAGTTTTTTGATGATTTCCCACCCGCAAATAACAAAAATAAGTAGCGTTGTCATGCATAATCGTAAGGATTATACTATATGCACAAACTGGAGCTTGCAATACTTTTTTGTATAAAAGCTAAGCATGTTTAACTTCTCAAATTTTTTTTAACACCATTTTTAACCAAGTTTAATAAATAAATGATTTATGTTTAATTCTAACAAAATAACTAATCAAGTATCAAAACTAAGTCTTTCTCCCATGATCCGCAATAGACAGGTACAAGCGTCAAATGCCGGAGAAAGCGCCATCTTGCGAAGCTCTCCGTATATGACGAGATCTGTAGTATCTAGCTATACAGTATACAGTATGGAAACGGATTCACTTTTCTTATGTTTTTTTAAGCTTGATATGTTTTTGTTTTGCTTGGTTGGAGATTTATCAAGTACGAGAAAGTTTTCTTAGGGTGACCGGAGGTATATTATACACCTAAAGCTACTGAAAACATTTTGTCAAAGACAGTGTCTTACGAAACGCTTGATTCAATGTCTGTACAAAGCGATAGAAAAGTGCTCATGAATTCATTTCAATTTCATTATTTTTGTAAACCTGTAATAGGCTGATCAAAGCGCACTTTTGTCTAAAACATGACCAACCACTGTACCTATGTTTCAAAAATAAATATTTCTGATTACTTGTTTTCTATCGTTAAGTAAACGTCATAGGAAACACTAATAATAACAGATTGCGCATCAAAGGTATTTCAGTAACATAGGGAACACAAACTCTACCTGCTTTAGCTGATTCAGGTGCAGTCTACCAAGAAAACATTATATTATTACTTACAACGATACCAACGTCTCAGAGCTGTATTACCAAGATCCAG
The DNA here is from genome assembly GCA_905475445.1 of Ochropleura plecta. Classification (NCBI taxonomy): domain Eukaryota; kingdom Metazoa; phylum Arthropoda; class Insecta; order Lepidoptera; family Noctuidae; genus Ochropleura; species Ochropleura plecta. Next base: position 15,451,833 of record FR997727.1, on the reverse strand, counting down.
TTTGCCAAGGAATACGAGATCCTCACTCCTTCAGTCTGTCAGTGAACCGCATGTAACTTTGTGACAGAAATACAGTTTGTATGCAACCTCCTTTGAGCGCGGCCATTCACCAGTCACTGGGCAGGACAAAGCATTGTGAGCCAAGATCAATGTCTTCAATACCTATGTGGGCACTCGAGAACGGCTATGTGCACACGGACACCGGGCTGCCATAATCGAGAATGTTACGACGAACCTATATGTGCGGTAGTACATAGTATGTGAACACACAGTGTAGAGCCCTTTGTGTCGCTGACCGTTCATGTTGGCACTTGTGTCCTATAATTAGCGTAGAGCGATTAATTAATAGGTAATGCAGGTCTGTGGCGAATTTATGCTCCATAGCTATGTATACGCCACCGTTATGCTCTAAATAGATAGCTCGAATATGCTGATTGGCGAGCCGGCCTTTGTCCTCCGAATATATACGAATTGGTTGCTATGAATTGGTTACGGTTGCAATTTGTTAATAGGGATTAATCATTTCAGTTCCTAATATCTGAACGTGTTTTGCAGGCTTTGGTAAATTAGGATGAGTGACAGTCTGGTACGTTTTGTCTAATGGATTCTAAATCCTTTGTGTTTATACATTTGCCAATTTATTTTTGAAGTACCTTCTTTCAGGGTCCCCTCGTGGATTCGTCGCCGGCAAGGTTGCGGCAACCAACTCAGCACAACAACACATTTGCAAATGTAAACTATTCTATTGAGCGCATCAGACAATGTACTTTACATTCGATCGTCGCGGCACGAGCGTAAGGGCGTTAATTCACCGGAGACACCCAAACAAACGCTTTGTGAGATTCACCTGTTGGCTCTATAGGTCAATGTTACAGCACACAAGGAGTTTAGCGAAACAGACTTTTGTGGCTGGTGGCTGAATGGCACGCAGAGGCGCGCCGCTTCCATTGTCAGCGCGGACAATGGGACATATGCGCGATTGAATCGTTCGGATGCGACTTGCGTCTCGATTGAAATTGAGAGTGCGATTCGAATCGTGTTTATTTACAGATTGTAAATTTATTGCGCGGTTATATAGAAGGTGTCGAGTATTAAGAAGGTTGTGCGGAAGATTTTATCTTGTTCAATAGTCATTCAATATCTGATATTACATTGTTATCGAAACCTGTTGAGCTGTTCATGTCAAAACATTTTGTTCTAAAAAGAAGTAGTTTCAATTTGCTAGCAAAAGTTAGGCAAAACCTCTAAGGAGATTTTAAAGCTCTTGGAAGCACAGCTTATCGTCAGCAAAGGATTCTTTGATGTTCGCCAGCCTACGAAAACATCCCGTCAAGCTGCAAAAATTTTTAACGCAAACACACACCGGTATTATGAAGTCAGATTAGTAAATATTCCCAAATCAAACATTTACCAAGAAAACACGCTACTGGTTGTCCGGACAATGGTTGTATGGTACCCTCAAAACCACTTAACATGGGGCTGACAGGTTAGTTCAATCACTATTATACGCCTCGAGGCCAACGATTGGAGAGTATTTTTTCAATGAAATATATTTTTTTCATTCAGGGAGTCATATCGCCGAGAGGTTCTCACGGTAACTCGGATCTAACAAATAATTTTGCACGTCGCTACCCCCGCTTTGTGGCTTACATAACTGAGTCGCTAACAGAATCCTTGGGAGTGGTGAAAAAGTTTAGAAATCAGAGGAAAGAAACGTGACGTCGCTGGAACATAGCATAGAAATATGAACAAGAATGGATAAGGGAACGAAACGCACCGGTTATGAAATACGTCGCGACGTCACGGCCGGCCGGCTAATCGATCGCGAGAACAATGTGACGTAATACGCGGGCCCGGGGGTGCGGTCCACAGGGAGAAGGGGACGCAGCTCGACGTCCAAATATTTACCCCGGCATATGTTTGGTTTCTTTTCCTTCGCCTCATATATTTTTACTTTGATCGTGTAATGGGACCCGGAGGCGGTCTCGATTTGTCCGATATTAATTTCGTCCGCCTCGCTGCTGTGCGCTAACAATCACTTGGGGTAAATAAACTGTTTAGATTTGGGAAACCTTGTATATGAGAAGTTTCCTGACAGCTCGCAGTCGTACTTTATGAAAAAAGTAATCACAAAGTGTGAATGAACGCGTATTTTGATCGTGGATAGTGGTCTGAATAAATAAATCAATTGCGTTGATTTAATTTTACTAAATTCCCCATTGTAATCGTGTCACCATTTTGTTGACAATCAAATTGAATATGTGCAATAAAATTAGTGGGCCCTCACTCGGTATGGTGACCAAGTATATTGTGTCATTGTTAGGACATTCAATACTGTAACGGTTTGGATAAACCGATTATTGTAAAATTCAAACAGCAAATAATTATTTATTTATTTTAACTTCATGTACAATAATGGAACATACGCGGAGTCAATAAAAAAGTAATGAAATAACACTTAATAAACAAAGTTTATCAGCAAAACATTTGTAAAAATAAAATCGAACCTTAAACGTGTGTCGCAAATATAAATATTGACTAACATCAAACCAACCTGACGACATTTGTGTGAAAAATGAAGCCACAGTAATTCTCACGCAATCTCGAATCAAGAATATCCTGTAAAGTGTGTGCTACCCCATCCCTATCCGAGGGGCCGTGCACACTTGAATTGCACGTTTAATGAATTGCATTAATATTGCATTACCGGGTAACTAGTTGGCCGCGCCCTCCCGGTAAACAATCATTAGAGCTACAGCGTTGCATAGTTGTTTGAACTACCAGATTTGTTTGCGAATACAAATTGACATTTAGATGTTTTGTATTCCTAGATTGATGTAAAGTTTCGGGGATATGAGTTTTGTTATTTTACATGATTATGTCTGAAAACAATGTTTATATTTGTACTAGCTTTTGCCCGCGGCTTCGCTCGCGTTAAATTCGAGGTAACACAGTTCTCCTTGCGCCTTATTGATTTGTAATGGCAACGCTAAGTTTTACCTTTTCTTCCCTCTTTCTCCCTCACATCCCAGTTTTTTAAAATAAAAATTAGCCTATGTCCGTCTCCTGGTTCCCAACTATCTCTGTACCAAAATTCTTCAAAATCGGTGTAGCCATTAAAGCGTGAAGAGGTAACAAACAAACAAACTCACTTTCGCTTTTATAATATTAGTAAGGATAAGGATTTAAGTAGAAACTCAAATTTTATTTCAGTAGAAACTCAAATTCTATTCAAGTAGTTCAACTTCAAATTCAAAGTCAAACCATTTAAATCAATTAAACGGCAGTTTTGTATTGTCAATTTAATTTTACAGTTTGATACAAGATTCTGTTTGATTTGGCACTATCAATTTATTGCCAAGTTTTTGTGTTATATTGGCTAGAACACTTTAACTTGTTATAATAAACTCCTTAAGACTGTTTCCAAGATTATTAAAGCACGCACAACATCAAGTTTAATATCCTTACTACTTATGTTTAAAACGAACGCAACACAAGCTATGTACCGATAGCCATTTTCAATCACGCAACTATCAATCACAGTGTACGTGGCGTCCGGCTATGGGCTACATACTCAAATATGTACGTCGGTTACTAAGCGTCGCCGTTGTCTGTCCAACTAATGCCGGCCGTCGCTACCGGAAAATTGGACAGCACCGTCTGCCCAATCACATGCGACACTCCGCAGATTAGCACGCTCGACCAGTGCCCAGTTTGCCCCCCACCACGCGACCGATACGCGACCGCGAAAATTCACACTCGTCGCTCTCTATTGAACACTGAATCCACCACTCCACGCTCCCTGTACCACTTATCCCAGTATTGTACAGCGACGGTTTTCACTTCGACGCTTACCTCAGAAAATCCACACCGGATTATGCGTACAGGTATTGAAACCATACACGCCTTCCGTCCCTCAGTTCGTCCTGAAATTATATTAGTGGACACCCTTGCACAGCTTTTTGTTCACTCAGCCGACGCTCACTTGTGATTGCAACACTAAGGTGTATCTATTTGTACAAACATTTATCACGATTAACAAAGGAATAGAAATATAAATTAGGCGTGTGACCTGACTGCAATTCTAAACTGGGGCTCATTAATCGATTCCACTTCATATTGAAAGGAAGTCTCCGAGCACGTCCGACTTTCGAACCAAAAAAAATAACCCACAGACGTGACACGGGTAAGTCGCCATCGCGTTGCGGAGAGCGTTCCGCCCCATTCAAATCTTTACTTAGCATTCTAAGTACCGTCGGCGGCTTTAATTTTTTAAGGCTGACTACGACGCCTATACGGTATTCAGCTCGCGTTCTCACCACACTCGTAGATATGTGCCTAGCTAATAGTGTGTCGCGCCTGTTGACCAGAATGTTCTACAACATCAATTGATGCGTGTTTGTATTATGTGCTTACAAACAGGAGCATTAAAGTTTAAAGTAAGTTGCGGAACGGCGGCAGTTATGATGTGTCGTAGTGGGTGGATGTTGCTGGGAGTAGTTTGCATAGTTATGTGCGCGTTTATCTAAGCTATATCGGTTGGTACAGCCGACGCCGGGCCGGCAGGTCGCTCGCCAGTTTGCCGGAGGTTTAATAAATGTCTGAAACAGCGGATCGGCTTAGAGAACACATACAACAACGTAGGGGATTTCTAAGAACGTCTACAGATAACATTCTGTCCATGTTGTTTCCCAGAAAATGTTGTAGAAAATTTATTTCCCATGTAGATCTTCATGTTAGCGCCTCTTCCCGTTTTTGTCATTTTTTTGACATTATTGTATAAGTTGTCTAATTCTGTAATTTATTGAGGGAATTTTAATTGCTATTTTAAAATTGTATGTATTTTTGCATATTTTACTTCTTTTTGATTAATTGTAACCTGTAATTTGATTTTATGTTGTCTGAAATAAATGAGTTAAGTACTACAGCTCCATGGGAAATAAATTGTGTTCCCACATTTTCTTTATTCTTCTCATTGTATTATATAAACATTCAAACACTCGAGTATTTTCACAAACTAGGGATGTACTAGTACTTTTTATAAAAGTACTAGTACATCCCTAGTTTGTGAAAATACTCGAGTTTTTCACAAACTAGGCTTAACTTTTATTAAAGAAAATATTCACCGAAAATATTCAAAATTAACGCAAAAAAGCCATCGCGATCATCGAATCCTCTCAATTTCTGATACATAAGTTCATTTTTCTACCACAGATTACCTCACATATACTTACTGAGGAATTACAAGTACTTGCGTAGGTACTGTCGTTGTATTTACTCCATTACCCGTGGAGGCCGGCTCGTATCAACTATTTATGGTGTTTGAGGCGCTTCATAAATATGCAGCGGTAGGCGCTCGCCTTGCCGACACCAGCTATTCAGTAGGCTTGCGTATGTGCCGAGCGATAAGCGGTTCACTGGAATCTATACTGTAGGGAAGTTGGTGATGAAATTAGGTAGAGAAACGACTTAGTATCTCAGTGATCATTGATCTAGCCTTTTCCCGACTATGGTGGGATATGGTGGGATTGACTTCCAGTCTAACTGGATGAAGCCAAATACCAGTATTTTACATGGAACGACGGATAATCTGACCGGCGCAGTCTAGTTAGTAAAGGGTAATACGATGCCTTTTGGTAAGACATGGTTGTCTGTTGTCGAAGATCTACAAAGACATCCGGGACCAACGTTTTAACGTACTTTTGGCTTGTAATGAGTGCAAGTTCAGCTCTTATTTGCCACGAGCTCCTTTCGATTTTGTATTTAGCACAATCTCATCTCAAAATCTCCCCACGCACGCACTGCCACTGTTGGGACTCGATGTTTATCTCACTGACACTTTTGTTACTTGATGCTTGTACAATACTTATACTGCCTCAGTAGTCTCAAAACAGGATGATTTTGATTCTGTGGTCAGGTAAATTGTTTATTGGGTTTTTTTCCATCAGAAATGTCTCAATAGCAGTAATGGAGTCTAGATATTTACCGGTTTTATGTCATTAGGTACATCTCTGCCTCACCCCTCGGATATTATAGGCGTAATGTAATATTATATTTTTGTGTATTTTTACTTAGGCGTATTTCACAAGGAAGTAGTAATTAAGTTATATCGGGCTCACAGGTCCATAGTCTAAACGAAAAAGTTCACACTTAATTTGAAACGATTCCATTTTAAAATCTTTTCATATTGTAGAATATGTTATAGAGTTATTTAGTTTTTTTTTCCGCAAATGTTCCTGAACTGACTTTTAAAATGTTGGAACTGAATCGCTGTGATCGTAAGACATGACACCATCTCCTTAGCTCCACGGTTGGTTAGTTGCAACGCTCCGTGCGTTACCTCACTTTCAAGAGAAACTTCGCGATGTATTTTCCAGTGCATTTTTTAGAGTATCGCTTTTGTAGAACCTGGTTGTTTTAATACTAGAGTTACGTGAGATTTTTACATACGTAGCTTGTAGGTAACTGGTAAATACTGAATGGTTTTTTAGTTTCTAAAAGTTGTATTATCAATTGTAATGTCGAACAGTTTGGGCTATAAAGTAGGTAAATACAATTTCTGTTGGTGTTATACCACAAGTTTAGGTTCCTGATATTGTGCTGTTTAAGTTTTTTGAGTATTGAGTTAATTATTTGTCAATAATGTAAAAATAGGGATGTTTAACAATCCAAACGTTTAAGTATTTGTAGCGCCATGCGTGCTACGCCGTAGCACTGGCGTAGTAGCGTAGCATCACCTACGCTACGCTACTACGCCTTGGGCTAAAAATGTGGCTATTATTTATTATAATTTCATTTTCAGGCAACATATATTTTAGTAATTACTAGCTGTGCCCGCAATGCGTTGCAATGCAATTTTTTACCTACCCTACCTACCCTACCTACCCTACCTACCCTACCTACCCTACCTACCCTACCTACCCTACCTACCCTACCTACCCTACCTACCCTACCTACCCTACCTACCCTACCTACCCTACCTACCCTACCTACCCTACCTACCCTACCTACCCTACCTACCCTACCTACCCTACCTACCCTACCTACCCTACCTACCCTACCTACCCTACCTACCCTACCTACCCTACCTACCCTACCTACCCTACCTACCCTACCTACCCTACCTACCCTACCTACCCTACCTACCCTACCTACCCTACCTACCCTACCTACCCTACCTACCCTACCTACCCTACCTACCCTACCTACCCTACCTACCCTACCTACCCTACCTACCCTACCTACCCTACCTACCCTACCTACCCTACCTACCCTACCTACCCTACCTACCCTACCTACCCTACCTACCCTACCTACCCTACCTACCCTACCTACCCTACCTACCCTACCTACCCTACCTACCCTACCTACCCTACCTACCCTACCTACCCTACCTACCCTACCTACCCTACCTACCCTACCTACCCTACCTACCCTACCTACCCTACCTACCCTACCTACCCTACCTACCCTACCTACCCTACCTACCCTACCTACCCTACCTACCCTACCTACCCTACCTACCCTACCTACCCTACCTACCCTACCTACCCTACCTACCCTACCTACCCTACCTACCCTACCTACCCTACCTACCCTACCTACCCTACCTACCCTACCTACCCTACCTACCCTACCTACCCTACCTACCCTACCTACCCTACCTACCCTACCTACCCTACCTACCCTACCTACCCTACCTACCCTACCTACCCTACCTACCCTACCTACCCTACCTACCCTACCTACCCTACCTACCCTACCTACCCTACCTACCCTACCTACCCTACCTACCCTACCTACCCTACCTACCCTACCTACCCTACCTACCCTACCTACCCTACCTACCCTACCTACCCTACCTACCCTACCTACCCTACCTACCCTACCTACCCTACCTACCCTACCTACCCTACCTACCCTACCTACCCTACCTACCCTACCTACCCTACCTACCCTACCTACCCTACCTACCCTACCTACCCTACCTACCCTACCTACCCTACCTACCCTACCTACCCTACCTACCCTACCTACCCTACCTACCCTACCTACCCTACCTACCCTACCTACCCTATGTCCGTCTCCTGGCTGTAATCTACCTCCTCACCAATTTTCAGCTAAATCGGTTCAGCCGTTCTTGAGTTATAAGTGGAGTAACTAACACGACTTTCTTTTATATATATCAAATCAAATATTTTAGAAACACGTTTTGCAATTTGTAAGTACACAAGTATTCAACATGCAAACTGCAAAAACTCGCGGTTATCGTTTGTTATTCTAATAAAATCAAGCATCACCACTAAATAATCATATACTCTGTATATCATAATTTTGCTAACCTATTTATATACATATCTGTCCGCACATCGTTTCAATTATCCACGCTCGTCAGTCAATGTCTGTTCTGCCTTTTGTTCCAAGATGGCGGTCCGTTCTTCTCATTTGAACGCTGATATTGTTGCATATGCACTGGATTTGAAATTTATTGGAAAAATCTTGATTCTTCTTCTTAAAGTTTAAACGTGTTTAGCCCATTTCAGTCACGGGTACTCCAGTGACTGATGCAGTGCAGTATAGTTCTCTTGACCATTTTCGATCACGGCGGCCAGTATCACCAGAGATAAGCCATCCGCGCTTGAAATGTTATAGTGCTGATCATCGAGTGAAAAATAATAAAACCTTGATTGTAAGTCAACAAAACAATGAATTTTGTAGCTATTAAACAGGTTCTAGGTTTATTTCCCAAACCCAAAATAAATCGTAGAAAATAACAAACAACAAGTTAAAATTACATCTTTTGTAAACACCTTCACTAAAAAAATGTTTTAAACAAACAACACACAAAAGCGCATTTAGAACTACTTGTATTCATAGTCAAACAAGCGAACTATCTTATCAGGTCAAGTTCCCTACTATTGAACCAAACGTCACTCCATTCACGTGGGTGACATCTCACCTGTCACTAACCTCAGGTTTTTGACGATAATCATCGTAACCCATTCATAAAACCGCTGATTGTTCGACAAAACCGCCCCCGTAACGCAAAGGGTTGATAAACATATCAAAAGGTTGAGCACACCTGTTTTTTTTTCTAAATAAATCGGGAGTCATTGTGTGGACACAATTGATAAATATCGATAATCAACATTCGATATCGGTACGAGTTTATCGATAGTAACAAAGACCTCCCGCGAGTTGTCCTGTGACAATAGACTTTACGGGTGGTGTATTGATAAAAAGTGGATCGAGTCAAGGCTGAACCAAATGCATGAAATTTTAAACGTTTTATTTAAACGTGCGTGTTTAAATATAAAAGTTACGGCACCATCCTTTAACTATGATTTGTATAAAAACCGATAATATTAGTACCTGGCTAAAAACTTCACCACTCAAAAACGAAAATAGAATTACCATAAATACTCGTTGTTTAGTTTGAAATAAGTCATAACAGAAAAATTCAGGATCACTTTTATTTGGGTTACAACAAAATGAATGAATTTATTTTAAACTCAAAACGTGAAAGAAAATTAAGGTCACAATACGACTTTTCACAGACCCCTTTTTATTATGTTTCAAACAAAACAACATAAAGTTCAGTAGTAACTTAGGCCAAAACCGAGATCAATACTTTGAAGAAAATATTCCACGACTGTGACGTTTTTCCCCCTAAATTTTGCAAGTTTGTTGAGAAATTTAGAGGCTACGTCATCGGTATTTCGTAACAGTATATAACACAGGAAACATTTTTGTACCAATTGGTAACAAACCCCTCGATCGTCTTGTTCAAAATGAATAAACCTAATTAAAAGTTGACTTTCTTACGACGGTTCACGTGAATCTATTGCGCAACTTATAGAAATTATTTATTAGATAACTTCACTCTTTTGTTATTGCGTCTGTTTTGCTTCAGGGACACAACCTTCTTATTTCTTGTGATGTGAAGATAAAACATTTCAAAGGTAAAGCTGGGATTAATTTGTTGTTGTTGATACATGGAGTGGTTGTTTGTAAACGGAAATTCTGAACATGATTGATTTAATATTTGAGGTAAAACACCTTATTTATGTTTGTGGGAGCCGTGTAAAGACATGACTTTTATAGAATTACTAGCTGTGCCCAGCGGTTTTGCCCGCTGCGCAGCTCTTCAGTGATGTAGCGTGATGTTGTATACTTTATTAATATTGTGAAAGAAAAGAATCGCGTTCTCCCATAGAATCCTTGCCACCTCAGTGGGTTAAGGCTTAAGGGTTGAATTTTCCAAAATCTCATCTTAGTGAGAACCCGAAAAACACCTCCATAAAAATTTTAGACTGCTAAAACTTGTATTTTCCGAAATTTCGTGATGAGTCTGAGTCAGTGACTTCTCTCTTTTAAATATTTAGATGATAAAAAAAACTTTATTGGAAACCCTAAATTGTTTTCTCCGTGAAATAACGATCGGAACTTTAAACAGTGATCAATTTCACAATGAAATTTTGAAAATAGACATAGAAAATACGACATAGCATCAACGTTAAATGGATGCTTTAAGACAAAATCAGTTTTGATTCTCACGTATGTGTTAATAGCTATTTTAAGTGCCGTACGTATCGTAGGATATAAATTAACCCTTCTAAATGTTTAGAAAGCAATTAAACCACAACTTAACATCGTTAATGACAATTTTTATTACAAAAACCAATAAACAATGGCGGCGGTGCGTTGCGGCGTTGTGGTAGGTAGCACGCACGCTGTCACGTGTCGCGGTGGAGCCTGTGCGTGACGGCTTGACAGAGTGGCGATTAGCCCGTTGCCTGTCTGCCCGCTACATACCTCCACGCTGCATAGTGCGACTAAATGAGTTTAGAACGGAAATATTCCGAATAAATTTTTAGAAACGGCAATGAAATAGACCTATAGAAAGGCGCAGGTTTATTGTAGTTTTCTGTGTGTTGCCAGTTTCACACAGATTAATTATTATTTAATAATAGCTATTAATAATTAGTAATGACTGCCTCTTGTCTTGGGTTCGGTTAAGTTCGGCGTCAGTCAAAATGTTATTGGTTTTTCAATCAGGAATTCTATTAAGAAGGAGCCTGGATTTTTGCCCAGTTGATGAAGTTTGGCAATAGGATCACCTAATATTACATGGGACTTCAACACTACTAGCGAAATATCGGTGTAGGTATTAGGTATACCTCTGCTCATCCCTTCGGGGGTTATAGCAATGTAAAGATTTATTTTAGTCCTTTATCGTAAAATCTATTTGAGTTCGTTAATTAAAAATTATGAACGCACTTCGTATTTTTCTAGAACTTTAGCAACCCGCCGTGCGTCATCCCGAGAAAAACTTTCACCTTTTTTCTGCATTTAGAACTGAGTCAAAAAACATTGGGCTAATTAAACCTCAGATGCCTTACTCAAATACACTTTCCCCGATAATAGCATCTTTTTGTTCTTTCCCCTACAAAATATTTGTCTATATTTTACCAGCAGTTTTCGATCTCGTAAGATACAGCTGTAATTTCGCATCTACCTCTTTGTAATAAGGTCTATAGCGTTTGCATATAAACAACGCATAGTGGATTGGCCTCTGCGGGTGACAGCTTACGATAAAGTGCCGATTAGCCTGTCTCTGCCCAGGATCTATCTGTGCACAGCTAAACATAAACAAATAAACGCTTCTGAGGATCGCCTTTCAGTTTGCACTGTAATTATGATATTGTTTCTAGAAATGTTAGCTTTTTATGTCAGTAAGATGTTCTAAACAAGTATCTATATATAAGAGAAAATCAGTGACTTAGTCATTATGAGATCTCAAAAATAACTAGTGTTAGGAGTTTTAAATTTTGCATTGGTGATCTTTTTAGAACGTAGGTGCTCACTAAGACGGGCATTTGCCAAAAGCAGGATCGCAAAGTTTGTATGGGAGACTGCTTTTCCTTGGCAAAATTGGCCTGAAATTTTGCTTAGGCATTCTTTCACGAAATAATAAACAGACTTCACACTGTTACGATACAAAAGAGTTGAGCAGCGGGTGATATCGCTGGACATAGTTAGTAGGTATCATATAAAGGTATTTAAAAGTCGCTTAATATGCGATAACGTCTGCTCTTTAAAATAGAGATTTGAGAACTTAATTTTTTTGGAGGCGCTCAGTTTTAAGTAAAACAAGTCGAAAAAATATGCCTGAAATGACTATTTTTCGTTCAAAAATGATCAAACTGTAATCAATACAGTTGCGGATAGTATTTTTTGCGATTCATTGAACCTAAGCACAGCGCCCAACAAATCTAATTTGATAAAATCAAAATTCCGGACAGGCAACTTCAAGTGAAACAATTTGCAAACTCTCCGTCAACTCACCAAAATAGTTTATCTTAGACGAACGCGCCGCGCAAACATAGTCACCGAGCAAAACAACCGCTCGTGACACCTACCTACTACCTACCGTTTTACACAGAGATCGGTATCCTTAACTACACACTTCACGTAGCTGCGTCTCTTTCACGCTAAGAAAATGAAACGGACCAATGAGGGGGTGGGGTGACACGCATTTCCGGGCCCGGCTCCAATCAGCTGCTAGAACAAAGGAGTCGCGATAGCTACTTACCTACGAGTAGCTACCGAGGGTCGACTATAAGTAGAACTCTGTTTCACCTCACACATGTGCACTCAACACACACAGCCGACGTTTTTTACCTGCTGGCGCGTTTTTGTGGGCGTAGCGCTTGTTTGTGTGGCGGTGTCTAGCCGGAGATCACTTGGCGAAGTTTGCTTAAGTCGCGGGTGCAATGGCTGGAATATATCGGCTTTGAGTTGAGCCCGGCTACCTGGCCCGCCACGCGATGAGTCTTTGTGACTCCATTAACAAACATGAATGAGACAGGACAAAATAGTAGTAGTAGTGCATGCTTGCTGAAAGTGTTCAACGTAACAGAATGATAATAGACACAGACTTAGCTCGAATATTAAAAGACATTACACAAACACAATCATAAGCTAACCGTCATTTCCCCCGGAATAAGCTCTCAGATTTATTATGTATTTTAAATCTCATGAAAAGAAAATAAAACGAAGGAGGTATTATCCTGAACGACATCCTGTTACGGCTTATTTCTTCTTTCGACTCTTAGAATCCTCACGTCGTCGTTAAAGGTACATTTTTCTTTTGCAGTCCTCATGTGACGTACCTGCCATATTCCGAGGACCCTTCCGCGATCCCTTGTAATGCAAATAGTGCCTTATACGCACGTAACACAGTTGCGAATGTAATAATTTAATGGTAACACGCCCTGTAAGACTACAATTTGACTATCGCGAATTTCCTGCGTTCCTGCAGCTTCAAAATGTTTGATGGTGAGAGGTTTGGGTGTTGTAAAGTGAAGCCTATGTTTCAAGGTGAGGGTTTATTTTGGTTTGGAGTGGTTGAGATGCTGAGAAACAAATCTGCGTAAGGTACATGGTGTCGAGTAACTCGTGTTCTTACCCTCTCTCCTTTGTTCGGGCCGGAAGAGTGCGCTAGAATTACATGCTCAAGTCTGATGTGCGCTTATTTTTTACGGCGCTATATTGTGTTTCGTGAGCTCTCTTATAGTTATGCAGTTCAACGACTGAAGAAATGAGAGGGTGGATGAGGGAAACAAAACAAGTTTACAATTTTTATTTAGACAAGGCGGAACAGAGCCAAGGAAATCTACTTCAAACAAATGACTGTCAGATACCTTTGTCACATTATTTTTCAGAGATTGTTTCAGAAAGATTTTTGGGATTATTAATACTGTATTTGAAAACTGAGCAGGTAGGTGTAGGTCAATATTCGTCTATGGCAACAAACAACGCTTGTGACGTAACAATTTCTCGAGACGTCGACGGTGCAGTTACCCTCGGCTCGTTCACGCTCATTGGCTCCCATCTCTCGTAGCTGCGCGCCACCCCGCATACTGATATCTGGATTAAATTACTCTACCAACTATTTTACACAAAACCAGAGGCCATAATTAAAGTCCAGGCGAAAATGGGTGAAATCAAACGTCTTATCTGACCAACGGGAAATAGCGTTTCTTCGCTGAATAGTTTCCACCGAGTCGGGCAGTAAGTGAGCGGAATAAATAATTATTGCGGCAATCTAAAGTTGCCACCGGTTGCGATGCGGCAGTCTGAGATACCTAATGAACATAGTTTCTATTGGCTGTGCTTTTGTTTGCTGCCAACTTAGACTAGTCATGCTCAAACAGTTAGAATTTTGTTGAGTTTTGATTAGTATATTTTTATCTACTACTACTAGCTGCGTCCCGCGGTTTCATTCTCATGTTGATAGAATATGTTTACAATATATCTTTATGATTTTTTTTTGTATGTAAGCTATATTATTGTGAAGTTTCATCAAAATCTATTCTGTAGTTTTTGTGTGAAAGAGCAACAAAAATCCTCCCAAGCTTTCGCTTTTATAATAAGTATACTAGTAGGATTTTGGTATTGTTATACTATGAACATATAAATCACTACACACTAACAAAAAATACCCATGATCTATCTAACCAGGTACATAGCACCCGCATTTACTCCAAATATAATATTCAAATTCAAATATTTGAAAACCATGAACCGAAACATAATTCCCGTTTCACTTTCGTCAAACACAAGGCTCCCATAAAATCAATGGCAAAAGGAAATACAATTCACTTTCACGGTGTCTGAAATAAACCATTCTTTACATTGAAAGGGGAATAATCTCAGTGTAGCAGCGGGGGCTTAATCAAAATCGGTGAATTGCTTTAAATCGGGGAAAACGCAGGAAATATCCTTTGTGTTGGCAATTTCCCGACATGCGTGCCGTTAATGTGCTATCGGGAGGTAATGACTTCCTTAATTAATTCGCGATATTAGAGAGTTGTGTCGGCGGCATCTTAACGGCGCTGTGAGGTGTGATGTGACGTACGAGGTAGAGTTGGGACTGGGGATCCTCAACGCGTTAAGTGTGGGCTGCTTTGCGGGACGATTTTATTGCCATCGATAATAAATCGGTAGTTGCTGTTATCGAGCATCATATTTAAAAGTTAATTATTAATGTTTTTTTTTATTATGGGTCGATATTGAGCATTAGACAGAAAAAAAATGTATGATAATTCGTGAACTCTACATTAAAATTCATTTTAATTGGTTGTAGGTCCAAACTGTTGGAAGTGATGATAATATTCATACTTTTAAGCAACTCAAAAAAGTATAATAAAGAATTGAATTAAAAACTATATCAGAAATATAGTATATAGATAGATAGACCTATTGTAAAGATACTACCGGTATTCTTCAAAACATACTTCACAATTTCGTCCATCAAATTAGCCTCCTAGTTTTACATAAACGATACATAGCCGAACAAGGAGGGTAAGCCGTCGCTATGGCACCGGAGGCAGTAAGAAGTTATTTTAGGGGGATATTACGCGACATCAGGGGCTTATCTTTACGGCAGGTGTTCCGTTCCTCCCCCCGCGGGGACAAATTTACGAAATATGCCGCGACTTATGCGGATCACGCGTAATGTTGCCAGCAATCTGCGCAGCTTAGGTTTATGTCAACGGACCTCCGTGGAACGTACTGGCTGTTAGGTTTTAAATATTTGAATGTAGAACGCTTGAAAGCTGAGCTTTGCGGTGAGTATCTTCCATTGTTAAAGACTCCTCGTCTTTTAAGTTTTTAGGAAAAATTAGAATTACCTCTTTAGATAGATATTAATATTTATCGACAGGTGTGAGTTCCATAGAACGTACTGGCAGGCATACCGCTGTCTAAGCTATTTGAAGAAAATAAAAGCTTTAAGAAAATTTCGAGTATTTTTATGATGCGCTTCTAGCCGAGATGTGCAGTGTGGTGGAGCGAAGAATATGTAAGTTATAATAGGTTAAGGCACACACACATATTTTTCTAATACTCTCTCACACACTATCGTCTACATTTCGTTCTCATATCTCCTTTCGCAGGTCTGCTGGCAGAAATTTCTTAAGAAATAAGCAGCACCTTTGTACTCAAATTTTATATGTTTTTATCCTGTGTGATTTACTGTGTGTACATAAATAGTTAAATAAAATAAAATAAATAAATAAATTCTGTAACCAATTTTCGGCGCATTACACCTCTATGATCGAGCACTCCTCACGAACGGATTGAACCGTATCCTGTACTCCCGACACTTAACATTACATCAACCCCGCGATCAAACGTTATACACTCCCATTAATTCAAGCAACATGTTAGAAGGCTAATAACCAATTAAATAGATTAATAAAGATATTCCACCAATTTGCCATTGATCTGTATTTCAATACCTTTGATGTTGTGCGACTCCTTCAAAGCATTGTTTGACGGTAGACAAGCTTCAATGATTGTGTAACAAATATTACCTTCTATTGAATTGTAGATGTAATAATCAGCTTACGCATATGTTAAGAATAATAATTTATTTTGCTTGTAAAAATGATTTTGTGTGATATTTAATGCTCTTTGCTCTGCTCTTCCTGAATAATTGGCTCAGTTTTTGGAAGTTGTTGTTGTAGGAAGTTTTAGGATGGGTTTTCACGGGAGTTGTTCAAAACAAGCTTGTACTAGGTATGAATAAACAAGTGTGCGTTGGCTGGGAGACTTAATCTTAAGGCATCCACAGGAGTTGCCCGGTTAAGTAGACGACAACCTCAAAAAAAAATGTGTAGGTATAGTTTGCGTATCTTACCTGATGCGCTAGATTCCAATTTCTCAATAGCTCTTATTTAAAATACAATAATGTAATTATCACATAACCTTAGCATCGTCAAATAAACTGTTGCGCCCGTCAGTTCAATAAAAATTACGCGAGAATCGTCCCGGGGGAGCTCATTGTGGGACCACAATGAGCTCGCCTGATTGGCGGAAGGATGTTCTCACTAAATAAAAAATTTCGACGCGTCATTTCGCGCAATTTTCGACGAATTTTCAAACGATAAAACCTGTCATTTCGCTGTTGACGCGCCTATAAAATATTCATGCAGACGGGCGCGATGAACGATTTTTTTTCTTCGATTTACGCCTCGAAATAAGATGTCATTTTCCGTATCATTAGCAGCGGCTTGGAGCGTCGCGACGCCACTATTTATACGCAAATACGATAAAAATGATGCCCGGCCGATCGACTGTTTGACGCGCCATTGATAAATTGCGACCTTTTCAAATTTTTCTTATCTTTTTTGACGTTTTTTCTTCATTCTGTTTTTTCATGTCGACGGCGACGAGTTTTAAATGTCTTTTAATGTATTCGAGATTGTGTTTGATGAGTAATGACGTCGAGCTGTAAAATATGTTGTATTGTATTGTATTGTATTGTATAACGGGCTGGTGTCCGCAACTCCACGTCTGAGGCGCGTATTTTGCGTATGGGTGGGAATATTATTCGATCCACCCCAGCTCCGCGAAAAACGTCAGCAGCGCCTTGGTGTTGCTGACGATCTCGCGAAGAGTACCTGGGTTACCGAAGTACTTTGCCCTGTATGGGGCAACCTCTGGGCAGTGCAGAAGCACGTGGGCTGCTGTTTCGTCTACCTCCATGCAGGCTCGGCACAGTGGGCTGTCTGTGACTCCTAAGACAAAGAGGTGTTTATTAAAAGAGCCATGGCCAGTAATGGCTGCTGTAATTGTGCGCAGCTGTGGTTTTGTCATCCGTAGCGCCTGTTTAGTGAAGCGGCCGTCGATACTAGGAAGAGCTTCCTTGGCCTGCCTGCACTCACCGTGGTCCAGCCACAGTTTGTGGTGTTGTTCTCTGGTGCGTTTCCTTACCAGTGTACGTAGGTACCCAAATGGTAGTGGCACGATAGGTGCGGGTCCCACTGGTACCATGCTCGATCCCCTTCTAGCAAGTTCGTCCGCAGCGTCGTTGCCTCGGGAGTCGCTGTGTCCTTTGATCCATTGGATAGTTATTTTGTTGAGATTACCAACCTTATTTAGGCGCTGGTGACACTCATGTATTAGCCCACAATTGACTGTTTGGCTGTTTAGTGCTTGCAGTACAGCCATGCTGTCCGAAAGTATGCGAATAGAGTGGCCCTCAACCTTCCTTGCCGTGATGGCTGACGCGGCTAGGGAGATGCCCATGCATTCTGCCTGAAACACCGTGTTGTGGACCCCCAGAGGTACGGCTATGTGGATGTTGAGGTCCTCTGAGAAGACTCCGGCTCCCGTGCCAGTACCTGTTTTGGATCCGTCTGTGAAGATTCTTACCTCTGCGGGGCATAGCCCTTCGCAACGGTGGTCTTCATGGAGCTGGATTTTGTATTTCTTATCGAATACGAATTGTTTGGGTATCCGATCGTTTATCGCTTTGGCTATTGGGAACTCGTTGTAGAACTCCTCCAGCGCCTTGGTATGCTGTGTATATTTCTTACCCCATAAATGCAGTGTTTTGAGACGTAATGCCGCCGTCGTTGCCTCCTGCTGAATGAACAGGTGGAGCGGTGGGAGTTCTAGCATGGCTTCAAGGGCTGCAGTCGGAGTAGTCCTCATGCAGCCAGTGATCGCCGTGCAGGCAAGCCTCTGCATACGTTGAAGTTTAGCTGAGGCTGTCACCAATTTGGTGCGGGGCCACCATACCACGGCCCCGTACGTGACCATAGGTCGGATTACCGCGCAGTAAAGCCAGAGGATGATTTTGGGAGACAGCCCCCACCTCTTACCTATCATCCCTCTGCACTGCCAAAAGGTGATACAGGCTCTGTTTAGTTTATTGTCTAAGTGACTGCTCCAGTTCAACTTACTATCCAGGATGACGCCTAGGTATTTCACCTCACTGGCTAATTGGAGTTCAGTATCGAATAGTTTGGGTAGGCGGTAAGGTCCTAGTGTTCGCTTTTGGGTGAACATGACTAGTTCAGTTTTATTGGGGTTTACAGACAGGTCGAAATCCCTGCACCATCCTTCAACGATGCGTAGGGCCTGTTGGGTAAGGTTGCAGATTGTCCCCGTCACCTTCCCTGAAATGAGGATGGTGAGGTCGTCTGCGTACCCGATTGTAAAGAAGTGGTTCGCGTTGAGTTTTGTGATGAGGTCATTTATCACCAAATTCCAGAGGAGCGGAGAAAGTACCCCTCCTTGAGGACAGCCTCTCGCTATCAAGGCCATCTCCCGTACTTCTGCAAGGCGAACCACTCGTTCACTTAGCATATTAGTGATCCAGTCTATCATTACCTGTTCCACTCCATGTCGAGACAGAGCGTTACGGATGCTGGAAAAGTTAGTTCTGTCGAAGGCTCCTTCGATGTCTATGAAGGTTCCTAGACAGGTCCCCTTCTGGTGTATAGCTTCTTCTATTCGGCTGACCACTATGTGGAGAGCTGATTCGGTAGACTTACCCGAGCTGTATGCATGTTGGTTGTCGTGGAGTGGTATTGTTTTTAAAACGCCGTCCCTCAGCTCTCTTTCGCAGATCCTCTCCATGGTTTTTAGAAGGAAGGAAGTTAGACTGATTGGTCGGTGGGCTTTGGCGTTTGTGTAGTCACCCTTACCTGGCTTAGGGATGAATATAACCTTCACTTCCCTCCATCCTTTAGGAACGTATCGGAAGGCTAGGCACGCTCTCATTAAGGGCAGCAGTTTACTGGCAACGGATGTGCTACCCCACTGCAGTAGAGCAGGGAAGATGCCGTCTGGGCCTGCCGCCTTGAAAGGATGGAAGCAACGGATCGCCCACTGGATTTTCTCCAGTGTTATCACCTTGTCAGCGTAATGCCAGTCGTTTACTGATGGCGTTTGAGTTGTCTCTGTCCAGTCAATCACCTGTGTAAATGCGCATCCTGGGAAGTGAGTTTCAATGAGGACGCGCATCGCCTCTTCTGGTGATGTGGTGAGTGTGTTGTCAGGTTTTCGGAGAACAGTAGGCCCAGGTGTTTTTTGCTGTGCCAGTATTTTCCTTACCCTATTAGCTTGTTGACAAGATTCGATGTTGCCACAGTACTTACGCCAACCTGTGGTGCTCCTGAATCTTATGCATTTTTTGTAGCTGGATTTGGCCGCGTAGTAGGCGTCCCAATCCTTGTCCGCCCAAGTATTCATAGCTCTGTTTAGAGCTTGTCTTACCTTGCTGCGCTTACGCTCCAGTTCCGCACCCCACCATGGTTGTTTCCCTGATGTGTTTGGCGGAACGGTTTCGGGGCAGGTAGTCTGGTAGCTGTCTAGCATTGACTTGGTGAGCTGACTTACCCGCTCTTCAATCTGCGGTGTGCTCTCGTAAGTCACCCAGTCGTCGATTGACGCCAGCTTGTTTTCAAGGGTGCGTGTATATGCAGCACGGTCTGTATTGCGCGGGTTGCGCCGTGGCAGTGTGGGTGTTACAGTAACCTGGATGTCGAAACGGATCCACCTGTGGTCCGAGCAGGAGGCCTCCTTGGAGACCTGCCATCCGGTGGTGATTGCCGCTGCGCCCTCCGAGGCCAGAGTAAGGTCTATAATTGTGCGGCTACGCCTGGTTACAAAGGTCGGTTCAGAACCTGTGTTTAGTAGGGTTAAGTTGGTTGAGAACAGATAGTCTACTAGAGTCTTACCCCTTTCATTCTGCGTGTCCATGCCCCACAGAGGGTGGTGGGCGTTGGCATCAGCCCCTATGATAACCTCCAGCCCGGTGCACTCGCAATGTCTTACGAGGCGGGCGAGGTCATGCGGGGGCGGTTCCTCAGCCTCGGGCATATATACCGAGGCGAGGGCGATTTCCACCTCTGTGTTGTCACGCTGTATAGTCAGCCTAGCTGCAGAGATATCCCTGCAACAGAAATCTGTTAGTGGCTGTGTTTTTATGTTTTCTGTAGTATATATACACGATCTGGGTTGGTCGTGGTCTGTAGTAACTAAGAGCTTACCCCTAAGATTGGAGAGGCCTTGTATGCGGCCCGCCCTGATCCACGGCTCCTGGATCAAAGCGATGGCTGTTTGTTGAACCTCCAACCACTTCCGTAGCTGAGCCGTCGCGGTCTGACTGTGGTGGAGGTTAGCCTGCAGGACTCTACAGGTCGACGAAAGGGACGCCATCGCTGGTCGCGCCCTCCTCGTCACCTGCTAGTCGCAGCCCGGCGAACAGGTCGCCCGCGTCGAAGCCCTCCTCCCCGGGGTCCGAAACCGACGACAGGATGATGTCGTCGATCTCTTCTCCCGATGAGAGAACGGCGTCCACGCTGGCGGCGGAGTCGACGGCCGGCTCTGCTGCTGCAGGAGTGTCCGCGGGTGGCTCCGCGGAGTTTGATGTCGGAGGTTTCTCTTCCTCCGGTTTCGCGACCATGGTTTCAGTGGCCGGATCCCAACCCTGAGGGACATCGGCAAATTTGCCGTTCGGGCCCTGGAATTTTACGTACACCGTCCCTGCGCAAAATGAGAGACGGCGTTCGGCTTTCATCAGGGCCGGAATTTGGTCCTCAGGGATGCCAACCACAATGTACCATGCCGCGGCCTGTTTGTCACCGTGCAGCAGTACCCACCTCCTGATGTCCACCCAGGGGTTTTGGTAGCACAGGGCTCGCCCAATACTGGTCGGCTCTGTGAACATCCCCTGCTCATTGGGGATGAGTATGCCACATCGTACGCGGCGCTGGATCTCCGACTGCCTCTTGATCACCAGCGGAGTGCTGGCGGGAAGAGGCATCTCGGAGACGAGTTTCCCCAGCCAGGCCAGCGTGTGTTCGGTGCCACACCACAGCCTAAGGACCCCACCGGCGAAAATCGGTTTGGCCCTGAAGTTCGGTGCGGGAACATCCGGTTTGGGGGAGCAGGACTCAGCAATGATCTGCTTCTGTATGGCTGCTAGCACCTGCTCTGACACCTCCCTGCTGATGAGCCCCGTGCGGCCGCATGTGACTGCGACGTCGAGGTTGGTGCTGGCAGCTTGGGCGTAGCTCTGGTGGGCGACCCGCTTGGATCTATCAAGACACGGCCGCTTGTGCTCGCCACGAGGGGATGAGGTCTCGTTGAGAGCTCGCTTGGCCGCGGTTTGATCCATCCGAACGGGCCGCTGGCTCCTGTGCTGGCCCTGTACCTCCGCAGCGCCAGCAGGCGGTTGGCTAGGTCCTGGTTGGCTGGTGCCAGCCACGGCCTGCGATCGCTTGCCTGCGGAGAAATTGACATTACCGCTGGCCGGTTTAACCGTAGCCGCGGCGTTAGCCTGTATGGTTACTTGTGAAGTTTTCTTACCTCTCCACAGTTGACGACGCTCTTTCTTCGTCAGTCTTGCCCTCTTCTTACCGACCCCTTCCGAAGAAGTTGGGGCGGTCTGCCTCGGGTGGTCAGCGCAGTTGCACTGGGTACTCTCCGAGGATTTCCCCTTGGTGCCCTTGCGCTTGCTCCTCTGCACCTGCCAGGCGAGCGCAAACTCGTCTCCGGTGATACCGGGCTCCACCGGCTGGCCAGTAACGGCCGGCGGTAGAGGGGCGGCTTGAGGATCCACAGGCAGAGGTGGGTGTTTGTTAATAGCCCCACCTTCGGAGTTAACCGTCGGTGTAGGCTGTGTACCTGAGAAGGAACGAGGAACGGTACTGGTCCCGGGCAGCGCCGTTTTCCTCGGTTTATTACGGGACTTTGTTTTGGTCTTGGCAGCGGTTTTCGCCACTGCCGGACCGGAACCCGCGCTGGAGCTAGCCGCAAAAGCAGCAGAGCGCCCAGGGGCGACAAAGGTGCCGACGGCACCTCCTGTGGGAGCCTCATTGGCTTTCGCCTCCGCTCCAGTATGTGTATGTGTTTGTGGTGTGTGTGTGAGGTGTGTGTGAGTAAGTGTTTGTGGTGTGTGTGTGTGAGTAAGTGTTTGTGGTGTGTGTGTGTGTGGTGCGTGTGTGTGTGGTGTGTGTATGTGTGTTGTGTGTGGTGTGTGTGTGTTTGGTGTGTTAAGGGGTTTTTTATTATCCATAATAAGTGTAATAGGTATTCATCTCTCTGGCTTCCCACCCTCCATGGAGCCCGCACCTGGGAGCGTCTCGCTACAAACTAGCTCGAACACTAGGATTACCAGAGAGATATAGGTGCGCAGGGCTGGCTTACAGTGCGACATCGGGTGCTTGATCGGGTAGGTAACCCTCACTTACACCGTCAGCATGACCTTAACCCACCGCTTCGGCCTTCCAAAGATGACCTCCACGGACCCCCCGCACCTCGCCGTGCCCCTCTGACGGGACACTGTGGCCATTTCCCCACCCTTGGCTATTGGGTGGGGCCACCGTTTCGCTTGAAATCCGGACCAAAGAGGGCGTGTTGCCTTACGGACGCATTAACACCAGCGCCGCTCGGCTCAACCCCCCAGGACTCCTTCATCCCCGCTTACGGCGCTCAACTGCGCAGGTCCTAGCGCAGGTGACTCGATTCCCCTGCTCATCGCCAGCTGGATTTAGTGGCGGTTGAGCCCACAACCACTCAGTCACAGAGGGTCGTGGTTAGGAGTGGAAAAGCGCCTGGTGGTTTCTGTTGCGTCTATTTCTTAGGGAATTAGACCAAGAACAGGGCGGCAACCTCGTGAAGGTGGATCCACCAGACTTGCCTTGGGGATCTACGCGACTGTTGCGCTCTCCCCCAAGACCTCGCCACCTTACTGACTCTGAAGGAGCAGTAAGGTAGGCTTGCATCTATACTACCAAGCAAAGCGTAAGCAAAGCGTGTCGTTGTGCAACCGCAAAAGCATAAATACAAACCCTCCCCGTAAAATATGTTTATATGTAAAATAATATGTAAAATATGTAAAATATGTTTATGGTGATGCTATTTTCGAATGACTGAAAGTTCCCTGTTAGTTTGATTTCTTGCCTTACATCTCAAATAGTAGGTACAATTTTTATTACAGTACATAATCTAAAAAGTCCTTGTGTTATAAACACCACACCTAGCAAGGATTTAGAATGCAAGCTGATAGATAGTACCCACTGCCCTATCACATAATCCTCTTACGCCACATAGAAGAAAATAAAGAGCCCCCTCTCTTACCCGGGGCACATACCAAGATAGACATACATCAAAAACTTTTCTCACAGCAAAATAGATCTGAAAAACAAAATACGAAGACTCGACATCCAATCATTTTTTAAGCTCCATCAAAAATGATTCGCCCGACCGATACAGCAAGTGCTCTACGATAGATTGGTGCTCGTATTCTCATAGCATGGTAAATTCGATCGGAATAAAACTCCCTCGGTACTACGAGATATTCGTTGAGCCCTCTCTTTGCGGCGAAATCGTGCGGAGTAGTTTATCTCACCCCGTTCGTTTCACAACTACCCGCACAAAGGAATCTCGTATGATAATCTGCAGATCTTTTTGATAAGCACCCTGTAATGTATTAATATAGACGGGTGTACGTTGGATTTGTTGTTTTGTCTTTTCTGGTGAGTTGAGAATTTTATTGGTTGTTGTTTAACGATTCGAAATTCGTTCTTTTTATAAAATGTAAGTTTTCTTTTTGTTAGAATGAACTGTATATCTCTCTGTTCTGTTTTTTAAATAAAAATAAAATTATAGAAGTCAGACTACAAGTAAAGTTGTTAACTAACGACTAGGCAAATTACTATGGCGTCTCGATAAAATGTAATAACATTCGAAGAATACTTCTTATTATCGGCAGTAACAAAATTGCCCAACCAGCCCAAATACCTAACCCAATATATTTTCTAACAAACTTCATCAAAATATCCGTGTTAAGTTGCTCTGTGCACAGATGCCAGGCCGGCTTATTATGGCCCCACGTTGGGCGCCAAGCGACAATATTGCGCGGCCGGCGTGTCCCGACTAATCCCCGGATTCATTTATTTTTGACAACGCAATACGATTTTATCTCACGGCTTCCGATGCTGTTTGCCTTCTGTTATTACGCTCCCGCCATATTCGGTACACTTATTTATTTATTTAGCGTAGCCCTATAAGGGGCGTTTTGACTTTTAATACCAACTTTAGTGGTCGGTTTCGTTTTAAATCTGCGCTTATTTAATTTAATGGCGATGTGAGGTATTGATTGTCAGGGATTGCTTTGTTCGAGTTCTCGTGAAGGGGAAGTCTTGATAGCTCTTTTTTTATTTGCCTTGATGCAATCTTTTTACATAGATATATGGGGTCTCTATTGAGTAACATATTTGTATGACAATATTTCGAGTGATGGCGTCATACGTATACGTAGTATGTTTATGTGGTAAAACTGACAGTTGACTGAATGCACCGATAACCACAACCACCAGATATCAGCAAATCAGTTTTTTATGCTACGATTTTCCTTTCTACATTCAATACTTTTTTGTGGTCAACCAAATAATAATACGTAAATATATTTTTTAAAGAAGGTTGTATCCGAATACGGTAGTTGACACCACCAATCAATTGAGATACTTTTTATGAGCTGTCAAAACGTGATTCCCCCATAGATTTTGTATGGGACTCGTAAACGATGACGTCACCAAGTTGTCAAGTCAATGACGCAATTACTTATTGATTTAAAAGCAACTAAAAATCGAATTTTAAAGTTATTTTGAAATGAATGGAGTTCTCAGGTCTAGAAGAACGTGTTCTTTCAGAAAAATTGTGTCTTTAAATTATTGGTTAATGGTGTCAACTACCCAATTGAAAAGCTCTTTTCTGTCATAGACTAAACAGTTTTTCACTATATTTGTGACATCTTTGACTAAGCATATGTCAGTTTTGTGTCAATCTTTGCGCTATCACTGTGAAAGCCATTAATGAAGAGTTGAAGTTATTAAGAGTTAGTATTTCTTTAAAAAACTGTTTTTACCTGAGGCTTTATCTTTAAAGGTAAGATAAAGATATATTTATTTTGTAAAACATGAGTATGTATAAAGATGATAAAATTTGCAAAGTTGAAATATGTTTTGCCATCCAGGAATAGCGTACAAATCATTTTTTTGGCTTAAACCATGCGTTAAAGTTAAAATTTGCTGACATAAAATTTACAAAAAACAACGAAATTTTTTCTTAAACTTACAAGAAGTGTCATTATTGTATAGCCGATGCATTTGCTTATCAATCATTTTAAAAGTCTGATAGGCTGTAATTTGTATAAAAGGATTTTTTTGAGTTGTATTTTATAGACTCTAGTTGGTAATTGTTTAATAAGTTTAGGAATTTTATTTGTAAATAAAATAGCAAGTTTCTAGAAACAACATAATATATTTTTTCATATAAGTATCTAAACCTATGACGAGAATGTCTGTCCACGTGATGTCCCCTTCAGCACTCGAAGTAAGTGGGTCGAGCTGAAACTG
This sequence comes from Ochropleura plecta, assembly GCA_905475445.1. Classification (NCBI taxonomy): domain Eukaryota; kingdom Metazoa; phylum Arthropoda; class Insecta; order Lepidoptera; family Noctuidae; genus Ochropleura; species Ochropleura plecta. The sequence continues at coordinate 15,425,608 of FR997727.1, read as the reverse complement.
ACAGTCGCTTGTCTATTGTATAGTTCATTCAACTCTGTGTTGTCCACTACAAAAATTATGAGGTAAGTAATTGGCTTATTTTTGTTATATTTTTATCTTATTTCTTCGCATTTTGCCATCAAGAGTACGCAATCGAAAATGTCTTATGCCCTAAATACGATGACGAAATATTTAATTTAATTTGTTCGAAACTGTTATTTGTAGCCAAATTCTTTGGATCAGTAATTTTGAATTTAATTTAATAAAGACCTTCTTCTATCCAAGCATAAGATACTAAATAAAAAAAATACGTGTTGAATTTGGAAATTTTTTGTATTAATCTGTATAATGAAAAATCTTCTTAAAATATGTTGAAGCCAAAATGTGTGATGGGCTATATTTGTGCTATCTTGCTTTGCTTAGTATTTTCTAATTAACAAATTCAAATGTCATTATTGCGTGCATGACTCATTTGCATGATATTATTACGCATGTACTGAAAATATTTGCACGACTGATAAGTCGATTATAGTGAGACTAAGACAATTATTTTACCATTTAATCCTTACTAATATTAGAAGAGCGAAAGTGAGTTTGTTTGTTACGTCTTCACGCCTAAATGGCTGAACCGATTTTGATGAATTTTGGTACAGAGATAGTTGGGACCGGGGAGAAAGGCATAGGCTTTATTTTTTTTTTAATGTGAGAAATGAGGGAGAAAGAGGAAAAAAAGGGAAAACTTAGCTTTGCTATTACAATATCAAAAGGGCAAAAATTACAGGTAGCAGGTACCTACCTGCAAATCAGGAAAGGGGAGTTCCCCTTTCCTGATTTGGAAATTCGAGGTAACACAGTTGTGTTACCCCGAATTTCACGCAAGCAAAGCCGCGGGCCAAAGCTAGTTACCAATAATCTGGCAAATTAATAAAATTTCATTTCATATCAAATATTTTGTAACATCAAAAACTTGATCACTATTTCCGTCACTTTCCCCACCTTCTCGAACCTACCTATATACTTTATAGCGTCACAATCTATCAAGAGAATGGCGCTCACGTGGGCCCCTTCAGCCCTCGATGTAAGTGGGTCGAGCTGGGTCTGACAGTCGTCCGTCTAATGCATAGTGGTGCGCTTTTAATTAATTTTACGTCCGTGTTCTAATGGAGGCTGTGGTGTCTTTAGAAATATGGTGGTTGTGTTAAGTGGGTTTATATCTATAGACTATCGAAGATCTTATTAACTTGAGCAATAAAAAATCTCTTCAACTTGGTATATTTTAATTTTAATATGATTTCGATGTTTTCGGTTTTCACTTTGATTCGAACAAAGTTTTTTTAGAACTGCATAGATTTACTTTTTGCTACTAAGTTTAAATTTTTTTACTCTAAAGAGCAACCACTAAGGTCCAAAGTAACGGCGAAAAATAGTTGGTAAACAAAAGTAAATCTTTACATACACCTGTAGCTCCAAACCGCTATATAACATAGCCATAAGTCCACTTAAAAGATATATTTATAAAATGATTAATTTATGAAAAGCATTGAAATCGTATTCCTGTTATTGGAAATTACATTTGTACCTCGATTTTCGATATTCCGTTGGCATATAGGACGTGACTTCAACAATGGGCTCCCGCTTATCATTAAATTTGACGAAGCAGTCGCTCTGTGTCACAGAAATTTGCATATCTTATTAAAAACCTCGATGTCAGAGATAAAATGAAAATGAGACACGTAAAAGAAAAAAAAAATAACGGACAAAACGCTCACGAGACAATGGTTATTTTGGGCGATACGAAAAAACTGTTTTGTCATGGAAATTTCGGGTGGACACTTTGCATTTTCTTTATTTCTCCCCATTCCTTAGTCGACGAAGAAATCTGTTTTTTTAATTATCGTGTTTGGTAATTAGTTTCGGGAAACGATCTCTTTCTTCCGTTTCCCTTTGCGCAAGCAACTTGTCTGCTCCTAATGAGGTAATTTATAGTCTAACCACTGCACTCGAAAATGTGGGCTCTTTTTTGTTAAAATCTTTTAAGTTGCGTCTTGAAACTGCTGAAATTTACGACTATTTTGTTGTAAAGAAGTAGTATTTCTCGTAATGGCTAAAGATGTTACTGCCATTCAGTTAACCATATTTTCTGAAGCATAAATGAATAGTTCTCAATCAAAAAACACAAATATTGTAATAAAAAATACCACTATTGACAGCCCAGTATATGTAAAACAATTGATTGTTCCAAGTTCGAAACAACTACTTACTTAACTCAATGAACCATAAACAACTTTTATAACTCGCCGACAGCAAAACTAATTTCGGCGAATTTACGTAGAATTCCAATGAAACTTAACTATGGGAGTAATGTAATATAGCCAAACCTTTTGATGTTGCTAAATAAATTGAAGCACTTTACAGGATTCAAATCCAGCTTTATTTTCCTACACAGCTGGCGACAAATTCTCCCTTAGAATATATATAAATACTATGGTTTTCAGATTGACAAAAAAAACCCGATAAGTGCGTCCTTCGATGAAGGATTTCTTAGTTTTACTACCCTTAAATCAGAGGGCGACCCCGCCAGGGCCACTATCTGTTGGGGTTGCGTGTTGTTCGAAAGAGATACCGCGGCCCCGGAACACGAAGGGCAAAAGAAAGAACATAGATGGGTTTTAGTCAGTAAAAGTCTGACACTCCTTAGAAGTTTTTAAAAGGAATTTGATGATTACCCATCCCTAAAAAAATACCCCTAATATTGCCCGATGCACTTTCACGTTTTTATTTGAGAACAAAATAAGTCACACTAAATTCACTTATACGGGTTTATTATTGTAAGTACTTATTGGGACTTAGTGTCAAATCATTAGGGTGGATATTCTCTATTTTGTTAATATGGTATTCAGTTTGGTTTCGTTCATAATTCCATTCTGTGTTTGATACATATTTTGTATGTGAATTGATGAGTTAAACGGTATTTTTTTCAAACCGAACGCATTTTTATCAATTAAACCAATTATTCAAAAGTGCCTGTAAATACAGGCATAGTATTCATTTATATTCTAAGGCAAAAGAATATAGAAGTTGTTTACCGTAAAACGAAAAAGAACTTCATCCAATTCCAAAAAATATAACTTAATTAATAACTCCTTACAATAGACCTTTTAGCTTCTTTATGTAACTATCTCATAAGCCACAACACCGCTTTATTACACCCTCGACTAAAAAGACAGTTGTGTCGTCATCAAGCAAGCAGTTTTCCAATCATGGTCACAGAAATTAAAACGATATTCACATATATTATCACGGTACTAACAGCAGATGCATACAAGTGGCGTATCAGTGTAAACGACGCGACGCAATTGAGACCGCAATGTCCCTTGTTTTTTACTCGAGGGTCCTAAGCTCCTAATGCCAAGTAATTTCGTGACCCTGCCTTGTTTGGAGCCTTTTACTGACTTAATGTCTTCGTCGCAGCCATATGAAACGTATATTTTAGACAGTATTCAATGTTTGGGAAGTGGGACGTGGAGTTTTGTGCTATTATTGTTTGCGAATGTTTTGGATTGTACCTAAATGTAGGTATGTGAGTTAATTTGAGATAGTAGGATTTTAAGGTTTGTAATTATTTAAATAAGGAAATTGTTGAGTTTACTTTGCGGTCTCAAATTGAAATTATTATGCAGAAATCTCGTTAAGAACCCTCATTAAAAGATTCCAAAAATATTGCGGTTACATAATAACGAGTCTACGCACGTCAAAATGAGACCATTTCAAGGCAAGGAAATTAAAATTCTCAAACAGAGGGCAGTTACAACAAATCCCGGCACTAAAACTCCTATATATCCCGGGCGAATGTTGTAAAAAATCATTGCCTCCATCCCTCGGCCCTCACGGAGGGGAAAAATCTAATCTGTGCATTTTTTGCGGGACCGCGATGCCACAAAGAATTTCATTTCCCACTGTTCATCTATCTCTATTTCAGTGACGGCTCTTGTTCTTGGCCCTCCCCCTCGCACTCCGCCCCTCAGACCCCGCGACCGTTTTTTTAGACTTCCTCGATCGGAGATAAGGTTAAGCGAGCTCGTCTTATTAGTGGTATATACGAGAAATTCGTAGCCTCGATTTAATTTGTTACGTATAATTTAATCGTCTCCTTCTTATAAATAGATTGTTGGATTTATTTAATTAGATCAGAAAAAAAATCATACCAGTATACATCGGGTGTTGGAGTTCCCACGATGATTTTATGTAATGTCGTCTGTAGATACTCTTTTGTTTCTCTGTCGAGGATGAGGACGATGAGGTCTGATGTCTGAGGTCTGATGAGGACCCCGAAGTACTAACTTTGATTCCCAGGTCGGCCAAATTGTTATTGCAGTTTCCATCAGGAATTTACCAACAGCATCCACGGAAGCTGGAATTTTGGCCGGGTGATGGCAAAAAGCTCATACCCTGTTACGTAGGACTAAAAGAAAATTGGCGAAATCTGGGTGTACTATAACACTCTGCTTATCCTTTCGAGGTTTATATGCGTGATGTTATGTTATTGCAAGATTCAAGCCTTGAAACGATACAATGTTTAGAATAGGCTATAAAAAGCATCAGATTTCTAAAAGTATTTTACAGCAATACGATTAAAAAACTATAACTGTAAGTCAATTTTATGGTCACGTTAATTGACCAAAACGCACCCGAATCAAGGAAAAATAAATAATATCCATAACGGAAATAGTTTATGGATTAAATTGATGTACAATAGCTGAAGGTCTGTTTATCATAATAATAAAGAGGACAAAGAAACCGAACCGGCAAAAGTCAACTTATAATTGTATTTCTAGCGTCACAATCAAAATGAGCCTCCACGAAAACAGAATTACACAATTGTGTACAATTGACATTCAAATCTGTGGACATTGACGCTTTGTGCTTTTATTGGCACTTATTGACGCGTAATTGTCAATAAATTCCTACGGGATCCAAGTTTAATGTGGGTTTGGGTGAAAAAAGTTATGTTTTATTAATATTTTTACGAGAACGTTTAGGACGAACGATAAGATCTGCCGTTTGGGAAGTTTTTTTCTTTCAATTTCCGTCACGATTTGTACGCTCATTATTGGTGAGCCGATGGGGGCGATAGGGGCAGTGGTCGCATGCCATCCACTCTACAGATGTTATCGTATCTCTTAGCGACTTTCATCGGGGCTTTCGATTGTGCGCCCTCCTCTACTCCCCTAGTTGCTTGTGAAACATTATTTCGATGACGTTATGATTTATGTCAAAGAAAAAACTGTTACGTGAATTGTGAGAAGGTGAATCAGATTTATGACTCAATAATTATGGTCTAGCATTGATGAATTACTTTAAGTGGGAGTTAATTCATGCTTTCACGTGAGACTTGTTAGTTTAGTGCGCTATTTTGTATGACTTCGCAGTCTGATTACAGTGACTTGTGAAGTTCAAAGTCAATCCTAAGTGGTGTGCTATTTTAAGCCTGGAGTAAGTTAGCGTTCATTCAGACGATAGTAACTATTGTGTTACCTTCGCTATTGTTAGTAGTTGTAGTTTGTAAAGCAGGGATTATGCTAAATTCGGTTTTGGTTTCATTGGTTTTTTGTTATTATTATGTAAATTAATCTGAAAATATTTTATGACGTTTAACTCCAACTTATATTTTAGACAAACCTTTACATCTACACACGTACACGACTTTTTAATCGCAAGTTAACAATCTACAAGCTGTTTTGCGTGGTTTCACCCGCGTCTTAAGTTGCTGCCCCGCTCCCGTGGGTAGTAGCGTGATGTTGTATAGCCTATGTTACTTCCTGATAATGTAGCTTCGTATTAATAAAAAAATATTACAATCGGCCATGTAGTTTTGGAGACTATTCGATACAAACAAACAAATCTTTCCTCTTTATAATATTATAAGTAATAAGTATAGATAAGTATGTAGCTAGAAGGAGGTACTTCATAATATACATACATATATCTAAGTATACCTACAAGTGTGCGTACGTATTGTTGTGATGTCATATAGAGGGATTAATTCAGGGCACGTCGTCGTCTGATATCTGATCTTGGGGTTCTGTAGGGGCTCAGACCTTGATACGACGTACATACGTATCTACATCCTGTCGGCTGTCCAATGAACATAAGGATTTATTAATTTTGGTTGAACAAATATTGTTATTTTCACAATATTATTTTTTATTTAAATTTTGCACCACTCTTTGATTTTCTCCTGTATCGTGAGTGCGTCTGACTGTTTGTATGTGATTTTAAATGTTTGCATTTAAACTCACAAACACAAACAGCCAGACCTGGACAACTATCTGTTGGCCATGCAAATATTTGTTCCGTTCCAGGGATCGAATCAGCAGAAGTCCACCGCTCAGCCATTACGCTAACCGTGTCGCCAAATATGATTATATATTATACTGATTCGTTAAAATCCAATTTATGTATCTGTGATGTTCGTAACAAATAAGAGGACAAGACTAAATACACCGCTCAGACTACTGGGCGGTGTATTTAGTCTTGTCCTCTTATTTGTTACGCATGTATATGTTGTTACACACCTGACATTTGTAATGTTATGTTATAAACACTTGTTATGTTATAAACAATTATTAGTCAAGACATTTATAACGGTCGCCCTAGTGGGCGACCGTTATAAATGTATGTGATGTGTCTAAATGTCTATGGGTCAAACTAACTTCTACCTTACTTTTTTTATCTATTTCTTTATTTATTTCTCAGTTTGATATTTTTTCGGTTAATTCCTGTATTGTGTCTTTTGTTGCTTCAAATAAATGATTTATCTATCTATCTAAATACCACTTTATTGTAACAAGTCTGAATACTTGAGGAGTTGGCAAACTCGTATCACAATTAATTTGTTGTCAGATTTTCTTCATATTTTTTAGTTTTACGTCTCTTAAATTTTGTTTATTGTCTATGTTTGTATAAATGTATTGGTATATATATAAAAAAAATGTCACATTGAACCTACTTTTTTTTCGTCTCTGCATCACCCTAAGGTTGACTGGTAGAAAATGCCCAAAGCATTAAGTCCGCCTTTGTACAATGTTGTGTTTACGAAGTAGTTTTGAAGTTTTCAGAAATAAATAAAATATAACGTAAGTCAAGATTTTAGGATTCAAATCCTTAAAACAAACAATTTCGTATGTGTTTAGGTTGGTATTCAATGCATTTCCGTTTATCTTTATCTGTTATTTGACTGAAAATCGTGTCTGACGATGTATTAATTTCCCTACACGTTAACATGGACGTAAGACATGATAACGCTTATTAAACACGTCAGTCAGTGCGACAGTATCTCCCCTCCATCTAGCATTGGCGTCGGCAGAACAGTGCAGTAATGGGAAAAATGTTCGGCCATCGTGTAAACGAGTGTTGGTATAGTGGCCCATGGTTGCTTGGTGTGGCATGGTTGGTAAGGATGTCCACACGTAAAAAAAGTTTTTAAGTTGGTAGAATTAGAAGAATATAGATTTCCTATGTACTTAAACATATAGTGTTTTGATGGAACTATTAGAACAAATGGAAACAGAGATGAGTAAAAGATGTCCTCTCACTATAATCACTATATGACAATGTGTGTTAATAAACTACATCTCAGAATGTATTCGCATTAAACGATGTAAGTGTTTAAGTTGGAGCGGGGGGTAGTGGGTGGGTTTTAGTCAGTACAAGTCTGAACTTGTACTGACTAAAACCCACCCATGTTCCCTCTATTGCCCTTTAGTTCCGGGGCCGCGGTATCTCTTTCGAACAACCCGCAACCCCGGCAGGCGGAGGCCCTGGCAGGCCCCTCTGCTTTGCTGACATCTGTTTGAGGCGCGCGTGATACACTAACGCGCCGTCGACACGGCCTGTCGTCAAGAGACGGACGGACGGTGAGCTACCCATCGCTCACCGTCCACAGGCCCGCAATACGGTGGCCGGGGGTCGTCTCGCGGCGCCCATCGCCCGGTAGCCGGTAGCCTTAGTAAGGCAAGAGTTTATGTAGGAATCAAATCATAATATCATTTCCTATAAAGAAGAACCGTCAAGAACCTCCATCGTTAGTCTTTTAAAATCATTTGGTTTTATAATGTTGTTGTTACAGCGTTCCTACTTAAGTATGAAGGAGCAGCATAGGCCCGACAATAAGGCATTGCTTACTTTTTCTTTTTTATTATTATTATTTATTTATTTTACAGACTACATTGAGGTGTGACTTTACAAAACGTAAAATAAGATAGGAAGAAAACAAAACTTAACAAGCGTTCAGGAATCTACAAGGCCCACAATGTTTATGGAAGTCCAAGAAAAAAAATAAAGCCAAGTAAATAAACAAAGTTCCGAAGGACAGTGGAGGATCTCTAATAAAATATTCATAGATGGCATAATTAACCGCGAATTTTATAAGAAGTTAATTACAATAAATTCAAGTTATGTTTTAATATCAAGATGTAATGTTACATCTTAAGTATACGACACAGGGTATAACTACGGTTGTGAACAATTTATTGAACGTTTTTAAGTCGAAAATAGTGATTTTTCAGAATTCCACATGCAAAAATGGCATCATTTTTGCAAGTGGAATTCTTCATTAACTTCCTCCACTCTGGGCGGAGCGGGAGGGAATGTCAGACTTTTACTGACTTAAACCATTCCATGTTCTTTCTTTTGCCCTTTATGTCCCGGAGCCGTGGTATCTCTTGCAAACAACCCGCAACCCCTAATCCTACTTGTATTTAACGCTGAATGATTTTGTATAGAAATCTCACAAACTTCAGGCAAAAAACATTACTTAAAAAATTAAAATAAAATAAATCCGCAATGAAAACTAAATTAAACAAATTGAACACTAACCACTTAACTTAAAAACAATCATGGAGGTACCTATTCTCGACTCGATTCAGTTGAAAGGAACCACGCTTGACGGGCGTCGCATACGGCCGTGGAACGTCAAAAAGTCCGTGTGCCTAGTCGGTTTTTTTGCAATCATCAAATTGATCTGTCCGCGGCCATCTGGCCCGTAAGTAAAACGCTTTTGGGTTCTCTCAGCCGAGGAATTAATTCATATAAAACACACATATCCTTTCGTTTGGAACCGATTTGATGTCGTTCGTTATCGAGTTTCTAATGCTCGATAATTTCCGGATGTCGGTACTGTTCGATAAATGAGAACATTGTTGAGCTTAGAAGTTTTCAAATTGCACCTGTTTTTTTATCATCAAAGTGCATGTAAATAAAAAAAGCAGCGTTAACAATGGGCATGTAAATAAATATACATATGCTCAACTCCACTGAAAAATAAAAATAGTATATAACAGTTACGATAAGCTATCTTCTAAACTAAATCAAAAACTCGTTTTAGAGTAATCACCCAACGTAGCTCTATCGAATGCCATTTTCTGTTCAACAAACACAGCTACCAATATTTCAAACGTTATTAGAATAGCCCCTTTTAGCTCGTTTCATACGAAGCCCGCAGATCAAAGCGGGCATCGACAGTTGAGATACGTTGATAACTTTCACATTAAGCAGGTTAAATCAGTCAGATGGACCGATAAGGGACACGCAATACTTACTAAATGGCCATAGGGAGCGTTTGACTAAACATTTGAATGTAGCTACGTTGTTATTTGGTAATTTAAATCTATTTACCTCCTTTTATCCTTACAAAATATGATGTCGACTGAAAACATAAACATTCCCACCTGAAAAACTTATCCAGCTCATTCAAAACATTCCGCGTTCGTAGATCTTTTTTCCTTTATAAATTACTCCATATTGTTTTATTCTGGAACACGGTATATATGGCCAGAGTTTCTACGAAAACTCATTGTGCGTGAAAACGGTAGTTTTCCCAAAACATATTTTTAACAGAAAGCTACAAAACATTTTCATATTTCAGTTGGAAATTGTAACTGTTTCGCGGCGCAGCACGGCGGGACGCGGCGTCTGGCGTAGGGCGTGTGTGCATGTGCGCTCATCAACTAATGGTCCGTGTGCGGCATTTGAACCGAGCCTACACTCGCTACAAAACAACCACCCGCCTAGTCGCAGGCCTGCTTTCGGCGCAAAATTATAACGTGTAAAACACGGCTCTCCTTGCATTCCGCGCACGGGATTTTTATGAATGCCGCGATTATTATTCGCATTTTAAACTCGAATGCCGTGCTATTCTCCCCGAGACGTATAGCAATATTCGTAACGAGTTTTCTCAACGCTGCTACCTAATTTCAGGTCGAGTGTAGCAACTGAATGTAGATTGTTGTGTAGTCACGAGTACAGAGCGCTACTATCGCTCGAGTCCACTCCAGGCGAGTGGGGTGAACGTCGCGATTGTCGACTGTTCGAATCGAACGCGATTGCAAATTTATTAGCGGGCGGGCGCCGGGCGCCGGCGACTCGTCCGCGGCCGCACGTACGCCTAGTTGTTTTTACTCTTCATGTATTTTTTTCTCGACGAGGCTCGGCTCTCCCCTTTTGTTCTCAAGTGGACCAGCTGTCATTATACGCCATGTTACTGTTATTTTTTTCGACGTTTTTATAGAGTTTTGCGTCGAGAGGGCGTACCGTTCGGAAAAATGTTCGTTTTGCGTGCGTCCTGGAGAGTTTGCGTGTCGAGTGATGTCGACGCCGCCGATTGAAAATGAGTTATGGCATTTTATTTCAGAATTTTTCTGTTGTTACGTTTCAGTTTGAGTGGGTTTTGTTGTGTAATTACACAACAGTAATGCTTCTTTACTTTTCCTCATAAAAAGAGCGAATTATTTGGTTCACATTCTATTTTAAAGTTGCACAGTCTCTTTATAACCTTCTACAATAGATGTTTTCTAATCGGAGTCGAGCAACGAGTTGTACAACTCGTCAATCCGCAGCAAAATGTTAACATGTGTCATTGCAGTTTTCAAGTGGCTTCTGTTTGATAATTTGAGGGAACCCTTTCAGCTGCTCACCCTTGAGAGAGTAATCATTGATATTATGTAGTGCGCATGTTTGTATTGCTACTTATGTATGTAAATGTGCGTAAATAGATTGACATACAAAGGGTTGGGGTTATTGTGGGTTTTGTTTTAGAATCTTTTATAAATTATTTAAATAATTGCTGATACCTCATATTACTGCTCTATCTCCCACAATTGATAAAAAGGGTTTAAAAATAAATCTCCAACTTACTGCAAAGCTAGACCAAACTAATAAAGAGAAAAAATAATGAATCCAAAAAACTTAATAGTTCCAAAGAACATGGACACCTACGTATAAAAATATATCTATCGTACGATTAGCCGTCTCCTCCGCAATATCTGTCGAACGTTGGGCACTCAGCAGAGAGCGACCAACAGACGCAGCACAATGACTGTTTAGATTGTACCCCTCTCCTCCTCTGCACCCCCTCTTGAAACCGTCTAGTTTCATACGCTAAGATTTTAGATATTGACGACGCGATTCGATTTTGAATCCTACAAGACTTGTATAATTTTTTTCGGATATGAAAATACAATGGGTTAGGATGAAAACTTGAAAAAGAAGAGTTTTTTTTTTGATACAACACACATTACATTGATACAAATAACATTTTTTAATGAAGTCGAGTCTCAACAACTGGCGTTCTTACCCTGTATAGCGTGCCCTCATTTGCCTGAAAAGCTAGCAACTTTTGGCGCAATTGTTTTTTTTAAACTTTAAACTAAGTAATTATCATCCATATTAATTTGTAATCTCAGTGTTTGCTTGGATCTGACTAAGTACAGGTAAGAATTTTATTTATAGTGCGTTTACAATGAGAAAGTGACTGTCTTCGCGCCATGATGATGACGTCCAAACTGTTAAATCAAAGAAGTTAGTTGCTTGATCATTTTATATTCCTAAAAAATACATAAAGCATTTAGACTGTTCTCAAGACACAAGCAAAAGCTGTGCACCAAAATATAAGAAAACATAAATAATTTGTCAGTATTCAAGTGACAGTACAGATAAAGTCTCAAAATGGCGCGAGCACAGTCACTTCGTCATTGTAAACGCATTGCACTTAAAGGTTCAAGACAGACATAATTCGAAAATTATTTTTAAATTCTGCTTTTAACGCATCGCATTTATCAAAAAGAGTTCTAAGGATGGGTGAATATCCATGACATACCGAGTTTCCTCCGTGCCTCGAAAAACAGGTTAAGCCACGGGCCCCAGGGTCCCGGCTGTCATTTGTGGATCTTTGACAGTCGTTACAGTTATGTTAAAAGATAATAATATTGCAGTCGTTACATGTATCGAATTACCCAGTACAAACTAGGTTGTGGAGTTCAGATATGCAGTCTGTCAAATCCGAATACTTGTATTCAGTTGCATCCGGTTAGACTGGAAGCAGAAGATTTATCGAAATGAATTCCTTACTCAAGTAAAATACTTTGTTTTTGCAAAGAATTCTTTAAGTAGCCTCATTTTTCACCAATTATTTCTTCCTCCAATTAGTAAGAAAACGCACTCAAACATAAATACGAAAGGCATTGTTATTCTCAATTGGTATACTAAGTTTAAAGCTACAATTCTGTGTGACTAGTGTCTCAAGATCGTCCATATAACCAAGTCGATTGGTTTGATGTTTTGTCGTTATTATTGCCTAGATAAGTCCCTTCGAGGGGTCTTGCTAGCTCGACTTGAGTTGCAATATTGCAGTACTACCTAGTATCTAGATTTTTGCTTCAGGGCTTTGAAGAGCACAGAAGTTATTGGTAAAATCTATGATTAGGCAGGCATGGTATATCATACTTTGCAAATCGTGGGATACAGCAGAAAATTAGTGTGTAGTGGCGGTTTATGTTGCCATCTGGCATTATGCTGAGCTAAGGTCTTTTTGGCATTATTTATTTTATTGTAAAGTGTTCCTGTACTTTTTTTTTTTTTTAATAATGCTGAATAAAAGCAATTTTATTTCTTTCTTTCAAATCATACTTATCTTTTGTCCTTTATGTTCCGGGGCCGCAGTATGTGTTTCGAACAACCACATCAGCAGGCACGTAATATTGCCTTTAGTAATCTCAATGATTACCCAATATATTCACATAATAGAGATCTATATAGATCCTAAATCTAATTACCCTGAAACCACTCTTTACAACCGTCGTTTTTTACGTTATCAATAAAGCAAATTGACGTCCCGCGAACTACTCAAATATATCCAAAAACGGTCCGAATCTGTCCCGTCTCAATCCAGTGCATTTTAGGAAATTATTTCTCCATCACATTACGGGTATTGGTGCTCTGCCGAGCGCGCCCTCTGACGGTGCGTGAGGGAATTCGGAAACGAACCCCTCCTTCTCCCGCGTCTTGTACTCTGAGTAATAGTGTCACTCACTGAGATGGGACGGCCTAGGACTATAAGCGTATGTAATGTATAGACAGGTGAATATGGAGGATATGTTATTCCATAGAGGATTTCTACAAATCTTAATAATAATGTTCCCAACGTCTCCAAATCCATCCTAACGGGTTTTGCCAGAGACTAAGAAAAGGTTTGTTATCGAATGACATTTCTTTCTTGTTAGGTTATCAGGAACTATTAATAGAATCGCCATGGATTCCGAGACCAATCCAGAATAATATTGTAAAATATTTCCATTTGAAAATAATGAGCACTTCAGAATAAGCCAGCTGTCCAGATTTGCGTCCACTTTGTGGAATTTGGGTGTTCTCTAATGAGGATTTTAAACACGCTTAATTAATTTCACCTTTGCAACAGATTAGACAACTTTAAAAAAGATTAGAAATTAAATTTGACCTATTGCCTGGTTCCCGGTTGAGCTAAATTTTACACAAATGTTTAATTTGAATGACAATGCACTAGCTAAATGACGCATTTTTTTTAAATCCAAGATGGTTGGATTCCAGAGATGGCAAACAATTATTTATGCATTTCCGTGATATGGGTATGAAATGAAAGGTTTTGTGGAGTAGAATACGAGAAATAAAATTACGTCAGTATAAAGCGTTTTTCTTTTAACTGTTATATTTTTCTTTAACTACCCCTTCATGCAATACTTGCATGTTTAAAAAATAATTAAATTAACAACTTTTTAATAAAGGAACAAATGTATTTAACTACAAGTTCTAAACTGGTCCATTTGCAAAGATTATACGTACGAGTATGACCGTGATCCACGTCCATTGACATCGAATCCCGTTCAGCATGGTTTATTATTACCACGACATTTACAAATCGTGCGACCTCCACGCTCAAACTTTTTTGCATTGCATGAAACGCTTTTTAATGTTCTGTACACACCTAATTTGGCATACGGTGTCTATCAGTCTGACTGCCAAAAAGGTACATAGTTTTAATTGAGACCATTACATGTTCAGGGTTATTGACCCCTGCTAGTGTTGCTAGGGTTGTTAGAAAAAAATACCGCGGCCTCAGAGCACAAAGGACAAAAGAAGGAACATGCATGGGTTTTAGTCAGTACAAGTCTGACACTCCCTCGCGCTCCGCCCAGAGCTGGGGAAGTTATTTGGTGATTTCCCAACCATAAAGAAAAAACCAAAGAGTTTTTGTAAGGCAATAAGCAGCCTCCTTTTTATTTTTGCTGATCATTATCTCTTTCGAACAACCCGCAATCCCGGTAGGCGGAGGCCCTGGTAGGCCACTCTGCTTTGCTGACACCTCTTTGAGGCGCGCGTGGAACACTAACGCGCCATCGACACGGCCTGTCGTCAATAGACGGACGGACGGTGAGCTACCCATTGCTCACCGTCCACAGGCCCGCAATCTACGGTAGCCGGGATTCGTCTCGCGGCGCCCGACGCCCGACGCGTCTCCCGAAGACTTCCTCCTTGATGTCGATATCATTATTTATCTAGTAAACTCAGAATTTGCCTAAAAACATGATAGTTTCAGTAACATTTATCAGCAAGCCATCGTTTTTGGAACAGCATCACATTTGAATGCCTCGATATTCATAATGGACAAAGCAATTAGAAAATATTAGCCTAGTAGCAGATGCGACAAACTTTTCTTTTATTACCCTGCCATCCCAATTTGAACCTTAAACCTTACAAAATACTAAACATATAGAAACTCTCTTGTTGCTATATAGTAACGAAACTACCATACATGAATAAACCATAAGACTACATACACCTCCGTATCTCAGAAACACTATTTCTATACACAAAAGTGTCCAGTCCAGGGAGGTCTCTTGAATAGAGGATCTCTGATGCGATTAGAGGCCCGGGCCTTGCACGTGACAAGATCACCTAGGCCTGAACCTCTAACACTAGGCCCCAAGCACTAAGATACAGATTTGTTCCTATGATCTATGGAAATATAGGTGCAAGGATTGCAGGTTTAGTGCGAACATTTCGCAGGAAATTCAATATAAATTGAAAATTGTACTTGCGTTGAGTATGTTTTCCGAGAATCATCTCTCTGTTGAATTTCTGCAAAATCGTGAACAATGGAGAGGATAACTGTGCATTAAATCTATTTGCTGAACTTATGCACATTGTTGTTGCGTATACCTGTATAAACATAATATCACAATAGATTTTCTTAAGGGTTATGAATAGGTTTTCCAATAGTGCTCTATATATGAGCCTACCACAATCAGTCTACGGTTCCTTGATCTATAAAATTCAAAAAAAATATTTTTCGATTTTTCTTTCCCTGGATTCATGGAGTACATTTAATTAAATTATGATATGATATGTTTTTAAATTATGATAGTTTCTTTCGATAACGTTTACTTTACTAAAAATAATGGTATGATGTGTTTTACTTCTGTCATTTGGGAGAATTTTGGTTGTTGTATAATTCTCCCTGCTTTCCAGAATTTAAGCTCAGAGAGTTGAAATTCCAGGTGTATGACAACCGTATATCAACAAATCCAGACTCCAGACTCCAGAGTCGCATCCCTTGCTGTTAAATCCCCGATAGAAAAACCCGATCCACTTTACCTAACCCTGGAATCAAAACCTAACTCTTACAGTTCTACCCGTCTATGAATACCTATCTAATAATAAAAGCATTTGAAAACGAAAGTCCATCCAATAAGTATCTATCGACATTCTGACTCAGTATCCCTATAAAGTGTCAATAGACACCTCACTTGTGTAAATCGACTGATAGCGCATTTACAGGAAGACCCTTATTTTTCAAACTCGAATCTCGAACAAATGACTTCAAACGACTACATTTCCAGAAGGAAGATAATATATTTTAAGGCTTTAAATTCAACATAATAAAGTATATAAAATAATATACAAAAATAATAAAATAGTTGGCGTGTGTACTGTAGGGAGTTGGTGGATATTCGTAATTAAAAAACATTAAATAATTTAAGATTCTATTTTTAATCTATATTTCATCAATATAATATGCGACATAATTCTACATGCATTCCTATTCTAATTTTTTTCATTCTCTATTTAAATAACCTTAGTATTCGAACCTCATTACAAACTAGCCTATACTGTTGAAGGTTTGATCAATGTTATTAAACCACTACTAACAGTAAACCTCTCCTCTCCTCTCTTCTGATATTACAAATAATTATATTAAAAAATCAAATATTTAAAGGTTGTCTTGACAAGATCGCTTTTAGCGATAAGACCGCACATTGTGTCACCCTATTTATAAGTTGTTTAATGTTATTCTTGTTATTTGTATGGTGTACATAATAAAGAATATTCTATCTATCTATCTACAACCGTGATGTTGATAAGCTATAAAATTTAATCATCCCTTTAACTGACACAGCTAAGTGCTTGTAAATCCAACATAACTTTTTTAAACAAAAGGGTTTTCAAACATAAATTATAACCTAAAAACAACTGCTGTAGGTAAACCTCGGTACCCACACGCATAGTCAAATTGATTTTAAAGACTCACAGGTTCTTGACCACCCCGGGAACGCATGCGTTAGCGGTGCGCGTTATGCGTCACCATGCGCGTTACGAAACGCATACATTGTCGGAGAAGGTAATAAGTAGTGTATTATTCGTGTGAGATGTCCACGATCCGTGCGGTGCTTGCATGCATACAGATCACTTCTCAGTAGTGTTGTGCGTGGTGCGGGATTGCGGAAGTTACGGGGTTTTTAAGAAGTACAATATAAGTTTTGGCCGAAGGGTTTTGTGTATCAACGTTTTCGTGAAAGGATACCGGCCTCACTGCGAAACACGAAGCCGTCACTTCGTGTGCAATAGTTTAAATTTTATTCAATATGTATTAGTTAATTATTTTTATTTAGTTATTTTGTGTATTGTATGTTGGGTCTTCGATGCCTGAAATAAATTGATTGATTGGTGGATATTATAATGGTTACCAGTCCGTTTACTTTTCAGAACGAAAGTTCGTGAGAATATTTACAAGAAGTTTGCAGATTCGTCTCAGAATTAAGTTGTAGTTGTTGTCTTCTTACGGTTTCTTAACTTTATATAATTTTGTTTTATGTATGTATATAAGTATATGTAATATATTAACTACTAGAAATTGCCTAAGGCATTTAGTCCGCGTTTGCACAGTTTTTACTAGTGAATAAAGTTTCAATAAATAAATAATAAATTCAATAAAAAAACAATATTAGGAACTTAATCTACGCATAAATTACACAACAGCATTTCTCATGATAAGATTACAAAATGGCTGTTCTAAGTAAAATTTGGACGTTCCGTGTGAAATTGCTACGAGCCACCGTTTCGTAGCTGTGCTACGAACGGCGTAGGCTTTATATACTTCAAGACTCTTTCGCTTCAGCTTAGGAATCCTGTAGCAAAACATAACTAAACGCTTGTTTTCCCTACAGTTTAAGCCAGTAAGGAGACAGTCAAGGAAAAAAATATAAATAATATCTCATCCTTCTATTCCCGTTACCCAAACCTCTAAGCAACATCACTAGAAGTGACTCACGAACTTCACGCGCCACTAACAACTAATTTATGTTAATTGCGTCTCAGCGCGGCATACGTATGAGCCGCACGTACTTAGTTCAGTTTGCTGCAAGGAAAATAATGTTAAAACCTCACGAGCCTTATTGGCTGAACGTAATGTTGTTTGAGCTATGGTAAGGAGGTGAGGTGTAGGTACGTTGATGTTCTTGGTTTTGGACTGAAAACCATTATAGTGGTTTTGTCTAAAAAGGTTTTGTAGGAAAATGGTTATTATGTTCTTGTCAGCAAATACGGGGCTGGTAAATGCAAAGCAAAAGGACCTTGCGAGTTGCTCGAAAGAGATACCGCGGCTCCGGAACATAAAAGGCAAAAGAAAGAACATGGGTAGGTTTTAGTCAGTAAAAGTCTGACATTCCCCTTCACTCCGCCCAAAGCGGGGAAAGTTATTTGATGATTTCCCATCCGTAAAAAGGGGCTGGTAAATAGCTACTACTTTCCAATAAGATCGCATTTATAAAATCAACAGTGTTCGTCATATAGTCGAAGGTAAAACACACTGAATCTTATTTCCCTTACCATTTAACAACAGGAGAGCCAGCTGAAATGCTATCTAAACATGAAAGTACATAACTTAAAGTTACAGTCCAACAAATCCCCACAAGACACAATCAAACAGGTGTAGCGCACACTTATACACTAATAAAAGCCGCGTCACCATTCACGCTGGCGCTGGTGACACGTCCCCGTGCATACTCCTCTCATTGTCCGCACGCAACACTGACGTCACGCTCTTGCAGCTATCACGCGCATTTTGGACTACGATTTTCCACATCTCAGACAGTGTAGTGTCAGTAATACAATAGAGCATTCCCGTCGAGTGGGAGGCTCTTATCGATCTACGGGGACGTCATCGAGCGATAGCGGCCGCGGCGACGCAAAAAGCGTGTCAGTATGGCAGCTACAAAGCCTTTGTGGTGGGACCGGACGCCGCTCGCCGCCGTTGCCGGCATTGTTTGCTGTTTAGTGCGCGCTCGCAGCTAAAAGTGGCGATTTCAGCAGTGAGTTTGTTAGTACGACCTGTCTAATGGCTGTACTGCGCTGATCGGATACATTACACGCTCAGTTACGGTTATATTGGGTTATCGGTGATAATAGCTGTTTTGGGGTTAAGTGTCCAATAATTTTTGGGTGATAAAGGTCACGATACGATGATAATTCTGAGTTGGTTAGTTTTAGGTTGTACAGTTGTTAAGATTATAATTTGACCTTTACCTTTTCAGTTGCCTTGTCGTCTTTCTGTTGCCTGTATTTTTTTGTATTTTTTTTTTATTTTGCAAAGTGTATAATTTATAATTATAATCTCGGCGTTCTCTTTCCATTTGTATGATTCTGCAAGTGCTGTGCACTTCTGTAAGTGACGAACTCACTTCAGTCTCATTTATTGTGTTTTTTTTTGTGTATATGTGAGTAAGTCGTTGAAGTGCCTTAATAAATAAATAAATAAAACATAATATTATCTTTTAACTACTAAACCTAAAGTACCTACTCAAAATTCTTGCAGATTCCATCTTTTTTCACAAAGTTAGAACTGTTCGTCTGGTTCGTGTATAGTTGATATCACGGTGACAATTTGCGATAGTGGCGTAATGTGTGTTTATCGAGTGTAAGGAGGGTGGCACCGTCGGCGTCGAACAAACTTGGACGAGGCGACGAAACTCCTGGATGTTTTCACTCAAAATAATAAGTTCCAAGAGAGCCGGAGTCAATTTTTTGCGAAACTCGGTGTAATGGATTGTTGGGAAGTTCGATAACTTTCGGAAGCTGCTCTTCGATTTTATTTTGCTAAGGAATTTTTTAGCCAATTTCTCTTCGGGAAAGTTTGAAATCTTCCAGTCACTCTTCAGTAAATAACGTCGCTTGCGGGACTTATAAATATTTTATTAAAAATTAGGCAGCGCATTTCGTTATCCTCCAAGTTTTGGTCATTATTTTTTGGGCAAAGTTATTTGTAAACAAGCGATACTAAGAAAATTCATGATCATGTTTTCCTAAAGGAAATGGCAAATACGTAACGTACTGCAGTTGTGCAGTCTTCGCAATATAATTTGTGACTATTACACACAATTAATAAGAACTATCAATAAATAGATAACAATTGTATTTACAAAACGTACGTATAACGCGAATTAAGTGCTATTCTGCATTGAACTGTGTTCGAATTTCATTTAAATCAACTTGGAAAATCGGTATAGTTCAAGTCAGTAATAGACAACTTACATCAACTATAAAACCATTAACAAAATCATTCAACCCTATCAATTAAAAACATCTTAAAAAACCTGCCAATTCATCACAATACCATAACGCGTTTATTGACACTGAAACCCTAGGGTTGTCAGCACGATGACGCGAAAAACAAACGCATAACACCATCAGTCATGGGGAGCGAAAGTTAATAAAATTCATGTATTGGAAACTTATGGCCGACAGATATTGTGCAAGGGTGTAACCCTAGGGTTTTCCTTTAAAATTAGCTGAAGATGCTATGAAGTTTATGACTGGTGAAATTTTGTTTGAATATTATAAGTGAATTTTTGTTTAGAGTTTATATAGTTTGTGGTGCCGGTTTGGGGATTATATTCTTTACCACAGTCGTAAATTGCACGATTGGCAGTAATGTCATCTTTAGAGAGGCCTCATCTGCCTAGCCTAAATGAGAAGGGAAAAATCCCATCCATGTTGGGGTTGGCTTCCAGTCTTACCAGATGCAGCTGAATACCAGTATTTTACATGGAGCGACTGCCTATCTTAGCTCCATAACCCAGTTAGTACAAAGTAATACGATACCCCTTGGTAAGACTGGTTGTCAGACTTTTGGGACACTGACTAGCTGTAACGACTGTCAAAGATCTACATATGACAGCTGGGACCAACAGCTTAACGTGCTTTCCGAGGCACGGAGGAAACTCGGTATGTAACAGGTAGTCACCCATCCACAGACCAACCTAGGCAAGCGTGGCTTAACCTAAAGATCGACCTGAGCGGCTGCTATTATTTAGCCACAAGCTCCTCATTTAGAGAGGATAATTCTTAAAAATAATTTGACATAGGTACTTTTTTTCTCTCTGCCTATCTCTAGTTTCATATCTCAGTCTTGCTGCACTGATCATTAGAATCTTGTGGAAACTTCTGATGAATCCACATTTACATGCACCTACGTCATTGATGAAAATAGCAGCCTACTTTGTATGTGTTTGCCTGCAATATTGTTTCCACATTCATACATTTTGCACTTACTAGTTATTAAAAGAAGAGTATAAAATTATTATGTGTATCTATAAATAATTGTATTTTATATTGTCTATGTACTTGTTTGTATATGTGTAAGGTATATTGCTGTATTGTATGTGGTATTTAAATTCGTTAATTGCTTTATGTTTTAATGTATTTTTTTTACATTTTGTGTCTACATCTATTTATTATCTAGTACTTTTACTTTGTGCATCTAGGCATTCTTCCTTTATTTTTTTGCAGATGGGAAATCATCAATTTTCGCGGTATCTCTTTCGAACAACCCGCAACCCCATCAGGCGGTGGCTCTGGCAGGCCCCTCTGCTGCGAGATTTTACCCTTATTTTTCAGTTTCTTTCTTCTTTTTATACCTAATGTATCATAAACTGTAAACAAATAATTACTAAACAACTTTCCTCAAATTAAAAAAAAAACAGTAGGTACACATGTCCGTAAACTCTAACAAGGAAACCTTACAATGCATCCGACCAAGCAGTATCCAACCAGGGTGTCCAAAAGATTAGTCGGCAGGCGAGACACGGCGGCACCACGCGCATCAGCATTAAAATAAAAATAAGGGTAGCCATAAATACAGGCGCACAAAGACAAGATATACGGTTATAGCGGGCTGCCGCTGGCCGTTCGTGTGGAGACTCTACTAAAATTATGTAGGAATTGGTACTCGGTACAGCTCCAATAAACAAAAATAATGATACCTATTTAGTGTGATTGAGGACGGTGGCTTGGACCTTCGTAAATAAGGTTGGATCGATTGGCGGTGGAAGTTCGGCTGCTAATCAGCTCTGATGAATGTTGTTTGATTCGGTTTTTCTAGCTTTATTAAGGAAATTTTTCAGAAAAAAAATTAAACTTTAGGGGTGTTTTGTTGCTTTGCTCTGCTTGGTCGGGTTCTAAGAAGGCCAAGAGCATTGATGATTGTTATCGAAGACTGACGATAATCTTCCTCTAAAAGGCAAATAGGACAACGATTGACAACCAATCTACTTCTCTCAGAATATGTCATAGTAATTACTGTTAAAATTGTCGTTTTTGATATTTTGCATATATCTTTATGATTAGCATCTGTATACGTTTTCGAAAAACATATTTTTTTAATATAATTTTAGTACCCGATCACAATGTTGTCGTATTTAACCTAAAGGTTGACTGGTAGAGGATGCCTCATGTGGTTAAGTCCGCGTATGTACCTCTATTGCACATGAAGTTTAAATAAATAAATATGCTGTGATTTTTTTAGTACTTCAATGCAGAATCACTTTCCTTGTTTTCCCTCTAGGTCAGACCAGACAGACAGTCTGAAATATTACTTTACCATTAAAACATCCTGCGTGACCTACCATGCCTACCAATATTCGTCGCACCTATCGGTCACACTAGCCCACTCTCCCCTCGTCAGGAAAGGTCAACCTCGCGTATTTTTGGCGCCAACAGGCATATACGGATAAATAAGAAAGGCTTCAATCGCCGTCAACCCGACTCTACCCTTTTAAAAGCCACATGATAAATGGACGGTTCGTAATGTCAACGAAACTAAAATTAAGGCACAAAATATTTTGTGGCAAACTATCGCGCGCAGGTATGATGTTTTTTCTAGGTAATCTATCACGTTTTACCTATATACTCTTGCTGAAAGGTCATTAGCCTAGCTCGTGTCGTCCACTTGCTGGAAAGCTAGATTCGCGTAGTGTTTTCATTTATTCATGCAGACTAAATAGGCACATTACTTGTGTATTTTTATTATTTTTGTATGTATGTATATAAGTATTTATCATTATATTTTTTTTTTTATTGTAAATATTACTATTTTTTTCGGTTTCAATCTTTCTGCACCCTGCACCTACTATGTTTTCTCTCTGCATCACCCTAAGGTAGACTGGTAGAAAATGCCCAAGGCATTAAGTCCGCCTTTGTACAATGTTTTTATATTTGTGCATAAAGTTTAATAAATAAATAAATAAATAAAATATATGCCTTTAATATGTACACCTATTATGGCTGGACATGTTGATATTACTTTCATATTTCTTTTGTAACAATATAATTTACACTGAAATAAATAACATACAAGGAAATGCTTTTTTTTTTCTTTAAAAAAAGTTATACTTTTTTAAACCGAAAAGTGTTTATCAGGATATTGTTCCAAACTTCTTATCTTAAAGTTGAGCATCAAACAATGTTTGCAGATAGGTTACACATGCATGTACTTCAAGAAAAACTTACACATATTTTATTTATTAATTTGTACTTTTCAAAAGTTTATCTAAGACATCACAAACCCCGGTGAAGGATAACATCGTGACGACATCTTGGGGCCTATAATGACCGCTTTACCACAATCATAATAGGATAATAATTTGAATTAAGTCACAATTCGTAAAATGCTCACTAATATGAACAACGTCTGTTACCATTTTTTTTTACTTGATTCATATTATAATCCAATAATGATTCTACCAACCCGGCGATTTTAGGCCCCCTGGACTTATAATTGACTAGCTTTTTTAATTCGGGGTGACACAGTTCCCCTTTCCTTCCCTATTTCTCCCTCATTTCTCGCTTTTTTTTAAAAAAAAGTTAGCATATGTCTGTCTCCAGGGTCCCAACTATCTCTGTACCAAAATTCATCAAAATCGGTTTAGTCATGTAGGCGAGAAGACGTAACAAACTCACTTTCGCTTTTATATTATTAGTAAGGATATAAGTCAAAAATCGCCAACCCGTCTTGAGCAAGCGTGTTGATCAATGCTCGTGCCTTTTCAGTTATAGGCTGGTATTATTTATTTATTTATTTTCAGGCAACTATTTATTTTCCTCACTCGCTACTGCGTTCGAAGTGCATACTCTTTTCCATATCCATTTCCTGTCGATACATTAAGCCGCCATTCTTAAAAAAATCATTCGTAATGGTTTTGTTCGATAGGGGGTTCTCAATCCAATACTTGTTGGTCTCTCAACTATTAATACTAGCTTTTTCCTGCGGCTTCGTACGCGTGGAGATCGTACTATCGAGATAAGTATTCTATCTGTTAATCCAGGTTTTAGGCTATTAGTGTGGCAAACCCTTACTCTTATATGAAATGTATATTAAAACTATATATTAAACTTTTACATTTATAATATAATACATGGTAAAAAGATATATATGGCGATAATAACGATTAATGTATATATTTGGTTATATAATTAATTAATATATAAGGTTTAAAAGATTTCTGCACGTTACTATAATCACATCCTCATTTGCAGCATTCTCAATTCAAGTAAGGTTTGCTGTATAGAAACCCAATTCTGGGTTAAGCTCACCGTTGTACCTAAGTTTAGTATTGCAATTTGTGTGAAAATATTTTAAAATTTTGTGTGCAATAGCTGCTGGACATAACCTGCAACCAGTGGTCCGTCAAAGCCTTGGATCGAAAGAACTGGATGTCGTGGGGAGAGGCCTGCCCAGCTATGGATAAGAATAAGAATGAAGTAAGTCAGGGACTTTATGGAGAACTTGACATTAAATTAATCATAGAGCTTTTTCAAGTTTGTAAACAATATGAAAGAAAAGAAGTTAGTTCAGAAAATAAATGTACACAATAACTTTAATTGTGTTTTGAACAAAAGATAAGTAGGTTCTGTTGCAGTTGGAAAGTTTTCAAGTGTCTTTGTCAGTTACAGACTTAAAAACGTCGTGTGCAGGTAAGAATATTTTTTCGTAAGTATAAGGAAAAGTTTAAGGTTAAGTATACCTACTTTCAGAGGGTCCTGCCAGGGCCACCGCCTACCGGGGTTGCGGGTTGTTCGAAAGAGTTACCGCGGCCCCGGAACGTAAAGGGCAAAAGAATGAACATGGGTGGGTTTTAGTCAGTACAAGTCTGACACTCCCCCCGCTCCAGAGCGGGGGAAGTTATTTGGTGATTTCCCATCCGCAAAAAAAAAGTATACCTTCTTATCATAAAAACCAAAACTTATGTGTTGAAAACCTTTGCAATAATCTAGGTTATATCTAGATAAACATATTTGGGAAAATAGGCAGACCATATCTAAATAAAACCCAATAAAAAATTATAGTTTATAAAAAAACACGCTAGAGTAACGGTATTGATTTTTATTATGCTGGTAACCCTATTTCATAGTCAATGTCAATTTGATTGTGTTTTGTTTTGTGCCAGTAGTTTTTGTGTTCGCAAAGAGGTCTTATACTTACTTACTTTTTTAATAATTGGAAGATTAGAATGACGTGAACTAGCTAACCATGTATTTTGATCTGAACTAAATATGTACGTGAATATAATAATTTTAAAATATATATTCTGTCCACCGTCTTACTTTAATAACTGTTCGGCAATACTTTTCACCCATGTACGGTTTTCTTATAAAAACTTTAAAATGAAACAAGAGAGCGTGGTTCTAGTTATGGTGGCCACTTTCTAACCCCTTTATGTAGCGTCGGATGAGAGGTGCCGGGATAAATGGATAAGTCGTGTCGCGAGAGAGCCAGCTTCCGTGCCGCGGATAAGTTGCGCCACTGTGGGGCAACTGTCGTGGCGGTACCTATATTTTTAGGAAAAACCCTTTCTGTTTTAGTAAATGTAACTTGGCTTTAGTCAAGGCCTGTGTCCAAAATGGGATAGTATTTATCCGCAAGAAGTGGTGAGAATATCCTAAACAAAATCATGCTGTCAATTAGTTTTCCTACAATAGAAAATGTCAAAGTTATTTATTTGTTAAACATAGGTAATTATGGTATGTGGTATACAATTTGTGTTGTGTCACTATGTAATTACTAGAAACTAATTAATAACTAGATACAACCGTTTCGTAAACAAAATAGAATAATACATAGATCGGACAGAGTTCAAAGTCAAAGCTTTATTGCTGAATACAATAAAATATATTTCTGGATATTATGTGAATGTGTACGTGTAGTTCACCGTGTTCATAAATTAAAATGAAAAAAAAAAACATACAAAAAATTGTAAATTTAAATTAAGAAGGTGCAAGATCGCGATCGGTTTTAAAACAGTAAGCTATGTTAGAACATGCTGCAGTCGATCGTTTGATTTAATTTATTCCCTGTTCTGAATAAAACCTTTACTATAATAACTCATTAAATATTTATGAGGTTTATGTAGCTTTTAGTGAACGAATAGATAATCATCAAATAACTTCCCCCGCTCTGGAGCAGGGGGGAGTGTCAGACTTTTACTGACTTAAACCCACCCATATTCCTTCTTTTGACCTTTGTATTTACAGGCCGCGGTATCGCTTTCGAACAACCTGCAAACCCGGCAGGCGTTGGCTTTGGCAGGCCCCTCTGCTTTTATTTGCTGACATTTCTTTGAGACGCGCGTGGAAGCCTAATGCACCATCAACACGGTCTATCGTCAATAGACGGACGGACGGTGTGTTAAACGTTTTGACCTATCCCTTCCTTAATCAGTTTGTGGTTGGTTTCCCGTCTCATCACCTCTTTCCCACCAAAACCCGATCCTGTAAATACCCGTTGGATATTGACACAAACGACAAGTAAAATCATCAAAGTTACCAACAACCTAATTCATAACCTACTAAAAGCACAAAGACAAGCAATTAAAGGAATTGTCAAGCATAAAGCGTAAATCATAGCGATTACTACAAGTAAGTAGTGCACTCAAACGGCGGTCATTAGCGCCATTTTTACAAGAGTCCTGCAAAAACGTTCGGCACAGCATTCGCTCGTTCGGCTGCCGTTCGGTTAATCGTCGGAAATTGTCCCCATTATTGGAGCACTCACTCGCAACTAAAATTATTATTGTTCGCACTAAAAGTAGCCATTTAGTCGGTGATTGCTCTGGAGTGGCCTGTTTCTTGAACAGATATTGAACGGACTTTTAGTCTGATGCGCGCGATGAGTCTTTTTTACCATTTCGAACGTTTTGTCTGAAAAATTGGAAGCAATTTGAGACCAAGACAGCAGCATTGGAAATAGTGAAAAACCATTGAACCGTTGCGTTTTGTATCCTCTGAACCACATGGATAGAACTGTTTTAGAATACCCAAACATGACAACAAAAGAATTAGTTAAAAGGACATTCACCATTTAGATGCTCATTCCTAAAAACATTTGCATCCGAAATCACATTAGAATTTCGTGTCGAGTAATCAACAGCCACGGGAAGAAACTTGACAATACCTCACAGTTGACATAACCCTCGGTCCTTCGAGCCCTTGGCTTCCGGTTATCGCTACACAAAGAGGACCGGCCCTCCCCCCTCCGGCTTCCCTGCGGCCCCCTCTGAACAGGAACCGGAAATACTACCCTTCTATCGTTAAGGTCTACCCGCGTCACACCGCTATGCTGGAATTTTTAAAGTATTTTTAGCCCCCGGCCTTGAAGTGCGGTAATGATTCCGAGGAATGTCTAATGGCTGGACCCTGATTTCAACAGCTAAAAATGTTTAAGAGAAAAATTAAAATCACGGAGAATGAGCAACGATCCTTACCCATTATTTTTTCTCCCTTTAATTCTTCTTCCCTGTTCATCACGCCAAAACTAAAAAATCGACTGTCAGACTCGCGTATCGAGGGTTCCGTACAAACTTGCCACATAAACAGCCTTATCTTTTGACTGTGTAAACTTAGAGGGTTGTTTTTTCACAGCACAAAGGGACCACAGAGTTGATTATGTATATGGTTTTAATATTATCTCGAAACCTCCACGCATTCCCAAAATAAAGGGTCTTGACAGACAGACAGACAGTCGCACAACAAAGTGATCCAATAAGGGTTCCGTATTTTTCCTTATAAGGTACGCAACCCAAAAAAAATTTATAAATTTGGTTCAGTCCAATAAGGTCAAGGTAAAGACTAAAGTCGACCTGGAACATCGGAACTGCCTTGGACGTAACTATTTTGTAACAATTCTTGTACCTAGTCGTGTTTGTTGTCTGCATACTTATAGGCAAATTACAATTAGTAGTATACAATTAGTAGGTATTTATTAACACAAACAGCTGATCATCATCATTTTCCCCCCCTTGTCTCACTCTATTTGGGGTCAGCGCAACACGTTTTCTTCCCCTATCAGACGTCACGGCATAATTTACTCCTTTCTCCTTTATATTATTCCTTACACAATCCATCCATCTTTTCTTTGGCCTTCCTCTAGCTCTCCGTCCATCAACATTCATATCCATCACTCTTTTAGTCACATGTCCTTCACAGTTCACTGTCCTTTCAACACAAACAGCTGATATTCTTTTAAATGCTTAGTAGATCATCAGCTTAGCCTTTTCCCAACGGTATTGGGGTCGGCTTTCAGTCTAACCGGATGCAACTCAATACCAGTATTTTACATAGAGCAACTGTCTATCTGAATTCCACAAACCAGTTATTATTTTTTTTAAATAAAGATGTTGAACCACCCTAGGAATTTCATCTGTATCGTGGGTGCGTTTACAAACAATTAAATCAAATCAAATCATTTTATTTGTCACAATGCTGGTATATCTTGCACAACAGGTGTCAAAATAATTATATTAGTGCGCTGCATTCTGCTTTCAAGTATACACATATTAAACACACATTACATAAAAAATATGTCGAAAAGTATATCAAATAATAATTAAAATGTCAACCAATACACAAACAGCCAGATCCAAAACCACTATTTGTAGGCCATACAAATATTTGTTCATGCGGGAATCGAACGCGAAACGCAGCGCAGCAGTCAATCGTTCAGCCACTATGCTAACCGTGCCGTAAGAATACCTCTTTTTAAGACTGGTTGTCTAACTTTCGGCCCACCGACTATCTGTAACAACTGCCAAAGATAAGATATAGAAGATTATTGGCTTTTGATTTGTAGAAATGACAGCCGGGATCAAAAGTTTACCGTACATTTTAAGACGCGATTAAAACTGTATGTTACCGGGTGGTCACCCATCCACAGACCAACCTAGGCAAGCGCGGCTTAACCTAAAAATCGACCTGCGGCTGTGTATTTATACTTAAACAGCTGATATCCTTCTTAATGTTAAGTAGATGACGTATGTTTATAAAGCACTAGCTTTCGCCCGCGACTTCGTTCGCGTGGCATGGTTACTTAGGGCTAAGGCTAACTTTAACCCGCGTGATGATCGAAAAAATATTATCTTTCTCTCCCCTTTTCTTCCCTCTTTCTCCTCCTTTTCTTACTTTTTTTAGCATATGTCCGTCTCCAGGGTCCCAACTATCTATGTACCAAAATTAATCAAAATCGGTTTAGCCATGTAGGCGTGAAGACGTAACGAACAAACAAACTCACTTTCGCTTCTATAATATTAGTAAGGATTACAGTAAAAAACCTGGAGGGTCGTTCGCCCCGGAAGCTTCGCTAATGCATCCGAATGCACCCGGAGACCGTAGGTCACCCCTGCACGCGATCAATTCATTAGCTTGTATTGTTGTGCCACTGTTTCATGGTGAAAATATTACTATTGATTTTTGTGTCTGTTAATATTTGTTTAAGGAAAGTGGGTCTTATTGTTAAGTTTTTGCTCGAAAAGACAAGTTATATAAGATTACTAGCTTCCGCCCGCCACTTCGTCCGCGTGGCATAGTTACTTTGGGCAAACGCTAACTTTAAACCGCGTGATGATCGAAAATAAATATCTTTCTCTCCCCTTTTCTTCCCTCTTTCTCCCTCTTTTCTCACTTTTTTTAGCCTATGTCCGTCTCCAGGGTCCCAACTATCTCTGTACCAAAATTCCACAGAGATAGGCTATTTTTGTTGTCAAAACTATATTAATCATTACGAACAAATATTGTTTGAGACAAAAACTTCTTAACGTTTCCAAAATACCCATTACTTATCGAAGATGTACTGACGGCGACGGAGATTGTAACAAGAACTTGTACTGCCAAAATATATACAACAGACTGTATAAAAATATTCCAAACACTATGTAGATCCCTGTTTGTATAGGTTAGATCAACCTTCTCATGGCACATTTTTTTGTAAGCTAACGAGAATTAGATGATGAACAATGCCACAAATAGAACCTATATTTCAAGGCATCGCGGTCTCAAGTACGACATTCCAATTTATGTAATTCCCCGTATGAAAAAGTGACGTCAACTTTTAGGTAACAGACGAAGAACAAAAATATAACTACACAATTTTAGTAACGTATAAGGAAAAAGATTTCCATAATGTCCTGAAGTCTTAACATTAAAAACCCACTCAACTTCTAGCCTTCATAAACGCTAAAGCACTTACATTATTCATTTAATTCCACGTGCAAACGAAAAACAGAAAGGATAAGTGATTAAAAAAATCAAAATGAACTAAAAGTCGTGTCAAACATGGAGTTAACTCGCCAAAAACAACTTATTACCGTGTTGCGAAATGTCAAAGCGTGTTTTTCAGAGGGAGTCGATGTTATATTTTCATAATTCGGCCGGCCCGACGCGACCTCGTGCTGTAAAACAAAATGTCCGCGCTCTGCAACCTGTCGACCCTTTAGAGATGGGACATTGGTTGTATCGATATTGTCAGAGCTATATGAAGATGGCGATTTTTTTTTAGTTTTTTGTTTGATAATACGGCATTCTCGGAAATCAAAACATCAGCACTCGTTTTATCGCCACTGTTTAGAATTTACAGTTATCACGCTTAAAACGGTCTTTTGTTAATACAAATTAGCATTAAAAATCTTATGATCGGCACGTCACACAAATGATTGATATTGGCATTACTATATGTCGTAAATCTAGCATTAAGCCTGATTGAAGCTCAATCTTTAATGCAAAAGGATTCTTTATCATTTAACTTTGCTTGCATAGCAGGCATCATATTTTAACATCCTATTCACGCAGAACTTCAAAATTAGCTGTTAAATATATTAAAAAGTACTAAGCCCCTTATTACATCCTACATTAGGCACATCGACACATCCCTGGCCCGCATCCGAAGCGGGGCTGCGTTTTGATAAATATTTGCGATTTATTTTATTCCTGGAGCCATTTTTGAGAACGCGCCCGTAAAGAGGAGAAATGGCGTCGCACGCCATGTTCACCAGAGCGGCACTGAAGTTTCGGCGGGAAAATAAAAACGCGTTTAACTTTGTGTTAATATTATATTGTGCCATTATTGCGCCATTTATTATAATACCGCGGAAGGGATGGGGTTGAGAGTTCGCGTTTAATGGATGTTTTGTTTGCGAGAAAAACATTATTTTTTTACTCTAACGATTTTCTGTTAAACCTTTCGGAAGGGAATGATTTTTCAGCGAGTATTTTGTGCTTTGTTACAATATAGTAGGTACGTATGCACCAATCTGTATTCCTGTTTTGTTTTGATTACGCGGCGTGAATTTTTAGAATTCCCTCGTGAGTGTAATACGAATTGGTTTGAACTAAAATATTTTGCGTGCCTAGATTTTATTTTACAGAACGCGCGTGTGGAATTGTGTTAGCTTTTGTACCTACATTGCGGATTTTCGAATAGTCGTATTTGGAATATTTTTAGACGAATCCAGAATCCGCTGAAATACCTACATAATCCACTTACAGACTTGGAAAGTTCTAACGGACCATAAATACTTAATTACATAGAGTTTACAGTTTATTTTACGGTGTGGAGTCTCGAATCATAATTTATTGTGAGTAATAACTTTCTTAGCACTTTGGCAGTAAACTGGCGGTGATTAGAAATAGCGGTAAGTGGCGCCGCCTGTCTCATTTCTTATAAACTGTTCAGAAAAAAATATAGAAGTTCTAATCCTTACGACTTGTTTTTACAAGAATGAGACATCATCAAATAATCTCCCCCACTCAGGGCGCAGCGGTAGGAAGTGTCAGAATTTTACTAACTAAAAAGAAGGAACATGGATGGGTATCCATGTTCCTTCTTTTGCTCTTTGTGTTCCGGGGCCGCGGTATCTATTTCAAACAACCCGCAACCCCAGATCTTCCTTTCTTATTTGATGATCTCCCATTCGAAAGATAAAGGATTAGAAAGATTTTATATCGGCAATATCCTACTAATACAATCCTATCCTACTAATTTATAAATGCAAATGTTTGTGAGGATGGATGGATGTATGGATGTTTGTTACTCTTTCACGCAAAAACTTCTGAATGGATTTTAATGAAACTTTATAATAATATAGCTTATACATCAGAATAACGCATAGGCTACAATTCATAAAGATATATTGAATATTCTATCACTACGCCAGTGAAACCGCGGCGCGCAGTTATTACTTAACTAATCGTAGTTCATTGCCAATAAATCCCGCCCTCTTATTATGTCTTGTTTTTCGGATTTTCAGTAGTACTTAAGAAAATTTGAACAAAACAAATCCGTAATATTTTCGTATAATAAACAAATCCAAACAGTACTACCTACCCACTGTTTCCACCAGCATGTAGAAATTGTCTTATCGACCTGAAAGTCCGGGGTGTCCCAGTTCCCGGGACAGCGGGACTTGGTACAAAAATAATTAATTAATCAACGTAACCCTAGCATCCCCTGCCACCGCTGCCACCCTGGTACCCTGGGAGGATGCCTCGGGCGATCATTACTATGCCGTTAAGTGTGGTGGCTATTGGTTCGGTATTGTCATTATTTTAAAGCTAATTAATCTTGTACTAAAAAACAAACTCTTGAATTAAAATTATAGTAGTTTTGCATATGAATGTATCCTACTAATAATATAAAGCGAAAGTTTGTGAGGATGTATGTAAGTTTATTTATTGCTCTTGTTCAATGTTTAATGTTTTATTAATATTTTTTTGTGCTCGTCGTAATTTGCGACAAATAAATGTTTTTTCTTTCTTTCTTCTTTCTCCTCTTCCACGCAAAAACTACTGAATAGATTTTGATGAAACTTCATATTAAAATAGCTTACATATCAGATTAAAACATACCTTACCATGTTTTACCATATAATATCAAGGCATCTTTGTAGGAAACATATTAATATGAAACATTAAAACATACTAAGTCTTAACAATAATATGAGTAATAAAAAACAACACAGATCCTCCGCAAAAAAATTAGTAACCATATCTATCAGTTACTTTTTTTAACAAGAAATCGATTTACACTATAATAACAACTGTCTAGAAGCCATTTATGCAACTTTATTTTAAAATTAGGACTTAAAACATAACCGATGAAATGTGAGTATACTATTAGCTACAACTCTGCCTAACTCTTTGGAAATTACAAACGTGATGTTAAGTTCACACAAAGAAAATTCATCTTTTCAAACGAGGATAAAATAAAAACAAACAGCTTACCAAACCGAACTTCTTCTTCTTAAAATCATTGATATATTTGTCTAGATACCTTCATTATTCTAGCCAATTATGTAACTATATTGATAGCCGAATCTCATGGTATTTACTACCAAGAGCGAGACAGACCCGAGCACCAAAGGTTCTGTACAAACTTGCGACATAAAGCGACATAAATAGCCATAATTTTGACTGTGTAGACATAGAGGGTGTGTTTTTTTACAGGACAAAGGGACCATAGACTTGAGTACAAGGTTTTAATTTCAACTTGATACCTCCGCAAGTTCCCGATATAAAGGGTCTTGACAGACCGACAGATAGACAGACCAGTTAGATGGTAAGATTTTTTACAGCACAAAGGGACCATAGACTTGGGTACCTGTGTTTTAAGTTCAACTCGATATCTCCACGAGTTCCCGAGATAAAGGTTCTTGACAGACAGACAGACAGACAGACGGATGACAAAGTGATCCAATAAGGGTTCCGCCTTTTCCTTTTAAGGTACGGAACCCTAAAAAAAACCAAAACCAACTCTTCATCAAAACTAGGTCAAAAACACCAGTAATTTCAAACTCAGTCTAATTTTTAACCGTTACTAGCTGTTCAGATTTGCATAGGTAGGCACTTGGACTAAGCGAAGTTTGTCCGGGTGGAAACACCCTAAGTGGAACACAGTCAGCCCAGCTCATGTTAGTTATGTATCGGGTAAATAAAACTAGAATGGAACACGGACGTTTTACAAAATGAAAAAATGTGAAGGTAATTTTTTATACTACCTAGTTGGTGAAGTTGTTTGTGTTAGTTTTGTTCCACGGTTTTTGTGACCATGTTTGGCTGTTGATGACAAAGTTTGTTGTACGAGTACCTGTTCCTCATTTACCTTACATATGAACCTTTATTGGTAACGTAAATTAGGTACCTAGCTTTTAAAGTTGTTGGTGGGATTTCTCCACCGGAGCAGACTCTTAGAATCTATGAGCCAGGAAGTAGTCTAGCAGAAACCAAAAACAAATTTAATCAATTTTCTGCAAATAAAAACATGTCTGTTGTTTTGTGAACTTAATTTTTAACGTGACACTAACTAAATCATTGTGCAAACTATGATTTTGTCTTTCTTTTCTTTTTACAATATACCGACGACACGACGTTTGGGAAAAATACTTTACAAATAAATGACCTATTATTCTAAAATTCCAGTCTCATACAAACAAAATCATCTTAAACCGCTAGCTGACACGCAACACAGTAGGCTAACCTTGCTGAGCGCCTGAGCATCGACATTGACACGTCCAGCACTCGGCTGGATGGTGCTCAGCGCAGTCCCACTTGAACCCCTCGAGTGCCATCGCTACACATTCATGCCTACCTAGTACCTTGTACGGAGATAATAACCAAATATCGTGGGATATTGTTTGATGGGCTATTCGTGTGATGCTGTGCTAAGAGGCTTACACAACCGGGGTAGCGGGTTGTTCGAAAGAGATACCGCGGCCCCTGAACATAAAGGGCAGAAGAAGGAACATGGGTGGGTTTTAGTCAGTACAGGTCTGACACTCCCTCCGCCCCGCTCCGCCCAGAGCGGGGGAAGCTATTTGATGAATTCCCATCCGCAAAAAAGAGGCTTACACAAGCCTACAACAGCAGATAGCAAAAAGATTTATACATTATTATTGTGACTGACTGACTAATTTAAAATAATGTGTGAATTTAAACTGCCATTTCGAATCTAACGATTTTTAAAGTCACCTGAAAAAGTGAAAACGTTTTTTATTTAGTTACGAAACGATGTTATAAAATTAGCATCATTCCTTCTATGTATAAATAATAGAAAATTGGTACTTTGTTAACAACAAAAGCTCAAACTCAAATTATGGCTTCCGTGCACAGCTTCGGCGTATGCGCCTTTATTGTCCGACCGGTAACGCCATCTATGATATCCGATACAAACTAATTCAATGTATTTTTGTTAAAATTTAATATTTTCGATATTTTGTATTAGGTAATTAAACTAGGTGGTTTTTGTGACATAATTGAATTGATGGCAATTAGTATTTGCCTAATAAATATTTTTCTTTTTAAATAATAGACTTATTTAAGTAACCTAATTACATATTGTACAGTTTGACAGCAGCAAAACATTATTACTATTTAAATTATATTTAAAATAAAAATATTTACAAAGGTAATTTAGTTAAATAATTCAAAAAGATTCCCTTTAAGTAGGTACGTAAGGTAAGAACATAATTTCAAGCTAATTCCGTTAAAAAAATATCATAACAAAACAGCATCCACAACAATTTCAAAAAGACAAACAAAATCTATCGCTAGGAAACGTGTGGCCAAGCTAATTCATCCCCTTGGGTAGCCACAGAAGATAAAACACCCCCTTTTCACCCCTACACCCCCTCCGTCACCTGCCGAGTCTTTAATTGAATAATCCTAGTCATTAATCATAGCACCCCGTCTGGAGGTGAACTTGAATTATTTTCAGTCATTTCTTGTGACTGTTTAAGGCTCGGATCGACAGACGATACAGTTTAATGGATGGAATTTGGGACAGGGGTAGATAGGCCCAAAGATGGGTTGGTTTGGTGATGGGGATTGTCAACCACTTTTTGTAAGTCTAAGACAGACAATGAACATAAATCATAAGTTAGACAGTGACTATTTTTATATGATATGTTATAGATAATAGGAACATACAAGTAATAGGCGTACTAATACGTGTGACGTCACTCGTTGCAAAAATGCACGTAACTTTGATGGGCTATATCTTTGTAATTTTTATTCTAATTTACAAATAAAAAAATACGTTTATTTTTGAATAATCTAAAAGACAGACATTTTTTTGTTTTGGAAACTACCCTATTGTTTCCTAAATCTCACTGCACAACTAATAACAGGCAAACACCACATGCAAAGTGCTCTTTGTAGTTAGAAATTTAACTTTTTAAATTCAATGTAAGTACCTACTTCAATTCTAAATAATTAATAAATACTAATACTTATAATGTCTGACAAACGTCGATATTGATTCTGAGTGGACGTCAACCAGGTTGCTGCGGTCGTTTATAAGTTTGCATGTACCTACGGGGTAAAGACGAATTAGCACCAGATACTGTACGACCAAGAGGTGGAGCCAAGGGTGTTATAGGATGGCAAGGCGGTGTACGGGGTACTCTGAAATTGAACCCATACCAATTGTTGGCAGTCAATGTAAATCTTGAATATTCCATTCAATTAAGTCTATATAATATGCATTTAAGTAACTCATTGTAGATATTATTTGATTAATTTCATACAAATAAATGTAGGTATAGGTAAACATCAAAATCTGGACGTAATCAATCTTGTATACCAGAAGAACGTAGTTACGTTACCTATGTATCACAGCAGTAGATATATTATCTACTTACTAGAAACGAAACATACCTAACAACACAAAGTAAATAGCATCAATAAAAATAAACAGTCCACCCGAGTTCACATAGGACGAAGGGCCGTACCTACATCAAAATCAGAAGCCCAGGCACGTTCTACCCACATGCGTCGACCCACACCTCCGCACCATGCAGGAAACCGTTCTTAACTCACACAACTAAAACACACATACACACATAGAATCGCCCCTTTGTCTTAGCTAAGTGTCAACCAATAAAAACAAAGGATTCGAAAATGGAACAAAAAGTGTCGGCCAATCGCGCGGGGCGTCACGCGTGTTGATGCGCGGCTATTGGCTTGAAAAAATCCGTTTAGCTCCGATGAGTTCGGCTAGACGTTGAGATTGATGCGTCCGGAGACCGGTATTTACTTGAGTTTATTTACATAAGATACCGTTTTGTGAAATATCCTGACTGAACTGAGACGGTTATCGTTCCGTTAATGGGCGATGTAAAGTTGATTTTTCTTGAAGTTCACTTAAAATGAGAGATTCGCTTAACTTTATTTTAAATAGAAGTTATAGTATATTTATATGAGCAGTAAAAACTATTACGA
Source organism: Ochropleura plecta (assembly GCA_905475445.1). NCBI lineage: Eukaryota > Metazoa > Arthropoda > Insecta > Lepidoptera > Noctuidae > Ochropleura > Ochropleura plecta. The sequence continues at coordinate 15,388,171 of FR997727.1, read as the reverse complement.
TCAGCTTCTAGCTGTTTCATATATCATGTCCCATACTAATTTTCTTTATATGAAGATTGTACTAAGTAAATCATCCTGTTTTCGGCCTCACGGTGACTAACACGATTTTCAGAGACCATCAACGTGCTCCTGACAGCATTATTAACATAACACATTTACGATATCAATATTCGTCACGAGTTCTTTTTCATTCAAACGGTTATCACTTCTCGGCATTCACGACGCAGACTTAAGTAGGCATCTAGAGAGAACACCTCGTGTGTTCACGTGTGAGAGGGGGACGAAGGGGGTGGCGGGGCGTTCAGAGGGTCATTTATCATTCATATCATCTTCGCTCCACTTCGCTCGCCGCACCGTCGTAAATAAATAAGAACAGTCTCATCTTTTACAGCCGCTGTAACTTTGCTAAACAAATATCAGTCTTTCCTTCAACTGCTTACAGTCCTTATTCCTTTTAAAAACACTGGTGGTTATGTTCTTTTAAAATTACCCAGTTTAGTTAGTGAACACGTAGGTAACTATGCATATGTTTTAGATATGTGTAGATAATAGCCGTGCTAGGTATAATAAATCTGTAGCTATGTGTTCGTCAGTTTTAAACTTAAGTTTGATGTTCGTTTTATGACTACGTTGATATAAGTATGTAGGCACTTACTTTATTGGAGACGATAAGTCGGTAGGGGATTAGACAACAGTGACTGTAACATAGAATTGCCAGTGAAAAAGGTACCTACCAATCAGGAACCAAAAAATGCACCTTAATAATCTGTAAATTTTGATCTTTACAGGGTCGTTAGTACGTGCATTTTTGAAGCTTTCTGCATCCTTACCTCGATTTTGGCATGTGTCAGGATCGGTTCCAATTTGCATAAGTAGGTCCATTTGGTAATTGGTAAGGAAGTCTCTTTCACTTTTTTCTTCAGCTTTTTCTTTTTTAAAAGTCATCTAGTACCTGAACGAAATACATTATGCACACCGTACGACACAATTGGCTCGTTTCTAGTACATATTTGCAAACACAACCACTGAGCATGTCGTCTTCGATTCCCAGATCGAGCTAAGTTAAGAGACTTGGGACTCCATTCTGGATTTGTGTCGGTTTGATTTCATTAGGTTTGCGAAATGTTGGTGTTCTATCAGGCTCACCTCTGCTGAACCATTCGGGATTTTCATACGTGATGTTATGTTATCATAATATTACACCTTAAATGTCTTTTACTGAAACCTAATTCACAACTACAAGATTACGACAGCAACCAAAAAAGGAAACCGTATTACAGGAAAGAAACACAAATTGTTACTGAAATTGCTTCTATTATTTTTATAATACGATCAAAATCGTAATTGGACCCAAATAATACATCCATAAGACGTTGTACGGCAGGAACAGAGGACTGCCAACAAAGCCACCCAGAATTCTGAAACCTTTTATTATCTAAGCATATTAGGTGCTTAGATTCCAAATAATTCCGCTCGCTCCGCTCTAAGAAGATTAAGAACGATTGGATGTTCGGAGAAGGTCGGCACTCGCCGCCACGTAACGTAATGGCGAGGTATAGGTACGGCTTAGAGAATGGCCCATCAATCTAAACAGAGTCCTTCCGATCGATCACTGACCGCCCGAGAACTTAAAGCTTAAAAACTTTCAGAATAACCCGCCGTACACGTAAAAGCAATTACCCAAAGAAGTGGTCGATAGTAAGCAGTTCGCTTGCAAGTCAGTAATTGAAAGGCCGTGTACAAGCCGGAGCCACGTTTGTTTAGTCCGTCATAATTGCTCGGCTGCACCTCCGAGCTGACGAGTCGCCGGCACAAAAACTCCTAAATCCAGTTCATTAGGGCTCTATTCACAGCCCACCCCTGGATGGAGATACGCGGTGATTACTGCAACCGCTCCCGACGGCTCACGAATAAAGACTGCATCATAATTTCACCAGATACACCCTCGTGGCGCATTACAAGGAATAGAGAGCTTAATTCCGGGATATAGAGTCTCATTTCGAATCGTGTGTAGTCACGTCACTTGCACAATGACATGTAAAAATAATGAACAAACTTGCAGTCTGTACGAGGGAAGTTAAATCTTGAATGGATGTCGGGAAGGGTTAGATTCGTTTGGTCGTAGTGAAAGGAGATGCTTTGTAAATTAATAGGAGGAAAAGTTTTGCGGGACGTCGCACCGGCAAGGTTGTCGCAGTTGTGATTCAATTTGGCCGCTAATTTAATGACGATGTCGTGGAGGCAAACAAATTGATATTCATATGGGACCACCGCGAGTTTATTTGTTGTTTACATTTTTGTTTTTACTGCGATTTCGCTAATAGTCGCGCAAACAATTGCTCGTTACTCAAGCGTCGTTTATCGCTGTACGTTTGCAGACGTAAACTATGCTAGGGCGACGATTTCATACATTTTATTCTGCTTATGAATAGTGGTTTATAAATTCTTTGTCTGTTTCTTATTATTATACGAAAATAGTTGAATGGCATTTTGTTTGGTTGAGACTAGGAATAGTTCTTGTAGATGATAATGTTTGGTTAAGACTAGACTCCAGAAAAATAGTTCTTGAAGATGAATACTTTTTGGATAACCAAATGACTTAATTTACCTCATGAGTCCTTGACTGAAATTTGTAGTAGTAACTATGTACATTTCGAACATAATATACCACCCTAGTGACCACCATGGAAAAAGAAAAAGCGATGGATCAAATGTAAAGTTTCTTCAGCCGCAGAAGCGATGTCATATCGCTTCTTGTCCTCGGAGAACAGATAAAAGAGCACATGTTACGCGTGCATAAGTATTTATAGACACACGTGCATTTTATCAACTCTAACTTAACGGAAGAAGAGCCAAACTCCTTTGCAAGTGCTGGACTACTATAAACACACAACGCACCATCTCAACTCACACTTTCTTGGTCCCTTCATCTGTAAGGTCAGCATTCGCGCACCCCGGACCTCAGACCTCAGACCCCGGGACCCCGGAACATTAACATTAGTTCCCAGCAACGTAATGCACACACAACGAGATAATTGGAAGTGTCGGGCGCTGGCGAGCAGCATCCATTGTTGGTGTCGTTACACCGTCGTTATTCAATTCAACTCCTGCGCAGACGACGTTGTTTCGGTCGGATGTATTGAGGCTAATCTTGGGATGGTTAGTGATTTCTTGGGATCGACGGATGCTTGAGTCATGCTGGATAATTTGCCGGTATGGTTGCAAACGATAAGTAGATATTGAGATGGTTCTTTCTTGATATATCGTACTGTATAACTCACTGATTGTCAACATTAATGATGTCCAGTTTGAACAAGATGATCAAACAAAATAAAATTGATAATATCAGACAGAACTTGACGGCTTAACTTTAAGGCCAACTAATTTATTTATTTACTAGCTTCCGCCCGCGACTTCGTCCGCGTGGCATAGTTACTAACAATAACTTTAAACCCGCTTGATGATCGAAAAAAAACTAGCTTTCTCTCCCCATTTCTTCTCTCAAAAAAAAATACAAACAGACAAAAGAGCACAAAAGTACTGATTATTTCATTTAGAAATCTCTTCCAGCAGACCTGCGATGGAATAGATTGATAAGACACATAGACACAGTGTGTGTGAGCACTAACTTTAAATAAACATAACTATGTATATCAATGTAGAAAAACATACATAACATACATACTAATAAAATAAAAAATGTATGTTTACATTTATAAGTTTTAAAATCAACAGGTAATATTCTGTGACTTGTTTAGATAGAAGATGTCTGAATCAATGCAGACATCCTTTCACAAGTATGCCATTGAGGTTAGAAAATGGTACAAAATACATGGGACAAGGGCAGAAAGATGATTACAATCAAGACAAAATATTTTATAGTGAATCGCATGCATAGACTCAAGTTAAGTTGTGGGAAATTCACCTCAAAATCCCAATTTTCAAAACACAAAACATTAAAAAGATACCTACCTCTACCAACACGAGTAGTATCGTATAACGTATCCGTAAAACGGGTGTGCATTCACTGAAAGTACTTAGAAGGCTAAGTCTCCCTGTAAGGTTCAGATAAACGCGTCCAAAGTAATCCTCTTTGTATAAAAATGTCCCGGTGTCACCCCCTGCCGGGGCGACTTTATTAAAAAGCACGTAATCCCCACTAGTGGACTGGGTAACGCGATTATGCTCTATATAACAACTCAATATGCGAGTCCCGATATGAAATTGAATTTAAATCCGTTTTGCGTTGATGACAGCGCTACTAAATAATAAAGGTTGCCACGGGACGACTGATTGGGAGTTGTTAATTAATACAACGGCAATATGACTAGTGGCAGATTTTAGATTGATTTTTGTTTAGTCTGGTTGGTTTTCGCTTTCGTTTTGTGTTTTTGGATTTCAGTTTTTGTTCTTTTCGTTCTTGTTTGAAATAAAACCGCCTTTGAAGTTATATTTCTAAAGGTCAACGTTTTTTGACTGTGTTCTGTATTTTGGTTTTATACCGAACGACAAATCCTCCCACTTTACCCCTTAGGTTCGTCTTAAGGGTAAAATAATAAGAAGCACTTAGTCTCTCGCTTCTTCAAACTGATACGGAGATCAGAAAAGCCGATCGTGGTCGGTTTAGGCGGCTTTTTTCACCAAAACACCTCAATATATCTGCAAGTTTGAAAGAACACATGAAAACATAGCAAAAGTACCATCTAATATGCAAACAGGAGTTGTCATTGCCCGTATCTTGACACCCCGACAGCCAGGAAGCGGGGAGAGGTGGCACACTTCATTACTCGCACATCAAACAATCGCGCCGCCGCCGCCATCTTGCGGAAGTGACGTCACTGACGTGCCGCCGCGATCGCTTTGATCCTCACAAAAATAAGTCTCCATTTGGCTGGCTGCATCAACTTCGCTTCAGTCTAAATGTAATTGCTTCGCCTCCCTGAGTTACGTTTTTGCTTAGAACCTGAGGGATATACAGGGTTGAAATTAGAACTCTGAAAAAGCCGGACAAGGTGTTAAAAAATACAATTTTGAACATGAAACACTGTAAATATGCTCAAAAACTTAGTATCTATACAAACTTAAAAACAAACTTTCTTAACTTATTTGGAGGTAGGTAAATAAATAGGTATTATAAAGTTCCTATTTAAATTGTCTCCATCACATTATTTTAAAAGTTTACTAAAGCCTTTTTTTTTAATGGGAAATCATCATATAACTTCCCCCAATCTGGGCGGAACGGGGTTGTCCGACTTTTATTGACTTAAAACCACCCATGTTCCTTCTTTTGCTCTTTGTATTCCGGGGACACGGTATCTCTTTCGAACAACCCGCAACCCCGGAAAACAGAACCCAATGCTAAAAATTTGCTGTAAATTACTCTTTTATCGAAAACATAGCCTGCTTTTTTTAAATTATGTTATGTGTTTCAAATGATGTCATTACAAAATGTGTGGTAATAGTTTTTGCTTCGATATCCCTCCCACTCTTTATACAAATAAAACAACGTTTTTCTTTGATCAATTGAAATATTTTCATTATCCTTTCACAAACATTATATTAAACATACTAAATAACTTACAAATAAATTAAAAAATAGCGTCAAAATATTCGTCCTCAACGCTATCAGTTGGCAACGTCCCCAAGAGACTGGCCGCGTTGCCACGTTGTATGGCAACGCTAAGCCTCTGGCCAAAGTAAAAGCCAGCCCTTGGGTCACGGGAAGTGTCAACCAAACGTTTTGATATTTCCTTAAACAGGCTGTGAGCACAAGGACCCCACGGTCCCAGAGTTTCAACCCCAAACGGCTCGAAAATATAGTTACCAATAAGGTTACTATATTTACGCCGCTTGAGGTTCTCTGCAGCCGCAGCAGCAGCGCCAGCGCAGCACGAAGAGCTAGGAAGATGGGATGGCGCAAGAGTATCGACGCACGTTGCGTCCCACACTAAAGGCCTACCCAACTTCCACGGAAACAAAGACATACCGTCCGGTCTTTTGCCATCGTCGCGTGCCAAGCCATTGGGTTCTAAAACAGCTGGAACGCCGACGGTGACAAGAGCTCGACGGATGATGTCATTAATATTCGCGTGCCGCGCAAAACGGCCCGCACTTCGGCTGCATGAAATATTACTATATAAAACAAAATTACTTCCAAAATCGTCAAAATCAAGCTGCTCCTGACGTTTGACGTAACAATACAATAATCAGTGCAAATATGGTTTGTTCTCACAAATCGCAGTGGGGTAAAATAAATAGTATGGCGGAGTATATCGAATTACTAATTATATAAGTGCGAATCTTTAATATAGTAATATATTTATTTGCGAAAAACACAAGAGAGTGAATGAAAATTTATGTGAGATATAAGTTTCCGTATTTGTATCTGGTGATCCAAGAAAACAAAACTGGACACAAAGAGAGCAGCACAGAGAGGAATGGAGGAAGTTGAAGGAGGCCTACACCACAATGGTCGAAAAAGGCTAAAGAAGAAGAAGAAGATTGAAGAAATGCGTCGTTGTTCTAGTGGTCGTTGCCCATGAAATCCTGAGCTCGTTTCACTAGCCAGATAAAGTGTTATTGCGTTTTTCTATCAGAAATCTCTCAGTACCACGGAGTCAGGAATGCGTGCCGTCTGATAGATAGTTTTTTTTTTAATTTACATGAATCTGTGGCGTTTGATTGGCACTAGTAAACAATAGTGACATTATTGATGGTGGCGCTATTTCTGATTTTGGTCACGCAATCAAACTATCCTTGATCAACTTTATTTGTTCTCAAATGTCGGAAGAAACTTCAATCATGCGAATGTCAACGTCTGAGGGGCCGTTCGTGTTCCACGTGCGCTTCAAATATATGTTGGCAAGCTGAGGAGTCCGCCAGCCTCACTGTTTGCCGGGGTTTGCTGATGGTTCGAAAGATATACCACAACCTGGCAACACTGAAGGACATGGATGGGTTTTAGTCAGTAAAAGTCTGACACTCCCTCCAACTCCGTTTAGAGCGGGAGAAGTTATTTGATGATTTCACATCTGAAAAACAAAAAAAAAAGCGTATGTCAACGTATATCTCTATACGATATATCTTTCCTCATTTTTATTTTAAGTTATTCAATGTTAAGAAAGTAAGCTAGCTATAAACTAAACAAAAGGTTGTCATAAGAACTTAAGTATCATTACGAACGTAACACCAGTTCAGAAAATTGGAAGCTGCTAAGATTATGTCAATCGCGCAGTTGTCAAAGTTAACATTAAAAAAGTTTGACACGACATATTTGAAAAAAGATAATTTCACGCTCTGTTTAAAACGCAGTTTTCAATTATAAACCCAATAAAGGCATTTTTTTCCATACAAAAGCAACCCTCATTCCATTCACAAGACAACTTTTCTATCACAACCACAAAATCCTTTTCGTTGACACCCGTTTACAATAAATCGTGAAAACAATAACATAACCTACTAAATCATGTTTCTATTCAAAACATGGTGAAAAAAGTTTTCAACTAAAAGAAGTATGTCATCTGTAGCCATCTCGTATCAAAAGACAAAGGTGTGTCCTTAATTGAGGACATTTGATGAGGGAAATAGCTCGGAGGACTACAAAAGCGTTAGTTGTCATGCCTTATCAATGGAATTAAGGGCATATTATGTGCGATGAAAGGATTACACAGGTGTCCTGCGGGCAATGGCGTCAGGTTGCGGAGGAAAAAAGAGCCACACTACAGATCGGCGCGGCGGTCAGATTTGTTTACGGAGCTTTGTTTGATTTTATCGGCTTTCCTTTTGAGAGAGTATAGTTTTATGGAACGATTTTGCTTTATTGTTTACGATGCTAACTAAGTCTGACACTCAGTCTTACCAAGGAGTATCGTATTAGCCGTTATTAACTGGGTTGTGGAGGTCAGAAAGGCAGTCATTTCATGTAAAATACAAGTATTCAGCTGATTCCTGAAGACTGGAAGCCGACCATAACATTTTTGAGAAAAGTATAGGCAGATGATTATTTTTATCATTAAAACTTCAATCTACTCTTTTCATTCACCTTGACCTTATCTTGGAGTGAAAATAGAATTTGCATTTTCTCTAACGTTCCTTCTGCTTGCTCGTGTATTTTCTGTTGGCAAAGATAATGAGTCAAGTTTGCAACACCAAAAAACAATTACTCATGTTTTGCTTAGTTTTTCTCAAAACTCCCAACCACCAGTCAAAATTATTCATCCGTAAAGGATGTAACATATGTTAATAGCACATCTCAATACCTCACCAATATGACCCCAAACCAAACTACTTGCAAAACATAATTAACACAAACTTGTTCGGCATGTAACACACCAAGATATATCATTAACCTCCATCTCCTCTGCAGGCGTCATCTGCGATGCACTTTGTCTAGCGTCTCGCATTACCTGTCACCGCCACCCATTAACGTTGTGACCTCCACCTACCCTCCACAACTTGGCAACATGCCAACATAACTTTGCACGTGAAAAACTTGTACACACTTAGCAAACCCGAAGGAATAAGGATGTGTTTTGTTTGTGCGGATTTTTCTATAAAGTTGCGAACCCACATTGACCCAAAAGTTGTCATTTGCTCCGTGATTACTCGCACGCGTACTCTATTTCATAGTTTGACAAGCGACATCGGTTATTAGTGAGTGTCGATTACGTTGTGTCGATATGTCGTGTTTTGTATCGATTTGTTGGCTGCCAAGAAATATATGAAATGATTCCTTGAGATTTTCGTCGAGAATTATTATGGAGTTACCGTCGTAATTTCAATAAAACGACATAATATGCAAATCTAGAACTATGGCTTCTCATTTAAAACTTTCTGTTTCTGAATTAGTTAACTTCAGTTGTGATAATTCGATTTATTGTAGTAAAAATAAAATGACTCCTATTATGTTATTTTTGGTTGTTATCTTAAGTATAGTTAGCAAATCCTTATCGTCAAAATAACCTGCGGGGAACAAAATATCTCATATGAATGATTGTTTTTCAATTCGTGTATTCATTCATCGATAAGGTATAAGTAATATATGAAATTAAATCATTAAAATATAATATATTATGGAATCAAATTATCCAGCTACTTGTATCATCACCACAATATCAGCTCGTGAACATTCACTCCTGAAAACGGACCTCGAACGTAATTCAATTACTTTCTTATCACGATTTAAACGTCCTAGTAATGTCCTGCGAATAAATTAAATTATATCTTTCTCAATACCATTACTATGGTTGTTGAATCGTTACGAACGAATTGCACTTGCAGTGGCACGACGCGGCGACGATGCATACAAACAGAGACAAGTCGCATAACACCTCGAGCAATCGTTTAAGTCTATTAAAGTCACAAATAATCATCGGGAAAGTATTGGAGAATCACGACACGGCACCTCAACGCGACATGTCCCTGAATGCAATTCTTATAACAATATACACACACCTTTGTATCTCAGTGCCGCAGGAAATGACAATTATTTTTGCTCCAATCCTTGAGGGCGGAGAGAATGGAAGCTCTTTCACACGCGCAAAATAGCTCGAAGGACTAAGAAGCCCTTTGTGTGGGACGCGGCAACACAAAAAATATGTCCATTCACAAAAATAGGTTAGTCGCGAATTTTGGACGCAATGCTTTTTGAGATGAAGCAAATGATTTTAAACTGTATTCAGAGAAGATTAAATTTGAAAATCGATTTCGAAATCACACAAAAGGATTCGGTGACATTCATTCATGAGTTGCAGGTGAAATTAGAATCTCTCTGGTACATTACAATGCAATTAAGGTGAGCGTTGAAATTTTCAAATCGATCCAAAGTTATTAAAAGTTCAATAAAGTATTTATAATTAAATCCCACCCAAAAAGTAAAGTTAACATATCATTTGACAATTTAATAGCTTCGATTAAAACCGGTATGCCATAATGACGATAATAAACCCGAAAGTTAGTTTTAATCACTTTATTACTATAAGTAAGCACAATTACGGAGTATCCGTGACTCCAGTCTTTCACATTCGAGTCGGAGCCGTCCAAAATTAAAAAAAAACCTCGGCAAAGGAACAAAAGCCACGCTGTCTGGATGGACAGGTATATGACGGGGCACATTTTATTGGTTTTCCGAAACATTCCCTGCCCTATTAATAAATGAGTGAGAGAAAAAAACGCCGTAGAATCCATTTGTCAGGACTGCAGTGATTTATGGGGCAAAGGACTCTCTGGATTCCTAGAAGAGGTGAGTTTTGTTCTATTTGCTTACCTGTCACTTTGATTTAGAAGGGTACCTATGTACCTGGTAATGGATTTTCGCCTAAAAAGTAAAGCATTAAGTACAGTGAAGTATATAGGATCGATTCACCTCTTAATGCTTTTTAGAAAAGATTGCTTGTTGCTCTCCTGAAAACTATTTACTATCATAATTTTGAATTCAGAATATTGATACAGTTTTTTTTTAAACTTTGCTTGCTTAAGGAAAGTCTTATAAACCTAACCTATTGGCACGGTGATTTCTTAATCCATTTTTATTAAACGTCCTGATTCTAAAAGCCATCATAAACACTACATTACATTTGTCGTTTCTAGGTTAATTGCTTAATAATATGATGTTTGCGACTGGCAGGCGCATAGTAAACTAGATATACTAATAATATGTACTTTTGCTACTACATATATACATCTATTCTTAACGATTACTTAAACATAATTGGCGAAAGCCTACTAATATTATAAATGCGAATGTTTGTGAGGATGGATGTATGGATGTTTGTTACTCTTTCACGTCAAAACGGCTTAACAGATCTTGATAAAATTTGCCACAGAAGTAGATTATAGTCTGGAATAACATATAGGATACATTTTTTTCGATATCACACGGGCGAAGCCGCGGGCGCCAGCTAGTGTTGGTACTATTATGCCATGAGGCGTAATGTTATGTTTATGTACTTTGAGATTTTTTTATGTTTGTTATGAATATGATCAAGTCCCTATTTTGACCACGAGTATCTTTTAGGGGTTTTAGGGTTAATCTGCTTTTCAAAGTTAGTTTTAAGTTATCACAAGAAACATAATGGCGTACAAGACCCATGTGAACTTTGAAAACAATCCCTATTTTTTGATTAAACTCATTTGCATGATTTACACAATTATATGCTTAATATGATGCATAATATGATATGATTTCACTAAAAAGAGAAAATTACAAAGTTGAATGAAGTAGATAACTTATACATAATACCAAAATCGACCATAATTATACAATTAACTATCCCTAAACTAAAAAAAAAATGCTTTCTCACGCTTTGCAATAAATTACGTCGAAATTGATGCCCGAAGTATACTAAATTCCCAATACGGCTAGTAGCAGGTAGCTCAAAAGATAGTTATCGTTACAAATACTCAGAATTCTTTCCATTCGGTAACATGAATCGATGAGTGACGAACTGTTTGATGTTAACGTGCATATTTCGGGGTAAAAATCTTTGAGAGGTGTGGTCACTTATGTAGAACCGAAAAGTTTTAAACATTAGTGTGTTTGTCTTTGGTTTTTGGTTAAATATTCTTTTGGCAACATTTTCTTTTGCAAATACAGCGTGGTAGGTACACTTTTAGTTTAGAAGCAGGACTAGATTGAAGGTTGGAGTTAAAATAATTCAAGTTCCACCAGGAAGCTAGGTCAATCACTAGTATACCAATCATTGCTGTAAAGTATAAACTGCTCGTGAATACTGGCCATGTTGAGTATAAGTTTAAAGCATTCATTACGAAATTCTATTTCAGTACAACACTATACTTTTACTTTTTACGCTATACTCCAATATATAAGACAAACTTAACAAGATCAGTGGAAACTTAAAAAAAACCAGAAAAGAGCAAATAAACTTGCGACATTTACGGCCATATCTTTTGAGACTTAGAGGTTTGATTTTTTCAAAGGACAAAGGAATTTCAACTTTATAACTTCACGTGTTCCCGAGATAAAAGATCTTAGCAGACAGACGGACTACAAAGTGAACCAAGACAGTACGAACACCAAGAGAAATAGACTTAACTTGACCAATCAACGGTACAGTCGCAATAAGTTGCGATCAACTTAGATAGCACTAAGCAGGCAAGTAACAAGAAGTTTCTAATCAACAGGTGATCCATAAACAATATTTTGCACATTCACATAACTTCCTACTGCAAATATCAAACACAAAGATAACGCAGACCCAATTACTCAAAGTAAGCATTACAATTACAGATGAGCAATCGCCACTTACAGACCAGATATAATCCAGAAACTTTCTATTTCAAAAGATGATATCACACTTCAAAAATGTAACAATAAAAACTAAACCAAATAACGACACATTATAGCATAGCATTCCCTTTCTTCAGCTGGACAGTTCACGGACTATTCCAAGTCGCCGATAACGCTTCGTCACCGCGATACGATCAATACCTCGTCGGTATCATGCCGTGATCGCCCCGCCAAATGTGCTGACCTCACGTAGGTGTTGGACTGTTGTCGGAGTATTCCTTCCGCTATGGCATTTTGATTGCATTCGCTAATGGTGTTAGGTTTATGGTTCTTGGAATGGATTTCAGGTATAAAGCTTCTGTTGATACTGTTGTTCTTGTAAAATTGAGGCAAGTGTATTGCTATAATGCAATACTAATAGCCCTGTGTCTGTCTCCTACAAATCAACTAATCTGGGAAATTCCTCAACCAAGCGATGGTATGGTAATATAGTTTGGATGACAAAATTATATGAATTGGTATGTAAATCTAGATGAAAACTGATTATATATATTTTAGCTTATTTTAGATCAAAATTGTTGTTGAAAGTTTTAATCGGACAAGTGTTTATGGCAAGTTAATCTTTGCTTGCCCTGACCACAGATAGCTGTTGTAAGGATTGCATCTACTAATCCTCTTTCAAATATCACTTGCCAGTTGTCAACAGCACACCCCAAAATTATCTCCTCTCAAGATTATTTTTAAAACAAGGACTTCAAGGAACCAAAGTTTAATCGCTCGTGCTTTTGCATAAGTACCATAATCTAAGATAAAAACGGAACACAACGATTTCTGTGAAAAACTTGATCTCAACTTCTTATCCCCACACGCAATACTTTGAGGGCACAGTCCCCGGAAGCCCTTTGTTTGACGAAACTCCGAAGGTATCAGGACGCGCCAAATCTCTCGTTAATCGTGAAACGTTTCAAATTTTACACACACAACAAAAAATAGTTAACTAATCCGCGGTCTCTTTGACTCCGGCTTTGAACGAACATAGAAATATATTTGTTTCTGCTAGAACATCTTTAAAAAAGCCTGGGATTATTGATTTCTGCGAAAAGTCGTTGGGCCGTAAGGATAATGTTCCTTTACGGGCCGGGAACGAATTACTCGCTGAGGGATAAACTCACCTCTAATTTCGGCAGAAATATCGCAATCTCGTATTCGGTAATCCGAGAAAAAATTACCTGAAGTGCTCCAGAGATTTTGTTCTCAAAATATATGTTAGCAATTTTACGGGTAAGTATTCCTTCGTTGGATATTAATAATTCTCCTCGTAAATCTAAAAATATACTAAATGAAAAAGTTAGGATACATTATGTAACATCAAAAACTAAATCGGAACACCTGGCCGAAAATAACTGAGATTCCACAAGAAGTATCATGGTTGGTATAATTAATAACGCTAAGAAAAACTTAACATCGAATCCTAATGAAATAACACGGAGCGTGATCGATCAAAATAATAATTAATAATAGATCGGCATCGAGTGCCGACTGTGATGGATCCCCGCACTTAGTCATCGCGTTTAATTAAAAATGGTGGCTTAAAATTAACGGTTATAATTTCAAATTTGGAGAGTCTCGTCATTAACATGTGTAGTTATTATGTCTATTGTTACTGCAATCTTGTCTTAGTAAGCTGAACATGAAGAGGACGTCACATTACCGATCAATGTTGCGTTATTTTTAATCATCAATCAAGTTAGGTGTTACCATCAACATCACAAGAATCCGCGCCACTATTGCATGAGACTGATGGCCTGTTGGCTTGATGGCTAATGTCGAAACGATCACGTTTGACAAATACGTCCGCGGCAACTCAAGTCAATTAAACTTATTGGCTCATGCGCATCGATATAATTACTGTCTTTGTAATAACATTAACCTTTAGACCTATGTTTTTGTCCCGACATTCTTGATGCGATCTCGATGTTGCGAAATTTTAAAATACTGTCTCTGTTTGATTAACGATGTAGATTGCTAAACTAAATTGAGTTTGAAACAAGTTTTGACAAAATAAAAAGAAGTTTGTTTTAAACCGATTATAAACGATTATAAGGGTTAAAATAAATTGTTTGCTTTGTTGGCACGGTCCATAGCAGACATGTTATCTTGCCTTTTAGCGACTGCATAAATGCTGCATCGCATTTAAGCACTTCTACACGTTTGTTTACTGATCGGCGATGTCAGTGTCATGTTTGCTATGGTCCTACAACATTCGTCATGGTACAATCTAAATCAGAAATATTGTCATTATCTTCAGTATCTGTCAATTATCGACCAAAGACAAATGCGATGGGGTTAGATGGTTACATAATTGGATTAGTCCGATGTTGCGATAGGGAGTTTAATTGCGGTGCGCGCACGCATCGGCGGCCGGTGATCGACGCGCGCCGCGGGGCGCTCTCTTTGCGCCTGCGCCGAACCTCACCAATTGCCGCCCATTAGATCTGTATGGATTATGCTTTAGATATCAATATGATTATTCTAATTAACCAATATTAATGAAGTAATAAGTGTGTTCATTAATAAAGAGGTCAAAGTCCTCAAAATTGGCCAAATAAGAAAATATTTTAAAGCAAAGTACAAGCACACATTTATTGCTAAACTAACTGTTACATACAAAACGGTTAACGTCAAAGGCATCAAATTAAAAATAACATACAAAAACTGAGAATGACCCGTCGATAATTTGAAATACTCGGCTCTGGTCACGATTCTCCTGCACCATCTTTTAAATAAGTAATATCCACAATAAGAGTGTGTTGGAAGGCAATCTGCGGGCCCGCGGGAGGTGTGCGATCGAACTAATGATAACGCCCGATCGACGGATTATTACATTAAACTTGGATGTTTTATCGACGATGCCGCCGTCACCACTTCACACCAACGCCTGGCGAAATTCTGTTGATTGCCTTGACCAACTAACTACACACCAGCTGCGGATCTCATTTGTTTTTTCGTTTTGACGAATCGCGTTTTAGAATTTAGTTAGATCTAACCGATTTGCTGACGATCGGAGTTTTGGTGTTGCTTTTACATCTCTGTGTCTTTTTGCTTCTCTTTACAACCCAAAATTGACTGCATTGATATTCAATTTGAATGTTGCTCAGCGGTATAATATAACCGTTGACTAACATTTTAGAATGAGTTTTCATTCTCAGAATCTAACCGTGTGCCAAGTAAGAAATATACGTGTACGTCTCATTTAAGATTCAAACGTGCTACGAATTGTTAGTCTCCGCAGGTGCTCGAAAAGAGCTTCAAATTCAGCGACAGAAAGTGTTCGATAGAATCGCAGTTGATTAGCGCTGGCGACGTCGATGAATGGCCGAGCGGAGGGCGCCGCGGCCGACAAAGACTCACGCACGCCAGCGTAGACAATCCGCCGAGTATCGATCTCCCGCGACCCTTCGAACGAACGCCGAGCGTAGCACAATGCCGCGGCTCTTTATTATAGCATCTCACATTGTTGTCATTGTTATTATTATGATTCTTTACCGCTTTCCATTGTCGGTCGGCGTTGTGGCGGTGCTTTTTCACGGCTCGCGTTTAGTCTGGGCATTGGGAGCGCGTCGCTCGCACGTTCAGTCGCGGAAAACGAGTGTTTTCCTCGCGGAAATTTGTTTGCTGTGCTGTGTGTTTCGTGCTCGTCGTGCTGTGCTGTGCGCGCGCACGGCGATGTGACGGGCTGCCGAGTGAGAGGCTGCCGAGTGCCGACTACCAGTCAGCTGACTGTCGTACCTACCTATACGTGTGTACGTATAGAGGTGTACCGCCCCGTAGTGACAATAGATTGTTTAAGACTAAGTTACAAAGTGTTTGTGTGTAATGCTAGTTCTGATATCAACATGTACTCAATATTTGAAGGTTATGTGAATATTTTCTGTTTACTCAAAACAAACATATCTTAGGATTGTAATCTTTGGGAGTGAATCTTTGAAGCTGGACTCGTTTGCCGTCGGCTTTACACCGGTAGACTCTAATTAGTTTCAAATTGTATTTTTCTAATTGGGATGATACGCTGTTATGTTATTGTTTCAATAGAAAGCAGTTATTCACAATACATAATATAAGTAGGTTCTACAATATGTTCCCTAATTGTTGGATCTTAGATTTCATTTGTCTTTTAGTCCTTTGCTCTTTCAAAAAAACTGGCAATTCAGTAATCAAATCCTATTTTCTGATAAAGCTTTCTAAATACGCATGTGTGTTTTAAAAGTTTGTAAAACCAGCCCCGTTTTCAGTTCAAAATGTAGGTAAAAGACCCATAAAACATTTCACGAAAATATTTTCTGATAATTTTAATAGTTACTAATGAAAAACTTGGGTAATTCAAATACCGTAGCTACTATAGTTGAAGAGTTAATTCAACTTTTATTAATGTAATTACAAAACAGTAGTAATAGGCTAATATTATACCCACAATTTTTTTTTAAACTTTGCCCCACACTAGGTACTTTTCCTGTATCGTGGGTGCGTTTACAAACATTTAAACTCACATACACAAACAGCCAGACCCGGAACAACTATCTGAAGGCCACACAAATATTTGTTCCGTGCGGGGATCGAACTCGCGACACGCAGCGCAGCAGTCGATCGCTCAGCCACTGCGCCAACCGTGTCGTTTTACCAGTTATGTTCAAGTTACACGTACACGTTCAAGTTACACTTTAGTACCATCAGACGCGCACAAATCAAGTGCAAGTCGGACTTGCGCACGAAACGGATTCTGTACTAACTTGTGACATAAACGGCCATATTCTTTGACTTATAGGGTTGAATTTTTCACAGCTCCAACGGATTTGAGTAGACTTGAGTATGTGGTTTTAATTTAAATCGTGGCCTCCACGCATTCCCGAGATAAAGAGTCTTGACAGACAGACTGACGGACAGCAAAGTGATCCTATAAGGGTTCCGTTTTTTTTCCTTTTGAGATACGGAACCCTAAAAACAACATTTATTCGTCTGTTCTTACTCAATAAACTCGTAAACTACTAAACCGATTTTTATTGAATATTGGTCTTTTTGCACATGGGCCGTGTGAATGTTTCTAAAAATTCTGAAAAGACATTGCAACGCATTTGGTCACAACTAGTTCATGATGAAAAAGACAATAAAACTTTGGCCGACTTTGGAACCTAACCTAGGACCTCTTGTTCAGCGGCCAGGATTACACGCTTGCGCCCACTGGACCAAAGGACCAGGGGTCGTGCGTCAGCTCGTCCCAAAACAAACTCGGACTATTGGGCCGAGTTGACGAATTTCAAAATTAATATTTATTTCGTTCATCATCTCGTCCCACTTTATTTTTCTTAAATATTTTAAGTTGTTTTGGTACAGTCCAAACCAAAACTTTTCACAATATAGGTACGAGTAAATAAAGCCAAGAATTTAGGGAATCAACATTTATATAAGTAACTAGCTGTGCCCAGCGGTTTCACCCGCTGAGGTTTAGGGGTATGAAAAATAGATGTTAGCCGATTCTAGGACCTACCCAATATGTACCCAAAATTTCATAAGAATCGGTCGAGCCTTTTTGGAGGAGTACGGTAACTAACATTGTGACACGGAAATTTTATATATTAGATAATAAAAATCAAAGTTAGTAGGTACATTTAAATTGCTTTTTATAAATCACAGTTATCTATCACTAATCAGATCTATACATAATTATTAAGTACAGACATACTTAGTTTAATATTGCGATATTAAGGCGATACGCACATACGTGCGCCCCCATCGGATAAAAAATCATCACTCATCTATCACACATAATCAGTCTGATTTACTACTTACTAACAATAAATTCTAAAGTCAGCCTTTATTTACTATAGTTAAGCCATTACCAACATGCAAACAGTGTCTTAAACTACTCAAAACAAAATAAGGGACACGAGGTATTTTGTCTGTACCATGAAAATAATAAAACCAATATATATTTTTTGTCTCCATAACGAAAACTAATGTTGTTTTTACCATGTAAGTAGACCAAAAAATTTATTCAAATAAAAATGATTAAAAAGTTTATTTGCTTTTGAAAGAAAAAACACATTTTAGGTTAAAAATAAAAACAATGTAAAGTTACTGAAAACAAAAGAAAATACTCCATGCTTATCTTTTAGTAACGGGTATCCCCCCTCGTTTAGCTACGCACTCCCGAAGCTTGGAGTGTGTGCTCTCAATCAAATGCCTGACATTTTCCATTGGAATCTCTTTCCAGGCCCTTTTAACAGCGTTGGTGAGTTGCTGTTGGTTGTGGATTTCCTGATCACCGTCTCTAACTCTTCGTTTCAACTGATCCCACATGTGCTCTTTTGGATTTAAGTCCGGACTGTTCGCCGGCCACGGCAAAACTTGAATTTGAGAGGCTTCCAGTACAAACCGAGTCGCTTGAGCCGTGTGTGCACGAGTACGCTATTCGCTGGGTAGAGAGAGCTTGACCTTCACCTCTCTCCTTAGTTTGACGTCCATGTGCAGTGTAACACACTAGCGCTAACAGACGTCATTTTCAATTTTTTTGTCTTATTAAAGAAGTAAAAAAAAAATCACTGACGCTTTTCTTCCTGACTGTTCTTGACGTTTAGCTATTGTTAATATTTAACAGAATTTAGAATGGGACGAGATAACGAACGAAAAGAATATTAATTTTGAAATTCGTCAACTCGGCCCAATGGTCCGAGTTTGTTTTGGGACGAGCTGACGCACGAGCCAGGACCAGTATTATGTTTACAATTTTAGCAAAATAGAAAAGATCACATACACGCACACATACATAGTACTATGCAAAGTTAACAAGGACAGTTTCTACGTAATTGAAAGCGAAGATTATATTTTCAAATCATATTTCACCGATTCATGTCACACACTTCCTTCGCCATTCTCTTCTCTTATTTTATTCTTTATTTAAAGTAAATTTTCTTCAATTCGAATATCCAACCAGCCTGTTCTCTGCTTTGGCTAAAGTATGAAGCTTCGACAGTAAATACATACACACATATACATAGTACATAGGTATCCGATGACACAGCAAAACTGCTTAAATTTTTAGGGCATCAGTATTGAGTATCAACAAATAGAGATGTTTGCAGTCAGCCTTTTGTAATTTCACTAAACAACCTACAATGTATATAATTGTCAGTGTCAGAGGTCTTCGATAGAAAATAACTTTCTTCTTCTAATAATTTTATTAAAATAATGTGGTCGATGTCCAATTTCGTTTTGATGATTGATGTGCGTATGAGCACTTTATTTTTGAATGCAAAATTAGTTGAATTAGGTTTTTTATGACTATTGGCTTGAGTAGTACGTGTTTAAGTTAATTTAGTTAGATTAACATGTTATGACTGACGTTTGATTAGAATTTGAATTTTATTATGATAGAGTTGTTTTGATGGAGAACTGTACCTATGTGTTATTTTCGTGTCATTATTGTAACTATGTCTTTTTTATGTTATGGAAAATATTCCGGATTATTTGATACAGTATCTTATGTTTAGATAGAAATAAGGTTTAATATGTATTAACACAGGTATGCCAACACTTTTGAAAATGTGTAATTCAATTATGTTTCTAAAAAATTTCTAAGTAAGTATGTCACAATACTCAAAACTGTTTTCAGACTAACTGTTACAAAAACAAAACTAATTTTAAACTAAATTCATAAATATAG
This sequence comes from Ochropleura plecta, assembly GCA_905475445.1. Taxonomy (NCBI): domain Eukaryota; kingdom Metazoa; phylum Arthropoda; class Insecta; order Lepidoptera; family Noctuidae; genus Ochropleura; species Ochropleura plecta. The sequence goes on along the minus strand of FR997727.1, from coordinate 15,368,207 downwards.
TGAACACATTCCATATCCACAACTTCCATCAAGTGCGAGCGTCGACATCAATACTGTGAACTAATCTAGAACTATATTTCAATACCTATCCGATAGTTAGTGAAAACGGCTATGTACTAATATACAGCATGTCTCTGAAATGTGTTATTATATTTAATGGTGTTATATAGACTATCGAACTGAAAATCTTTCTCCATTCGACCAAAGTAGAAAGACATACTGACCATATAATCCACTACAATATTCTAATCATAAGGAGAAGAACTCACACTAGGACACAAAATACAACGCGATGCTATAGCGAATGCTGATTACATATAAAGAAGAAAAAAACGACCAATTGTTGTTACAAAGAAATATTAGATGTACCAGACAAAACTTCATACCTGTATGACTTTGGTGCTTGTTACAGCTGATATTATTGGCGCTTGTAAAACAGCGTTGAAATATTTATTCATTTAATACTTTGAATACTCAATGTACATAGGCGGATTTCATACCAAATTCCGTCAGCTCACAGAAATAATTACTCACGAAAGATATCTCGTCACTTACTAAAACTATACGTTGAAATAGAGCTTATTACTTTCTCGCGGCTACGATGTTGGTACTATGTAAACAGTAGTTCATTTATGTTTTCTTAATCACATTATATTCAAGAACTTGAAGAATACTGCAAGTGCCGCCATAGGCGTGGCCACCTTACTGGGCCCAAGAAATCCATCTAGAAATTTCTATCGATACGAAAGGAGAGCAAGAAATCTTAAACATGATCACACCTATATGATACACGCTGTATAAGGCTGGGTACTCACGCACGAATGGCCGGGAGAACGTTACTATTTAATTTGCGGCCGGCTCGACCAAGATAGGCCTGATGAGACGGAGACAGCGGCCGGAAGTGGACCCTCCCCTGTTGGGCCCAGGGGCCCACCCCACTGGACGCAGATATGTACTAGGCCTATTCAAGTGTGACGGTGAGGTATTAAAATGTTGATAGTGTCGACGTTGAAGTCGGTCGGAGGTTCTTGATGAATTATTTTTAATGTTTTACTAGATTTATGTATGTTTTTGTACATGGCTATGTGTTATAAAAGGCAACAAAGGTAGAATGTGTATAAGGAAAACTAATTAGAATTATATTGCAGTTACAGGTCCTGCAATTCTTTTGCCTTTTTTTAGATAAACCTCTCTAGAGATATAACAATAGAATGTATAGAGTGAGTGTGAAAAAAAAACGCCGGTCTCAACTATCCGAAATGATACCTTCCTACGCGAAGAGTCAACACAATTTATAACTATTTTACTAACTAGAATAGGTATCTTCTTCTATACCAAACATGATTCCCACAAGACTTACATGGCACAAGATTTTCTCATGCATAAACCCTTAAAACGAGCCAACATCTAAGCAATCAGGTGATTGTGCAATATCTATATTCGTACAATTCTCTCGATTTCAATATCTCTGTTTCCCCCCCACACCCATCCCCCCACATCTCAAGAGAGATGATAGCTCCCTCTTACGTGTGCGGTCTTGTTTGTGTCCAGACTGTCCTGCCTAATATTGCCTTTCATAATGACGTACGAGCCTTGGATTCCGACTTGTGATGCATAGCCGGCATGAGAATACCTCTGGATATTCGAAAAGGCTTGATTGGCTTAAATTTATAGTTTGTGGAAATGGGTAACAGATTTCTAACGTCCGTCATTGTCTTAAAATTCTACAGGTTTAAATATTCATCTCTCACTGATGTCCTACCAAGATTAGATGAGTCAGTAAAGGAAAACAAACTCGGAGAAAACTTGTTGATAAAATAAAATGGCCAATTATCGGGATTAAGTCTAGACGCTTCAACTCTTTTATTTCCAAACACGAGATAATTGACTTTGCATCTCATCCATTTTCCAGACATCAATAGATACAGGTCAAATTACTGATGCTGCCAATTAACAAAGGAGGTAGTCACTAATAAACTGTTTTATTTTACTGAAACTAATTCTTTAAAAATCGTATCAAATCGTGTCAAATTGAATTGAATGCTTCTGCAGAACGACAACACAATTTCACGCAAATATGACATTACCGAACCACAATAACGTAATGCAATGATATCCGACAAAAATCACAAACCGCATCGTAAAGCATTATTAGTTAAACAATTAAACTATAATTGTATGATACGCCACAAATTGATAATCGAAAATTAAAATGACGAGTTCCCGCCAACAATGCGCGGCGGCCATATTGCGGCGCGCGCTCGGTGTTGCCATGCGCGATAATTATTAATTTGCAGCGGCACTCGCGACTGTCATTAGCGACACCTCGCGCCAATTACGAAGCTCAGGGAGTTTGATGAGCACTTTTTTATTTAGCACAAGCGTTACTCCGGCAATTATTGAATGACTCGCGACGCGTAAGCCTTTAGTGGTTTTCATTTGTAGGAGAGTGCGGTTTATAGTGTTGGAGCGTTGATTCTTTTAATGAAATGTTAATTGTAAATTGATGTCACCTAGCGATGGAATTAACAAATTGATTGCAGTTACTCTTTGTTGAAACACTTTTATTGTTTCAATGTTAAATTTAAATTCGCTTTTGACTTATATGGATGATATCGTTATCTTTTTGTAGAGAAAATATTAGTGATTCATAAATCAACATTTTAAAGCGCACCAATTTTCGACACGGACGCTTTACACACCTAAAATCTTATAAACGTAATATCATTCGCAAACCTCCTTCCGCTCTATACAGAATCATTTTAACTGGATCGGGGCAAGTAAAGATTATCGCGGGTTTCCGAGGGATTCCCACATTTAACGCCACGGACTCCAAACCGGGATTCATTAAATTGAAACTGGAGCAAAATGGCGTCGACACCAGTCGGCGCGAACCGTTTCACGCTCTGACAGTTTTGTAGTCTGAATGCAGAATAGACCTAACCTATCTGCGATCTGCGATTTACTTGTATGCTCGTCCGTCTGACGGATCTAGGGGGATTTTCAAATATACATATAACTGTTTTTGGTCATCGTATTCGAAACCAAGGTAGGTAAAGATTTGGTATATTTTAGTAGCAAATTTAAACAAAATTGCATTATTTCAACAACAACGTGTGTGCTGAATTGATTTTTAACTGTAGGCAGTTACCATCAGTGCCGTCTTTTTAAAGGTTTTTTTTTTGTGTTTATATTATTTTTCTAAATAGTTTTTATGAAATTTTCATTGAATTATTCCTTCGTGGGTACATGTTTGTATTTATTAACCATAATCCACTGCTGAATACATAATATGCAGCAATAAGCATCACCTTCATTAAACCTTTTCGGTCAGTCACATGAACAACCAACAACAACAACCACGTTTATGTTTCTATTTTAATGTTGTTTAGCATTGTCTACATATAACAGGAGGCCTAAAATAGCCAATAGGATATCAATATGTATTACATGCGTTACAATTCGTAAAGACTGATGAACACATTACCCTCCTTTGCGGCGCGCAGTCGGGTAAAAAGGTCACAAAGTGACAATTGATAATGGGTATTATCCGGGTCTATGACCATTTCAAGAATTTACACGTCATTTATTATCTTCATATGATTCAAGGAATCTGTTATTTGAAACCCTCAGGGGATTTAAAATAACCGATTATTATTATATGCAATCGTTTTGTATTAATTACAAATATTACTAATATTATAAAAGCGAAAGTGAGTTTGTTTGTTTGTTTGTTACCTCTTCACGCTTTAATGGCTAAACCGATTTTGATGAATTTTGGTACAGAGATAGTTGGGAACCAGGAGACGGACATAGGCTAAGGCCTTTTTTTTTAAAAAAAAGTGGTATGAGAGGGAGAAAGAGGGAAGAAAAGGGAAAACTTAGCGTTGCTATTACAAATCAATAAGGCGCAAGGGGAACTGTGTTACCCCGAATTTAACGCGAGCGAAGCCGCGGGCAAAAGCTAGTTACAAATATTTTTTGGAATGTTCTACCTTTTATGGTACTTACCGTTACTATATCTAAGTAGGTATATTCCTGAATGTCTATGCTGACTGAAATAGCTTTTCGTGACAATATTAAACTAACTAACTACTTATAACTGTGAAAAAAATAATCTGGAAAGTGTCAAAGAGCAGAATTTTTGTGCCAATAAAAATATTACATAATGCGTTTTTAAATGTCTAGCCTAATGAATAGTTATGCTGTGTACATAACTGAAAATCTTGTCGTGTTATCATTAAGTTTCTCATACAATGGATTTTGATTGCCGTTTGTTATATTTAAATACAATTATTTATTTTGATTTGCCACGATAAAAACACAAGTATATTTGTATATCTTAAATATATAACTGTAATGAAAAGAATATTTTATTTAGTAAACACTGGTCGTAAGTTATTATTCATAGTAAATGTAACTGCACAACATCAACACCTGTATACAGTTTATTGCACTGCCCATGTACTTATCGAGTAAACAGTCATTAATGTACAGACTTAGAAAGATAAAGTTTAAAAAATAAAAAAAAAATATTTAAAAAAACGATGTGTTTTATTACCCAAAAACCCAATAATCCCAAAAAGTGAAAGTGCCACTGGTACCACTATCGGTATTGGTAGCCATAAAAGAACCGATACCAACAATAAAAGGTACCAGACCCATTTTTATGGAGCTCAGAACCAAACAATAGACGCCCAACTTAAAACAATAGAAATTACAAGAAAAAACGGCGACATTATCAGCAATAACAACGTTTTAGACGATTATGATCTTTAAGATACTAGCAGTAAAGCTGATAGTAGTATAAAAGAGCGCCAGGTAATGAAATATAACTTAGGTGTCAAAAATGGTCTTTTCTCAGAAAATGTAGATTAATGTTAGTTGTAAACTAACTTCTGAGATTTCTTGGTTTAAGTTGGGTCGGGAACAACGGTACTTTCCAAATCACGAATAAAGCTAAACGTAGATAAGTGGGTCTCAAAATATCATAATCATCACCCGAACCTTTCGTTTGCTTTTGTCATATGATGCCGTGAATACCAGTATTTTAAGTGGAGCGACTGCCTATCTGAACTCCACAACCTAGTTAGTAATAAGTAGTATACCCCTTAGTGAGACTCATAGATAGACACGTCAGACTTTCAGGCTACAGACTGCGAGTTACAACTGGCAAAGATCTATAAATGACAACCGGGACCAACGACTTAACGTGAGTTTCAAGGCACGGTGAAAATTAGATACCTACATAATATTGGGTATATTATGTAGGTATATAATTTTCACCGTTCCAGTTCCGTTTCCAGGATTAACATAAACAAACGCAGCTAAACCAAAACATCGACTAGAGGGGCTGTTATTATTTAGACCCTAGTGTAAATATCAAAATAACTGACTACATTAAATCAAAGAAGAAGATAAATTTATTGACGAATTCAATCAAGAAGTAACAAACACAACAAAGAATACATATCATTTGAATAACACTAAGTATGCTGATGAGCATGAACAGGTTAAATATTTACAATAAAGTAGCATCAAAGACGTACCTGATACCAATAATGACAAAGATGCACCATCCGGTAAAAGAACAGCTGACTCTTTCAATGCCTATCTATTAGCACAACAATAACAAGAGGACAATGTACTATATACAAATAAACATCTAATTTCTAATGACAATGAGATGACAAATCTATAGCAGAAGTGAGAATCTGGAGTAAAGCTTTTAGTAAAGTAGGATCTCAAAAATATAAAGACTGTTTAATTGATAATTTGTATCATAATGCCCTAGCTGGTATCACAATATACCCACAACAATTTGGTAATAAAAATAAGGCATATACAGTCATGGTCATTAATACTACTCTAAAAAGGACTATTTGTAATCATTTATTTATTTATGTACACATGAAACACATATTATGGACAAAATACAAACAGGCAAAAGAGCACAAAGGTACTGCTTATATCATGTAGAAACCTTTTCCAGCAAACCTGGTATAGGACAGAATAGAATCATGTTTGTATACTAAGTAGAAACCAAAATTAAAGACATCACTCAATTTTTCAGAAAGAACACTGAAATAATATACAAACAAATAACAACCGACTAATATTAGAGCAAAAAAGATTAGGTACTAATTCTAAGAGGAAAATACCCAAAAAAAACCGAAGTTAATAACGTTGACGACAAACACAAAACACCTAGAATAGAACGTAACAAACCTAAAGATTGTATAAAGAATTACGAGATGTAGGTACCTAATCTCGCCACATCAGAACTCGGGACAAAATCTTACACAACAGTTATTTTCACAAATATTTGTGAAAATACTTCTGCAATTTCTTCATAATCGTTCTTTCCCCTTCGGTTTATTGTTTTCCTTAATATTTCTTCATCTGTTACTACTTCAGTTGAAAGTAAAGAAGGTAGGTATGCAATCTCTGAATGTGATGTAATCATGTCCTTACAACAACAAATAATCACAATATTTTTCTACTTTTGAAAGTATTGTTTATCTACAATATTCATACTACTTATGCCATACAAAAGTGTACATCCAACAGTGTTACAAACAGTGGTCTACTTGAGTACAAAGAAAAACTAAATTCTTAAGACACTGACCAATTATTCTCCTGCCCTTCATCACTTGCTTATCTTTTGCCAAACTCTGTTGAGGTCGATTTCCAGTCGAATGGGATGCAGCTGAATCATTCTCCTGACCTTTTCATAATTTAATTGGGGTTAAATGTCTTCTTCTTCCATATTAGTAGTAATCGTCACCCCCTACATTCTATCAATACCTGAAATATATTTTTCTCCCGTATCCTTCACTGGAATCACTGTATCTGTGCTGTAAATAACATAATTTCTTCCAAAAAATATATATATATTTCAGCCAAAAGTTCAGGTCTGTAAATTTCGTAACAAAACCATAATATTGAATAACGTTGAATCACTCAACCTTTTCAAATGTTATTTACACCTGAGTATTTTCCTGTTTTATTTCAGTCCGACAAAACAAGGTAAAACACATATTTTAACTCTTTTTTCCTCATCCAGTTGTAACATTGAGAAAAATTAAGTATACTTACCAATATCAGAAGAAAATCAAAATGTCCATCACTTTTGAAATTAGCATGAACCTAAGTTTGAATCTGAACATCTTAATACTAGTAATTTAAATAAATCAAAACTTTAATATACTAGCGGTACTAAGTGAGTCAGACAGTCTAAGGAAGTAGTTAAAGATATTTTCAATGACCTGGCAACACTACCATCTCTTACTTAAAACAATGCTCTGATCCGTGGCTGAACAAGCGCGTGGTTTTCCGTATCATTGTATGAACTAACGTCTATTATGTTACCAAGTTCTTTCTCATTCAGTAGGTGGATAGCACAACATTGTCGCCCGGGCCTTGAACTCGCTCCAGCTGAACAAACTACAATGTGTCTGTGCGTAGCTATTGAGAAACATATTTTCTGTCTAGTCGACAAATAAGCGTTGGAAAATAATAATCTAACTGTGATTATTTGTTATCTATATGTTGTGTGTGATATTTGAAATTTATAGTACTTAATCCGTGAGATTTTGAGACTTGTTTTTTTTTTGGGAGATTCTCCTAAACTCTGTTACTTTACAAATAATGCATGTGTAGTTTACAACATCAACTAAGGCCGAGAATGCAGCCACCGTCGGCAAACAAAATTGAGATTTGCATGAGGCGGCGGCGAGGCGTACGCTCGGCTCGCTCGCCACGCGATTAAAAATGCAGGCCGCCGCGGGTGGGAGAGCGCGGGCGGGGCGGGGCCGCAACTCGCGCCGCTATTGGCTGGAACGCGGGCGGGCGGGGCCCGGGGAGCGCGCGCGGGGGGCCTCCGCTGTCGCAGCCGCCCGGCGCTGGCAGCCTCCTCACAACGCACGTAGCCTCCGCGCCGCACGGTACCGCGAAACGTTATCGACGCGCACCGCCGCGAGTCCATGTGAGCGACCGACGGTTCTCTCGTTGTGTACGGTGAACGAAGGATCGGCAAGCTGTACGCGCCGCAGGAAGACGATATGTTGACGATGGAGACGGACCTCAAGGGCGGCAGCCTACATGCCACAGTGCCGCCGCATCACGCGCTCCAGCACGGCTACGGCTCGCTGGGCGCACTCGGCGGCATGATGTCGCTGCCGCAGCAGCAGCCGCTATCGCAGCATCAGCCGCTGCAGCACCAACACCACCAGGCGCTGCCGCAGCACCACCAGCCCCAGCCACAACACCATCAACCGCCCAACAACAACAACAATAACAACAGCAAAAACTCCAACGCGGAGCGAGTGAAGCGCCCCATGAACGCGTTCATGGTGTGGTCGCGCGGGCAACGCAGGAAGATGGCCTCTGACAATCCTAAAATGCATAACTCTGAAATATCAAAACGTCTCGGTGCACAGTGGAAAGACCTCTCTGAATCAGAGAAGCGACCGTTCATCGACGAGGCGAAGAGACTTCGCGCTGTTCACATGAAGGAACACCCGGATTACAAATACAGACCGAGGAGGAAGACGAAGACCCTCGCCAAGAAACAGGAGAAGTATCCGCTGGGAGGTGGAGCTTTGTTGGGTGGTGGTGACGCACAGAGGAGCTCGGCCCCGCCATCACAGCAGCCGCGGGACGTATACCAGATGACGCCCAACGGATACATGCCCAACGGGTACATGATGCACGACCCCAGCGCCTACCAGCAGCAGGCGTACGGTTACCCACGCTACGACGTGTCGCAGATGCAGCAGAGTGGCTACGGACAATACTACGGTGGCGGGCAGGGCTCGCCTTACCTGCCCCAGCCACCATCGCCGTCGGCGTACGGGCTGGGCCCCGGCTCACCCGGCGGGTACGCGCTGCCCCCTTCGTGCGCCTCTCACTCGCCGAGCGGCTCCTCCGCCAAGTCAGAGCCGGTGTCACCGGGTCCGCCAGGACTGAAGCGCGAGTTCGGGCACGAGCCACCCGCGCAGCTGAAGCGCGAATTCGTGCCGCATCACGCGCACGAGCAGATGGGCATGAAACGCGAGTACGGGCAGCAGGAGCTGAGCCAGATCATCAACATGTACCACGTGCCCGACGAGCAGCGATACGCGGCCGCCAACGAGCGGGCCATGCCGCTCATCTGAGAGTCGCCGTTCGCGTGCGACATCGACATCCCGCCGCTCTGAGCTGTCGGGTCGCCGCGCATAGCCTCCAGTGACTTTGTTGCGAATCGGTTTTCGCGTTAGGACAGTGATCGTTATCTCCCGGCCGTACATACTTCTAGGTATGTCCATTTATTTGTTTTGTATTGTACCGACGCTGTTAGTGTTGCGAACTGTTGACTAGCGAGCTGCCGGCCGCGCGCCGACGTGCCGACGGCTGAACGTTCAATTAATGTTGTTGATGATATCTTGTATTATATTATGATTATTGTATTTTTTCATGGTTTAAGTTAAATATTTTAAGTCGTGTCGTGCGGATGGACGCTAGGTTTCCGACTGTGGTCGCGTGAGAGACGATGTAGTGAACGAGGTAATTTGAATACCAAAAAAATTTGAACAATTTGTAAATATAGTGTTAAAGGCTAGAGAAGAAGTTGGAGTTAGTCGGTAAAGAGTAGGTAGATAGCGATAAGTCGTGCCACGACGCCACTCTCGTACGCCCGACGTGCGTTGTACAAAATATTTGTTATATGGAATCGAAAGTTATTAAAGGCTCGAAAGACTAAAATATTGTAATACGAAAATGTACAGTGAGTGTTATATAGTCAGTGGACACAAAAGTATATTGAAGAAAAGATGAAGTTATCAATAAACGACGCGTTAAAATTGTACATGCTGTTTTGTTGTATATCCCAAGTGTTCCCCGGCGGTGTCTCCGCTAGTGTTACAAAGAAGTAAAAGCCATTGTCATGAATCATCGCAACCTGAGCGTGGCCGTATCACAATACTGAACACGACTACCCACTAGCGATTTATACTAATTTCTCAACTTTACAACTTTAAATTTTAAATTTACCTTCAAATTAACATAAAATTGTTATTTCTGTATTTTTGCTTAGAAAATATAAGATTTCTATCCAAACTTCGCAATCTTAATTTCTTTCATAGAAAAGACTTCAACGCACAACTGCTCTTGCACGTCTTTTGAACGCATCATAATTTCTTGTAATTTCACATAATTCTAAGTGTTTATTGTTTGTGCCAATTTATTAGACAGCCAAACAATATAACACTCCATACAGAAGGTAATAAATATTTCATAATAATTGATAATAACGCTATTATGTCGGTGCAGCGACAACAATATTGTCATTCTAAAATAATTAGCGCTTTTGAAAGGTTCAATAGATAAATATAATACTTGAAGTTAATAAACGCGGCTGTATTGTTATTTGAACATTTAAGCCAAAGCTTAAATGTTCAAATAACTTAACTGCATTGAATTTTCTAATTACTTTGGTACTTATATTATAAGTTAGTCGTCAGTTTTATAGTTTGAAGATTTTCGCAAATTTCATTCAAAAATATTTCCGATTAAGCGGTTATAATTTGCTAAATAATAGCAATCAACCTAAATTCAATTATAATAAATAATAATTGAATCGAAATTTATTATTCAGCAAGGCAATAAACTACACGAGGACAAGAAAGGAAATAAAATATTTGCTATTTGACAATACTTATTTTTCAGTTAAACAAACTATTAGTTTTTTTTTTAACTTCACCAAAACCAAAATTTTTTTCCAAAAAATTTTGGTTTCACACTTAAACTTAAATGACAGATGGACAGCAAAATGAAATTATATAAGTTAAGAATTTCCTATTATGTTAGTTCTTCAATTTAAATTCATACAATGAAAAAAGAAAAATATTTTAAATAATAGATGAGCTTGAAATTGTATCACATACCAACACCTACCCTAATGCGTATAAGAAACTGGCATTTCAATCAATTACTGTCAACACGCAAGGGGTGAGACGGGATTTAATCAAATCCCTCGCAGTAGTTGATAGAATTCGGGTACTTTCTCCTCCCCCGGGAATTTAACCGACTTAATCCGACGAAAAACGCCCCGATGTTTAGCAGCGATCATTTAAACACTATTTTCACTTAACACTTTGATGTGGGGTAAATTTTTGGAGAAGTCAATGGAGGTTTTAAAAAACCAATTGAATCAGACTGGTAAGAGTAAACAATAATGAAGGTTTTGCGTTAAAAATTAAGAAATATACATATCTAAATGTTATTTTTTTAAATCAAGCTTGAAACCAAAAGTTACAGTCATTCCTTATTTCAAGATTTTACAGTGGTAACCCACAACTTTGTACATGAGACCATCAGGATATTTGAGCTTTTTTTTAGTAAAATATTAAAATTATAACAATACAAATCTACGGATATTGATTTTGTTAACAGTTATGTAATTTATTAGAAAAAAGTAAATGTACTTAATAGAAATAAAATCTACTAAATTAACTTGATTAATTTTCGTTTCGATCGAGTCTTCAGCCATCATAATTATTGTAAAATAATTACTTTTGACAAGGATTATTCGGAATCTTGGGCCAACCTTACATAATTAATACTTACTCAGAATATGGAGTTGTATGACTACCATGTAATAGATTACTTTATAAGGGAAATAGGTAAACTGTCAGAAATGGCTAAACAACAGAATTCTATTGGGATATTTACCTGATATTCTTAGTAAGGGTTGGCATGGCATTTATGCAAAATTATTACCTTCATGCAAAACGATTTGAAGTGTTTACTACATCGTCATAAACAAAGCATTTATTTTTATTGCTATATACGTGGAGTTATATTAAAAGGTGTTTATGTTAGTAAAGTAGTGTATATGAGTTTTAAGAATAATATTATCTGCAGAAATAATGTTAGGTTAGGTATATCAATAAATTGATATCAAGTTATCAAGGAAGAAAGGTGTTGATTTAAAATTTGAAAATAAATAAAAATGTTAGGAATGGTTATTTAATTGGGAGTTTTTAAACCTTAGATTTCAGTTTAAAACTAAATAAAACTAGGCAAATTTGAAACTTCACAAAATATAGATGTTCTAGTAAATTCTAGTTTTGGTTGTCCTATACTTATTCTGTATTGCTAAATGGATTACCTAAATGTTTTCATTACATTTATAAATTATACATTGACCAAATTTTGTTTTTAATCAATTCTTCTCTAATCTCCATCATGCTAAGCTAGCGATATATTTGGGGGTTATGAACTGTCAAAACGTATGCAGAATGCAACATGTCTTGGGCACAATTCTAGTAATATGTTGATTTTTACGAATTTTATTATAACGCTTCTAGTGGATATAGTATCAATGTCGCTTAATAGCCCCAAGCTATTCCGCTGTACAGAAAAAAGGAAAACAGCGTGAAAGTAAATGATTGACAAAAAAGTTTTGTTAATCTGTAACCAATCTCTTTTTTGTCTCAACACGATTTTTACGCACTTCTCTAATCTTTTTCTTAGGGCCCTATCAATCCGGAGAGTAAAATTGTGACATTATAAATAGTAAGATTTTATCGAATGTTCTACTAATTATAACTTATCTATATATTCTTGTTATGTATTTTTTCTTCTATTAAATGTACTTTTCAAAACTATAGTTCTTGATGATTACAACAGTTGGTTTGTGGGCAGTGACGGGCCTGTTGGTCTAGTGGTTAGTGGCCCTGACTGCTGAGCCGGAGGTCGTGGGTTCGATTCCCACCCAGGACAAACTTTGTGTGATGAGCATGATTGTTTGTTCTGTGTCTGGGTGTGATTTATCTATAATATGTATGTATTTATAAATTATATAAGTATGTATATCAGTTGTCTGGTTACCATAACACAAGCTCTGCTTAGCTTGGGATCAGATAGCCGTGTGTGAGTTGTCCCAAGATATTTATTTATTATTTGTTTAGGTAACGTTTTCTTACGATCTGAAAAAAATAAAACAACTAAATTGATAATAATTACGTACACATATTAAAACCAAATCAAATGAAAACCACAACATACAACCAGATCATGTCTATCTATCACAATAAAACCATAATAAAAATATATTTTATACTTTTATGATATTATGATTCAATTTACATTCAACATTTTTACAATTTCATGAAAAATATTTGTTAATAGATAATTAAATGGCTTTGAAACTCGTTGCATACGCATCATACAACTTGCAGTTTCTCCAAAAATATTTTACATTTGCTTTAAATAAAAGTTAATAATTGTCATTATAAGAGACAGCTGTCTCAAAACAAATGTTTTCTTTTGATTATTTTAAATGATTATTTAATTATGTGCTTAAATATAGCAACTATGCTTTTATTTAATTTGTTTTCCTGTTTCATCAATTTAATCGGAATCTTTAAGACTTCAACATTTGTCAGATAGATTCAGGATTTCGCTTTTCTTTTATCATAAATATTTATTTATTCAAACTTTGTTCACATGTAAATCAAATCGTACATAGGCTAACTAAATACGTTGGGTATTTCTTACCAGTGAACCTTAGGGTGAAGCAGAAACAAAAATATAGTGGATGCAATGTGGCAGAAAATTTCAGAATAGAATATTATAATTAATACATATAGGTACATAACCATAAAAAATACAAAAGTAAAGCTAAAAAATATGAAGAAAAACTGACAACAAATATATCCATACATACGTCATTTCCATTCACACGAAAACCAATAAACAAAACTCCAAAAGAAAATTTCCATAACTCGAATTTAAACACGTTTTAAAAAACTAGTTTTGTACCGTTACCTTATATTAAACGTGCTTATCTATCTATAGGAGTCATCGTGAATTTCATACACACCACGATGCGTAGAAAAATATCCTACACATCAAACAAGGATTTAAAAGGAAATTTAAATATACCTACAAGAATAAAAACAAAGGTCTATGCCCAAAATAGATTTATTAAAATTAGTCAAAACGCATTCATAAAAATATGAATTCCGGATGTACGCGCGCACTCTGGTTTCGCACCCCACCGTTCCGCGGCGTGACCCGGGACTCGAACCCGCTACCCGAGGGTGGGCAATCACGCCGGGTTCCCACGGAGCTGGCATTGTTTCCTCTCACGGTTCGCGACATGTCATTGCTATGATTGCTGGGCCACTGGCCCACTGCTTTCTAATCATATGTTCAACTTGAATATCGCTTTGAATCCCATTACTTAGATGAGTGATGTGTCCCCATACCTAGACAGATGACGTTTTAAAAGTACTTTCAATTTTACAGCATTCAGTACAATACTACTTAGTTCTTAAAATTCATTTTACAATTCCACAAAATTGGTAATCAATCTCACAGGAAATAAGCTGCCTAATTAAATATAAATCACTACCCAACCTTTAAATTCAAAAAATAAACCACCAAAATTGCACGGTATCATATTCTTAGAAAAAAACCGTATCGAATGGCATGTACAAGCAGCGAACACCGGTGCATACATCTGCCACCCCTGGTTTCGTCTACCTACTAACATCCGCCGACGCTTTGGACCCCACATTTTTTCCATGTCGCAATGTAATTTCCCAAAGTCCCAGTCGGTGGTGGAGTGTAAACATCGGGACAAACAACGAAACTAAAGTTGTCACGTAATTCGTTTGTCAAACACGCGTCTATTTGTTCTTGAGATTGACACCAGCCCGCCCCCAGCGGTGGCCCTTTGTTTTTATGTTGCACGCTGTCAATATTTAGACTCATTTGTCATTAAGTGGTTTTAAATGCCGATTCGTCGGCGATACGACGAACCCAAAGTGGGTGGCGCTGTGTAGGCTTGTTCAAACATACGTCCCGATGTGTGAACAGATAAGGTAACGTGAATGTTTCTATGTGAACTTTGACTTCGGAATATTAATATGAGGTGTATCCGAAAATAGAAATACGAGTGGAAAATTTGACAAATCCATGTTCTGTTCGTACTACCCTGTGTTCCCAAGAAAAAATACTTAGCCTTGGTTAAAAGTTGCTGCAAAGAGTTGGTCGGCGGACGAGGCAAAAAAATTAAGTGGAATTTTAGCCTTAGTTTAGTGCGCATGACCTTCTTGGAATCGTTAGTTGCCGTAACGGTACTTACGTCGCGTCTCCCTCAGGTAGGCTTGCCTGCCTGTACCGCCTGCACTCGCTACTTACTTGGCTCTCGGTGCAGCTGAGCCGGGAATGCGTTTTTATGACGCTTTATACAAACGCTAGAAATCCAAAATGACGCTCAACACGATATGGTTTTTGTCAATCGGTATTTAAACTTTATCCGCGACTTATTTTTCTAAAAACTTCCATTTTAGATTGATTGCTGAACAAGTTAAATAAAAGCTCGTAAAAATAGAAGTTTGTATTTTTATTTGTAAAACAACACGTGTCAAAATATTTTGTTGATCGTGTGTGAATTTGAGCCAAACAATTTCAAATCAAATCATTGGAATTGCACCTCCGACACAACGTGTATTGTATACAGGTGCAACTGATGATTTGCACTTTTGTCAAACGGGATTTGCACTTAAAAAAACCTATTCGGAATTGATTCTCTGTTGATTTCAAAGGCCGTTAGACCAAAACAAGGAATGTCTCTGAAAAACCACTCGAGTGTGACCAAACTTTGATTTGTGCACCTTTATCTACTAAAGATGCAGAATTATTTATTTCTTTAGTAACGGTTTACGGTTTTCAAATTTCCAAATGGGAACTTAATCAAATTGATTTGGTGACTACTCAGACTTTTCAGTCGTAAACCTTGTGTGAAAGAACTTTAAGAATAGTTGTAATGCAGTGTAAGTAGTTTGATTATATGATATACTAGCTGCGTTCCACGGTTTTATTATTTATCGAGTTAAAAAAGTAGCCTGCGTGTGTAATACAGGTAATAAACTACATATCCGTGTGCCAAATATCATACAAATACATCTAGTCATTTTTAAGTGAAAGAGTAACAGTCATCCAGGTTTATGTGTACGTTACACTTAACGTAAATGGGATGCGCTAAGGTAGCTCGTTTAATTGATATTTTTTTTATGATTATTATTCGGTAAACAAATAATTTTTACAGTCGCAAATCATATATATTTTTTTAACAAACAGCCTGTACTGGCTGCAGACTGCACAAAACGTAAGGAAATTTGAATTTCGAAGTCTATCTTGGGGGTTCTTGAAGCGGGCCTTGGTATTTTTTAGTTGTGGGTTTATTAACTTTCAGCAAAAGGTCAACTAACTACATTTTAGCATCCGTAGTTTCGCTAAAACCTATACAACCACCATTTAATGTTTAGCTGCCGTTTCTATTGAAAAACAAACATTAGATACACTGAAGATAAATACATAAATTTACCACTAGCAAAACAGAACAATAATGATGTCATTCTACACCAGGTACAACCTGCCTAACTGCTCAATTTAAGCCTTTACAGAAATCCGTCCGAAAGCCATAAAAAAAATGTATTTGGAAAGCTTTATGACCGTAAAGGGGTATACCAGAAATGGGGTTATGTTGTAAAGTAATTCCTACAACCGACCTTCGGGAATAAAAATACCGCCAAAGTTGATTTGTTATAACTGTAAAATGGTTCCGGTAAGTAATTAACGACTAGATGCCAAGTTGGTTATATTCTAGCATTTGTTACCAGATAAATACGGTTTAAGTGTTTTGGACTTGTATTGTTATTGTGTATAATGAAGTACCTATTCGGTTATGATTGAAGTGTATTTTGTTCTTGTTGGGGCTTAAGAATGTAATAATGAGGCATCGGATTTGTTGCTGTAGTACATTACATTACGCCCGTAATCCCCGAGTGGTTAAGCAGAGGTAATATTACACTCAGAGTTCCGGGTCTGGCTGTTTGTGTAAGTCAAACAGCCAGACCCGGAACAACAAAGAAAGAAAAAAGAGAAATTCCTAATGTGGGGCGAAGATTCTTAAAAAAAACATACTCCATGGTTGCTACTCAGAAATTGATGATAAAACTTAATAATACTTTACTAGTGCTCCAAATATACTTGTTACTCTGACAATATTCTGGAAACCTGTTAAAACAATACTGACTTGATGTTTTCCTACTGCTGTGACATACAAACAATACGTAAATTGGATGAAAATTTAAATAGTTTCAGTGCCGTTGGGTAGTTGGGTTCCGTTCCATGTTTCGTTACGTATTTTTGATGACAACAAGAATACTATATAGTGATCCAAAATTTTCACTTACATAGGGATTTAAGTAGATGCTCTCCTATGTTTAGGCAGCCTTTGTTTGGTACATAGAGAGGCCTCTGTAATAACGATAAAAACCAGTGAGAATAATACAACCCTATTCTTGACGTGGTTGTTTTAAAATACCACTGGGTGACGACGTGGTAATTGTGATTATGCTAGTCTTATTTTCTTACGACTTCTCATGTTGCACACAGTTCCTAAACTTAAAGTATACCTACACATAAGTGTACATACGGTAATACATCAAGCTGTAAATCTAGTATAACATAACCTCGCTTTGTATAGAATTCCCGTACAATAAAAGGTCAGCTTATACTGGATACGCATAGCTTGATTGTTAATAATTTTGTTGGTAAGTAAGTTTGGTAAGTACTCACAAAATTACTCATTCCCTTAAATATCTATACAGGTACTACAGTATTATCGAAAAAACTTGACTCCTAAACATTCTTTATTGGTGAAACTACACAATTTTTGCGATGTCTTCGCTATCTTATCGGTCAAATACAACTTACTAACGATGGCCTTTCTAGGAACTATGGCCGGCTCTTCATTGTCTCCCTTAGACAGCAATGGCGGAAGTTCCCATGATAGCCGTAAGGTTAGATTAGAAGTGGATTTCTATTTATTACGATACTAACATGTTTTTTTTATGGTGGATGTAAGATTTATGTGAAGTTATTAAAGTTTTAATTTGATCCTTAATTTTCCTTGGCTTTTCAGGGAAATGAAAATCCTCGTCGGTTCTGCCTCTTTGTAGATGATGTAGTATATGAAGTCTAGGAGTCACGGTATTTTATTGAATGTCAAATTAATGGGAGTGTCAACATTTATCTGCTTGTACCGGTCAGAATTAACTTTAGGTTAGCAGAGGGGCCTGCCAAGGCCACCGCCTGCTGGGGTTGCGGGTTGTTTGAAAGAGATACCGCGGTCCCGGAACATAAAGGGCAAAGAAGGAACATGAGTGGGTTTTAGTCAGTAAAAGTCTGACACTCCCCTTCCTCGCTGCCCCCAAAGGGGGGGCAGTTATTTGATGATTTCCCAACCACAACAGACCTTAGCTTCATAAAATAAGTCCTTATCACAGACTTTTACCTACGTAGAAGTGGTGCATGCAAGTATCTTTGATTCATATCTCTTCATGTACATTCTCATATTGTAGATTGATGCAAAATACTACCGGGATTTTATGTCTGTTTGATTGGCGTAGCATTTCTCGCGTAGCATTTTCGTAGCGCAAAATAAATAAATATCATATTTGACATGTTTGAGTGTTATTTTGCTTTATTCATACCAATAATTTATGGAGGAAAGATTTTTTTGTTTGTATCGAATAGGCTCCAAAACTACTGGACCGATTTAGCCACTTTTTCACTAATAGAAAGCTACATTATAAGAAATAACATAGGCATAAACAACATCACGCTCCTACCTTCGGGAGCGGGGCAGCAACTAAAGACGCGCAAGCAGCTAGTTTATTTTAAATATAAACCTAGAAGGGTGCAATTCTGTTTCATAGTAGCACCTACCATCGTTTGTCTCTGTATCACACAAAGTTTAATTGGTAGAAAATACATACGGCATTCGAAAGGTAAACTTTGAAAGTTTGAACGATATGAAAAACTTTTTCAATCAAGCTACTCTATTGCCGAGTATACCGTAGGATTTGTTTTATAGTTAAATAAAAAAATGTATGAAGGGGCGGTCAGAAGTTAAGAGTTTTAAATAGCATGGTCGAATGTAAACCCACACAACATAAACTCATCTTTATCTGTTCGCTTAGATCTTTTAAACTGCTCAACGAATTATAATGCAATTTTCAGCAATAGATAGAGTGATTCAAGAAGAATATTTGTAAATGAAATATGAGTATTTGCATTGCACCCTAGGGTAGGTCGATAATAAGATAATAAAATCATAACTCACAAAACGAAAAAACCAAAAACCTACACTGGAACACAGTAGTTCTCAATCAACCACTAAGGAACAAAAAACAAAGGGCCGGGGGCAACTCATAAATCGCATGATAGAGTCATTAGCCAGGGCCGGACTCGCCGCTGAATAATTAAAAACAAATAAAGTCGACACGGATTATCCTATCTGTGCCACGATCGCTCGTTCATTTTTATTTAGTAGTGAGTTATAATTTACACGGTTATTAGACGGATTTTAAGATTTTAGTTTTAGATTGTTAGAATTTTAGTAATGGATCGAATTGATGGACTTGTTTTTATAATTGTTATTTTGCTATTAATGCGGGGTGGGGTGGGTTTTACAGGCAAGGAATATTTTTTTTGGGAAAAGTGTTTTAGTTACGTTTTACGTCATTTAAAAATAGACTAAAAAAACTAAACTGACTCATTATAGAAGTCATTTTTTAGCAAAAGTGAATTTTGCAATTAATAAATCGCATGTTATAGTCAGCCAGGGCAGGACTCGCCGCTGAATAATTAAAAACAAATTATGTCGACATGGAATTACCCTATCTCTGCCTCGATCGCTTGTTCATTTTTAATAATTTAAAAGTTGGTGTTAACTTTCACGGATGTAAGACGTATTTTTGATTGTCACACACACACACACGCAATATTAAAATTGTGTGTGTGTGTAATTGATGGGCTAGTTTTTAAGTTCGGTTTTTTTCTACTGGTGGTATTTTATAGGCAACAAGTATGTAATTTTCCTTGGTAAATAGAAGTGTTGTAGGTTTAACAAACTGATACTATGCATTAAAAGATTATTTTATTAAGGATTTAAAATAAAATTTAGCATAGTACAAAAAGAACAACAGACTATCACTACGACATCTGTGACACAAATAAAGAACTAATTTCATAATTCTGAATTGTGAAATTATAGTTAGGCGCGAGTTATGAGCATTTAAATAATCCCGAGTATAACCGCCCAGCAGTACCCTACAACAGCAAGAATAGAAGAAAATAAAGAATAGCAAGAATCCTCCGACCAGGTCATCAGGGTATCTGGTCTGAGGATTCTCTATTTTTTTTGGAAGATGAAGAACTAAACTGTGTTCTTCATACCCCTGAATAGGAAATAAAAGCCCAACAAAATTTATTATCTATTTGATATTTTTCCGATATCTACAAATACATTTTTCTTATTTGACTTCAAAATGTACACGGTAGCATTGCGAAAATATCACCCAAAAATGTGTGTAGGATTCGATCCTGCACTGCGTGGGTGGGTAAATCGCACACACTCCCACACGAAGTAACCGACCGTCCCATACAAATGTCATACCACCGGACATACATTATTTAGTACTTTGACTTTAAATTGGAAACTAAAATTAGAACAACTAAAACCTAACTGCTCAGCTGAGATTCATGCCACACCTGAAATGTAACTAGTGGTTACTTCTATGGCTACTTATCTTAAACCCGTTTTCATTATAAAAAAAAAGAAAAGATTCAAGAGCTAATCTACATGACATAACTATACACCCGTAATTCATGGTTAAGGCGCAGAAAGAAGCTAATCTTTAGGTATTCGCGGAGGTGAGGCTAGCTGCAGACTGGGCGTGGTCTGGCACAAGTATACGACAGTAGTGCGTCGAAAGAACAGAAATAAGGTCGAAAATATTTCCGGATTTGATTTTATTTTCATGTCCGCCAAAATGTAAGTCATTTTGCAGTTTTAATTGAATATTTAAAAAATTACAGTTCCGTGATTTAAAATTTTTAGATAGGTATGTCTTTATTCTTTGGAGTTTTCTTTGTTACAACGAAGAAAAATTCAAAAGTGGATGGAGATCGCTTAAAAAATTGAGAACTTCGAGACGAAAAAATTTTTTTCGTGGTTTTTTTAAACATTTTATTTTCGTAGCACTAGACCACTTTTGTAAACTGTTTTTGTTTATGTCTTTTCTTTATGTATTTGACTAAACACTGTATTTTTTTGGCTAGTAGTATGTACACTGTACAGATACGGCTAACTTTGCGACGAAAATCTAGACGTTTTACAAAGTGTTTGCTATGTACAGTGCCTTAAGCACGGGTTAAACAGCAATCTTACGTTTTCAAACATGCATTTTATGCGCCATTTACTTTGCCATTTGCGTAAATTTCTCAGAACCACTATCTCTTCACCAGAAATTGACAGTATAAGACTTCAAACTACTTAGCCATTTTATGTTGGAGTCCGCTTCCAGTTTGACTGGAAGCAGATAAATACCAGTACTTCATGGTAAGACTGCCTAACTGATCTCCACAACCCAGTTAGTACTAGGTAATACGATACCCTTTGGTACAACTGATTGTCAGACTTTCGGGATGATGACGAGGACCAACGCCTTTGCTTTCCCAGACATTCGACTTCTCTACTGAGAATAACAACCAAAATGATGTATATGATAATGATATTGTCTTTCCTAACGCTATCATTATAATGATGATGCTGTTATCAACTACATCTCAGCGGCAATTTGTGATGTTTGAGTGCAGTGTTATTAAAATAATTAATTCGTTTTGTAAACTGTCTTTATTGTTATCTAGCAGCATACTGACGTCACTTCTTATTAAAATTGCTCGGAGACCTTTATTATAAAATCAAAGTCATGTTTTAGTGCTAATTTAAACAGTTGATTTTATAATCGTTAAGTTGGTAATTCTACTTTTTTACGGATGGAAATCATGAAGTTACTTCTCGAGACTGTTACTGACTAAATCCCAACCATGTTCCTTCTTTTGCCCTTTATGTTCCGGTGCCGCGGTATCTCTGTCGAACAACCTACAGCACCGGCAGGCGGTGGCCCTGGCAGGCCGCTCTGCAAATCCAGAAGGTTGCGTGCGGTGTACTTACATTCTGTTTAAACAATTCTGTAATTAAAAGGAACCATCAACTACCTAGTCGATTCTCAGTCTAACCGGATGGAATTCAAGCAGTTTTATTTTTAAAGGGAACCTCTAATTGATTGACAGAAGGCGTAATGCGTTATTTATTTCGAATAGTACTAATGAATAAAAAAAATCCTGATGTTTAGCAGGGTAACATAACCAAAAAGTTCCAATTTAAAAAAAAATGGGGTCGTTAGGAATTCTAGATCTATGATTCTCTACTACTACTGTGAATATCATCCTAAATACAGATCATTATAACATCTCCCGTCTTCCATCGGGAGTCCAGGCGTACAACGGGTTTATTACCCATTTTTTATTATTACGAGTCTTTTTTGTCGCACTGCAAGGCCAACGACTCCCTTCCCTCCTTCCACTTTTCGCGGTCTAGTGCAATTGGAGGCCTTTAAAAAAGAAGGTAAAGCTCATCCCGTCATCTCCTTATAGGTCTGTTTCGGTTCCGCGATGCCATTTACTACTTTCTGGCGTCCACTGAGTGGTTATTTTTACCTATTGCTTCTCCGACATGCGGCAGATTTGATCAACCCAGATCCATTTGAACCTAGCAACTGAGAGGCCAGCATCAGCTATTTGGGTTTTGGGTTTTATCGTACTTCTTACTAATATTATAAAGGCGAATGTTTGTGAGGGTAGATGGATGTGTGGATGTATTGATGTATGGATGTTTGTTACTCTTTCACGTTAAAACGGTTAAACGGATCTTGATGAAATTTTGCACAGAGGTAGATTATGGTCTGGAAAAACACATAGGATACTTTTTTTCGATATCACGCAGGCGAAGCCGCGGGCGCCTGCTAGTCACCCATATTTTGTCGATATTTTACACATTCGCACTTTACATCCTTTATTATGCGCACAGCCAGGGATTGGAATGCCCTGATCCATGTTTCCGAATTCATATAGCCTAGATCTGGTCATGTCACGAGTTAATAGGCTTCTTTTGGGTCACCTCGGTCGATCGCCGACCTTATCTCTGTCCTCAAATCAAGTTTGAGTTCAAGAATATGATTATTCCGAACTTGACCCAAAATCTAAATTTAAGTATTCTAACTCATACATCCATTTAATATTAATAATGAAACAGACAGTGAGATAAGAACAGTTACTTATGTAATATAAATCGGTATTCAAACTTGAGCATCTAGAATACGTTCCTAAGACCACAATAGTAGTGCAAATCAAAAACAAAACCACATTAGTTGCGTGAGGCCTGAGATAGACTCGAGTGTTTGTTCAATTTATGTGCCGAGTGCTCCCGAGCACTGCCAAGTGTTGCCGAAGAGTGCCGAGCGCCCTCCACGAAGATGAGACGAGATGGCGCCTCCCGGACATGGCATTAAAGAGAACACACGTGCTTATGGAGATAAGGATATGCATTAAAAATTAGAACCAGTTTCTGACTAATAGTAGAAAGAAAAGGGCATTCGTCTTCCTCACTGAAAATTCAGAAACAAAGGATCTGGTCATAATAATTATGAAAACCCATCTTGGGTTTCCTGACAATGTACAACTGCACTAACTTTACTAATATTTTTACATAAAAGAAGATGCTGATACATACATAACCTTTCCCTTTTTAGAAGTCGGTTAAAAAGGGAAAAAGAGATAGTAATGGCAGAATCAATTACTAATAATTAATTTAAGTCAGATTTCAAAAGATCCAAGTTACATTCATAATAAAGATTCTAATTTGCAAATTTACTTCAAGAATTTTATTCAATACAAATAACTTACTTTTCTAAATATACAAAGTTAAACTATTGCTATAATAATGTGCTCTAAATTGAAATTGAAAGTACTTAATTAACTTTGTTTGATTTGCTGCTATCGTTTGAACCGCTTACGTTTTATATCATAAGTTAGAATTGGTGGCCCAATCCAACCCAAACAAAAAAACAACCGTTTAATAAATTCACAAAAATCCTCCTGGGATTTTTAATTACATGCCTACCAAACTTTTCACAGTACTCCGCTAAAATATTAAAAATCTTTCATTAACGTGACGTTAATTTAATATCTACATGAGCATTAATGCAGCACTTTACGGCACAAACTACTCGTAAGTAAACGTCGTGTAATCCAAGTTTATCCCTAGCACCGGCTGTTACCAAATTAATTTATTGAACGGTCCGCTAACGGTACCGCTGAAGACTCTTCTGCCAGTCACACAATCCACTCCCAACCAACACTAAACCACAACGACCACAAACAAAACCAAACCAAAACGAACCACAACCCCACCACAATAGAACTCATTTTAATCTACACGCGAACCAACATACGACCGATAAACGCAACATAGCTGGCAGTAAATAAACAGTTGATACTGACTACACATCATTACATCAAAGAGATGAATAGCCATTGTGATAGGACATTGCACTTTATAGAGGAGCGAATACGTGTCAGATTCAGATGTGTGGTTGTTGCAGGAGTTTCTTATCGAACAGTGGGTTAGTGGGCGCGAGCGGTGCCGGGTCAAACGCTTAGCAAACAACCACGGACGGATTCGTCTTGGCGTGTATTTGCCGGCATCACCGTGAAATGGTTGCAAAAGCTCGCGGTGCTAGGCATTGTATAGGATGTATTTGGTTCCACTGAACCCGCGGTGCACAGCCTTGCTTGTTAGCTGGAGAAAATAGTACAACAACAAGAAATAGTTATAATACATGACTTAGTTCATTATTTTAGTAGCACTTGCTTTGAGTTGCGCCGAGTATAAACTGGTAGGGACATATTGCAGACTGACTGCAGACACCGGACACTGACATAATATATATATACCTTGTACGAGTATATATATATATTTTGTATATATACATTATCGATCAGTGTAGGTGTTGTCCGGAGCCGCGTCAGCAATTCGTCCGAGTACCTACGTTCTTTTGTTTACTTACTTGATAGAACAGTTTAAACAAATTGTGTTCCAATTTTAAAAATAATCGGTGTGTAATGAAAATTTCGAATAGTATTTTCAAACCAGTTCCTAAATAATGATATCACTCAGATCCAGCCTGTCCCTTCGCTGTCCTCTCCCAGCGACGCCCTGAGTCGAGGCTCGTAGCCCACAGGGGGTGGCCTTAGCGTGTGGTCGCTTAGTTTTTTATGTCTCTGGCTGGAGGCCTTACATTGAAGGCACTCACAGGATGGCCCGGTTATGCAGACGACAACATCATAGATTGAACGGCAACATGCTATTTACGAAAAAAAAGAAACAATGTGGATAGTCCACATATTTTTTTCCGCTAATCGTAAAATAGGCCAATGTAGTGAATGTAGACCAGCCAATTAGCACAATAATCGAATTCAGTCAAACAGTTACATTTAAGTATTACTTAAATAGAAGTTGAGGCTCAAAAAAGTAACGAATTCGGCCTCGGGCAACAAACTTTAAGTACAGACGCCAGCAGGTCAAGCTACCCGAAACTGTCAATTTTTCCCAATGAACCTTGAACCTAATACTTTAGAAATAAAGTCGAAAATCTATCAAAGAAATCTGACAGATTGTAGTAGCTTGATGTGCAGGCGTCTGTACCTACTTACTCAGATTTTTTAAATTGATTACAAATTCGCGGAATTTAACAAAAGAAACCCGTCAAGTTCAAATTGAAATAGAAGATACAGCAGACACTGCATAGATTAACATGGTAGGTAGCTAAGTTATAGAAGTTCGTTATGTTCGTGATAAGCGGTCAGTAACTTTAAGTTAAGTGATAAAGGTTGATTGATTCCTGAAAAGGGAATGAATATTTCTTGACCATTATTTAGTAAGTACATGATGATTAAATGAATTTGACGACACGGTTGGCGCAGTGCCTGAGCGATCGACTGCTGCGCTGAGTGACGCGGGTTCGATCGCCGCACGGAACAAATATTTGTATGGCCTACAGATAGTTGTTCCGGGTCTGGCTGTTTGTGTATGTGAATTTAAATGTTTTTAAACGCACCCACGATACAGGAGAAATCCCAGTGTGGGTCAACGTTTTTTTTTAAATAAAATAAATAATAATTATTCAAATCAATAGACCTTTGAAGTGGTCATACTTTACGTTGCTAAGAAATGCTTACAGTAGATACCATCCAAAGGTTCTCTGAAAGATATCACAATTAGTGATAAGACCGCCATTGTAACCAGAGATTTACCAACATTGTAAAACAGTTGTGTTTAAATTTTGGTCTACAATAAAGTATGTATATTCTATTCTATACCACTACAAAAACAAGTCTTAAGGCAGCCACTAATCCGGGGTCGCAAGTTGTTTGAAAGACATACGCCCTTATAAAGATATAGGTACGCCCTTTGAAAAACATATAGGGCATAAACACAAAGGGCAAAAGAAGGAACATGGATGGGTTTTAGTCAGTTCAGTAAAAGCCTGACACACCCCCCCGCTCCGCCCAGACAGGGAAAAGTTATTTTATAGTTTTGACATCCGAAAAAAAAAATAGGCAACCACTAACACAATACACACAATAACAAAATAATTTTGTACTAAACCCAATTACTAGTAAACTTACCACACGACCACCAAATTAAGCAATAAACAGTTTAACACTATTACCAATTTCAATTACAGGAACAAAAACAATAATAGAACAACAAAGTACCTATTAGGAACGTGAACATGAAACCAAAGTCAAAGTTGTTGTTATCTACAACAAAATAACTCGGAAGCATCTTCAGATCGGGCCCAAAAATAATCACCCATCAATCAACCGTTTGGATCTATAAAAACCTCCTTTGAAACCCTGCCGCCCATAATTGGTACGTAAAAAACAAAAGTAGAAAATTTATAACGAGACGAAAGTCCCAAATCATTCTGTTTAGTGCGAAATTATAGTGTTTTAAACACATCGTTTAAACGATTGTATTACTCTAATGAAAGGGTATTACGTAAGTGGACGGGACTGAGAAGTAAGCCGCAATCTATTAGTTGAACAAAAATCAGCTTAATTTCACACCTGTTTGCCTTTAATTCTATAATTATGTGGGAGCAATGGGCTTTTTGCACGCGTTTCTGATCCTTACATGAGCTTGAAGGAAATTTTGAGAAAGTATGGGAAAATGGAGGTACTTATGCAACTGACATAGACAATGAATATTTATAGCCTGAAACACAGGACCAACCTAGTTTAGGTATTATTGATATGTACCCCTTTTTTATAAATAAACGATTTTATTATTTATTATTTCAAACTATGTTTAGTTTAGTTTCGAAGTGGTTCTCTGATCGACGCCCTAAACCAAGGCTCGTTCGCCACAGGGAGTGCCCTTAGCGTGTAGTCGCTTAATTTCTAAGCGTTTTGCCCTAGCTGGACGCCCTATTCTTAAGGCATCCACAGGAATTGCCCGGTTAAGCAGACGACAAATTCATAGGTTAAACTGCGAGATACTATTCATAAAAAAGTATTTCCGTGAATTTTTGAAACTAATTTTTCAGAGTTTAAATTCCTAAATGATCTCCGTTAATATGAGTAAACAATTTTTATGATTTTTCATCAAATTGGTAATTAAAATATAAAATGCGTCATCTCCTTATAGATTTGGTTTTATGTCATGAATGTAGAAATCTCTTTATTTGATAAAAGCTTGATTTATTTAGACTTCAAACTCACGGAAAAAGCGTTTTCGTGACTGATCTTA
This sequence comes from Ochropleura plecta, assembly GCA_905475445.1. Classification (NCBI taxonomy): domain Eukaryota; kingdom Metazoa; phylum Arthropoda; class Insecta; order Lepidoptera; family Noctuidae; genus Ochropleura; species Ochropleura plecta. Next base: position 15,340,426 of record FR997727.1, on the reverse strand, counting down.
ATGAGTTTTTATTCCACGTTGACCTTCGATGGAATGAGTGTCCAAAGCTAATAAAACTAACGTTCTAAAGTAGTAAAAAAAAAACAATATAAAAAACAAAAATTGAATATGTAACATACCCCACATTTGCCCCTTTTTACCCTCTTCGGCACAGCAATGAAAATCTCAAATACTAGGTGAAAAAAGGCTTCAATGTAGATTCTGTAACTCAATCTCAAAGCATTAATTTCAATTAGACCATTACAGGCACTTTTGATTCAAAAAAATAAAAGGATGCAGCTACAGTCCCAGTCACAAGGCATAATAATTTGTGAAAGTTCTGTAGTTGCTTTAAGAACGTATCATAAACGCTGTAAAAAAAATACTGGCATATCCAGCAACGTTCGAAAATTTAAAAACCTCATCATCAGACTGCACACCATTGTCTAAGCAGTTCTCCTAGCAACGCTAACTGCATACCTGGCACCTTGGGGCAGGCAGGGGCGAGTGAGGGTGCGAGGGAGGCAGGGGTGACGTCACGCCGTGGGTGCCGACACGTCGCTCGCCGTCACGCTCCACAAACAGCAAGGTTGCCGCAGCCTTGACGCCGGCCCACATTGCTCACCGGCTCAGAACCGACTTTTTGTACTAAATACTATATCTCTGGTGTGAACATCTTCCGGTTACTAAATGCCTGGTAAGTGAGTCATGGCCTGGCGAATTCTGGGCGGTAATGATAACTGTTATCAGACAGCAATGATTGAAAGTGAAGTCATCAAGAATGCAGAAGTAAGTGAAACTGATGGACCAGTTTTAACTGTTTCAGTTCCAGTAAACCTTTAGCAAGTATGTCGGGGTCGACCTCTAGGTTAACCAGAGACACCTAAACATGTTAAAAGTAGAAACTAGTTCAATAACTTCAGCATCATCGTAAATAGAAGCCCGCAACATAGGCACTGCAGAATCAACAAAGCAGAAAGTTATTTATTTATTCTACAATTTATGTACACACGACGGCACATCAACTTATACAAAACCATTTTAACTTGATCTCTCTACTACGGTGTGCGATCTGTAGTAGAGAGATCAAAGTGCTGCTTATTTTTTTTAGAAATGTTAGCAAGTTAATATGGTCACTATCCTTCCTTACTAATATTATAAAAGCGAAAGTGTTTTTGTTTGTTTGTTACATCTTCACGCCTAAATGGCTTAACCGATTTTGATGAATTTTGATACAGAGGTAGTTGGGGCCTTGGAGACGGATATTGTTTTTTTTTTTTTAAATGATATAGGATCCCTCCTATCTCAATCTATTTAAAAAAAAAGCCTATATCCGTCTCTTTCTCCCGCAAGAGGGACGAAAAGGGAAAACTTAGCATTGCTATTACAATAAATAAGGCGCAAAGGCAAAACCTACAAATCAGGAAAGGGGAACTGTGTTACCCCGAACTAAACGTGAGCGAAGCTGCGGGCAAAAGCTAATTAATTATAAATATTGGGTAAAGTACAAGATACCTATAGGGTTTTAAGTTAAAGGTCACATAAGCGACCCTACACTTAAACTTGCAACAACACTGCACTTGACCAGCCGATGTTCATCGGTTCCAATAAAACCCTTAACGATAAAATAATATTTTTATTATGGTCATAAATAAAAACATCAAAGTCTGACTCTAAAGACCGTACATACGTCACAATCTCGTTTGCTATATGTTCCGTCAACTTTTCAACAAAAAACTCACGACAGAATTATAAAATCTGTTTTTTTAAAGAACATTAAATGCATCGGGCACTCTCAAAAGCCATTTCATTTTTCGAACACAAAGCTCCCGTTGTTTTCTCATATGCACCGTTCTTAATGAGTAGGCTTGCAGCTGCAATTAAAAGTGACAAAACCAAGGCATTCTAAACACTTCCATAAATAAACATTACCCATAAACATCTCAACAAATCGTTAAGTAGCGAAAAAAGGTCCCAGAAACAAAAATAAAACAATTGAATCTCAGATCTAGTGACATACAATTTTGTGACTATCCCTTGGTGAAGCATGGCTAATCAGTCGGGCGTTGTCCAGACAATGGTGTCAGCGTGAAAGACTCATAAAACTACGGGCCCAGTAAAACCCTGTCCAAAATATTTACGGCGCGTGACAAACGGGCCGCCATTGTCTCGCAGGATTGTCTCGGCGATTCGACGCGGTTAATCTTCCAACTACGTTCTTGCTGTGGACATGTGCAATGTGTTACGGACTCGAGATTATTTGACACGAGGATCGATCGTAAAACTACGTGTCAATATCTGTTGCCAGGCAGGTGAGAGGTAAGCCAGCTGCTTGTTGCACCAAAATAGAAGTGAAATTTAAAAAAAAGTTTATTTTTTCTAAATTGAAATGTGTTAATAGCTAGCCAGTGGTGTAGCTGTAGTGATTACAAATAATAATACTTGCCCATTACTGTCTCACTGTTAGCAAAGACCTTCTCTCATAGAGAGTATGCGCGAGCATTGACCACCATGCTTGCTCAAGACGGATTGACGATTTCAAACTTATCTTAACTATAGGTCCAGGTTTACTGACGATCCCTGATCGCTGATCATCATCTACATAGGCTTTTTTCGCTTAGTTTGGGGTTGGATTCCATTCTAATCGGGTGCAGCTGAATACCAGTATTTTACATGGACCGACTGCTTTTTTAACCTACACAACGCAGTAAGTTATACCTACTTAGTAATTCGATATCCCTCGGTGAGACTGGTTGCTAGACTTTCGGGACAATGGTGCTTCTGAGGCATAGAGGAAATACGGTACGTAATGACTAGTCACCTATCTACGGACTAACCTAGGTACAACAACTGAAGCTGAAAAATATGGACAATGTTTGTTAGCCAAAAACGGAACTGAAACGATGAATCGGAATCCAACAAAATTTAAGTCCATTTAGCCAAAAAAGGTTGTTCAGGTAACCAGTTTACATGATGATTAAGTGCAATAATGGCTCATATAAAATACTAGCTTTCGCCCGCGGCTTCGCTCGCGTTAAATTCGGTATAACACACCAAGCAGACCTGCAGTTTTTGCTCTTGCGCCTGATTGATCTGTAATAGCAACGCTAAGTTTTCCCTTTTCTTCCCTCGTTCTCCCTCATATCCCACTTTTTTAAAATAAAAATTAGCCTATGTCCGTCTCCTGGTTCCCAACTATCTCTGTACCAAAATTCATCAAAATCGGTTTAGCCATTAAAGCGTGAAGAGGTAACAAACAAACAAACTCACTTTCGCTTTTATAATATTAGTAAGGATTAAGTATACAGGTATTTTAATATTCTATGTAATAAAGAAATTTTGAAGCTATGTGAAGAACAGTTGATGTCGGACCGTTGTCTAGTAACTGATGAGGAAAGTTGAGTCGTGAAGGCATGGTTACGTAACACCAGTGAAAGCAAAAAATAAATTGGATGTTAAAGACAAAAAAGAGAATATATTTGACACTCGTTTCACAACGCTTTTTTTTCAGGTTCAGCTGAGACTTTTGACTTGAAATTTAAAGACAGTGTATTTGCATCTCATGTGAAAGTTTAAGCAAAAAAAAACATTGATTTCAGGTACATAAAACAAATGAGAATGGGTCAAAGATGTAAAAACAAAATCACACCTGAAAATCTGAAAAAAAAAACAAAAATCAAATATCTGGAAAATTTCTGGAATGTGTCATGGGTAGGTTCTTTGCGGTAGGTGTATGAGTGTGAACATACATAACATAACATGACGAATGTAATGAATCCGCAAAGTTAAGGCAGAAATGACAATGGGAAATTCTTGATGTAAATACCGGATCTGGGAATCAAAGCCAGGACTAGACTAGATCAACGGGGATAGTCACAAATAGTAGGATAATAAGCCTATGTTGTTCTCACTGGAGGGACTTGGGATATAGGCGTCCTATTTGTGAGAAGCCGGAATTTCTCTGCAAGTGTAGCATTTTTAATATCTGTGGTAGCATTGCATCTTCATACTACCATGTGTATATGTTCAACCCTGACCATTTACAATAACCGCTCCGTTGGTAACATAGTGATGTCGGAGTATATTTGTAAAGCTTTATCTGAACGCATTTTAATAACGTCCAGTGTTTAATGTTTACGGTTGAATTTTGTATGCAGTGTTTTTTTTAAGAAAACAGCGTCTAGTTAGGTTGCCGGTTCATTCGCAACTGAACTCCATAAAAATGTAGTGGACTGTACTAGATATGTACAGATAGCTACTCGATAGGATCAAAACATTCTAATGCTATTTGGACATCCATTGTTTTTTTGGCCGATGTCAGACATTTTGACTAAATCAGCAGTATTATATGCGACAATGTTGTTGAATGACTCTTTTTATAATAGTACCAACTGCAACTTTCTAGGTTTATCTTGGATATCACAGACATCGGTGACGGCAAAAGCCAAACAAGATCGATCGGGGATCGTCAGGAAACCTGGAATTATATTTAAGATACAAACATTTTTGTGACGGGCCTGTTGGTCTAGTGGTTAGTGGCCTTGACTGCTGAGCCGGAGGTCGTGGGTTCGATTCCCACCCAGGAAAAACTTTGTGTGATGAGCATGATTGTTTGTTCTGTGTCTGGGTGTGATTTATCTATAATTCTTCTTCTTCTTAATCGTACACTTTTGACAGAGTGGTCGTGATCATGGTATGTCCTTGGTGGCTGCCCTTGCGATTTCTCTCCACTTTTTTCTGTTAGTGGCATTCCTCGCGCATTCCACTATTGAGCTGGATGTCACTGATTTTATAAGGTCCGTCCATCTAGTTGGTGACCGACCGCGCGGACGCTGCCCCTCTATTCGCCCTTGCACCACCAATCGTTCCATTGAGTCTTCGTTTCGGATGATATGCCCAAACATTTTAAGCGTTCTTGCTCGCACAATCGAAGAAAGTCTTTGTTTGATGCGAAGCTCTTTTAATATAGATACATTGGTGCGATGCGCAGTCCAGCTTATCCTCAGTAGTCGTCTCCAGCACCACATTTCCAACGCGTCTATTCTGCCGCGATCTCTTTGACGAATCGTCCATGTTTCCGCTCCGTAGAGAAAGATGGGGAAAACTAAGCACCGTATAAGTCTAACCTTGGTATTTTTGGTGGTTATGCGCCTATCTTTCCAAATCTTCCTGAGCTTTTCTACAGCTGAACGTGTCACGGCACATCGCCTTCGTATCTCTTCCGCACAACTATGCTACTACTATAATATGTATGTATTTATAAATTATATAAGTATGTATATCAGTGGTCTGGTTACCATAACACAAGCTCTGCTTAGCTTGGGATCAGATAGCCGTGTGTGAGTTGTCCCAAGATATTTATTTATTTAAACTCACAATGAGCCAGACCCAAAACTGCCTGTAGGTCATACAAATATTTATTCCGTTGAGGATCGAACCCGCGACACGCAGCGCAGAAGTCGATCGCTCAGCCACTGGGCTGTCGGGAAGTCAATAATCCTTTTCTCGTCATTTATTGTTAACCACCTTTTACAGAAAAGCGACGACAGACAAAACACACAAGGAATATAACCTATTGGTAAGTTATACAAGCTATAAGGAAAAGCACAATGCCATTATGAACCTTATTGATCTAAGATAGCACGTGCCATCACATAATACCGATGATATCAAAGAGCTATCGCGACTGCAGAGCAAAAAAAGAAATAAAATGAAACACTTTCGGTTCTCGGCCATATTACCTTTCGATGTTCGTCAATTTGAATGTGGAACGTTTGTCTGTATGTTTGGTAAGCTCCTATGAAGTTTATATGGAAGAATTAATCCTATTCGGTTGCCCGAGCTATTTTCGTTTGTCCCTTGTAGGTAGGTAGAATATTTTTACTATACTATACAAATTTACTGTATACCTTTTTTTTTAAAGTGAGTTTGTTTGTTTGTTACGTTTGTACGCTTAAATGGCTAAATCGATTTTGATGAATTTTGGTACAGATATAATTGGAGACGGATATGAGCTATTTAAAAAAAAGATTGAGATATGAGGGAAAAAGGGGGAAGAAAAGGGAAAACTTAGCATTGCTATTACAATAAATAAGGTGCAAGGGTAAAAACTACTGGTAGCAGGTACCTGTAAATCAGGAAAGGGTAACTGTGTTACTCCGAAATTAACGCGAGCGAAGCCGCGGGCAAAAGCTAGTAAGATTATATAACTCGGGAAGAGCGGAGCACCCTAACACAAGCAAATTCATAGCTCATAGGGATGCTTAACAATGTGTTTTTGTGAAGGCGTGATGATGGCTTTTCGCCTAACAACATAGTTTTAATCTTCAATATGGTAATGAACATACACAAATCAATGCACGATGGCACGATTGGCGTAGTGGCTGAGCGGTCGACTGCTGCGCTGCGTGTCGCGGGTTCGATTCCCGTACGGAACAAATATTTGTATGACCTGCAGATAGTTGTTCCGGCTGTTTGTGTATGTGCGTTTAAATGTTTGTAAACGCACCCACGATACAGGAGAAATTTCTCGTTTTTTTTTTAAACGCCGGAAATCGTTATCTTGACGTTTTTCTTGATTGTTAAAGAGTAAAGGGATTTGTATTGATAGCGAATGCATAAATATTTAACATGGCAGACCATACAGAAAGCCTCCTGCTACGATTCCTAGATAATATATTATGTGGCGTATAATATTTACTTTAAATTCATTGACAGCCATTATCTAATCACTATGAGAATATGGGACCAACTCTAAATTAACCTAAAATTCCAGCTTCATAATCTCCTATTTCTTCTTCTCTCTCCTAAGAAAATAAGCAAGAAGCTGGGAATTTGCGGTGCTTTTAAAAACGAGCAAAGCCGCATGATAAGCTGCAGATAGCTATAAAACCGCGGCGACCACAGCCTGTGAAAGTTCACACCACAATTTAGGTTTTTAACACTAAGCTGCCACTGCGTCGGTTCTCATTAAGTAATGCGGTCTGGGGCCCAGGGGCCCGGTGACGAGGTGTCGCTAATCATTTTATTGTCTTCACGAATCATTGAAAATACTTGGGCAGTTGTTGAAATAACATCATATAAATATACACTTAGTAGATAGTTCCTAAGTATTTTTAATGAGGTAGAACAACTTCATTTATTACTCAATGTTTAGCAGTTCACGCTGTATAACTGCCATCTAAATTATTTGTAAAAAACTTTAATTTTAATCAAGTCCAAACAAAGAGATACCGATCAAACAATTTCTCCTCTTTAAAATCAACAACTTAACAAAAGTTACCCACGTGTAAAGCTGATAACTTATCATTTTATCACCAAACCAAACATTTCATCACGAGACAATTTTCCATCTCGTACACTCAGTTAAAAAAACGACCTCCATCTCGAATGTCATTTGCACGCCGTGCCGTTGAAAAAGCAATTATTTCAATATCTCGGTGCCGGCACCCAAGCCAGCAAAAAGTGTTCGGAGCACGCGCGCCGGTGTGACCGAACGCAAGAAAGTTTGGAGGCGCCCCGAAGGACATGGACGAGTCGATAAACTACGAGTTATGTATACGTTATAGGTGGTGTTAGGTGCTCAAACGTTGTTGTTTCTCTGACGTGCCTATAATGTATCGAACATGTGTGGTGCGGTTTATAGCGCGCGGTATTGGCGTCACTAATCGTGCCCTTAGTATGTCTTTCGTGGAATGTGACGGTGTTGTATACGAGACTGCGTTCAAAGCCCTCCTATATTGACTTATATCTAGTATATTGATATAGCACTACGTTTCGTTTGACAGATTTCGATTCATAACCACAAAGGCGGCAAAACATGATGTCAACCACACCTATTAACTTAAAAACCTTTTATGGTATTACTAAAATAGCGATAGACCATTGAAACATTTAATATCAATTACAAATGATCCCAAAAGACAACAGCAGGGTTAAAACAGTACCCCACTTGACAAACCGAAGGAGCTAAAAGCCAACAAAGATTAGGCACAACAGCATTTCAACACTCCTTTGTCGACGTGCAACAATAGGTAGCGTACAATTCACAAATAAACAAAACTTACACTAATCACAGTTAGAATTACTATAATAATACGGTCAAAACGATAACCGTTCTAATTTTAAAAGCAGAAGAAAAAAACATTGTCCTCAGCGAGTTCCAGTCTGATGGGCCAAGTAGATCGAAACAAATAGGAATAATATGGCTTCCGCAGATCAATTATATTTTTTATTTATATAAAAAAACAGTTCCATTTACAAGGTTTACTGGCCGATTAGACACGTATAACGATAAATAATTTTACTGAAGCCAACCGCAATAATTCTTTAATAGTTATGCCAGTTGGTGGATATTTAGGTGATTTATTATTGGTATAATTAAGTAAAAGTGTTTGTGGTTATGTATAAATTGGTTAGAAAATGTTGATATTGGTATGGTAGTCGACAGCGATTGACAGTTGTTTTCATAAGCCACTCCAGGAACAGTCGTAAACCCAGGCTGAAATACACCCAGAACTGCTTGGCCTGACAAGTATCATAAACTAGTGCTTGTATATCTCTAGCAAAAATATTTAGACTGTAGCTCCCAAACTTTTATGAAAGACCTGAGCAGATCATGTAGTTGATTAGGCAGTGGTTTAATTGTTTGCGTTGAACTCATTTCTACTCAATTAAATGGAATCTTCCAATACCGAATCTCGAAAAATATTTTTACGATATTAATAATTCGCAATTATCCTTTTTTCAGTAACGCACTAGTGAAAACTTTAATATTTAGGTATAGAACGTATAGGATGTATAGGAACGGCACATACACTACTTTAAGTACCAATTAAAGTCTTACTTAACCTAAAGAAGCACCATCGTGCACATAGTACAACTTACTGCACTTGTATTATTTTACGTAGCACAAGCCGGTACTACCCTGTTTTTGTTAAGTGGCAAACATTTGTGAGTGTCACTCGAGTGACAATGCATCGACGACATCGAGTGGTCCAGTCCAACTCCACGCCTCTACCATTTGTTCACGAAAGTACACTCTCAAAATTCAAATAACAAATTTTAAATCGCATAGCGTAATCGATTTCTTCGCATCGTAATCTTTACATTATACATTTTTGCGTGAATAATCCGATTGCGAATTTACCGGTATCGATCAGTTTATAAATGTGGTTTGAAGTGTCAGACGTGCAAATTCGAAATGTATCGATTGGCAAACAAGTGGACTACTCTACGAGGAAAAGGTGATTGAATCGGTACACCACTCTAAAATTGTATCGCAAAAACTTTGTTATGCAAAATTACCTATTACATCGTTACCGCTCATGAATTGCAATTCTACAGCAGTTTTAATTTTAAGTTATATGATTATTGTAATTACTTATTTCTTACTAGATTTTCCTAGGAATGGCAGAGTTACATAATTTCAGTAAGAGGAGCAGCTGGGATATACCGACGACTTGGAGAAATCTCAAAAGTTTTTTAGAGACATCAATATGAGATCAGACAGCATTCTCGGTAATCTGTTACAAGATTACAATCTAGACATTCTGGTGAATCATACAACTCATAGGTACTTACAAGCATATGACACTCATAGTTATTATTACTTAAATGTTGCTTTTCAAAAAAAGAATCATTAACAAGAACATCACAATAAAGTGTCATAAATTACAAGCCACAGTGCATTCTGCAGTCGGGGACTTTTTGAATGAAAAAAATGACAATCGGGTTAAACCCAATTCCTGGAGGCCTCGCTCTCGCTTAATTTCTTCGTAGAAAATGGTGTCACTCTGTAACAGAAGACCATGACGCTGGATATACTTTTTGAAATATCATCTTCCTTACTGCCTTTTTTTGCGGATGGGAAATATCCAACCGTCCGGCCACCACTTTTGCTAGCATAATTGCTTCGCAGAAGGATGTGACTGCTTCCCATTTTCTCTCGCTCCGAACCATGGACTGAACTAAGGCTGGACGCGAGAGATGGCCGCCACCTATCACTTCTATAGGCTATAGCTGGGCAGACCGTTACAGTGTGCTCTATCGTGTCCTCCAGGCGATCGTCACAGTGTTGACACGTTCCGGGCGTTTCCTATCACCCGATTTTGTGCAGACACCTCCCGAAACATCTGTGTTCGGTGAGGACCTGCGTCAGGCGGTAGATGAGGACGCCGTGGCTCTCCAGTCACTATTTAAAGAGGGGACTTATCGCCATTATTGTGGCTCGCCCTGCACTGGGTTGTCATCCATGCCACCATGAGATAGCATCTATCCGATGTCCTTACTGCCTTAATTACAATCATTGTATTTGATTGATTTCATGCCATATTTCAGGATAGTTTTATTACATCTAGGATAATGTCGGGATAGATGCCTGCGGCGGATAGATGACTCGGTTGTTATTACTTGATTCTTCGCTTGAACCGCTTGCTATTTATTTATCTATCGAAAAGATCTTCTAACTACTACCAATTGGACCGTACTGTACGGGAAGGCAAGGTGCGATCAAAGTTTTGTGGGGATATATATCTTGCTTTTCAGTGGGTCGTTTATTCTAAACGTAATTAATATAGATTGAGCATTACTTACTGTCCCGAAAAGGTCCGCAAAAATCGCTTTTACTAAAAATATCAAAGATTATGTTTTTTACTTTTAACGAATTTGTAGATAACGAACCAAAGTACTTGCCAGTTGTACAAATACAATATTTCGATTTTTGTAATCGAGATAATAATCAATAATTATTTCTAAAAGTGTGGCAACTGTCCCGACTATGCCCCAAGTATATTATTTACAAACTATATTTAGACCTTAGAAAATAATTATAATTAAAATATGTACAGGTATCAAAATGGAAAAAAATATACGGGGCGCCCTCGAGCGGCCCACTGTCTCTGGGAAAACGGAAAGTTGAATCGTTTTTCTAGGTATCTTCTTTAGATTCTATTTTTGAGCAGTTGCGATAATTGTGAAAAGGTTTTTCCCGTAAATTACCTTGTCACCCTTTCTTTTCAGAGGGGCCTGCCAGGGCCACCGGCTGCCGGGTTTGCGGGTTATTCGAAAGAGATACCGCGTTCCCGGAACATAAAGGGCAAAAGAGAGAATATGGGTGGGTTTTTCCAGGTTATTTGATGATTTTTTATAAAATACCCTTTCCCTTTTGTCAAAATGACATTAATTATATGTTAGACTTATTACAAGGAGCAAACTAATAGTAGGGCCTCCACACGTAACGGGACGGATTGCAAGTATGTCGGCCGCCAATCACACTGTGTCGCCTACGAGTTATGTACTTTAGAAAGTACGCTGTAACCGACTTCTGACCGTTGACATTGTATATAAACGTTCTACATTTTGATTCTGCATTCGATGTGTTAAGGCGACGCTAGACGGGGTAGACGCATTAAAGTGAGTAATGTGGGCAAGTAAATACGTCGTAAAGATGTAAGGATTGGAGGAATTTGATCGTTATATGAATGACAATATTATTAGCAATTTATGTTGGATTTCAGCGACAATCGTGTTTGAGAACGAGGTGAAGATGAAGGAAAGACGTATTGTTAAGCCATTGTGTGCAATTCTGAATAAGTAAAAATTTTGTTTATGTAGTCCCAAAAGGTACCAAAATTGAATTAGTGAAAACACGTAGACAGAATATTACCTCTAAGGAACAACAAATTCTAAACATTTCGTTAAACTACTAATCACTTATTAGACAATATAAACAAAAGACGACCAAGAACTGAACAGAAACGCATCTGCCAAACATCTTCTTAGTTCAAAAATTCAAATCCCACCTGCCAGTACGAATCAACCAAACAAAAAAAAAACAAAACATCACGTATCTTATCGTACACATTTACACGGATCTCCGTTGATTATTGGCACAGTCATGTTACATTACAGTAGATACACAATAAAGTCCTCGGCCAACTAACGTGCTGTCACCCACGGAAGAGAAAACGTCAGAGACGTCGAACTGGCATGATATATGATAAATGTTACTTGTAGATGCCAATGGACAGAGATCTTTCGTTCGCTGGATCGGACTCGTAAGGAACTTTTTATACGGCTGTCTTTGCAGGAATCTCATATACAAAAAAACAGAACCTACCTCAACTGTTAATTGCTTGAACGGTCCTAGGGGTAATTGTTTAGGTAGTAAACGATTTTAGGATTTTATCATCTTTTTTACATCAACGCCTTCACTACATCCAGCTTAGGAAACTGTTTCCCGATATATGCTATGTGATTGTCCAGACCCTGTGCGTCTGTGTCCTCCCTTTTCATTAAAGATCAAAGAACTGCTATACTAAAAAGAGACACCCGGATGGAACGAAGTTATTATTTATTACGTACAAAAAACCTGTATACAGTCAACAAAAATAATTGTCGCGACACCACCACACTGTTCCATGCAAAATAGAAAGACGAAACGAAAGTAACTGGCTTGCTTTCTATGAGAGAGAGAGAGAGAGAGAGAGACAGACAGAGAAACACGCACACGCCGCACGGCTCACAGCTATAGCAAAAAGCGTCGTTACAACTTTTAGTCTTAAGCAAAAAGTGTCGTTACAACTTTTGGTCTTAATTTCCGTCTAGCCCTTTCGCAACGCGTGATAAGGAACTTCGTCCCAAAAACTGTTTAACACTCGGGTCTCAGTGTTTAAGTTAAACACGAAACCTACCACTCATTCCAACCGCAACAACGTGCCACATCCAGCGCTCCTACCTCTCCGTCGTGCCAATCAACCGCGTGCCCAATGCAGGTCGGCCGACAGCGAGGTTAGAGCTTGCCGATTCCTTAATTGCCGTGACGTTTTGGTGTCACATACCACTCGGTACCACGACTACTTAAATAGGCTTTAGTAGCAGTACGTGTAAAATCTAACCGTTGCAACACGGAGTCTGTTGGCTGTATGACAAGGACGGTGATGAAAATGCGTTGATAAGGCTGTCTTATTAAAAATGTTGTATTTGAGGTTTCTCCTTGAATGTTTGATTGATGTATTGAAAGGAGGTTTCAACAGTGTTTTTTTTTTTTTGTTTTATTTTTGGAATGTTGGAAACCATTTAAAAAAACTGTTTTAGTTTAAAAAAAATCGGTTGCTCAGCTGGAAATTCTCTCTTCATAAGCCTTGAGAAAATTCTAGTGAGACAGTTCTACAACTTAACTTATAACCGTAAGATATAATGAAGCATTGACCTTTATTGATCCAACCTTTAACAACTGATATTTCATAACGCTAACGAGACTAAATGACACCATCATATTTATAACTTCAACGCTAAACGGGGCTGCCCGAATAAATAACTTCGGAATCTATAAAAAGTGTGTTCAAAACAAAATTATTTTGGTAAAGGGTAACACATTCACACATTAGGGACGCCACTCGACGCGTCTCCCGGTAATTATTTAAAAGTTTCGCTCTGACACTGGCTGCTGCTTCTTTGGAGATTTTCTTTTTTTATTTTTAAATTTGGAGTGTCGTGAGCGTTAAGTAGTATTTATGCGGTCCCCAGCGGCGCGGAGGTGGTTTGGGCGCGAAATCAACTTGATGCGAGCAGTGATACGGGTTAAGTTGTTTTATTTAATTTTGTAACTTTTTCCCTAATATAAACTTCAACGGAAGGGTTTAAGTTTATTTTAATTTAATAATATCCAGAAAGTTGAAAAGTTCATTTAAATAATTGTAAAAGTTAAAAACGAAAAAAGACAGGAAACCCTTTTCGTAAAACAAAAAAAAAATAGTTATGTGCGTTTTCATATGCAGAACTACCTGCACATAAAAACATTTAGACGAGAGACATCTATTGAGGATTTAAGCACAAAAAAATATAAAAGTGAGTTATCCCCCTGTGTCCGAGACAGGAGTATAAATTCTGCGCGGACAGTTGGGAGCGGATCGCCAAAGCTAATTCTGTTGTGATTAATGCTCCTTGCACATTTCCACCGCCTAGCTGATACCCACCAACTTACGCAAACTCAAAAAACATCCAAAAATAACCCTTAATTCACCCCTACCAAGGTACAGGATACGAAAATAACAATGAAAGTATATTTTTGTACTATATGAGTGCTTAAAAGTAACTCGCTACTGGCCGTTCGCGTTTCTCACGCAACTACCAACGATTAAATAAGGGAACGTGTTGTAATATTAAAAACACTTGTACCCATTAATGAAAACCCATTTCGTACAATAATCGTGTCGTTTGTACTTAATTCAGAAATACGTGGGTACTTAATTTTCAACGTAATCCACGTGTCACAAGTTATTAATGGTGCTGAAGTAATATTTATTTTGTCGTAGACCACGGATCAGATTGTAAAAAAAGGTATGGGCTAAGGTAACGTCGATTCGAACCTACTAAAGATCATATGTCGGACACACGAAGAGAAGAGGAAGGCAGGAGAATAATGGACCGTACAACAAATACCTAATAAAAAAACGATAAACTAGACAATCGGGTTTTCCATCAGGAATTTCTCAGAAGCTGCCTCGGAGTTTGGATTTGTGCTGATTGATGGCAATAGGCTCGCCCCCTATCACATGGGACTTAAATATTACTGGCGAAATGTGTGTGTCCTATGTTAGGTACTCCTCTGCAAAACCCCTCAGGGATAACAAGCGTGATGATATGTTTTGTTAAACAAGAAGAGAATGTTTTTTTTTTAAATACTAAGAATATACACATCCAACCTATTAATTACTCCAACCAAACATTATGATAATCAAACTAAGAACTGGTTGGTCTTTTTGCCAAAAAAGGAGGTTTTCTAGTCCTTTTTTGGTAACCTTACCATTTTATACAAAACATCTAATCTTAAACTATAACTTCCGCGAATCAAACCACTTCACATCTTCCCGGCTTTCATTAGTATGAAGTAAAATTATAATACGTAGGCAATCATTACCATGGATTTGCTAGTAATAAATTAGGGGGAGATGGCGCGATAAAAGCAATGGTAGGGTTGGAATAATGAAATAATTTCGGTCTGTCATTCTTTGTTTTATTAATGAGAGAGACAAATAAAATTGTATTGACTTTAGGTAGGATATTATGTTGGAATCGAATGGAGACTTAAAAAGATATATATTTTTTTCCCGTTCGCGTTGCGCATACGGAAATCCATGACAATAGGGGAGGGCGGGGCTGGTACTAACAAATTTTGTATTATAGTTTATATTTTCTTTGATAATGAACTTTTTAGTTTAATTTTTTATTGAAAACATGCTTTGGTTATTCAGCTATGATATTAGTAACAATATACATCCGGTATGTAAGTGCTTTCAGAAAGAGAGCAGTGGAAACCAAAAAAGTCATTTGTTAATACATGCCCCGCATTTGGGGCAAATATTAACGGAGCTGGGGTACGTATTAACGTAAGGGGCAATTATTAACAGAAACAAAAATTTTATGCAATACTTAAATAAAACATCATTTACACGAATAAAAATGTTTTATTATAGGTATATAGATATACATATATATATTATAAGCCTAAACAAGTTAACACACAATTTAAACTTAACGTTTTAAGTTACTAAACTTTTCATAATCAACAATCTTTAAAGTTTTTATAAATCTATACTAATTAACCACCATATCTACTGAGTATTAGAGCTTTTAAGCCTCTAAACATTTGTTAAAATAGTTTAAACTTAACTATTAAGTAGCACGTAATCAGTCACATAAAGTTTTTGGTATCAACAGTTTTAAAGAATCTCAATGAGTTACCTTAAACAATTAAGTATTTAAATCTACATTTATCAACAATTTTCACAGCGTTAATTAATACTTTTTAGTATCAGACAGTCTTTAAGTTACCTATACTAGTTTAAATGATCTTTATCTAATTTGTACTTAAAAGTAGACAGGAAATATGTACCTGTCTAGTTTGTTTTTGTCAAAAATTAATCAGAATACTCATCATCTGAGAAACAGTTGAGGCATATGTATTTTCTGATATCACCCTTAATACAGGTGATGTGAGCCCATCCTTTGCATAAAATACATTGTATCCAGTCAAGTCCAGATGTATCGTCATTATAAGACTCGGCGCAAACTAAACAGCAGCAGGTTTCTTCTTCACTGTCATCCTGAAGAATATGCTTCTTCACCTTTTCTACTTCTACTCTCCGGGTTGATTTACCTTTACCTTTCCCTTTACCCTTATTTTTAGTTTCAGTTTGACTGGTTTTTATCTTTTTAGATGATTTTAATTTTGCTTCTTCCTCTAAGGCCAATTTTTCGGGAGTATCAGTGAGAATAGTGGATTTCCTTGAACGCTTTCGTTTAGATTCGACACGTGGAGGAGCTTTTGGAAGGGGTCTTACTGATTCTATATAAAAAAAATCTGTAGGCTTCGTATTTGATGGTCCTGGATAATTTGACAGTACTGATTCATTTGACAGTTCTGGTCCATTCGAAGGTGCTAGTTCATTTGACGGTCCTGGTTCATTTGGCGGTGCTGATTCATTTGACGGCCCTGGTTCACTCGACAGTCGCTGCTCATTTGATGGTCCTGGCTCATTCGATGGAACATGCGATAGCTGATTAATAATCTCTGAAACACTTATGTGAATGTCAGGCACGTTATCTAAAATTTCATTTTGAATTGAAGATTCTAAATTAAGTGATACTTCTTCTGGATTGACAGAACTATCTCCTGGATGAAGTGATCCCTGGTTTTCCATCGAAGCAGTATTTGGATCGGGACGATCAGTTACAAATGATGGCGCAAAGTCACAGTCTTGAAATACATCTTCATTGCACGGCCAAATGCCAGCTTTTTTAAATGAGTTGATGATATTGTTTTGAGTGAATGCCAGAGGAAATGCTTCTTTCACAATTCCAGGGAGATCGTGGATCCTCATTGTCTTCCCAGGATGATTAACCATCCAGTTCGTTTGCTGTCGGCTAATATAATTCTTAAACGGTCCATACACCCCGACATCCAGTGGTTGAAGATTATGGGAACAATGTGGAGGGAAAGACAAAAGAATGATATGGTTGTTCTTTGCCTTCGTGACGACCTCCACATTGACATGAGAATGATGGTTATCCAACAACAATAAAACTGGTTCCTGCTCTGATGTTTTAACATGTTTCAGAAAGTGGTCAATAAATTTAGAAAATTCTTTTTCAGACATCCAGCCGGAACTATTTCCTAGACCTACACACCCGGGCGGCCCATTTTGGATGAATAAATCACTATATCTGATCCGTGGAAAAATGAACATACATGGTATGAAATTACCAATAGCATTTGCCGCTGAAGCAATTGTGACGAGAGTACCCCGTTCTGCAGATGTGACAGCTCCTACCTGCTTGGAACCTCGTTGAGCTACCACTTTCTTGGGTTTCTGCACCGTCGTCACTCCCGTTTCATCTACGTTCCAGATTCTAACCGGAGATATATTGTATCGTTGAAGAACTTCTCGATATTTTTCAAAAAATGAATGAACATTTGTACGGTTAAATGATGTTGCTCTGCTTAAGCTTGTCGCCTCAGGACTCCGAATAGACAAGGATGCGTTGCGTTTCATAAAACCAGCGAACCAATCTTTGCCAGCCTTTCCATCTCTTTTCCAAGATTCTGGAATATTATCTATTTTGTATGCAATGGCAAGCTCATAAGCTAATTTTTTGACATCATCTGGTAGCAATCCAAAATAGATATTAGAACATTTCACTAAATAATCTGCTATAATTTTTTCTTGCTCAGGGTTGAAAACGAGACGATTTTTTTTATAACCCACTTCAACAGGAATCCCCTCCTTTTTTCTCTTTACGTATTTAAACAGTGTTACATGACAGATATCATATTCCGTAGCAACATCTCTAAATTTTCTATTTTTTGACAGAATTTCTTCGGCTGCCAGCTCAAATACTTCTTGAGACGTCGAACCTCGTGTGCTCTTCCTTTCGTAATTTCTCATCCTATAACAAAACACACTTATTGCACAAAACAATCGTTTAATATCAAACACCTACACAGTGGGGTGAGTGGGGTAAGTATTAACATGTTAATACTTACCCCGCTCAATCTGTTAATTTTAGCCCCAAGGTTACTTTTTATTCTTCATCAATTACAGAAAAAAATCTAGTAAAAATAATAACAAACAATCATAACAGTTTTAAAGTCAATAGAATAGAGATTCATTTAGGATAAACTTTGATTCAATTTAGCGAATAAATAAATCTTAAATCAATTTATTACGAAGTACGAAAAGTTCGTTTACCTGTAAATCCGAGGGTGCTGTGCACAACTATCACTAACGACGGCCGGTCGAACACTGACAAGTCAAGACACGTTCGGCTGTGTATAAAGGGTATTCTAAACCGAGTCTCATACTTTTGACACTTCGCGTTTGGCGGGAATAAGCTTGTTAATACCTACCTCCGTTAAAACCAGCCCCGCGCTCCCCTACATACACATACAAATATTTCTGCATTATAATTATGCAAAAATATTTAGATTACATACAAAGATTTCGCGCCGTAACAATAATATAGGTATGTATTTTTACAGACTTTTTGAAAGTTGCTTAATAAATAATTAATTCGACTTTCTCGCATAAGAAGCCGTAAGTGTTTTATAATTATCACAATTTACGTGGCTCCCTAATTAGGATTTAGGGAAGTACCTTTCTTATTAAAGATCTTGAATGCGGTTAAAGTAATTAATTGATCTTTTTTTTTTGGCTTCTTTTTACAAAGATCTCCAAGAGTTTTTTATTAATGTAGGTAGAATACCCAGCTTTATAAATTAGTGTGAAGTCGAAAAAGATATACTTTTTGTTGAGTTTTCGATCGCTGTTTCGTCAGATTTAGTTTCTGTGGTTAAGCTGGTGGTCATCTGAAGATTTTGATTGACCTCAAGTTTTTCTTCTATTTTGTTAAGTAAGTATTTACGTGAGCACCGGGGAAGTGCTTTGGCAGGCAAATAAAATAAAATATAGGGGACTCTGGACAGATATTTTAAGAGTAAACAGCCTCCTCTCAAGGAACCGGAGTTGTTTAAGTGAGGTTAAAACCTCTAACTCCCCAGTCTTTACCCAATGAACTGTCAGTTTTTAAAGGTTTCCCCCCAAAACCAAAAATGGTACTTAAGTGAATGTACCTACAGAGATAGGAGGCTTACTGTACAGAAGAAGTCAAGTCTGTCTGTGTAGAAGAAGAAGTCGTGTCCACAAAAAAACAAGCAGTCACAGAATGTACAAATGCTACGTGAAATTACAATACCTACCTAAATAAAAATATATCAAAATCACCACAAACTTTCACTAAAATAGTCATTACGCAATAATTACAAACAAATATAATATTTACGTACATTAGATTCCATGATACGTTTCTAGAGGTGATTATGACGCAATCGATCATTCAGAATCAATACATATCGCTCACATTCATCAGTATAATCGAATAGAAAACGAAAATTTATCATGGAAAGCAGGCTTCCGCATGCTTCCAAAACTTTTCTACACATAATTTCATATAAATTACTTAAAATCAAAAGGGATATTAAGTTCCTAATGATCGATTTGCATGACAGGCAAGCTTACCTAACTTATAATATTATTTTATTTCCTTTTCCCCCTCATTGTGGGCGGTATTCGTTTAACAGTAATACGTCAACACACGTTAGGATAGTTATGATAATCGCTGCAGTAATTATTGGGAACAAATGACTTTTTTATACGCCGTGAGTTTGGCCTAATTCTCACGATACGTCATCTGTATTTGAATGGTCAATTGTGTTGTGGTATTTCATAGAATGTTTGGTTTTTCTGTTGTTTCTAAACAGATTAGAAATATTTCATGTTTTTTTTTGCCAACCCCTTTTTTCGCCCATGGCGGCAAATTCAAATCTTTCGTTAATTATTATACCTACTTAAATTACATTTAATATAATTCGCTATTTCATTTTCATGATATTGTTGCACATTTAAAATTACACAGACCCTTTGCCAAGGCATCGCGGTGGCAAAATCCTTATATTCATTAAAATCATCAATTTTTATTTCAAACTAAGATTATTTGAAATTGCAATGGTACAGTTAGCACAAAAATAAGCAGTAAACCAGTGACTGATCTAACTGAAAAAATATAATTCTGGGATTTGCCAAGTAATTTATAAATAGGTATGTGTAGTAGTGTATTATTAGTTCTAAAACTTGTATCCTAGCTAGACGATAAGAACCTAAACAGCTAATGTACTGCTAGACAGGTTTAACTAAACGTCGGTTTATATTTATAGTAACCAAGGTGGTACAATAGTTTTTCAAACCATGGACAAAAAAGAAAAATTATCTAAAAACGAAAATTTATTGTCTGTTTATCTTTTAAGAATCCCGCCATTTTCATTAATCCAAAAAAGTCAACACATTGATAAATTATTCAACAGACTTGTTCGAAATTTAAAACTTTACACTCGCGATCAAAAAAACAAACACACATAGCTGACTGTACTACTCGATAACCTCGTATAGTAATAACGCGTCGTCCGTATGATTGACGTTCGGTTTTAGATGCAGCACTGTAATGTAATTACACTGTCTTCAAGGAATTTTAACTGGCAATCGTAGGCGGGACTTTACATTTATTTTAGTAACCTTCTAGTTAAATTTAATTATCGGTTAGCTAGTAAGTGTGGAGGAGTTATAACTTAATTTATTCGGAATTGTTTCGTTTAGTTGAGGTCGAGAGTAAGAAATCTTGTGGTACATGTAAAGATTCGATCAAAAGGACCGACGAACTCTGGTCATCGGATTTTGACCGATAAAGTAAGAAAGAAAGAAAAAGTATTTATTAAAAAAAAGTAACAAAAAAGAAGTATTAGAAAATAGGACGTACAAGCCCTGTAAGTGGCCAAAAAGGTCCCTATCTTAGCATGGTCAGATCATATATTGAAATATTTTTCACGGTCTAGTCCGCAGTCAGTCTGTAGCTTTGACTGAAACTTTACTATTAAAATAACCAGTCTTTACCTCTAGTTTTACGAATAAAAACCCTACTCGCACTTTTTTTTTGCGGATGGGAAATCATCAAATATTTTCTTCCGCTCTGGGCGGAGCGGGAGGGAGTGTCAGACTTGTACTAACTAAAACCCACCCATTTTGTTCCTTCTTTTGCCCGTATGTTCCTGGGCCGCGGTATCTCTTTCGAACAACCCGCAACCCCTGCAGGGTTACAGAACGCTTGTTTATGATTTCGTTTTGTGCGTTGTTAAACTTCCCCTTGGACGACTTGGTGAAAGTGAACGTAATCCCTTGCATGCTGTAGCCATGGTTGAGGATACCTACGTCCAACAGTTGGTAGAACTGGAATGAAGATCATGAATTATTGGTTAGAGATAAGCATATTTCGATATGGCGCTTTTTTTTGGGTGGGATTTCATCAAATAACTTCCCCCGCTCTGCTGAACGGGGAGGAGTGTCAGACTTCTACTGACTAAATCCCACCCATGTTCCTTCTTTTGCCCTTTATGTTCCGCGGCCGCGGTATCCATTTTTGAACAACCCGCAACCCGATAAGACGCTGACTAGAAAGGTCAATAAACTGAAAGGTCAATAAATTCTATTTTCATTTGAATTCGTAAATTCAAATGAAAATAGAATTTATTGACCTTTTCGCCATATTGTGACGCGTCAGCTGTCAACTAACTTTTTTATAGTCGCGTTAGGTAAGATTTGTATGGAATGTGCTGACTCATTAAAAGTTAAGTAGGTACATCTTCACTACATCCAAGGTCAGTATCGTAGGCCTTTCTTGATGATTAGGAATGAGTAACCAGCAGCAGTTCAGCTTTCTCCATTGCACAATAATGTTTATTTAAAAAAAAACGGTGACTTTTCTTTGATTTATCGATTTTTTGCCACCGATTTCGAAGGTAGATTTTTTTCCGTATTTTTTGTGTTTTATGGAAGTCGTTTTTTTTTGCATAAATGTGTTATCAATTATTACAGAACTAAAAAAGTTCATAAAAATCCTTATCGAGTAAGTATTCATTTTCCATTGCATTCCATTCCTAAGAAATATTAGCATATCGTCCAAATACATTCGATTTTTTTTTAAAGAATTATATGGTTTTCTCATAAGTGCCACAACTGAACCTGAAATGGGAATTTTACACAGTTAAGAAGTTGAGTTTACAAAGTTAAGCTTAGTTGCACTTGTATGGCCTACAGATAGTTGTTCCGGGTCTGGCTGTTTGTGTATGTGAGTTGAAATGTTTGTAAACGCACCCACACGGTACAAGAGAAATTCCTAGTGTGGGGCAACGTTTTTTAAAAACAAAACAATTCAAAAATCTAAAAACCCAACCGTGTTCTTTCTTTTAATCTTTATGTTCCGTGGCCGCGGTATCTCGCTCGAACAACCCGCAACCCCTACAGGGCCCCTCTGTTTTGCCAAACGTTTGGGCTAACTTTAACATCTCAAGAGAGACAGTCAAAAGAGGTACAGTTGACCGCCTAACACGTTTTAAACTCGGTATATAATGGGTGGTCACCCATCCACGGACCAACCGCGACTTAACCTGCTGGTCGCTCCAAGCGCCGTTGCTATTAAACCATGAGCTCCTCCATAGAGCGAGATCAACGTCAATGTTTCAACATATGGACACAACTGATGGGATAGAAAGAACCAAGTCTGTATTCAGCTTAGCACGTTGCCTGTGCCATCATTGTCAAAGAACTTTCAGCTGGTGCTTTGGAGGCCTAAAAGATCTCAAAACTAACCTACCCTTTGGTGCTTTTGAGACCTAATGAGTCTCCTAAATCTACAGTATCCTCATACTTAAAGAACAACACGTTAGATCCTCCCGCAAGGAGTGAAACAACACGATTATAATCAACGCACAATACTGAAGTCCTGCAAGAGATCTGATAGATCTCGTAATGCAACGAACGTGTTAAAAGGTTGCTTCTGTGCCTACGAATATTTAAAATAATTAAACATGTGACGTTTCAGGTCATTCAGGTTTTCTAAAACGTTGATATAAATATATAAGTATTAAAATGCCGACCACCCAACTAAACCCTAATCGTGCAATGAGCGTACCCATTCATAAAATCATAATTACTTGCATTCATTCATAGATAACGGTACCAATATACACGGAAAGCACGCTAATTTTAGCACCAATTGAAAATAAATTGACCAAATTATTTTTAACACAAACTCTACAAAACCCAACTCTATGCCTGAAAGTACAGAGTTGAAATTGAAGTGAGTGAAATATCTCATAGTTTTGTGACAAAGAATGCTTAAACAGACTACCTGGGTTACCTTCCTAGAAAGCAGTAATGACAAACTTGGTATAATCCTCTTCCCTGGATCTGCAATGATAATCTCAGGGTTGCCAATTTTAATAATATGATACTTTGCAATCTTTTGATCAAGTGATTCGTATCTTGATTTAAAATGTCGAAGTGACGGCTGTAATAAGGGTATGAATTGGCAGGAAAAATAACCTTAAGCAATCTGTAGATAAAATTTTATTGGTGGGTTTTTTTCATATGGCTAACCATGTAAAAAATATATTCATACTTGGGGATTCATTATTGGCACAATATTATTTTCTTTTGAATGAACCAAGAGAAATTAACTTTTTTTTTTCTAACTGGCCTCTTTCTTGACCTTCTCTCATCTTCATCTTGTCTATGGACAGATATGACATCGACAATCGGACGAGCTTACCCAAAAGGGACTTGTTTACTCTAGACTAAAATAGATCCTGGCTATTGTGAACTGGATAACACAAACGCAGGCACTGGATTCCACTCCTTGGTAATGCGCATAATAAACTAACTTTACGTTGGCAATTACGTACTGAAAAAGTCCACGACGTAAAAGTAAGCAATAGTAAATAAACCATTAAAATTTTCTATTTTGGACAACCCTAGGAACACCTGAAATACCTTTATACTACCGCCACACGATTACCAATTTGGCCGTTCGTCGTTCACTCGGCATTCGGCGTCACAAAGTCTGCCGAAACTGTCGAAAGACGAAACTGCCCCATGCGCCGGAAAGGATTATATTCCCGTGGTTTTTTTGCAGATTAAACCAGACAAGGGTTTGTTTACCTGCGAAATTAATATACGAGAATTTTCTATGTATTTACTTGTGAAGATCGCTATTGTTTACAGTTATCTATCATCAGTACATAGTATAAAACAAAGTCGCTGTCGCTGTCTGTCTGTTGCTATGTTGTATGTATGCTTAAATCTTTAAAACTACGCAACGGATATTGATGCGGTTTTTTAATAGGTAGAGTGATTCAAGAGGAAGGTTTATATGTATAATACTTCACGCTATGACTCTAAGGAGGTGAGCAGCGGGTGAAATCGCTGGGCGGGTAGCTAGTAAATGATAAAAATGTGTAGTGCACCCACATTTTGCCAGTTTTGTTAACGTCCTATGTAATAGGGGGCGACCCTATTGCCATCGCCGTGGTTGCTTCTGTAATATTCATAATAGCAAAACCCAATAAAAAATTAACCTGCCAGACCAGGGAAAAGTACCCAGGACCTCTTGATCAGCAATCCCACTTACGACCACTAGGCCAATGAAGCATTCCAATGAATCCTACTAACATTAGAAATGCAAATGTTTGTGAAGATGGATGTATGGATGTTTGTTACTCCTTCACGTCAAAACGGCTGAACGGACCTTGGTAAAATTTGGTACAGAGGTAGATTATAGTCTGGAATTACACATAGGATACTTTTAGCGTTTCACGCGCGCCTCAAAGAGATGTCAGCAAAGCAGAGGTCTGGACCACCGTCTGCCGGGGTTGCGGTTTGTTCAAAAGAGGTACACCGGCAAAAGAAGGAACATAGTTGGGTTTAAGTCAGAAAAAGTCTGACACTCGCCAACCCGCTCCGCCCAGAGCGGGGGAAATTATTTGATGATTTCCGATCCGCAAAAAAGGATACTATAAGTACTACTGCTACTATATAGATAGTAGCATTAAAATATTTACTACTTCATCAACCAAATAAAGCAACAAAGAGTATCAATACATTGTTTCTATTCATCCAAGCTCAACAGTAATCACCACATGGCACATGTTACAGCATTCCTAAACAAAACCACAAAACACATTCATTTTCATAACAAAGCGCCAATAAAAGGCAAGATCAATAACAGATTATTACCAAATTATGTAATATAAACAAGAAACAAGCCATACAAAGGTACGAATCAATTATTCCAAGTCTTTCAAAGGCTCAGTGTATAATGCTGCCATTCAATAAAATCGGTAGATATACACTGTTTCATTTAAACTGTTGAATTAAATAACAAAGCATCTACCCAACTCTTTTGTTTAATGTAACAAGTGATGTTTTGATTTTATAGATCGTGGCTAGATGCCTCATTTTTTGCGGACGGGAAATCATCAAATAACTTCCCCCGTTCTGGGCGGAGCGGGGGGTAGTGTCAGACTTGTACAGACTAAATTCACCCATGTTCCTTCTATTGCCCTTTACGTTCCGGGGCCGCGGTATCTCTTTCGAACAACCCGCAACCCCGGAGCTAGATGCCTATTTGGTCTAGTGGTCGCAAGCGTGACTGTAGCGCATGAGGACCTAGATTCGATTCCCAGGATGGTTAATTTGTTAATAGACTGGCCCTGTTGTTGTAATACGCTCACCCATGTGGGACTTATACATAACTATTTTCCGCGACTTCGTCCGCATGGCATTGTTACTTTGAGCTAACGCTAACTTTAACCCGCGTGATGATAGAAAAAAAATATGTTTCTCTCCCCTTTCTCCCCCATATCTCACTTTTTACTACTACTATCTCTTTACCAAAATTCATCAAAATCTGTTTCGCCATTTAGGCGTGAAGACGTAACAAACAAACAAATTCACTTTCGCTTTTATAATATTAGTCAGGATTGACGTAATGGCGTACATAAATGTTGGTGTTCTACTAGGGTACACCTCTGCATTACGCTTCGGGGATTATAGGCGTGATGGTATGTATGTATGTAACTGAGGAAACTTTTTTTAATTTGTTATTAACAAAAACAACCGGTAAAGTGCGAGTCGGACTCGCACAGAGGGTTCCATACAAACTTGCGACATAAACGGATCTTTTGACTGTTAGAGGGTTAATTTTTTCCCTCTAAGCGACCGGAGATTTAAGTATATGGTTTTTAATTTTAACTCGATACCTCCGAGATAAACGGTCATGACCGATAAACAGACGGACAACTAAGTGTTCCTATAAGGGTTTTGTTTTTACCTTTTTCTAAAAAAATAACTATAAATACTTGACACTATTTTGGGTACCTCAAGATTGTGAACTATTAGTACAGACGCCTGCACATCAAGCTACTACAATCTGTCGGATTTCTTTGATAGATTTTCGACTTTATTTCTAAAGTATTAGATTCAAGGTTCATTGGGAAAAATTGACAGTTTCGGGTAGCTTGATCTGCTGGCGTCTGTACATACTAACTATGGTTAATGTTAATGGAATGAATAAACTAAGGTAAACCTTTTAAATATCGTGGAAATCGTCCAAAATCGATGAAAAATAAAATGATTTATCAATATTTAAAGACTATAGATTATAAATAAAAAAATCCCTGAGTCTTATTTAAATAAAACAGCCAAAGGCAGTATGACAATGTGGTTTGGTTGGCAACACGTCTGTTGGTACAGATGTTATATTCTAGGTATATGAAATCATGTAAAACAATAAAAACATACGCTCGCGGTACGAACGAGTAATACGAATGTAGGTACTGATTGCTAACTGCGTAGTTGTGTTCAGTTTGGTACCAGTTTTAAAGCCAATCACGTCATTCCTTTCCATTTCTTGGAAAAGAAAAAATAAGTAATTATGCCGTCTAGGATCAGCCAATACATAACCTACATTCCCTCGTGGCAAATTTGCAGCGGCTTGAGTCGATCTTCAGGTTAAACTGCGCTTGCCTGGGTTGGTTCACACCCATTACATACCGAGTCTTCTCCGTATCTCATGTAGATCTATGACAATCGTTACAGATAGATAGATAGATACTGGCAACAAGTCTTACCAAGGAGTATAGTATCACCCAGTACAAACTGGATTGAGGAGGTTAGAGAGCTCTTCTATGCTAACCCACCATGACGTCTTAAAACAGAACTCATTTCAGTGAGGGAAAGAGACAGAGCTATACAAGGTGTCTAGAACCATCCCTTTCTCACACAGGAATAAGTACTGCTATAAGATGTCATGGTAACCCTACTGCTCCATTTAAAATACTGGTATTGAGCCGGATCAGACGAGGATTGACTGGAAGCTGACCCAGCTTAGTCAGGAAAAGGCTAGGCAAATGATTTCCTCATCTTAGACATAGGCTTCCTTCCACCATAAAAGAGAATGCTCTAATCTAGAATGCAGGCTTTGTGCTGTCTGGTCGATGTCTTGTCGTAGATATATAGTTATATAGATTATTCTGTTCTTGGATACGCCGGTTTCCACACGATGATTTTTTCCAACGTTTTGCGAGCAGTTGTGATGACTACGAGTCGCAAGTCGACATAAATACGAATGAGACACCCCTACAAAACTACTCTAGAAGAAGATTAATATTATCTAGTTCAAACATAAAAGTAGTCCATGTATCTTTACATTCTCCTACCTCTTTTTTCTGGTGTAGGTAAATTATTAAAAACTAGCTAGCTAAGCGGAGGGGAGTGCCAGATTTTTACTGAATAAAACTCACTTATGTTCCTTCTTTTGCTTTTTATCTTCAGGGGCAGCGGAATCTGTTATGAACAACGCGCAAACCCGGATTGCTATGTCCTTATCCCAATTTATTTAGGGCATATGTACTTACCCATTTTATTTTTTAAATAAATTGTAACTTCTACTGTGGTAAAATTAAAACATGCCTAGGATTACGTCATGTATTCAAACATGTATGCTTAAGCTAACGTATGTGATGCCAAGCAACACTAAAATATTGATTCTGCAAATATTGTAAAATTAACGGTGCTTAAACGTGAGTCATTTAACGTTACTGTAATAATTAAAATTTAATAAAGTATTTTTCACTCTATGACTACAAAGTTCACAAAGGTCAATGTTAGCAATATTAACACAACCTGTACTCCTGCTTTTCCGAAGAACTAAGTTTTTAGTAGTCCCTATTCTGTGATAACGATAACTCCTAAATACTCTGGGTCATACCACTTGGGTTGCGGGTTATTCGAAAGTTATACTTTGGACCCGGAACACAAAGGCCAAAAAAGGGACATGGATGGATTTTAGTCAGTAAAAATCTGACACACCTCATAATAAATGAAATAAAATATAAAGGAAATCTTCAATAAAGAGGAAATCCTCATAATAAAGGAAATAATTTGATAATTCCCATCCGCAAAAAAGGCATATCACGTATAATAAGCTTTCTTAAGTTAGTGTGCATAATTACTCCAGTCACGAGAACTAATATAAATCACAATCACTCTTCTATCATCACCATCTACAAAGGTAGGTACCAATCCCCACACTCTTATTACCAAAAACAGGAAACATCGAACCACAGGTCAGTTATAATATTCACCAACATGAATTAATAAACATATTGAGCAAAGGAGCAAACGTAATTCATACATTAGAATGACAATTCGAATCCGTGTTTGACATTAGGCATGGTACACACTCGAAGATCACGCACGGAACACGCTAGTCAGCCAACACGTGAATAACCTCACGAAGTATCGTGGACCTGTCTCAATAGGGCGATGGTAATTCTTACATTATCATTTGAATGCAAGAATTTGAGGAAACAAACGATATCATGATGGATGTAATTAGAAATGGGAATCCCTATGTATTCTTCTATATTAGGTCGGTAAGTATTTGATGGATGATGCACGGCGCTCACATATTTCTAAAGTGATAGAATTCAAAAATCGAATTTTCAGTTATTCTTTTTTCGAATGCTCGGTGATCATAGAAAATATCACATTTATAAACATTGGCATTTTACAACCTGTTTATGATCTAAAATAAATGTAATGTAGATAACTTCCCATGCAAAGATAAAGTAATACTTTTTATGGTGTCTTAAAAAAAAATCTTTTTTATTTGCTGTTCACTAGTTAGAGGTGAGCGACATAATGAGCTTTGATATATCCTTTACTACATTCCAGATGTCAAACAGGCCATTTGTACATGAGAAGTCCAATTTGATCTGAGAAGTCATATTTCGGCGATGAATACATTCTGCTTTTCTACACAGTAACTCGGCTAAAGTGGAAATAAATTAAGGTAATTTCAAAATGAAATCTTGCTTAAAATATCTTAGAATGACTGTTTAGATTACAGTAGATTGCCTGTAACACAGGTATAGATAAATCTAGATCGGGCAGGACGCTACGTATTTACGTAACATTTAAATACCTCATTAACATTACTTGCAATTGCTAAATATATTTAAGTTATAGTTAAATAGTCTTCTGCGCCTACATGTAAACTTTTTAATAAATTATTCTTGTTTTTATATGTTTAAACAAAGGCAGTTGCTCCAGTTTCTGCATCTGTAATTAATTTTAAGACCAGAACAAATTTTAGATTTCTCCATTTAATAAAAAAGGAGCGTAAGTTAATCTTGGTATTTGCAGTCCTATTACAACATATAACTTATTGCAAACGATTGTAATCTAATAGAACTTTTTGCTTCCATTAAATGCGTGATGAAAAAGTGACATGCCAATTTGATTTCCCTTGAACGATTGAACCAATAGCTATGTTACACAATACTTACATATTAGATTTTATTATCATTATTAGCTTCTTAGAAAACCCGGGCTCCAAGTTCTTCAAAAGATTTTCAATCAAAAGTGAAATAGATTAAAAATAATGTTCAGTGACTTTCACCGATAACTGATATAAAATTATTTTATTAGTATTAACTACTGAGAGTTACGTAATTTATTGACGATACGACTTTACTTGTATACAATAATTGTACATTCACTTACAGCTAAATATAGTGTCATCATATGCCTAAAGCTTTTGTTTCTTTTTGGGTGGAAAATAATCAAATAACTTCTACCGCTCCGGGCGGAACGCAAGGCAGTGTCAAACTTATACTGAAAAAGTTAATAATGTTTCTTCTTTTGCCCTTTGTATATGCTGTGGTACCTCTTTCGAACAACCTACAACCCCGGTGGGATATTTTTTATGCTTTCCTTACTTATCAAGCTTCAACAGTACACAAATCCATTACATCTATACAAATATTGTAAAGAGTTGCATTTGGGGGTTAACCTTTAATCTTTCATACTGGTTTATGTATGTTGCCTTTGGATGATTTACGGCAACCACGCGGAGGAAACCGCAAGCAAAAAACATGCTTTAATTTTTTTTTTCAGAATTACAAAACATGCCTTCGCAGTGGGACCCTTCTCTCATCGCAAATATCAAAATCATATTTCCCCATATCAATTTCAACCGACACTTAAATTTTTCAAAATCAGGGCCGTAATGAAATGACAAAATATATCTTGGTAACAAACACGAATCTGACCAATTACTGCCCTCGCGCAGTTGTTTATCAGACGGGCTTATTCATCTTAGCGTTCAATTCACACCATCATCTCACAAGTGTCCGAGGATCGCGGTGTCGTTTTTTAGATTATGGTCTATGTTACGATTTTGAGGAGATTTTCGGTGTCTTTTAATTGAGTTAGAAGTCAGTTTAACTAAGACTATTCAAAGATTTAGTTTGTAGTCAAACTAGGACTTCAGCGAAACCACAACGAATATTACAGTTATATAGTACAAAAATTACTACAGCACCATCTATGGGACAAATGACGAACTACTTAAGACTTAAAAGAACAGCTAATGACAACTGCCGCGCAGTAGCACACCAGATAGAACACCTGGTAGGAAGGTGCCTCATTTTTAACTAGGAATAAAGATCTTGACACCCAGTATTTCAACAGCCTAAAGGAATACTTAACAGCGAACTACTGAGCGTCCTTAAGAAACTTAATCGTTGGGAATTGTAATTATGTCCAGCTTGTTCAGAAAAGCTAGTGAATCACTTCAGGTTAAGTAGGCTTTAAATATATTTCAATGAATGATAATTCACATACAGAGTGTACACGCAAGGAAATCCTTTTTTTGGTATGGAAAAACATCAAAAAATC
Organism: Ochropleura plecta; assembly: GCA_905475445.1. NCBI lineage: Eukaryota > Metazoa > Arthropoda > Insecta > Lepidoptera > Noctuidae > Ochropleura > Ochropleura plecta. The sequence goes on along the minus strand of FR997727.1, from coordinate 15,309,260 downwards.
CCCCGCTCTGGGCAGAGCGGGAAGGAGTATCAGACTTTTACTGACTAAAACCCATCCATATTCTTTCTTTTGCCCCTTGCATTCCGGGGCCGTGCATTTCTTTCAATCAACTCGCAACCCCGGCAGGACAATGAGATCCTACACCAAAAGTATTGTTCAAAATCCAGAAATCATATCGTTTAAAATGAAATCGTATAATTTGCCCCTACACCATAACACTTTCCCCTCATAATCGCTTCAACCACTAACTTTAGCCGTATCAATCGTGGTTGTCGTTTTGTCGGCTATCGGGTGATGTCGAACGTCGGCTCGCATCAAAGCAGTCGCCCCCACGGGCCGATGCGCCCGCGCCGGTGACTCGGCGGTTTGGCCTACCTTCTGCAGCGATGCTGGAAGAATTTTCCTTATGATTCAACCATATTTTGTTTGAGCTTTAGTAGTGGTTATCAAGTTTGGTTGGAGGCAATTTGTTTTGGATTTTATTCATTTTGATTTCATAGAAATCATCACCAGATGATTGGTTGTGTCTAATGGTTGTATGGTTAACGCTTCAATTTGTAACGTAACACAAAATCAAATCGATACAGCTAGAGATGTTCCTCAGCTAAATCATTCATTACCAGAAGGATTCATTAGTGGGTTTGAGACTTTCAAGAAGTACTTCATGGATACATAGGTAAAACAAATATGCTAAAAACGGCGATCGATGTGGGTAGCAGCACTTTTTCAATGTGACCGTTTATAAATATTTGTATGGCTTACAGATACTTGTTCCGGGTCTGGCTGTTTGTGTATGTGAATATAAATGTTTGTAAACGCACCCACGATACAGGAGAAATTCCTAGTGTGGGGCAAGGTTTAAAAATAAAACTAAAATACAGGAATAATTTTTAATAAAGCGTATTAACGCAATCGACGAAACAAAAACTCTGATTCAACATCATGTTACACATACATAAATCCCTTTATAACCCGACAAGGTCGCTCAACAATTAAAACTAAATCTACCTGATACGTCGCATCCTTTCGGATATCCTATCACAATAATCACCAACTTCCTACCGTTACATCTATGAGAAGAGAACTGCATCCTCACATAACGAAACGACATAAGTCGAAGTTTGAGAATTTCAAATCTCTAATCAAAAGTGTCATAAATGCATGTTTGGAAAGTCGGTTTTCGAATATCAGTTTTTTACGATATACCTTTTGATGAAAAGGGTGAAAAAAACGTAACCTCTCATTATTTGTAATATCCAAAACAAAATGCGAGCGGGTTGAGCTTAAGCATCGATTTCCGGGCTTTTGTGTCTCTGCAGATTGCCTGCTAAGGATTAACCCGACTTCCCTCTAAGTACTTACTTAAACCCATATTAAAAAATGAAATAAGATGTTTGGCGATGAAACAAGTTAAATTATATCAGAAAGTAAGACAAGCTCAGTCATTCGTTGCTTTTTAAACCTTAGTTGCAAATAATTATCTTTCCAAAAAAAGGTTATTGAATTTCCCAATCAATGTTTAACACCTATCTTATTTGTCTACCACATAATATTCTAAAACACATACTAAATGTATATTTGAATAATTTTTATTTTTTATTGTTTGTGGAATACTACACAAACAATTAAAATAAAATAAATTAAATTAAAAAAGCAGTACTAGGTGAATCATTGAATAACTACCCTCCGATATATTTTTATATTCGTACAGTCCAAAGGTTGTCTAGAAGATATCGCTATTAGCGATTAGACCGCCATTCTAACTATAGAAGTAGCAATTTCTGTAAATCAGTTATGTTCAATTTTTGATGTGCAATAATGTATATTCCATTCTATGTTACATCTCGAAAGCACGATGTTAGAATGGCCGAACAAAATAAAATAAGTCCTAGACAAAACCAACGATCCACATTAGCTCTGGATCGAAAAAATAAGGCATGGTGGCTTTTGTCCAACAGTGGGAATGGTGCAGGCTGACAGTAACTAGACTGACAGTAAGTAGAAAATGCCCAAGGCATTAAGTCCGCCTTTGTACAGTGTTTTTATACATGTGCATAGTTTGAATAAATAAATATTATTTGCGTTTAGACTAATTTATACAAACAACTGACTTTCCCCAATAAATCAGTGTGGAGTAAAATCTGTGCTAAACCTTCTAGTATGTACAGTCAGCAAAAGAGATACTTAACTCTTTTGCTAAAATGTTTTCGTTTTTTTTTTATTTGATAGATAACAAAAATTTCATTTATTAAGCTATTGCATAGCTTCTATCGCGGGCCTTGAGCGCGGGGACCGAATCCAGAAATTCCGTAACGAAAAAAAACCTGACGCTCCCCACTCCGACGGGCACGGAGGTGTGGCTTGAAGGCCGTGCATTGTCTAACGTCGTTTACACAATACGGTCAGTTATTTTATTCCCGATTCTAATGTTCTAATAGCGTGTTTGGTAGAGAATCGGGTAGTCAATCGACATTACGCTGGATCAAACCCAAGGTCTTGTTCTTCTTTTTGCGACTTCTTTTGTGACCAATTGGTTCAGCCGGGTTTCAGGTTAGCTAAAGTAGACTCATCTTTCATGGGGTACTGTTTGAAATGCTACAATAAAATACCTCCCCACATTCTTCAACTGAATGAAACGAAATTTAAATCTTGTATTAAACGCACACTATGTAGGCAAGCATATTATAAGTTGGGGGATTATATTGATGATAAAAATGCTTGGCTCAATGCTGGTCCTGCTCCTCAAGCTTAGGGGTAAACTCATTGATAAGTATCCGAAGCTATAGTGGAAGCTGCAGAAGATTGTAAGACTATCTTTGCAATGTATAGAATCAATTCTCTAGTATTGTATAATTATTAAGCCCATATGTGAGTGCTATGCATTGACTTGACGAAACCGTGGTGGTTAATAGTGTCATGCTCACTTAAATGTCTCGCTGATAGTGGCGGGTGTGTCGGGTCATTTAGCTCCCTTCAAAATGGTCGAGCTGAATAGGGCTGATCCATACGTCATGTTCGTGAACGGGCGCTGTCAGTTGGGACTGGTCATTTTTTAACTACCACGGTCATTTTTTTTTAACTTATTTAGATTTTAAATTGAATTTTGCTTTTTATTTACTCTGGACGCTCTTACTGTGCACGTCTTTCTACATCGTTCTCACATATTTGTATAATCTCAACACGAATGATGTAAATACGATTTTGTAAAATATTATAATTTAAAAGAGTGTCCATGGAGTTTCTTGCCCATTCTTCTCCATAGAGATCAACGCTTTGGAATGGGCAACTACAGTACTTTCACAAGTTATTATGCCTTGTGACCGGGATTGTAGCAGCATCATTTTTTTGTTCTTGTTTTTTTGACATTCAAAAGTGCCTGTAATGGTCTAATTGAAATAAATGCTTTGAGTTTGAGTTTTGAGTTTTCATTGGAAGTACTTTATAAATATTATATTTAGTTTTTTATCTTTTTATTTATTGTCTAAGTTGATAAAAAAATGTTTCTTTTTGCGACTTCTTTTCAGTGGAAGTACTTTTTAAATATTTTATTTAGATTGTTTTAATTTATTGCATAAGTTGATAAAAAATGCTATGCAATAGCTTTACCGCGGCAGTCCCCGAGTGCCACACGTATTTTTTTTATAATTATTAGTATAAGTGTATTTTCAGTTTGCAATTAAGAGAAACGTAATAAATTGTAAAAAATCATTGAAAAAAAGAATTTGTTGATCGCGTCCATCGGTTTCTAAGAAAAAAATCACTAAGTCCACTAACCATCTGACGACCCTGGTTACTTATCGCATTTGCTGACTTTACCCATTTCGTAAGTTTGTTTTGCATTACAACTAAGTAACTTACTCATTTTATCCAGATTGCGCATAAAATACTACAACTTTGAATCACGCAAGTATTACAGAAACAAGGAAATAATCTAAGTAAACCAGCACCCCAATAATTCTGTAACCTAACTTCATATTTTAGTTCAAAAGATTTAAAAAAAAAATTCCACATCCATTACTTCATACGTTTGAAAAAATCGTCTGTTGGACAACGTAAATGACGTACTTAATGAAATTTGTTGAACTATCGTAATAAAAAATCATCATCTGCCTAGCTTCTTCTTTAATTCACACAATTTGTAACGAATTTCTTGTGGAATAAAGATTGTTGATTATTAACTACACTGAAAACGGCTCCCAGTCTAACGACGCACCTGAATACCGATATTTTTACAAAACTGCAAAACTGACCTCTAAAATTCAGTTAAAAATCTGTTAAATAAATCCGCCATTTTGTTTTAAAGTCGTGCACGTGCAACTGCTCGGTGTAGACTTTCAGCAAGAAACGGGATCCCGCCTCTTTTAGGAAAAAAAGTCGAGTAACCAAACACCGGTGTCGGGGCGTGGGATATGTATGCACACACGTTTTTAGGGCGACGAAATCCATGTATATTAAAAGCACATAGTCCCTTTTGAAATTAAGATACCTATCTTAGGTTTCGTTTGACATTTATATACATTTTAGGGTTCCGTACCTCAAAAGGAAAAAATGGAACCCTTATTGTATGACTTTGCTGTCCGTCTGTCTGTCTATCAAGACCATTTACCGCGGGAACGCGAGGAGGTATCGAAAATTAATACCATATAGGTACCCAATATGTGGTTCCTTTAAGCTGTGAAAAAATCAAACCTCTAAGTCTACGCAGTCAAAAGAAATGGCTGTTTATGTCGCAAGTTGGCACAATGCACGAGTCTGACTCTCTCTTGGTCGGTTTGTTTTGACATGTCTTTCGATCTCTAGACCAATGACTTCACTACACATACTACCTCTGATTTTTCGAATTGAAGTGCGTTTTGTATAATTATCACTATCAGTCATCAATATCAATTACTTATAAAGGAAAATATCTCGAAAAACCACAACGGCATGACTTTTTTTAAGGTTAAGAAATGATTTGATGATTCCCCTTCTAGAATTACCAACGTAACGATAATGAAATCAACTGTATAGATAAGCACTAAAAATATTACTTTGGTTTCATAATCAAGTGTGGGGAGTGTCAGACTTGTACTGACTAAAACGCACCCATTTTCCTTCTTTTGCCCTTTATGTTCCGGGGCCGCGGTATCTCTTTCGAGCATCCCAGTGGCCCTGGCAGACTCCTCTGTTTTGCTGACATCTCTTTGAGGCGCGCGGAAATTTCAAAGTACTTCTCACTCCTTATGTGGGGCTTCAAAACTATCCTTGAACTACAAAATGATCTTAACTGAGTTCAAGAAAACACTAGCGGTAAGTTATCGTTTTTTTCCAAATTCCAAACACGGTACCTATAAAATGCAATGTCAACCTCGTCATCTGACGTAGATCGAAGTCAAATGATGAATTATTTGACTATAGTGCTAATCATATGACTATTTATATTCTTCGCATTTATTAGCGCTATTTATCAAACCGTCACTTACACTAGAATTTACGCAAAACATTCCTTTTACGCCCAAAAGAAGTGTATCAACAAAACAGATCAATATTTAATAGTTTCGTTAAGACTGTAACAGTTATAACACAAACCGCGTTCTCGTATCAAATAACAGTTTAAACATCAGATTGTACTGTCAAATTAATCGGTCCATTGTGATTCGACATAAAACCGCACACATAATTACATTAATCGGTGTATACTCACAAAAGTACGCATGACGACAAAAAGTTTAGCGACTATTGATATTACAACAATATCAAGCTTTTAGAACCTATCCGGTATAACCTGAACTATCGCACCGCCCTATGTCGAACGAAATAGGACGAAATCGGGGTGTAAGGATAAAAGATTAGAGGTCCCTGTATAACGGCTGCATCATAAAGAGCTATCGTGAACTGTACACTTGTAAAACACGCTTTGTTAGACGGCGCCTGTCATTGTGTTCAGACAATACAACTTGTAAGGAATGTTTTTTAGGAATCCTCCATTCATGAAACTATTAGATGTTACGGTTTTGTAAAATCTGTGATAATAACGTAACCTGTTGCGTCAACTTGAGTCGTTACAAGGAATGAATTGCATGAAAGTGAACTCAATTCATTGGAATTCATGGTATTGTATCCGCGAGTTTGCGTAACTCATAGACTTCTTGTCAATGTTTGTTTACTCAAATTGTTTTGTGCACTACTGAGACGAGAGGATAACGTTTAGTATGTAGTATTAAATTGCAATGCGTTTAGCGTTTGTTTTGTTGTTCATAATGTGATTAGTTTTAAGCCGTTCTATTAACGGCAAAACTAACAATTTCATCTTTAATTTGAATTTAACTCGCTTATCATTGTTCCACCACATAACTTCACGCTAGGAATCCCCGAAGGGCTTAGTAGAAGTTTACATAATAGTACACCCACATTTCACCAGTTACATTTAAGTCCCATGGGGTTACCCCCAAAATTACTACTACTATGTTAATATTACTTTTACTACTATCAACCGGGAACAAATCAAGACTTCATGGTTGCTTCTAGAAGTTCCTGATGGAAATACTCAATAAAACAGGAAATCAGGATGGGAACCAACTGTTTATCTTATAAACTTAAAGTTCACGAGTTTCATAAAAGTCGGCAGTATCGTCACATCGTTAATGTGTTCGCCATATTTTGTCTTTTTTTTTGTATATCTGTGTATCTATACTTTGAGATATATTCATAGATAGTATATTGTTTTATATTTAAAGTATTTTTTTAAAGTATTTGTATTTTACACTTAGGTACATCTGTTTGTCTCTGCATCACCCAAAGGTTGACTGGTAGAAAATGCCTTTGGCATTAAGTGCGCCTCTGTACTTTGTGCTTATAGTGTTAAATAAATAATAAAGAAATAAATAGACACATTACCCAACCTGGAAATAAACCCATTATATCATGGTCCGTAGTTGCGCATGCGCCTACTAGTCCAACGAAACAGCCTAAAAACCAAAATATGTATAACTAGCTATCGACCGCATTTTCGCCCGCGTGATATCGAAAAAAATCCGTGTATCCTATGTGTTATTTTCATCAAGATCCGTTCAGCCGTTTTGACGTGAAAGAGTAACAAACATCCATCCATCCTTACAAACATTCGCATTTATAAAATTAGTAGGATATCATTGATTTAGAACAAGCAGCCGTTGAGAAGTGACAATCTAATATCACCCTTAAGGCCCAAAAGGAGAAAACTATCGTTCTTTGATTCGATTTGATTCAAAATTATTAATCACCCACAAATCGCCCTAACATTGACTCAGTATAACCCTAATGAAACCATAATATTTCCAATAATGTCTCCTATGATCGTGACAAATCTGACAGAGAATTTGTATACTTGGCTCCTCTAATGCGTTGCGAACGAACTCATTATTATCTACATGACTTTGTAGTTTTATTCCATTGTTATATACTATACTAGGTGTAACCCTTCTACTGACTTCATTAGAAATAACATAACACAACATCATACCTGTAATAAAAAAATAAAAAAAAATCGGATCCAGTAGAATCCATCATTTTTTAGTGAATTAGTAACAGAATATGCTTATATACTACTAGCTTTTGTCCGCGGCTTCGCTCGCGTTAAATTCGGGGTAACACTGTACTAGCTACCTGTTGTTTTTGCCCTTGTGCCTTATTTATCGTAATAGCAAAATTAAGTTTTCCCTTTTCTTCCCCTTTCTCCCTCGTATCGCAATATTTAAAAAAAAAATAGCATATGTCCGTCTCCAGGGTCTCAACTATCTCTGTACCAAAATTTATCAAAATCGGTTTAGCCATTAGGCGTGAAGACGTAACAAACAAACTTACTTTCGCTTTTTTTAATATAAGTAAGGTTTATCTTCGTGTTATAAGTACTACTTAAATACACGAACCTATACCTAATTTCACCCAGTGTCTTTGAATGGGGCAGTCGGGCCTACCAGCAATCATTTTCAGGATGCTGTTACGAGTGTAACGCAAGCGTTACAGTAGGGCATCCGCTTTCTTACGCATGATAGCATGGAAGCCATCCGTGTGAGCTGCAGTGAACATTCCCGACGGACTACAGCGCCGCGAAAATAATAACCGTAAAGTTAGGCAAAGGTGACACCATTATAAAGCCAAATTTCGCCAGTTCTTTGTAAATCCCGGCGAGCTTACTGCCATGAACCGGACATTAATACAGACTGCTACTGAGAAATTCCTGATGGAAGAACCCAATAACACTTTTCTCGACCCAGGAATTGAACCTCAGGACATCATGCTCAGCAGTTGCGCTTCCGATAACTTAACCAACGATGGACTTCATCGTTGGTCATCCAACAATGATTTTTCTATATAATAAAATTCTTAAATTCACCTACAGACAAAGCCAAAACCGCTCGGCTGAGCAGCATTTACAGTTTTGTGTAAGTATTTAAATACTTTATATAATAACGAAAATAAACTCAGTTTTTTTTTATTTGCCCCCAGAATTTTGTATGGAAATTCGCAATTTTTGGTGAGGAAAACGCCATGACATTCAAATCGTCAATTGCAACACTATTTCCGGTGGATCTTCTGAAAATATTATCAATTAACCTCAGGCATTGCTACAGACAAAACAGAAATACATATAGACAAATAGAAAAATAGGCTTCATATAGACAAAGTCCAACAACAGAATCAAACCACACTACATAGCATTAAAATATTCGTTAACCATAAAACTACGCATCGCCTCGTCCACTCATATACTTACTTTCGGCATACACTCACTCACACAACCCCATATAAACCTACAGCTGTATATCCTACGAGTGTGTGTGTGTGTGTATGCGCATGCGCGGTAAGGAAGCTGCGCGTGAGATTTGCCCGCGTACGCAGCTGCGGCGGCCAGGTGTGCGCTCCCCTGCTACGGAGTACCCCCCAGCCCCACCCCTCGGTACAGTCGAGTACGGTGCGCTCAGATTTGTTGTGGGAATATTCGAGTAGATTCTGTGTTTAATAATATTTGTTAAAGTTATAGGATTTTGTCAGAAGTTTATTTTCATTCAGAATTTGTATTTGTTTTTAAGGTTCTAAATATTATGACTTGGTACTGTTCCCAATTTTTTTGCGTTGTAAATGTTATGTTTAACATATGTATTTTAACACCAAACAGAGATAAAGAAAACATCTATAAATGCTTTCTTTTAGATTTTCTAGTAAAAATAAAATATTTGACTTTCAACTACATAGAAATACATCGCAAGCATTTGGGGCCGGCGCAACTCGTTTTCTTCTTCTATTCTCCCCTACCCGACGTCACGGCATAATTTACTCCGTTCTCCTTCATATCATTCCTTACAAAATCCATCCTTCTTTTCTTTGGCCTTTCTCTCATAAATATAAATACATCGCAATCATAGATTTAAATCAACTGCCAAAAAATACACAAGTAAAAACACTTCGGCTGTGACAGTACTCCGCTACCCCATCAAAATCTGTGAATGCTTGCACAAACCCGCTTCCATGACACAAACAGTCCATCAAGTATCGTATTTATACGGACCGGTGTACCAAAAGAACATTACCGTACTTCATGTCTGGCCCCCATGGGACTATTCCCCACGAGTAATTATCCTACATGTTTTTATATCTGATTTTTAGTGGATTATTATTTACGGTTTCGGCCAGTACCATAATGTTTAAGCATCACCGGTACGGATATAATAGGAGCGAAATAAATTGCTTATTTTGCGTGTATTTTATCAAGGAATGTCATTTTCTTTTTGGTCATCAGTTGCAAACAATGGCTTTTCTGCAGTGTCTACATTATGAATATATTATCATAACAGCCGCACGGATCTGTCTTTAAAAAGGTCGATCTGTGGAGTGGTGACCATCCTTAACACGCCGAGTTTTCTCAATTCCTCGGAAAGTACACTAAGCCATTGTAATTAGTACTTAGATCTTTGACAGTCGTTACATGAAGTCAGTTTCTCTAAATTCTGACAACCAGTCTTTCTGATAAAGAATCGTACTACCAAGTACTATGTGGGTGGTGAAGGTCAGATAAGCAGTCGTTCCATATAAATTACTGGTATTCAGCTGCATGTAGTCAGCCTGGACGCCGATCCTAATAAGGTTGGGATATGGCTAGGCAGATGATGTTTTTATCTAAACATTTCGCCGTTTTGTTTAAGTTTAAAAATGAAAGCACTGTGTAATTATATAATAGGTTTATATTAGACTAGCTTTTGCCCGCGGCTTCGCTCGCGTTAAATTCGGGGTAACACAGTTTCCCTTTCCTGATTTGCAGGTACCTGCTACTTGTAGTTTTTGCCCTTGCGCCTTATTTATTGTAATAGCAAAGCTAAGTTATCCTTTTTCTTCCCTCTTCCTCCCTCATTTCCCATTTTTTTAAATCAGCCTATATCCGTCTCCAGCGTCCCAACTATCTCTGTACCAAAATTCATCAAAATCGGTTTAGTCATTTAGGCGTGAAGACGTAACAAACAAACTCACTTTTATAATATTAGTAAGGATAACATGTTGTTTGTTGTCCAGCCTACTTAGTACTTCGTTGGCTGCGTTCATTTGTTAGGATAAAAATAATTTTGACTTGTAAATATTGACACGTAATTTTCACTCGTATTTCATTGTTTTACGGTGTAAAATAATGTGCATAAATTGTATACATATTTGTTATCAGTGTTACAAAAGAACGCAACGAAATATTTGCTTTAGAGGTAGTAAATAATACTGAATATAATAATTTAATGACCAGTTAACACTTACACACAAACATTGTCACATAGCTTTTCTAATTGTTGCCAGAGAAATTATGTGAAGGTTTAAGCAAATCGCAAGACTAGTGCGTACGAAGTGGTGGATTACAGCAAGTGCCTAAGTAATAAATAAGTTAAACAATCCAGATTGCAGTGGTTTGTGTCGAGGACAAAGAGGCATCAGGAGGAGAATCAATTGGTAATTTTGCGTGAATTTCATGAAGGAATGTCACTTTCTTTTATCTTAGGTATCAAACAATGGCCTTTCAATGAATGTATTATTTTAATTCAATGATTTTATTAAAAACTAGCTGGTGCCCGCGGTTTCGCCCGCGTCATATCGAAAAAAAAGTATCCTGTGTTATTCCAGATTGTAATCTACCTCTGTGCCAAATTTCATCAAGATACGTTCAGCCGTTATGACGTGAAAAAGTAACAAACATCCATCCATCCATCCTCACAAACATTCGCATTTATAATATTAGTAGGATTAGTAGGAGCTTATGGTTTAATTACATAGAAAGCAACAGAAGATATCCTTACTAATATTATAAAAGCGAAAGTGAGTTTGTTTGTTTGTTTGTTACCTCTTCACGCTTTTATGGCTAAACCGATTTTGACGAATTTTGGTACAGAGATAGTTGGGAACCAGGAGACGGACATAGGCTATTTTTTAAAAAAAGAGTGGGATATGAGGGAGAAAGAGTGACGAAACGGGAAAACTTAGCGTTGCTATTACAAATCAATAAGGCGCTACCGAATTTAACGCGAGCGAAGCCGCGAGCAAAAGCTAGTAATATATAAAGCCATCTAAAATTATTTGATAACAGAAAGCTATATATATATGTAAAATAAAAACTTGTGATGAACCAAAGCTCCCAAAACACAATTGATTTATTTCTACGTCAAAAGATATTATCACGCTTCATAATGCCGAAGGGTTAGCCAGAGGTGTACCTAACAATGCATCCACAATTAACCAGTTATGTTTAAGTTCCATATGCCATCAACATAAATCCAGATTCCGTAGCTGCTACTTCAAAATTCTTGACTTAAAAACCCAATAACACTTTACCCGACCCGGTATTCGAACCCAGAACTACAAACCAAATCATCAATACAGTCGGTATCATTTTGTTCCATTTCCCAAAATAAATACTTGCCTAGAAAATTTGAGAACCTAGAAATAGGTACCGACATTAATCTAAAAACGACAGTTACTTATAGATGAGAATTTCTAAAAGATTTGAACGTGTACAATGGAGTCGTGTCGACTGCGCGTGAGTCGCTTTCCAAGCATCGCCCCTCTCTAACCGGACAATGGTCAGCTGAATGTTCATAAACTATGACTAGTTAAACGAGGAACTAAGCTTTAAGGGAGCGTAGTACTCATAAAAATTGACAACTTTTAAGATGGAATCAGCTTTGAAATACCCATGCAAAAATATTAAGCTGTCGACTTTTCTCATCACACATAAAATTAAAAAAATCCCTGAATTGTTAGGCCGTCATCTTTTAAGTCCCATGTGGTAGGGGGCGATCCAATTGCCATCATCATTGGGTATAAATCCAGACTCCAAATTTCTAGTTAGTCGAAGTCATACGATTATATATATATTTTTTTTATAAAAACGTTGCTCCACACTAGGAATTTCTCCTGTATCGTGGGTGCGTTTACAAACATTTAAACTCACATACACAAACACCCAGACCCGAAACAACTATCTGCAGGTCATACAAATATTTGTTTCGTGCGGGAATCGAACCCGCGACACGCAGCGTAGCAGTCGATCGCTCAGCCATTGCGCCAACCGTGCCGTCAAAAGAACTAAATAAAGAACTAAATAAAAAAGTAAATGTCAGAAGAAGCCTAGCTTTATCCTCGTCACCATAGAAACAGTTGATCATTAACATGAGGGAGTACTGTCATCACCATCATCTAGTACTAGGAATTATTAGTACAGCTCTGCTTACCCTTCGTGGATTGCAGGCGTGATGTTATGTTTTGTTCGGCTTCAAGTCTAATCGCAAGCAGTGATTTACATGGAGCGACTGCCTATCTGACCTCCAGAACCTAGTCGGTACTGGACAGGTTCTAAATCCCCTTAAAAATAATAGCTCAGGAATAATCATCAGCGTATACTAATCCCAATGCCGGCAGGCCTCCTCTTAATGTGAGGGAATAGACTTCAGCGCGGACTGTCGTGGTATTTTATAAGAATACGCCGCCGAGCTTAGCGCTGCCGTAACGTCAATTTTCATAGATAATCGTCTGGCGTCGTAGCTGCGGCTGTATACTCAAAGAGCAGCATTACTTGTGGATGTAGTTGCTTTATAAAATGTCGGTTTAATCATGGTATTTTTCTTCACCCATTTAAGAGCATTAGGTGCTGTCAAAGTTCCCGTATATGTGTGTTGTTTTTGGGACCAGCCCGCCACACTATTTTCAAACCACTGTAATTCTTGAATGCCAGAATAACCTGTGGCGACCGCCAGGTAAGCGCCGAGGCTAAGAAGCTCGATGATCTCTCAGAGTAACAATTTAACTGTCTTGGATCCCGTGGAATTAATTATAAAAAAATAGCGGATGAGCAGGAAAAACATATTTGCGCCCTGTGTGAATGTGACTTTCATGAGTAAGTCTAAGTACTATTTCCCTTCCTCAAACTAACCCAGTCACCGCGGGAGACGCTCCGGGTGTCGGGTGCCACGAGACGACTCCCGGCCACCGTAGGCGCGGGTCTATGGATGGTGAGCAATGGGTAGCTCACTGTCCGAACGTCTACTGACGACAGGCCATGTCGACGGCGCGTTCGTGTTCCAAGCGCGCTTCAAAGACATATCAGCAAAGCAGAGGGGCCTGCAAAGGCCACTCCCGTAACTGCGGGTTGTTCGAAAGAGATAACGCGGTCTCGGAACACAAAGGGCAAAACAAGGAACATGGCTGAGTTTTAGTCAGTAAGGGTCTGACACCCCACTCTCTACCCAGAGCGGGGGGGACAGTTGTTTGAAGACATATCATCCAAAAAAAAAGTACTATTTCCCATAAATTATATCCCGCGTTTAACCAACCATAGTGTATTGTAAGGAGTTATGTTTGTACAGGGTGAAATTAACAACATGCCACAAAGAGATCGTAAACAAGCTAGACTTTAAGCTTTTGTTTGTGCACCTATGATTATGACGGTTTTATTCAGGTATTCGCTGGCGGCTTGTTAGTGGATTTGCATTTACCTTCTTGTATAACTGTTTTCGTTTATTTTATGCTAACTTCTCTTAAGACCTCCTTTCTAGAAACATTACATAATTATCTACATTTTTTCCCAGTAGTACCCCGTCTGATTACATTATTTAACATGAGCTGGGCAAAGTGTTGCTAGATTCTCTCCACAAACTCAACAGACAATATCAATGTTACACGGCGAACCCTCACATTCATCAATATTATTTGTTAAATATAATTACGTAGATTAAGCAACCTTAGCGTTTGCATACACGTACTGTAAATAGCAATTTTATTAAATCAGTGATATTATGATCTATCCTGAGTCATCTTACAAAAGTAATTTATTCAAATTAAGCTGATAATCAGCACTTTTGGAACGTTGCAAAGAGACAGTCCCGCGAAACGATACTTCCTTGAGTTTAAACTGGGGAGAAGAAGTGGCGAAACAAACTCCAAAGCAACACAACTGTCTGTCAGGTTTGAATAACCAGAATTTAAACAACAGTGTGCAAAATTTAAAATGTTGCTCACTGTCGAAAATATATATACTTTAGAGTAACCCCCCTTTAGCTAACCATGGGAATTACAATTACATACTGTTTAGGTAGCAACAACCGAATCAAATGCACAAACGAAAGAGTTTAACATCCACTCGAAACCTTTTTTTAATAACCGTAGTCTTTCAAGAATTTCCTTAAATCATTAATGGGTTTTGGCCTAAGGAATAACGGAAATATTAAATATGTACTTAATAATATCAAAGATAACCAATAATTTAGAAAGACATTTTCCTCCACGTGTAATCTTAAAAGAAAACTTAAAAATATCTGAGGCTATCCACCATCAGCCTTACCTTTTTTACAATATGAGGGTCGGCTTACAGTTTCATAAGATAGATATTCATCTCTATCTGATGATATATCAGACAATTCTTGTATTTTATCTGGTCCTCACATACAATTCAGCCATATCGTCTCATCCGCCTATGTGACCTACATAACCCAGTTATTGAGTATCACGATACTCCATTGTAAGACTGGTTGGCAGACTATCAGGCTTTAAAAAATACGACTGTCAAAGATGTACTAAGTCGAGGACAGCACAAACAAGCACGCGGATCAAGCTATGTAAGCATTCTTAAAATTAATGAAAATTGTCCCATCCCTCGCCCCCACTATTATTTATCCCAAGCCTCATCATATTTTTTTTTGCGGATGAGAAATCTTCAAATAACTTCCCCCGCACTGGTCGGAGCGGGGGAGAGTGTCAGATTTGCACTGACTAAAACTCGCCCATGTTCCTTCCATCGCCCTTTACGTTCCGGGGCCGCGGTATCTCTTTCGAACAACTCAACCTCAGAGTCTCATCATCTCCATCCATCATAAGACAAAACCATAAGCTACTAAATCTATAAAACAATTTATCATAAGACAAAACTATCGTATTCTATAAGGCTGTAATTAATTCACGCCATTGCACATTACGGTCACAACTCACAATATTATCGTAATTATCGGAAAAGTGTGGCGTGGTCATCCCTAATTTGCCGATCGATTAGGAGCGTGCGAGAGTCACCGCTCGGCGGTCACACATGCTTGTCACCGCACTCACCATTAAAACTGCTTTAGAGTTTACGACACGATTGTGGGTACGATACGATTTTGAAGCCGTTGAATACTTTTTTTTTTAAATACGTTGCCTTACCCTAGGAATTTCTTCTGTACCGTGGGTGCGTTTACAAACATTTTAACTCACATATACAAACAGCCAAACCCAGAACAACTAACTGTAGGCCATAGAAATATTTGTTCCGTGCGGGATTCGAACCCATGACACGCAGCTCAGCAGTCAATAGCTCAGCCACTTTCTTCTTTAACTAAGCATAGGTAATAAAATAAAGTCTCTTAAACTGTTTCTCATTTATATAATATGCTATACATTATCATACATGATACTTTATGGAGATTATTTTATATAAAAGTAGCACCAAGTATTAATTCTTTCGTTGATTATTTTCATAAGCGGTACTTGAAATTAATAAATCATTTAACCCATCGCCTGGTTTAAGCATCATCATAAATTCATTTATTCAGGTAATTCAGACATGTTACCATCTATCATACGCTAAGCTAGCATGATGTTAGAGTAGGCCCGTATTCTGCGCATGATTCGGCGCGCTTACATGCGTAAGTTCCGTAACAGCAGTTAATAGTTTCATTTCTTTCAATCAAAATTTAATGATACCTTTATTCTATTACGAATCCCTAAATAATTGTATTCATTGAAGTTACTTTGAAATGCCCAATCCAATCAAATAGCTAAACAACTTCAAAAAGTCGTAAGCTCTAAATCGTCCTCTCGTCTGACCGTAAAGCACGGGCAGGCTCTGCGCGGGCGCACGGCGATTTGACGGATTTCACGGCGCCGCGACGGGTCACGCCGCGGGGTCACGCCCCGCTAATGTCACGCTCCCCGCCGCTTTCCATTAGTTCACGGAATGAAAGTACCTAGAGAACGAGGTGACATTATTTTTCCTTTTTTGTGTGAAATTATTTATGTCTGGCCTGTAGCCGCGAGGCATCGGTAAAGTTGAAATGAGTTTACAGCGCAAACAGTCCGATAAATGAATCGTCAGTCGGTTTTTTTTTTTAAACAGTGTAGGTATTGTTTTGTACAGCGGGCTGGTAAATGCAACTCCACGTCCAATGCGCACATTTTGCCCCTACGTAAATATTTCGATCCATCCAAGTACCCCAAGAAGTCCAGTAACGTGTTGGTGTTACTGACGATCTTGAGTCCTGCATAAGGCAACCTCTGATAAGTGTGCATGAGGGTTGCAGTGAAATTAACCACTGTATGGGTAGAAATAGTTATGGGAAGCTATAAAAATGGAACAAATCTAACACTGGGTCTGTTTTTTCCATAGGGTAGGGCACAGTTGTAGGTGCAGTACATCCACATTTCACCAGTTGGTAATGCTGAAGTGCCAAATATGGGTTAAGGATAGCACCTTTCAGCAAACTCAGCCAGCAAGTGATAAATAAACGAAGAAGACTGGTACTGTAATTATTTTCATATGTGGGGCGTTTATTCGTAATAAAAGAAGCATAAAACACTTTATTTTATATTTTCATTATACTAATACATACATAATTGCAAATCTATTCTCTTCTCTATCTTTCTTTTATTCTTTACTAGCTTTCGCCCGCGGCTTCGCTCGCGTTAAATTCGGTATAACACACCAAGCAGACCTGCAGTTTTTGCTCTTACGCCTGATTGATTTGTAATAGCAACAAAAATTAGCCAATGTCCGTCTCCTGGTTCCCAACTATCTCTGTACCAAAATTCATCAAAATCGGTTTAGCCATTAAAGCGTGAAGAGGTAACAAACAAACTCACTTTCGCTTTTATAATATTAGTAAGGATAAGGATTTAAATAACCTGAGTATTCGAAAGTCATTGCAAACAAGCCTGCACTAGTTCATCATCTGCCTAGCCTTTTCCCAACTATGTTGGGGTCGGCTTCCAGTCTAACCGGATGCAGCTGAATATCAGTATTTTACATGGAGCGACTGCCTATCTGACCTCCACAACCCAGTTAGTACTGGGTAATACGATACCCCTTGGTGAGACTGGTTGTCAGACTTTCGGGACACTGACTACCTGTAACTGTAACGACTGTCAAAGATCTACAAATGACAGCCGGGACCAACGGCTTAACGTGCTTTCCGAGGCACGGAGGAAACTCGGTATGTAACGGGTGGTCACCCATCCACAGACCAACCTAGGCAAGCGCGGCTTAACCTAAAGATCCACCCGAGCGGCTACTATTTATTTAGCCACGAGCTCCTCTGCCAGCCTCTGCAAGCCTGCACTAGTTAAGGTTTGTTAATGCATATAAAACCTTTACAGTACTCCGAGAACAGATAAGAGTGAATAAATAAATGTTAAGTTTTTTTTTTCAAATTTCAGATATTATTTCTTGCAACTTCGACATGTTGAGCTGTGAAATTGATGCAAACAAAAAATAGATATAAGCATAACTTACATTGTTTTTACTTCGGTTTACTTAAAATAGAAACGTAAATTTCATTTAATGATTAGTTTTGTAAAACTCGTCTTTCAGTTAAAAAATAAGCATTGTAATATATTTACATTGGGTATTTTTGAAAATGTGCACCAAAGTTCTCGAGTGTACGGAAACAGGTACCTTCACACTTGCTTAAACATGTTCATCACCTTATGGACATCCCAAATTGTGTAAATTCTGAAGATCTGTTTAAATACTAGAATGTGGAACTCACTATATTTAATCAGGTTTTCGAATGCAGATGCAGCCACATGGCTATGTCGAAATTGATGTGCCTAAATATATATTAATACATACAAACTTACTGAAAAATCAAATAACTTCCTTCCTCCTTCCTTCGGGGAGGAGTATTCGAGTTTTACAGACTAAAACCCACCCATGTTCTTTCTTTGCCCTTCATTTTCCGGGCCCGCTTTTAGAGTTATAATTTTATACACCATTTCCTATTTTTTTGTATGCGATATCTCTACAGAGTAGCCCAGACACCACATAAAAATGAAAGGTTTAAAATCCTGAAAATAAAAACAGTTCTAACCAGAACACTACCCACCTCAAATATTTAATTACCTGTACCACATAACGAGCAGTGTGACCAACCTATGATTCCGCCATATTGCCACAGATGAGCGAGCGAACGCGCCCGTGACTTCCGTTTCCGGCGGCGCGCCTGCGCAGCATCCGCGCACCGCATGAGCACTAGACCGACACGCCTGTCAATACTGTCAGTGAGTACAATACCTGCTACTATTTATAGTGATTAAATCCTGGGGCCTTTAAGTATTACGTTGATTAATAAAAAATATTGGGTAGAATTTTGACTACACGGTAGGCGCAGTAGTTATATTAGCTGCTGTGCCACGTGTCGCGGTTTCAATCCCCGCACGGAACAAATGTTTGTATGACCAACAGGTAGTTGTTCCGGGTATGGCTGTTTGTGTATGTGAGTTTAAACGCACCCACGATACAAGAGAAATTCGTAGTGTGGAAAAAGATTACAAAAAAAATAGTTTTTCGGTTGCTATATATTTTTCAGCCAAATTAAGATCGGCTTCGGCTTGATGAAGTGCCGCTTGCGCTTGCCATGTTAATATGGCCCTCTTAATCAAATACCAAACATTTAAAATGACATATGTCCTGGTATCAGGAACAGGGTCCAAGCTACTGGCGGTTAGGGCACAAGAGAGAGTAATCTCCTGAAAATAGGAGCCATTTCCGGTAGTAAACCTTTCAGAAACAAGCCATTGATACTACCGCCCATCGAGATAAGTTTTGGTCCTTTGGTATTGGTCGAGGCTTTTTAACTCATTTGCAACAAGCTAATAAGTTTCACAGGCAAGAGAGATTTACCTGTTGCAAATTAAGTGTACTACCACCCTCTTACCCCAGCTTGCATTTATTACCCGACTATATGTGAAGCCTCATTTCCCCCCTTATTGGTGAAAATAACTGGCCAAGTGCGAGTTGGACTCGCGCACCGAGGCCGAGGGTTCCATATAAATTGCGGCACAAACGACCATGTCTTTTGGGAACTCAGATCCAGCCTTTCCCTTTGCTGTTTTCCCCCAGCGACGACTTAAGCCGAGGCCCGTACCCCGCAGGGGGTGCCCTTAGCGTGTAGTCGCTTAGTTTATAAGTTTTATGCCCCTGGCTGGAGGCCTTAACGGCAAGGCATCCACAGAATAGTCAGGTTAAGCAGCTAACGACCTCATAGGTTGAACTGCGAGATGCCATTAAAAAAACCATGTCTTTTGACTGCGTAGACTTAAAAAGTTGATTGTACACCTTCAAGGGACCACAGACTTGAGCATATGGTTTTAGTTTCAACTCGAAACCTCCACGCGTTCGTTCGCGAGATATGTATTAACAGACAGACAATAAAATGATACTATACGAGTTCTGTTTGTAGCTTTTGTGATAGCGTACCTTAAAAACACTCTCGTTTGAACCAAAATCAACCCTTGAAATTGCACACTTGTAATTCCCGAAGAGCCAGGCAGAGATACTTCAATATTTAGCCTCTCTTAAAATCATATAATCAATTTAAGCTTGCACAAACCCCGGGGTTGCGGGTTGTTCGAAAGAGATACCGCGGTCACGGATCATCAAGGGCAAAATTAGGAACATGGGTGGGTTTTATTCAGTAAAAGTCTGACACTCACCCCGCCCTCCCAGAGCGGGAGTAGTTATTTGATGATTTCTTATCTGCAGAAAAAACTGTTCCGTTTTTTCCTTTTCATTTATGAAACCGTAAAAACACCCATGATTGAACCAATATTAACACTTGAAATCATAATTACGCCTGTGATTCTCAAAAAGCCTCTCTTAAAATCATACGATCAATTTAAGCTTGCACAAATCACGCTTAGGTACATCTCGCAAATTACCCATCTTGTAACTCACAATTGCATAAATAATAAAAACAATGGTTACACAAACTGCATCACGTTTACGTCGCATACAAGACGGTTTGCGTCACGGCTCGGAGCCGGCACGTCATCGTCACGTGTCGGAAGCGGGCCCATTAGCCCGTCCGCGGCTGACGCATCCGGCACGGCAAGGCGACGGAAAAACAATGTTATATCATATCATGTGCATTTGCGTAGATAGGTTAATAATTCGCATGTGACTGTAATCTGGGTGCAATATTTTGCAATCATAAAAAAGTTTTTTTTACACACGTTGCCCTACTCTAGGAATTTCTCGTGTATCGTGGGTGTGTTTAGAAACATTTAAACTCACATACACTAACAGCCAAACCCGAAACAACTATCTGCAGGGCATACAAATATTTGTTCCGTGCGGGGATCAAACCGACACGCATCGCAGCAGTTGATTGCTCAGCCATCAAGCTGATCTGGAGTTGCGCAGATGTCCCTACAGGTAGATATTCCGGGTTATTGGCTGTTTGTGTATGTGAGTTTAGATGCACCTGCTGTACAGGAGAAATTCCTAGTGTGGGGCAAATATGTGATAAAATTGATGTCAAATGAGATGTTAGTAATGAAGGGCACGATCGTTCGTTCATGTTTTGGCGTATAAAGGGTGTAAGGTCTTCAGGGTCAGAGGGGCTTGCCAGAGCCTCCGCCTGCCGGGGTTACGGGTTGTTCGAAAGAGATACCGCGGCCCCGGAACGTAAAGGGCAATAGAAGGAACATGGGTGGGTTTTAGTCAGTAAAAGTCTGACATGCCACACCGCTCCGCCCAGAGCGGGGGAAGTTATTTGATGACTTCCCACCCCAAAAAAAAAAAATTGGTCTTCAGGCTGTCCGCTAGAAGTCTAGCTTTCGTAATAATTTCAAATAGAACCAAATGATCGTACACTTGAATTTTCATGTACAACCAAAAATCATCGTCAACTTTTCTATTCCTATTTCAACACAGAAACGGAAATATACCATCTAATCCATCAAAACAAATAAAAAGAGTTCTAACCCAACCACACAGTAAGAGGATCCCTCTGGTGAGATAGATCGCCTTACGATCGGTAGGTCACACTGCGCGCGCGCCGCATCCTGGACGAGATGAGACGAGCCTTCCTGCGCGCGCGCGGTTGCACGCGCTGTTGAGCGCGACGGGGCAAGTGGGGCAAACGGTATATGTGGTTATTGTGCCTAATTATTCAGATTGAAAATCGGATTAGTTTTCTTAAATCGTGATTTAGTGCCGATAATAACGTTAAAATGTTTCGCAATTTTTTTTTTGTTTAAATCTTCACAGCATTGAATGCGAATGGCAAATTCTCAAAAATAGAGAATTATATATATGAGAATTATATACATACACGCGACAGTAGGCAAGTAGAGAATGTTGGAGGGTTTTATGTGATGGGGAAGGCCAAAAAACGATAAATTAGATGCATTGTACGAAGGTGGAATGGCCAAAATAGAGGTGAATTCTGTTCTGAGATGACATGATTCTGATAAACCTATGTCATGTGCACCTCTTGTGTAGCATATAGCATTTGTCATCATTTATGACAAATGCTATATGCTAGGCAATGCCATTCGCTTCGGTTAATTGTTTTAGTTTTACTATCGAAATACGTTTATCTAATTTACAGATATCCCACGATTTTCGCTACCTTCATTTTATTATTCATGCTAGTAAATAAAAATGCGTGACTGATCTCTGCATACTCGTATTTTCAAATGTAACATTGTAAATCCGGTTCGATTCAATTACCATATTTTTTTACAAAAAATGTTATACAGGCAGTCACACTATGAGAAATACTAGTATTCAGCTGCATCTGGTTATACTGGGAGCCGATGATGATTTCAAGCAGTGTTCCACTTGAGCCTATTCTCCCCATCCACTGCGCATCGGTATAATATTACGGCTAGTGGCCGGACATCGCACACTGCGCAATCTCGCTCGCCTACATTAATTTATTATTTCCACATAGGATATTACACTAACATACCAGCATATTTTTAGTTTAATTTAGACATGTGAAATAGTGACAATTATTTGTTTCAGTGTCCGGTTATCACATCAAAATATGTAATTGTTTGGAAATTTCCAACACCATAAAATTTTGGTCCACCATCACCACCATCGACAACTTTCGCGATAACAATAAAACTCTGTAGAATTAGACGCTGTAGTAGGTTTATTTAGATGGTTGTGGAAAATATCTATGACGTACGGAACATTTCACCCCTGTTATAACTTTAATTAGCAAAACTCTTAAAATAACTTAACAATCTTACTTCTTGATGTTCTGAGCCTAATTTACCTTTAAAGGTTAAGTCCCCTTAAGATTGGAAATTGGATTATTATTCTTAAATCGTTAATTTACCTTTAAAGGGAAAGGTTCCGTAGAGAAAAAGATACTTAAACTAGATATAGGTGTCCCTAGAAAATACGAATCCCCAAATTGAAACCAATAGCAGTCATGCTGTCTTTCCAAATTCCAAAGCAGGAAAGAAAATTAGAAGTTTGCAGGTTACCCCGGCGCATTCACCTTGGTTTGTTTAAAAGTCTGCTAATGTTTAACTAAATCAACACTATAAATTACCCATTATTTAAAGATGCAACAAATGTTAAGTGCATTTCCCACAATGAAAATTATCGAAAATCCTAATCACGTCGTGAACAAATTAAAGTTTCGTTGAAGTCTTTTATATGAACACCACTCATGAGCTAGAAATACTTAAAAAAGCTCCTTCTGAGAAGTGTTAAGACGCTTTTAACCCTTGTTTAATCCCTATAACTTAAACTTAATAGTAACTTAAGATGCTTGACAAAATATGCAATACAAATAAAATGTCACAATGATAAAAATGTGTCAATAGTTCAATAGTGTGCTGGATTTTATGGTAATTTAGGCACGTGCCTTTTCATCAATAACTTCGTAGCGTAGGCCTACACAAAGTAGGAATTTACACATTAATATGAACATCCCAACAGATATGCAACATGTTAATTCTTTTATGCTCAACTGTATCATCGTTTTTAACAGCGGTCGTTGAACTCTTGTGTATGATCAACAACAATGGTGCGAAAGCGAACTCTAATATTATCCTTTGTTATACAATAAGCTGTTTCTGTGAGGTGTTTGGACATTGTAAATCGATGTCTTTTTGATATTCAAATTAGGTCTCAATCGATTAGGTGGTGTTATGGCAGTTGAATGTCTTTGATATAAGGGTATCCATAAGTTTGTAAGTACTATTGCTATAATAAATTTCTAACAATGACATCATTTCATTATTTAGGGAGCCTCTTTCGGGTGACTTTTAATTCTACATTTGAATTTTGACCTTAGGTTGATTTGTATTTACGATCAACTTTAACAGACAAAAATATTGACCTACTTCCAACTCCTAACCCAACAACTCGATTAAGAAATTATTTACATTAAGATGCTATCTCGATAATCAACAAAACACATCAATAGCTCCACACTTAATTAAAACACAAAGCGATTGCAATCGAAACAAACACCGTTTCAAAAGGTCAGTGACCTTATTAGCGGAACACTAGCGTTTGCGATTGTACACCATGTGTTCTTTTTTCAAACGTAGTTTTAAAAGCCATCGTATTTTTAATATGAATCTGTGACCATAGGCACAATGTTTGGTCCATTATGCAGGTCTATTATGTGTTGTCTGTGGTTATCAAGAGATGGCATTGAATGGTTTATGATGCTAGTAATTAAGATGTCATTTTGTTTATTGGTTTGCGATTGAGTGGGCGTGGTCAACTCTATGGCATTTGAAGATTTGACATAAACAAAAATCATAATCGAAATAATGGTTTCACGATGTGACGATTAATTAATTATCGGTTTTCCCAGATACCCAATACATTTTAATAAGTGATAAAAATCCAACGAAACCTTTATTTTTAATCGAATATAGTATAATACATTTCGATACAAATGGGAAAAATGATATTCTATTTATAAATACTGTCAAATATTCAAAAAAATATTTAGACCTTAAAGGTGCCTCTTTGCTGAGTTTAAATAAAAAATGCTAGTATTGGAATAGAATCATGTAAACAGTGTAATAGTTTTCTGTGGAAACAAAAAACTAGTGTAAAATACACTATATTCTGAACCTAATAGTAGTGCGATAAGGGCCTTGTTCAGAGAGGTTTTTAAAAAAATGATAACATTTTAGAACGCTAAAAGTGGAATTCTTGTTTTGCAAGAAAAAAGAAAGGTTTTTTCTTTTCACGTTTCATAGCAGTGTGACTACGATTACATCTATGTACACTAAAAGAAACAGGATTGGGAGGTAATGAATGTTTACCTAACAAAATCTGTAAAAAATATAAAAAAACGAATCATTTTAAAATTGTATTGATACAGGAGAAATTACAAGTGTGAGCTTCAACGATTTAAATAATAATGAGAGCAAGAGAACAATTAAATAATATTAAAATAAAGATTTACGTCGCTATGGATACAAATATGTAAGATATGGGAAAATATATTTGCTGTGTGACCTGTTCAAATTAGAAGATTCTGAGCTGCTTTACTTTACTATATACCACTTTGTCTTTTACACAGTCTTGAAGAATCTCGAAGATGAAATTGTCTACGAACCATACCTACTACCTAATATTACAAACGCAAAAAGAAAATCTGTCTACCCGACCTGTGACCTTTTCATGATCTAACTAACGGATGAATAATTTTTGGTACAATTTGACACACAAGTAGACCATAAACTTTAAAAGGATAAAGGTTACTTTTTATTACTGAAGATGTAGAACTTGGAGTAATTTCTAACATCGAAAATCTATTGTAGGTGGTACCAACACTAAAATCTTTATTTAAACCTGTTGTTAACCATAAATAAAGATTTTGCAATAACGTGATGTCACGTTAACTTAACAGTCTCGCAGGACTATCTATTATAAGAATTATGGTGATTATTTTTCCGACCCAAATATCGACCAATAGAATTGCACCATTCGACGTCACGTGGTACAACCTACATGGTATTTTACTGAATTTTTTTTGAAAATTTTCTCTGGTCGTTGTTATGCATAAAAAACAAAACATCAATGCAATCAATGCAATTCTATTGGCCGACATTTGGGACGGAAAAATAATCCCCCGAATACCACACGAGCTTCAAAATTATCTGGCATTTCCCGATAGGTTCCCTGCAAACAAATAAAATCGTCAAGTTTTTCAGGAAAAATCACTCGCGCTTCGCGCTCGTGATTTTTTAACCTGAAAAGAAAAACTTGACTCCTTCATTTGTTTGCAACGAACCTATCGGAAAATACCCGATAATTTTGAAGCTCTTGTGGTATTATATGTGAAACAACAATTAAATTCTTTCTGTAATGAAAAAGGTTATGCCGAAGTATTTTATAGCTAAATTTAGAATATTATTTTGTTACGGCATTTTATGGTTTCCCTATTTCACGTGGGGAAACAAAAGTTTCAAAGTTTTATCGGTTACATAATAACGAAGAGTTTTTAAGTAAGGTTAGAAGAAAATAGAAGGTGGTTAGGTAATTTATGTCATTTTTATTTCAGTTATGAGGTGAAATCACGTTTGTGTGAGAATATTTCGTTTCTGATTATATTCAATGTTATTTCTGTATTTGTAATTTTAATTAATATGCCTATGGTTTTAATTCTACTTCCTACTAAATCCTACTAATGTTATAAATGCGAATCTTTGTGAGGATGGACTGATGTATGGATGTTTGTTACTCTTTCACGTAATAAACGGCCGAACGGTTTTTGATGAAATTTGGCTTGGAGGTAGATTATAGTCTGGAATAACACCTAGGAAAAGTATTTTTTGATATCACGCGGGTGAAGCCGCGGGCGCCAGTTAGTATAAAATATGGGTAGTAACTATATAATTATTTTTCTTTTCTAGCAGTTCGTTAAGAATGTATATTTTTTTATATGTTCTGCCAGCATTGCTTGGTAGAACTTTACTGTGTGATCAATTGAAACATGACGGTACGGTTGGCGCAGTGGCTGAGCGATTGGCTGTTGCGCTGCGAGTCGCGGGTTCGATTATCGCACGGAACAAATATTTGTATGGCCTACAAACAGCTGTTTCGGGTCTGGCTGTTTGGTATATGAGTTTAATAAAAGAAAAATAATAATAAATATTAATATTTATCTAATGATCCATAAACAAACATGACAAACTTGGTAGCTGCAAAAAATCTTAACATTTATGTGCACAGTCTAAAGCAATGATTTTCTACCATTTTTTAACTTGTACATATTTTTATTATTAGTTTATGTCTATTTTATAGTGACAATCCGCCTTGCCGGATCTGGAAGCAATAGTCTTCGCGCACCTGTACGAGTGGCGCGCGGAGGCACTTTACCGGGGGGTAACTTCGCCTGGCGCAGGTCCTCACACGGAAGTTTCGAGAGGTTTCTGCACATAATCGGGCGGTAACTCTGCCTGACGCAGGTCCTCACACGGAAGTTTCGTGAGGTTCCTGCACATAATCGGGCGGTAACTCCACCTGGCGCAGGTCCTCACACGGAAGTTCCGTGAGGTTCCTGCACATAATCGGGCGGTAGCTCCGCCTGGCGCAGGTCCTCACACGGAAATTTGAGAGGTTCCTGCACATAATCGGGCGGTAGCTCCGCCTGGCGCAGGTCCTCACACGGAAGTTTCGTGAGGTTCCTGCACATAATCGGGCGGTAGCTCCGCCTGGCGCAGGTCCTCACACGGAAGTTTCGTGAGGTTCCTGCACATAATCGGGCGGTAACTCCGCCTGGCGCAGGTCCTCACACGGAAGTTTCGTGAGGTTTCTGCACATAATCGGGCGGTAGCTCCGCCTGGCGCAGGTCCTCACACGGAAGTTTCGAGAGGTTTCTGCACATAATCGGGCGGTAACTCCGCCTGGCGCGGTCCTCACACGAAAGTTTCGAGAGGTTCCTGCACATAATCGGGCGGTAACTCCGCCTGGCGCAGGTCCTCACACGGAAGTTTCGTGAGGTTCCTGCACATAATCGGGCGGTAGCTCCGCCTGGCGCAGGTCCTCATACGGAAGTTTCGAGAGGTTCTGTTCCTGTGGCACACTGTGGCGGTCACCCACCTCGGGCGGAACACAGCTGTATCCTCGGAGAAGCTTTCAACGGCGGTTATCTCTCGCGTCCAACCCTGGCTCAGTCCATGGTCCGGAGCGAGATGGAATGGGAAGTGGTCACCTCCTTCTGCGAAGCAGTCATGCTAGCGAAAGAGGTTGCCGGACGTTTGAGGGAAAGAACCTCAAACCAGTACCAGTACCCCCAGGGTTCCGCCCTGATCGGAGTTAGTTATGTGATGATTTACCAACAGAAAAAAAAGAATAATATTTGTATCCCCAATAATTTCATGATTAGACAAACTTTGCAGTTGATCAAAACCGTAGTTGAAAACATTGAGGCGCGTTATCAAAATACGAAACCAAAATATGGATTTAGCTAAAATACAACAAACAATTTTATATCGGTATTTTAAGGCAAAACGTGAACTTTTATTTAACCAGAAAAAAGTACGGTTTCATACTTTCACGTGGAAGAACAGAAGTTTCAAACTGTAACCCATTACAACATAACGAACAATTTTGGGCTTGGAAAATATAGAAGTTTATTTTAGGAATTATAAGGTTATTTGAGGAGCTCGTGGCCAAAGCACATCAGCCGCTTTTTTTTGGTTGATGGCAACAAGCTCGCCCCCTATTACACGTGACTTTTTATTATTTCAAATGGTAAATCACCAAATAACTTCCGCCGCTCTGGGTGGAGCGGATGGCAGTGCCCGGGAGACGTCTAGCAGCGCCCGACGCCCGGAGCATATCCCGCGGCGGCTGAGTTGGTGTGAGGCTCTCTCCCTCAAACGTCCGGCCACCTCTTTCAATAACATGACTGTTTCGAAGAAGGAATTAACTGTTTCGCATTCCCTCTCGCCCCGGACTATGGACTGAACCAGGGCCGGACGCGAGAGATCACCTCTACGAGAACACAGCGGTGCTCCGCCCAAACGAGGCCGACCGCCACTGTGTGCTCTAACGTGTCCTTTGGGCGATCATCACAGTGATGACAACTGGGCCTAGCCTCCCGCTCGATTATGTGCAGGAACCTCCCGAAACTTCCGTGTCCGGTGAGGACCTGCGTCAGGCGGTAGGTGAAGAAGCCTCTCCATCTACTTCTTAAAAAGGGATTGCAACAGTCGCTCTCTCCATGCCACCATGAGATCGCACCGTAGGTAGTCTGTTCGCTGAGCGGCGATTTGCCGCGTCAGTGGAGGTTACCCCGGTATAGTGCCTCCGCCCGCCACTTGTATAACCCCGCGAGGACTATCGCCTCCAGATCCCATAATGGCGATGTGGTAAGGAGATTCCCGCTTCGCTGGAGATTTATTTATTTATTTTTTATGTATTGTTCTACAAAAATAAAAGTACATACATAGGTAATTTAAATGACACTGAACCCCACACTAGGATACCCTGTGTCGTGGGATTTCGTCTAAAGTGGAACAATATACTATCGTTATTTCCCAAACAAAGCTTGAGATTTTATAGCTAAAGAAAAAAAATGAGATTGCGCCCTGGTTCAGCTACTACCTTTTGGGATATCATGTGACTTAAACAGAACTAGCGAAATGTAGGTGTACTTGTTAAGTTGCTTAACCCTTCAAGGATTCCAGGCATGATGTTATGAATGTATGTCAACGTAAAAACTAGGATAGGTTTTATTGAAATTCCTATAATCACGTGAGGTTGGAAGCCTCACAACGTATCACCAAGAGGGAAGGGGGACATAAAAGTGGTCTTTAAACCTCACGTGATAAAAAGTGAAATCGATCATAAAAGTTTGCATGGTTTCAAGTTTGTAATTTTTGCGAATGGAAAATTCCATCGGCCATTTCTTTAGAAAATAACAACAGTATGGCTGCAAGAAGTTACAACTTTCAAAATCAAACACTTTCTGTTATTTTTTCCCAAAAATATTCACGTGGAGAAACAAAAGTTTGAAACTGTCAGTGATTACATCATAACGAAAAATTTTTACTTGCCTTGGAAGAGAATGAAAAGAATTGACATAACTTCGGAAATTGTTCCTTTTATTATGAATTAAAGCACGTTTGGTAGTAATCCAATAATAGATACAAAACCAAATGGATTGCAGCTGAACTAAAAGTTGTTATGTTTCTTTAAGACGTTCATAATAAGACTTGGGGTTGGCCTTTGCCTAGCAACTCGAAAGCATAGACTAAATAAAAAAATAGGTAGGTAAAAACGAACTTATTCAAAAAGGTTTATAACCAAAACACATTGCTACCCGTTGCCAAGTCCATTGCTACTACAATCCAGTACTATCTCTGCGAACTAAATAATTTTGTACCAAATTATTTTTAATATTTTCATAATTTGCTTTTTTAGGGTTATATTTTACACTATTTTAGTTTATTTCTTGTATGCGTGATGAAAATTGTTAATATAAGTTGGTTTTAAAATATATATATATATATATTATATTTTTTTTAAAAAAAACTTTGCCTTAACTATATTTAAATAGCTAAAGCAAAACTGGAATTATATTGTGTAAGAAAAAGCCTTTTTGTTCTCACGAGGGGAAACAAAACAAAGTTTCAAATTGTTACGACGATTACATACATCATAACGAACAATTATCAAAATCCGGAGAAAATGGTAGGTAATGATGTAACTTAATTAACTTTTATTTTAGTTATGAATTAAAACACGTTTGATAAGTGTTGTTTTTTTCACTAACACTTCGTCATCGTTGGCAACCTTGACGGCATGGTTGGCACAGTGGTTAAGAGACTATGGAGATTGATCGTGCGGCGCGACTGCTACGCTCGCCGCGGGATCAATCCCCGCGTGCAGCAAATATTTTTGTGACCGTAGTTGTTTCTGGTCTGTATGTGAGTTTAGTTGTTTGTAAACGCAACGCAAACCATAATTATTTTTACGAAAAATCTCTTTTTTTTTAAATAAACCTAGAACACGCCACAGACACCTTAATCTGACCACAGGAGAAATTCCTAGGGTGGGGCCCTAGGGATTTCTCCTGTGGTCTGTTTACAAACATTTAAACTTACATACATAAACAACCAGACCCGAAACAACTACCTGTAGGTCATACAAATATTTTATCCGTGCGGTGCTCGAACCCGCGACACGCAGCACAGCAGTCGATCGCTCAGCCACTGCGCCAACCGTGTCGTCAAATGTACTGGAATCATTAAATGTACTGGACCTCATTTATTTGAAACGTAGTCAATATTTTTGCTTACCAACTTTTTCGAGTAACTCAATATGACAATATTCGTAACCAAAAAAACAGTCTATTTCTTCATTTGGCATTTATAACAATGTTATTCGAACAATAAATTCAGTTTATAAATATCCAAATATTATAAGCAAAAATAGAAGTTTCAAAGAAAGGGATCAATCAGGTTTTATTATTTTCATGTGGAAATTCCGAAGTTTCAAACTGTTACCGATTACATCATAACGATCAATTTAAACGCCGTCAGTCCCTAGGGCATGTTACCAGCTAATAGCGTTTTATCTCGTTTTTAGGGTTCCGTAGTCAACTAGGAACCCTTATAGTTTCGCCATGTCTGTCTGTCCGTCCGTCCGTCCGTCCTCGCTTAATCTCTGTGACCGTTAGCACTAGAAAGCTGAAATTTGGTACCAATATGTATATCAATCACGCCGACAAAGTGGTAAAATAAAAATTGAAAAAAAATGATTTATTAGGGTAGCCACCCTATATGTAAAGTGGGAAGTGATTTTTTTTTTAATTTCAACCCTAACGTGTGATATATTGTTGGAAAGGTATTTAAAAATGAATAGGGGTTTACTAAAATCATTTTTTGATAATGTCTATAATTTCGGAAATAATCGCTCCAAAAGTAAAAAACAATGTGTCCCCCCCCCCTCTAACTTTTGAACCGTAAGTTTAGAAAATATGAAAAAAATCTGAAAAGTAGAACTTTATAAGGACTTTCTATGAAAATCATTTTGAACTTGATTGACACAACAGTTTTTGTACAAAAAAGACAAAAAGTTGTACAAAATAATTTCCTCCTCCACCTTTAAACTCATAAGTGGGAACACTTATTGTGACGGACGGGAAACTACGGAACCCTACACTGAGCGTGGCCCGACACGCTCTTGGCCGGTTTTTTTTTTTGTTAAATCTAGCTGTTTAGTAATTAGTACTGATGGTGCCCGCGGCTTCGTCGGCATGATGTCGAAAAAAAAGTTTCCATCCTATGTGTTATTATTCTATATCTGTGCCAAATTTCATCAAGATCAGTTCAGCCATTTTGACGTGAAAGAGTAACATTCAAACATCATCACAAGCATTTATAATATTATTATAAATAGGATAGCATATATTATTAGTAGGCTTAATTGGAGTTTACTCCTTAAGAATCGATTTTCATATACAAGGCGCCCGGTATGAGAAAAATGTGAGGTGTAAAATCTACTGATGAATGACCTCGTTACGTTTTTGGTGCAACTTTAGTGCAATCGCACCTATGGTGTTTGTCGTACAGTTGAATATTACTAGATGGCGCTTTATGAAATTTGTCGTCCGTCAGTGATATTTTTTTTTTTGTACTTAATGAGTAAACTCCAGTCGTGCGTCGGAGCTGACACACACTTTTTTTCGCATAGGACTGTTCAATGAGTTTGTACTTTAATCAATTTTTGGTATACCAAATACATTCTAAACGTAATCCTTAGTATTACTGTTTTTATCTTCATTTTACTGTCCTTCTTTATCCATTCTTCTCTATTATTTGTCATAGACCTCAGACACCTGTTTTCTTGCTATATCATAGAGTAATCTGTGGAAAATGTTGTGGGTAGTATATTTGTTAAGTTTAATGTTAATTAAACACTTTTTATGCTTAATGTACTACTGTTTGTTATCCCAAAGTCCCTATTTCTCATGGTCTAATTAGGATGATGTTTTGTTTTGATCAAATCCGTAACCCTAATCGAAACTATGTACTTATGAAGTTGTATGTGTTCTTAATTTTCATTAAAATACAGCACAAAATTTTCTTCAGCTAATATTAAATATTATGGAAACATTTTTAGATTTTGGAGCTAGCTATAAAAAGATTATTTTCGCAAGAGTAAAGTATGGTCCTTTTGTCACGTGGGGGAAACAAAAGTTTCGAATTATTTCCCGATTACATCATCGCGAACAATTTTAACTTGGTTTAGAAGAAAATAGAAGGATTTGACGTAACTTATGTAACCTTTTTGGTTATGGAGTTTTATGTTGAAACAAAACAACAGTGTATTTAAGAACTTTATATTTGGGGAAAGATGAAAGTTTTATTAATAAAACAAAAGTTGTTTTTGTTTGCTTCTCGTTCTTGTTACGATTAAAAACATTTTGGCCGGATGACGTCATAGCTAAAGTTTTAGGTTTATGTAAAAGTTTAAATAATACTATTAGTTAATTAATTTCCTAAAAATAATTTCTTATGAAACCATGTACAGTCAGAAACATACCCTGCAATGGTTATAATAAGGTAATAAATACCATCGTATATTTTATACAATAACCCTACATCAGCAACTCTGACATATTCCTCAAGCAACACGTGCACACATTTTGCAACAAATCATAAATATATAAATAACGTTACACGGCGCACCGAATTATTCCTGCCCTGAATAATTTTATACGCATTTTAAAATATCTTTTGAAAATGAACGTGGGATTTACGATGCTGAAACCCGTTCGAAGGGTGGCCTGCCCTTTTGGACCCTCGAGACCCGTCAAGGGGTCCTGCGGATTCATTTTCTTATATTTTTTTTCGTCTTGACAAACCCCAGCTGGTATAATACGACATGTTATAAATAAAATCGCGATTTTGACCCGTCACGCGGATAAGGGATGCTCTGTAGATTGGCGTACATAAGCTCTATCTACCACCCAACAATGGTGCTACCACCCTTAATTTTTAATCCTTAAAGGTCATTTTCCTTTGTTCGGTTAGCAAATAACGGTAAATATAAAGTTGTGTTTGTGTACTATGATTCGACACAGGACGTCCTGTCTGTTTTGCACAAATTATTATTTTATCAAACCGTGTCAATTATTTTTAATAATTATTATCACATATTCGTGAAGAGTTCCTAAAAAATAATTATTTTGCTATGTTTACGTATAACAGCATTAAATATTCCGAGCACTAACTGTAAGCCTCTTATGTTAAGTCTAAATATAAATTACATACATAAAATATAAATAGAGAGAGCAATCATATTGAAAAGCCATATGCTGTTTTTCCTTTGACATTTAAGAAATCGGAGATATTTCTGTATATTCGCAGAAGAATAAATACTAATTGTACGGACACCTGTCTGTCTTTGGTCTTGTCTGGATGAGTTAGTTATTCATCGATCTGGGTTCCTAAAAGTTAAAAAAGCTATTGAAACATTGATGTTTAAAGTAGTCTTAGATAAAAAGATATTATCTTAGTCTCTGGCTTTTACTTTGGCCAGAGGCTTAGCGTTGCCAATGTTGCCATACAACGTGGCAACGCGGCCAGTCTCTTGGGGACATTGCCAACTGACAGCGTTGAGGACGAAGTTTTTGACGCAATTTTTTAATTTATTTGTAAGTTAGTTAGTATGTTTAATAATTTTAGATTAATTTAGTTTATAAATTTTTTACTTGTCTTAGATTCGATTCCCAGGTCGAGTAAATCATTATTGCGTTATTCCAGCAGGAATTTCCCAGTAGCCACAGAGCCTAGATTTGTGCCCGGTTGATATTATCATAAGTATACTAGCTGGTGCCTGCGGCTTCGCCCACGTGATGATCGATTAAAAAAGTATCCTATGTGTTATTCCAGACTATAATCTACCTCTGTGGAAAATTTCATCAAGATCTGTTCAGCCGTTTTGACGTGAAAGAGTAACAAACATCCGTACAACCATCCTCACAATCATTCGCATTTTTAATATTAGTAAGATTATAATATTACTAGGATATTATTTGAGTCTTAAACAAAACTTTATTACTCTATATTATCTATTTGAAAGACTATGAGCATATCACTTAAATTCACTACAGTTCTAGTTAGCCATATTTATTAAAGAAATCTACTGACCCAACAGGTACCTTAATCCAAATAATTTACGTTAAATTTTATCTGATGACAGGAGGAATTAGTTTAAGGGTGCAGTGTGCATTCATCAAACGCATATCATTAGGGGTTTATATCCAATTGTTACACGGAACCCTTGTACTACGGTCATGTTTAGAAATACAGGTACGAAAGAGCTATCAAGCTGTACAAAGCCAGTTTATGGGGATTTCTCATTGTGAAGGAAATCTATACTAACCCGTTACTTACCGAGTTTTCTCCGTGCGCGCGTGCCTCGGAAAGCACTTTAAGCTGTTGGTCCCGGCTGTCATTTGTAAATCTTTGCTAGTCGTTACAGATAGCCAGTTTTCCGAAAGTCTGACAACTAGTCTCACCAAGGAGGAGAAACTGGAGGTCAGACAGGCAGTCGCTCCATGCAATTCAGGTGCATCAGGTTAGACTGGAAGACTCCAACATATTTGGGAAAAGGCTAGGCAGTTGATGATTAAAAGGTATATAATTGATGTTTCTTTTTGTAGAAGTTGCATTCGTTCATAAATATTGATAGTCTCGGTTGTTTAGGAATATTTACATAACATACAACAGAATTGACATTTAAGATAGCTGAATCATGTTGCTACACGCTACATCTTGTTTGAACGCAATATTCAGGCGTATACAAGTTCTACTGAGAAGAAAAATATCAAAGAGATCGTATTAACCAGTACTAACTGGGTTATGGAGTCCAAATAGGCAGTCGCTCCATGTAAAATTACTGGTATTCACCTGTATCTGCTAAGACCGCCGAGGTAGACTGCGGGGAAGATGGTGTGAATTTGATCTTTCCTATGCCATAAGATAGGTAAGTTTGGAAGGTAAAAGACAGGGCCTTTGCTCAGAAGTGGTACTATAGGGTAGTTTACAGGGTCAAAGTAATTACATTCTATTTAGTCCGTCTTTTAGATTAAGTATTCAAAAATAAGGTACGTGTGACGTCACTCGTTGCGAAAAAAATTTGCAACGCAAGACGTTACACGTAACTGTAATGGACTATATCTTTGTCATTTTTGGTCTAATTTACAAACAAAAAATACGTGTCCCTTATTTTTGAATAATCTTAAAGACAGAGTATTTTTCTTTTGAAAATTAGCCTTTTGTTAGACTAAAAAAAAACTCCACAAAAGCACGTACACGTTTTTGAGTACTTTTAATATTGAATATCAAATTAGTACCTACTCTAATTAATTAATCCCCAAAATAAAATAACAAAACTTTACATATTTTATGTACATTGTATGTCATGCAAAATTGACAAATTTTAATAACACCACAATTAACAAATCCCCACAATTAGTTCAACGACCTCCAGCAAAAAAAACCAGCTTCGCGATTTCTAATTGCTGTTCTAGAACCGCAACGGGCTAGTTTCTTCCTGCGGCCCGTGGGAACCAGGGCTGGGGCCCAGGGGCCCTTCGATGCACCCCGCCACGCACCCCACTTGCGAACTACCTTGTAAATGGTTACTGTACCGGTATGTTGAGAATATTTGTGACGACTTGTTTGGTGTGTCTGGAGAAAGTTTTTTAGGATTGAAAAGTAACTGGGTCATTATTTTTGCAATTATTTGTGTACTTTTTAAAATTAATTTTAACGACAAGATAATCTGTGTGTGAAACTCTAAAAACATTGCATTTTAAATTTTCGTACTTTCGGACCTCGTTCCTTAAAATAGTGACCGCCTCACGGATCGATCTTCAAGGTTAAGCCGCGCTAGTCAAGGTGGACCTGAAGATGAGTGACCATCATTACATAACGAGTTTCCTCCATGTCTCGGAAAGTACTATAAGAGTACATTGTCATTTGTAGATCTTTGACAGTCGTTACAGGTAGTGGCTCGAAAGTCTGACAACGTACTGGTTGTACTGGTTGACTGCCTATCTGATCTTAACTACCCAGTTTGGAGTACCAACTGGGTAGTGAAGATCAGATAGGCAGTCCCTCCATGTAAAATATTGGTATTCAGCTGCATCCGGTAAGCAGACTCCAAGAAAGTTCGGAAAAGACTCAAATGATGAGGTCTTTGTCGAATAGTGCCAAATATATAATATTATAGGGGGGGTTAATAGTGCCAAATATAAATTATAATATTATGGGCTTCGCCCGCATGATGATTGAAAAAAAGTATTTTATATGTTATTCCAGATTACAATACACCTCTGTGCCAAATTTCGTCAAGATCCGTTCAGCTTTTTGACGTGAAAGAGTAACAAACATCCATACATCCATCCATCCTTACAAACATTCGCATTTATAATATTAGATAGTAAGATAGGATAATTACTTCTTTTTATGCATACAAAAATGTATAACAGACTTCAAAGATCACACCAACCTCGAAATTAATCATTTAGAAGTGCAAATGTGGATTAAATTAAAACCGTAATAATATGCATAAATTACTGCAACATTACACCAAAATATGCAAAGCATTTATTCATATCATACACGCGAACATTCGAAAGGGTAATAATTGGCAAGGAATGACGATCATTTACATGACAAATAACACAAACATTTACGCAATAATATTTCGTAAACAAAAATACAATACATAAATCTCTGTCATCGCAAAAAAGCCTACGTGTTTCACAAATACTAGACTAACTTAGAAAACCCACATTTCGTTACACCAACGCAGCTCCGAATAAGCAATCAAGTGTGAAATGAACTCTAACGAAACTAACGAATTCGCGCAGTTACGAAACTGTCGTTATAACGATTTGCGAGAGGCAGAATGTCGTAACGTAATAACGAATCGTTCGGTCTATCGTAACTGTAACGGCTGCACAAAAACCAACTTCCGATTGAGGAAGCAGTAAATACGGCGTTACGTTACGTTAAAATTATCTTCACAGAAAATCGATTTCACTTTTATTTTTAGGCATTTTTTTCAGACGATTGTTCGCGAAAAATGTTTGAAATACTTTAATTTTGAATGGTTTAACTGATATTATTATGTTTTTGGGAATAATGTCAACATCTGAAATGTCGGGTGATTCGTTCTACCGCTAAAAATAACGCTTATATCTGACGAAATATGGGTGAACTACTGATACGCCCCTGCGTAACCCTTCGTAGATTTGTAGCATATGTGTAGATAGTTTTACTTTTAAACACTTATGCCCAATTACTAGCTACGTATGACCTATATATTCATCCATTCAACTGAAGGTAACGACAGAACCCAAAGTATCAAGCGTAATGATAACCCACCCCATTGAATCGACCCACCTCGCATTAAGTTCGCCTAGCTACCTGAACAGGCCATTATTACTTGCTTTTTACGACACATTACCAACAAAACATCGCCAGTGACCGTTGGTCAACCCTCACGGAGACCAGGCGCTTCCTCGCCAGGATTATTGTAATTTAATAACCCTACCTTTTCTACTACACAACCGGTCATCATTACAAGCCATTCATTCGCGAAAATGACAATTGATCACTTGTCCTACAGCAAATTCTTTTATTAAACCCATCCCTTAGAAAATGTTTTGGATCGTAAATTTTTGGATAATGGACACTTATATTTAGATGCGTATCTAAACACGTGGTGAATTTATACGATAAGGGTATGTAGTACTTTGTTTAACTTGCTAATCGTTGTTCAGGTTGAAGATGAGCTGATAATTCGCACCCCAAGTGTACGTGAACACTTGTACCTACATGCCTTGTCTAGTTTGCCCGCTTTTCGAATGAAGAACTCGTGGCAAAGTTGGCCGTGTCGGGAATTTCCGAAGACGCCAGTTGTATTACAGTATGGAGGTAATACAGTATAATATGTCAGCTTTCATGTAATCTTAAGTTCTTGGCAACTCCGCCTCTGGAGTTCCCCGTTGCCTATGAGTTGTAAAACACGGGTTTCTTTGATTAAATAAGTTGTTGTTCGTTGAAAAAGAAAGTTTATTACATATTCGCTTAAATGTCAAAATTGAATAATTTTCGTTTAAAAATATTAGATATCGCGATGAAAAATCATATTTCAGTTATTTGATCATCCCACAGGAACAACGCATTTTTCCGGGATTAAAAGAGCCTATATGTTATTCTAAAATATAAGTTATCTTAATACCAAATTTCATCCAAATTCGTTAAGCGGTTTGAGCGTGAAGGACCAACTCACACACATACACAGTTAAGCCTTTTATGTCATAAGTGTGATTTAATTATTTATTTATTCAATATTTGAAACAAATAAATTTACTCGAACACGCTTAAAGTAACAGTAAACTTTAGGTGATGCAGAGACAAAACAAAAGTAGTATCAAGTATGATGTAGTATTAGGTATTACATACAAACCTTCTTTGTTGTACAATATTTTTGAGGACTCTCTAATACTATAGATTGATGTGATGATGACCCAAATACAAATCAAAACTGTATTCCATCTATAACAGTATGCACTAATTTCATTTTGCAATACCTACATAAATATGAAATCTATGTTCTCCGGTGCGTTGCTTGTGAAAGTAGCTAGTACCGCCATCTAGCACTGTTCACTGTAGTTATTGTAGAGGCCTGTATGTTCAGCTCGCGTAACGTAGAGTGAGTAAATTTTAAAGAATGAAGAATTAGGAAACCGGGCTTGTGATCTTGTGTGTTCTTATGGCTAAAATATTAGACAAAGGGTTTACTATTCATCACATTAGTGACGTCTTAGCATGGCATAATATTCCATGCAAGTTCAAATTCAAAGTCAAATTATTTATAGATAGGTCATGACTCATGAGCTTGCTTCGTCTTAATTTGTATGTCCTTATGTGCATAGGGAATTAAGGACCTCATAAGAGATACACAAAGATGTTTCGTTAATTACGTGCATTTACAAAACTAACCGCTAATTCAAAAAAACTTACAGGTCAATCAACTACACCAATTTTTTGTTGACATCATAGACTCAAAGTACATCGTTCGATAATTATAATATAAAAATTGTACCAAGCAACAATAGACCATATGATGTACACAAAGAAGGTGACCTTGGCTTGATTCATAATGATAAAAAAGGTTCATTTACATTGCAACCGTTGAATGAGCACTATTGTTAGGACACGGTTCGCCCACATGCCACTACGAACTAACAGGTGCTGCATTGTTATATGCAAATTACGACTTTCGCTCTCATACTATACAATTTTTTAGGGATATTGGACCAGTTTTTGATTTTGTTCGCGTCATATTTGTGTAATTAGACGGGCCTGTTGGTCTAGTGGTTAGTGGCCCTGACTGCTAAGCCGGAGGTCGTGGGTTCGATTCCCACTCAGGACAAACTTTGTGTGATGAGCATGATTGTTTGTTCTGTGTCTGGGTGTGATTTATCTATAATATGTATGTATTTATAAATTATATAAGTATGTATATCAGTTGTCTGGTTACCATAACACAAGCTCTGCTTAGCTTGGGATCAGATAGCCGTGTGTAAGTTGTCTCAAGATATTTATTTAGATATTTAAATTGTTAGAAATGAAGAGTGGTCTTTGTGAGGTGGCGAAACTGATTGCTGTTTTCTTCGCGAATTTCATTTTGCTAGTAGTTGGTTTTTTTTTTTGAGGATGGGAATAAAATCAATCAGATTTGTACTGACTAAAACCCACACTTGTTCATTCTATTGCCCTTTATGTTCCGGGGTCGCGGTATCTCTTTCGAACATGCTAATAGGTGCAATGAATTTACATTAATATGATATCAACAACGTTTTCCACAGATAAAACCACGAGACATTTTGCGTTGTAAAAAAACTGTTCTTGGCTTTTTTACAAACAAAATTTCCTCAGTAGCAGCTATCTGGATTTTTTCCTGGTTTATGGCAGAAGGCCCCCTATCACGTAGGCCCTATCACGTACCTTTGCCTAACACCCCGTGAATTCAAGCGTTTTGTGATGTTCTAGATTATAGAGGATTAGTCTTCAAATCCTTTCATTGTGTTCCCACCATCCCAATATACTACAAAAACATAACAAAATATCACAGTTTTAATTAATCAACAAAGCCTTCATAATACTCATGACGTAATCAATTTAATGTAAATATTATGATACTGCAGAACACACGATCGGTTCAAACAACAGTTTTTTATACTTTGTTATTATATTTTTATATTTATAGTATGCGATGAGACCGTGTAGTGTTGAAGCTGAGTCACTGTTCGTGTATCATTAATGTTGGTTCATCAATAACAAATAAACAAAATGTATAATTTCGACATTCTGAAGTCGAAGCTCTGCGGGACCAATAAAACTGAGATTTATCTTTCTATGATTTTGCTAAAGCGGTCATTTTAGACAGCCTTGACTTGAATGAAGCAAAGGACAGAGCAGTAGGCCTACCATGACGTCTTAAAGCAGAACTTATTCCACTGAGGGAAAGAGATGGTGCTAGACACCCTGTATAGCTCTGTCTCTTTCCCTCAGTGGAATAAGTTCTGCTTTAAGACGTCATGGTAGGGCAGCTGATCTAGATCCAGATATGAGTCATGTAATCGAGAAGAAGAGAAAGATGATTGTCAGAGGACCGTGGATTTTTATAGACTACGTCACCGCCGAAGCTGTAAAATCTGATTAAGACGCCAAGAAGAGTAAAGTGCTAATGTCTTCCTTTTAAACCATCTCAATATAGTTATTCATGTTTCTTCTTCTTCAATCTGTCTTTTAGAAACGCAGGTGATACATAAAAGGGATGGTAAATATTACAACCCTTTCGTTGATCAATTCATAGATGACCTCATTGGTCTAGTGGTCGAAATCTCGACTGCTGACTATGAGGTCCTGGGTTCAATTCTTGGGTCGGTAAATTGATTTTTTTTTCTTTTTTCTATCGGAAATTTCTCTGTAGCAGTCATAGTCTGGATATCTTCCCGATTGGAGGCATAAGGTTCGACTCCTATTACATAAAACTTAAACATAACTGGCGCATTGTAGGTGTACTATTAGGTAAGGATACCTCTGGCTAACCATTCGAAGATTACGAGCGTGATGCTGTGAAGATATCGAATAATATCGGTATAGGCCATAAAATTTCACATTTACTTCAAGCAAAATTACCAGACATTGAGACGCTAAATACATGTAATGTAGTAAATGTAGATTATTAAAATTATCAAACTTAATAAACAACGCTGAACCAACAATTATTCATGTCCCATACCCGTTTCTCTAGACGCAGACTACAAAAACTACCAAACCTGTTTAAGTTCCAGACATAGATAAATCGCTCCCAACACTATTGAAGTCAAAACTAGTGTTGTAACTGACAAACGGCTTGTTAATAGCCTTTGTTACTCGATATAATGTCTTGTATCGACTTAAAAAGATTCCCTAAACCTTTAAGGTGAATGTAGAATTGGTGCACTTGCGTGAATTTTAGGGTCAAGCTAAACAAACAAATGAATGCGTTATATCGTTTAAATGTCAACGTTGTCCTGTCTTTCTGCTTCGAGACGTGAAAGTAATGTGAGAAGTCACTTTTTTATATATTAATACCGGTTTTTTGCATAGAGTAAACAGTTGGATTGATAATTGCATTTTCTTGGCGACAAAATCGTTTAGTAGACCGTTAACCGGAATTCTTGTTTCGTGTGACCATCTTGTTATACTCTTTTTTATAAATGATTGAAAGAAAAATTGACCCAGATTGTGTACGGATTCAAATAATAATTATCGTTATAGGTATAGTTTGCTGTATGGAAGGGTAGACCCCTATCTACCTTGAGCTATGTACCCACCATAGTTCCTTACACGTGGTTCCATTGAGGTGAAGACTTGAACAGGAAAACCATTGGCCCAGTATCTTCTATAGTCTTCGAGAACATGACCTCATTGATGAACGGACCCTAATGTTTTGGCTTTAAAAGTCTAAAGGTGAAATCATAAGGCCTAGACAAATGTCTATTTTAAAGCGGTTCGCATTTCAT
Source organism: Ochropleura plecta (assembly GCA_905475445.1). Lineage (NCBI taxonomy): Eukaryota > Metazoa > Arthropoda > Insecta > Lepidoptera > Noctuidae > Ochropleura > Ochropleura plecta. Next base: position 15,266,643 of record FR997727.1, on the reverse strand, counting down.
CAACAGTATTGGTATTGCTATAAGATATCTTCTCTTTTATTTTCCCTTAAGGTGAAAGCTCCAACCTACCCGCGAAATTCAAATTTTCTTACGTTTTTTGCAATTTTCAGGCCAGTGCTAGGTTGTATGTTGATTAAAATATTATTCGCGGCTGTAAAACGTATGTAATTATAGAATTATAATCATCAAAATCACCAATACAACCCTCCAAGTTCATAAAGGCGTAGGAACAAAAAAAAAACAGAAAAAGTCTTTCCTACAGCTTTATGAACTTGGAGGGTTGTATTGGTGATTTTGATGATTATAATTCTATAATTACATACGTCTTACAGCCGCGAATAATATTTTAATCAACATACAACCTAGCACTGGCCTGAAAATTGCAAAAAACGTAAGAAAATTTGAATTTCGCGGGTAGGTTGGAGCTTTCACCTTAAATAAGTATACTAGAGAGTTATTGGTTTTCCTATTTGGTTTAGAAACTCTGATTCGTTGGCGCGACTTTTCTAATATTCCCCTAATAAGCTTCCTGCCTCGGATTAGTTTAGGCGCCAGATTCCCCACAAATTTAATACATTTTGGTGTATCTATGTTACATTTTAAGTACTACTTGTCTTTGTTTGTTAAGGAGAAATCAACAATTTTTTAGTTAAAATAATAACAAATTTCTTTGAATGGGAATTTAACTTTCTCCCGCTCTGGGCAAAGAGGTAGGGAGTGTCAGACTTTTACTGAATAAAACCCGTCTATGTTCCTTCTTTTGCCCTTTGTGGTCTGGGGCTGCGGTATATCTTTCAAACAACATGCAACCCAACATGCATTGGCCCTGGCGGCCCCTATGCTTTGCTGACATCTCTTTGGACACGAACGGGCCGTCGACACAGCAATGACAGCCCCTTGGGCCGGTCTTTAGGTAAAGCCACGTTTACCTAGGTTGGTATGTGGCTGGTCTACCATCCATTAGGTAAATGCCAAGATTCCTTCGTGCCTCGGAAAGCACGTTAAGCCGTTGAGTTCGGCTGTCATTATATTATTATATTTTTTGTTATTTTGTGTGGTCGTCGTAATTTGCGACTAGTAAATGTTTTTTTTCTCATTCTTTCTCTCTTTTCGTGACTAAAATTTGATTATTTATGCAGGCCATATTTATCATCCACACGGGTCATAGACGAAAATTTTCTCCAAGCTTATTCAATGCAAGTATAAATTATGTATATACTTTATAAAATCCATGCAAATCGTAATAAAAATTCTTGGTAAACACCTCCGAATGACGTAAGTGTGATCAGCTGTGATCTAAATACACACATTTGTAGACATATATGTACATTTAACGCACATAATCTGTGAAAACAGGTGGTGCTTATATTTACTCTTTGCCAGTTTGTTTTACACTGGTTCGTTGGTTTATTGTAGGTAGAGATTTTTGTTAAAAACTTTTTGGTAGATTTTTTATAACGCTCTCCCATAATTTTGATGACTTGTTTTTGTAGAATCTTTTCTAGTGGAATGCTTGTTAATTGATAATAGGAGGGAATGGTAAATGTGTTTACCCCTAGATACACATACGTGTCTAGTTTGGGGATCACCGTTCAAGATTTAAATACTGTGCTTGATTATTAATAATTACCTCTTTTATCTTTTATTTATTCTGTTCCTGTCATCTTTCCTGTTAAGTACAGATGTGTAGGTACAAAAACTATTAAATAAACAGAAATTTCATTAAAATATGAAAATACTAGATTCCTACCGCGACTTCGTCCGCGTGGCATAGTTACTTTGCGCTAACGCTAACTTTAACCCGCGTGATGATCGAAAAAAATATCTTTCTCTCCCCTTTTGTTCCCTCTTTTTACCTCTTTATCTCACTTTAAAAAAATAGCCTATGTCCGTCTCCAGGGTCCCAACTATCTCTGTAACAAAATTCATAAAAATAGGTTTGGCCATTTAGGTGTGAGACTTAACACTCAAACAAACTTATAAACAAACAAACTCACTTTCGCTTTTATAATATTTCAGGATTTTACCTGATTATCTACATTCACTGGTAAATTGCGCTGATGCTTTTATTTTATAATTCACAAAATTTAACTACGCTGCGTTAGTACGTACTATGTTATTAGAGAATGATTCGCAAAGAAAATTAAATCGTCTAGTTAAACAACAGTTTGTGAGAGAAAACGAATCACATTATAAAATCCGTCCGCAACAATGCACCGTCATTGTTCTGCGTATACTAGAAACAGAATTTCACAAACGTCAATTAATATTAATAGACACCTTTGGCAAAACTCCGGTAAGAAAAAACCGCGGGTCCAACCGTCTCTTGTTTTTATTGTATCCCAATCAAATATGGTTCCGTAGAAATAATGTTTCGATAATCCTTACTAATATTATAATATTATAATTTGCTCCTAATACAGGCACTATCTGCCTAAAAGGAGAATCCAATCACAAAATTTTGTTTAGACCTAAATTTGTTTTACCAATAAACTATTTTATTATTATTATTATTTTGTTGTTCTTTAATTTCCTTCTCTTACGAGTAAGAGAGTACAAATACCCTACCCACGGGCCGGAGCCAAGTTTGTAGGGGGGAGTTTAAATGGAGAATGTGGATGAAATTGTAGAAGAAGTAAGGAATTTCCGTGTAATGCGACAGGTGTTAAGAATCGTGGCTTTTTGGAGTAGGTGGAGTGTGTGGGACGGCATGTGTAAAGTATTAAGACTTTGCGTAAGGGATTTTGGAACAATACCAGTGGAAGAAAGCACTATAGGGACGATGTGGACAGTTTGTGCTTTCCACTGAGTTTTTATTTCAATGGCAAGGTCTTGATATTTATTTAGCTTTTCTGACATTGTGGTTTGAATATTGTGTGAATTTGGGATAGCTATATCTATTAAGTAAACTATTTTATTGACTTTGTCGTGAAGGGTTATATCTGGCCTATTAAAATGTATAGTTTTGTCGGTTACTATCGTCCGATCCCAATAGATTTTATGATTATTATTTTCTAATATTATTTCAGGTTTATATTTATAATATGGTTTCATTTCGCTTACGAGTTTGTGTTGGAATGCTAACTGTTGGTGTATAATAGCGGCAACTTGGTCATGCCTGTGCTTGTAGTCCGTCTGTGCTAGTGATTTACAAGCTCCTGTAATGTGTTGTATGGTCTCAGAGGCAGTGTTGCAATGTCTGCATAAGTCAGTCGGTTGATGAGGATCTTTAATTATGTATTTTCTGTAATTACGAGTGGCTATGATTTGATCTTGGATCGCTAGCATAAAACCTTCCGTTTCTGGAAACAGTTCGCCTCGTTTGAGCCATTCGTTCGACTTAGCTTTGTCGACGTGTGGCTGGCTCAGGAAGGCTCGGTGTCTCCCGTGGAGAGCTTTGGCAGACCATGCGGCAATTTTTTCTTGCGTGTTTATAAGTTGTTCATTTATTTGTGTGTTCCTATTATGTAGGTTAAGTGGCGTAAGTTTTAAATCGTTTTCCGTTACATGTTTGTGTAGTTTTGAATTTTCAGATTTATTATGAAAGTATGATCTGAGTGAGAGAATCTGTTTGTTGTGTAAGTTGTGTATGTCTATCAGACCTCTTCCTCCTTCTTGTCGCGGTAGAGTAATTCGATGTATGCTTGATTTTGGATGGTGTTTTCTGTGTTTGGTAAGAGTTGTATTAACAGTGCGTTGTAATTTTTTGATATCTGTGTTTGACCAGCGAATTATTCCAAAAGAGTATGTGAGGATGGGTATTGCGAATGTGTTGATTGCTTTAATAGTATTTTTAGAGTTAAGGCTGGTTTTCAAAACAAGGTTTAGGCGGTGTGAGAATTTATTGACTAATTCTTGTTTTATCATCTTTTGGTGTATCTGCCTAGATTGCTTAAAACCAAGATATTTATACGAACTCAGTTCATCTATTGGCTCTATTATTTGGCCTGATCCAAGTGTGTAACTGTTATTTTGTATTTTTCCTTTTACTATTGACAAAATTTTGCACTTATCAACTCCAAATGACATACAAATATCATCAGAAAATTGTTGAGTTGTGTCAGCCAATTCGAAAAGTGCATTTTTGTCAGCTGCATATAACTTGATGTCATCCATGTACATAAGGTGTGTAAGCATATAATGTGTATTGATGTTCGTTAGTGCGTATCCAGCTTCTGTTTTATCAAGAAGGTGCGAGAGTGGATTAAGTGCCATACAAAACCATAGTGGACTTAGGGCATCTCCTTGGAAAATCCCTCGTTTTATGTGAATTGGTTCAGTAGCTACAGTTGATGAAAGGGAATTAATTTTAAGAACGGTTTGCCAACTTTGCATAGTAGTTTCTAAAAAGTGTTTCAGTGTTGGGTGAATTTTATATAGACTCAAGACGTTTAATAACCAGCTGTGCGGAACTGAGTCAAATGCCTTTTGGTAATCAATGAACATTGTGTGAATATCTGTCTTGCTTTTAACAGCGCTGCTCATAGTAACTGCATCGATAGTTAATTGCTCTTTGCAACCTTGGCTATTTTTACGACATCCCTTTTGTTGTTCTGATAAAATGTTATTTTTGGTTAAATGTTCATATACTACTTCGCTTAAACAGGCTGTTAAAATTTTGTAAATTGTTTGCAGACAAGTGATCGGTCGGTATTTCGCTGGATTTATAGTATCGTTACTGTCTTTAGGTATCATATAAGTTACCCCGTGAGTAATGTATGATGGAAGTAAATGTGGTGATTGGATGAATGTGTTTAAATGGTTATGTAAGAAAGGATGAATGCTCGAGAATTTCTTGTACCAGTAATTGTGAATGTTGTCAGTGCCAGGCGATTTCCAGTTGTGTGTGCGTTTGATGACGTCTATAAATGTTTCTATTGGTATGAATTCAAATTCCATTTCTGGGGTGTCAGGTGTAACTTCGTTAATCCAGTCAGCTTGATGATTGTGATTTACTGGGTTTTCCCATATATTGGCCCAAAATTCCCGCAGTGATTCGGGCGTAGGTGTCTCTAGGTTTTGGTTATTGGTGTCTCTATTGTTAGTAGTAAGATTCCTATAAAATGTTTTTTCGTTGTTTATAAATTTTGAATTTTGCACTTTGCGGTTCGTGCATGTTAAATATCTTTTGAGTCTACTAGAAGATGCGTTCAATTTCTGTTTTAGGGTGTCTAAAAAGTGTACTAACTGCGTGTTTGGGTCTTCGTATTGTGCATGAATTTGATATTTTTTCTTTATTTCTTCTACTGCTGCTATTAGTTTTGGACTTCTGCTACCATTAATAAAGTGTGTTAGCCTACCTATATTTGCTCTTAGACTTTGAATTTTCTTGTCCATCCTGATTTGCCACTTTGGTTTTCTTTTTATGTATGTGCGGCTTTCATTTTGTGTGTCTGATAGTTTAGCTCCGTTGCATGTTGCTGCCGTCCATGCTGCACAGTATATTATGGTTTGCAATTGGATGAAGTCAGTGTCGAAATTTACGATGTTTGGGAGAATGATAGAATTTATATATGTTACTATGGCGGAGAACTTTTTAGATGTCTTTTGCTTGGGAATGAATGGTCTACTAGTGGGGTGTGTATCAGAAAAAAGTTGTTGAGCTTGTTGAAATGTGGCTTCAATCTCGAGGTTCTTTTCAGGAGCACCATCTAGGTTATTTTGCGTAGGTTCAAATAGGCCCATATCTATGTGGTTGAGAAAGTTTTCGTCTACTGTATGTATGGGAGTTTGAGAGACTGTGTTAGTATCAGAGTTATTATTCAGAACTATAATATTATTTGTTGTATCAGAAATGTGAATATTTGTATATTGAGTATTTAATGAGAGAATGTTCTCATCTGATTGTTGTAAGTCGTTATTTATGTGTTCTATGTTGATGTTGTTATTTCTTAATTCTAAAGCTACTTGGTTTTTTATTTCTTCTAATCTGTCATTGTGAATGTATTTGTTATTAATGATTGCTCTTACTTGATCTGATAATCTTTGCTCTGTTAAATGTGCTAGTTCTGGATAAATATTTATAAATCCCTCATGTAAATGCTTTCTATATGCTGTTTTATTTGTTTCGAGTTGTGTAGTAGTATAATATATTCTGATTATTGCCTCATTATATTCATTCGTCCATTTCATACGCTGACCGGGTTGTGTGTTATTTTGTGTCATTGACTGTGTCGAGTGTTGTTGTATTTGAGTGTGAACTATTTGTAATTCGGCTCTGACTTCCTCATAAATCTGATCTATTGTTTCTTGTGGTAATAATTTCTTTTGAACTATGGCTCTTCTTTGGTCACCTATTCTTTGTCGGCCTACTTGCATATCTGGGTATTTTTCTAAAAACTTAGTGTGAAGTGAAGGTAGGTACGCATTTTTATCGGTTTCTATATGAGTGAGGTGAAGATATGTGCGTAGAATGAACTTATTCATATCAATGCTCCATTTCCTACGGCTTTTTGCAGTTCTAGCGGTGGGTACAGTATCTTCGACAATATTTGTCTCCTGTACAACATCCACTGACTGTATGCTGATTGATGGCGATGAAGGTGTCGGAGTGACGCGAAAAGATTGTGATGATGATGGAATTGAAGGAAAAAGTGATGAAGAAGATGACGTAGAAAAATGTGAGGTTTCGTCATCCATCTGAGGCAGATTTGCCAGAAGTATTTTTTTTGTTTTCGATCTGGTATTCATGTTATTCCCACGAGAAGCTAGGGACTTACAAAGTCGACCACAGCAGAGCCCTGCATTCACTGTGGCAAGGGTGAATAAAACTGGAGGTCCCCTATTATCCAGAGTTGGCACATTAGCGACTAGCCTCTCCCCTAGCCATGCAGCCCTCAGCATGTGCAACCTTGGCTTGGATTGTATCTCTCTTGGTCTGGCCCCTCACCCTAGAACTATTTCGGCAAAATGAATCCTACCGGTGCAGGTCTAGGGCTCATCGGGGCACTCAAGCCCCACCACGACGTCAACGTAGAGATACGGCGGTGGGGTTATTATTATTATTATTATAAAAGCGAAAGTGAGTTTGTTTGTTTGTTACTTCTTCACGCCTAAATGGCTAAACCGATTTTGATGAATTTTGGTAAAGAGATAGTTGTGGCCCTGGAGACGGACATAGTCTATGTTTTAACTGAGAAAAGGGGGAGAAAGAGGGAAGAAAAGAGGAAAGTTTTTATTTTTTATCATTACGCATGTTAAAGTTTGCGTTAGCCCAAAGTAATTACGCCACGCGGACAAAGTCGCGGGCGGAAGCTAGTTGTTATATAACATCACGCCTGTAATCTTTGTAGGGTTAGGTAGAAGTGTACCTTTATATTACACTCACATTTCGCCAATTATTTTAAAGTTCCATTTAATTAGGGGTGAGCCCATTGCCATCAAGGGGGGGACAAAACCGGACTCGAGGCTGCTACCGAGAAATTCCTTACGAAAAAACCTATATAATAGTACTCTGTAACACACAGCAATTGAACCCAACACCTTATTTGCACTCTCCATATTTAATTTTGACTTCTTATTTGTTATTTATTAAATCCACAGTAGTAAAGACTACAATAATTGGGTAGTTGACACCATTAACCAATAATTTAAAGACACAATTTTTCTGAAAGAACACGTTATTCTAGACCTGAGAACTCCATTCATTTCAAAATAACTTTAAAATTCGATTTTTAGTTGCTTTTAAATCAATAAATAGTTGCGTCATTGACTTGACAACTTAGTGACGTCATCGTTTGCGAGTCCCATACAAAATCTATGGGGGAATCGCGTTTTGACAGCTCATAAAAAGTATGTCAATTGATTGGTGGTGTCAACTACCCTATTCTGCATTTTAATAAGTCGAAGCACCTTGAAATCTTGCTCCACGCGTACATTTATTGCAAAGAAACATCAAACAAATTGAATAGAAAATTAATTGGTTTCAAATGTTTTATAAGGAACCTTCAAACGGGTAGAACGTTCGCGGGTCTTAATAACCGTTCGCTTGTGACCTCAGTAGACGGCACGGTCGAATCCTCAAAATTAAAAAATGCTAACTCATCATCAATCAAACGGGCTCGATTCCATCAATATAATTTACTTTTTTGTAGTTTTTACACGAAAGCGCCCTCCGTGACTCGCAACTTGGGCCCACCAGGTACGAGCCGTGTACCCGACTCTAATAATAAGTTCTGCCGCGTCGATTCTAAGTAATACCTAAAATCCATTTCTATAATTGATTTCTATTTCGAATTGAAAGCGAAACTTCTAATCACTTTTAATGTGTAATGCTTTTACGTCTTAGAATATTTTCGTATTGAGGTTTTCTTTGTTTCGATTACTGCTTCGTTGTTGTAGTGGTTGTTGGTGCTACTGCTAAGCATGAGGTTTTTTTCATCATCAACAAATAACTTCCCCCGCTCTGGGCGGAGCGGGGGGAGTGTCAGACTTGTACTGACTAAAACCCACCCATGTTCCTTCTATTGGCCTTTATTTTCCGTGGCCGCGGTATCTCTTTCGAACAACCCGCAACCCGGTGGCCCTGGCAGGCCCCTCTGCTTTGCTGACATCTCTTTGAGGCGCGCGTGGAACACTAACGCGCCGTCGACATTGCCTGTCGTCAATAGACGGACGGACGGTGAGCTACCCATAGCTCGCCGTCCACAGGCTCACCAAGCATGAGGTCTTGGGTTCGATTTCCAGGTCGGACAAACTACTACTAGCAGCCACGGAGTCTGGATTTGTGCCCGGCTGCTGGCAATAGGCTTTCCCCTAATACATCATACTACAACATAACTGTCGAAATGTGGGTGTACAAACTTTTGGAAACTCGGTTTCCAAATCAAATTTAAATTAATTACAGAATTATTTCCATATTAGCTTTCGCCCGCGGCTTCGCCCGCGTTGAATTCGGGATAAGACAGTTCCCCTTTCCTGATTTGCAGGTACCTGCCACCTGTAGTCTTTGCCCTAGCGCCTTATTTATTGTAATAGCAATGCTAAGTTTTCCCTTTTTTCCCTCTTTCTGCCTCATTCTTCACTCTTATAAAAAAAAAATTGCCTATGCCCGTCTCCAGGGTCCCATCTCTGTACCAAAATTCATCAAAATCGGTTCGGCCATTTAGGCGTGAAGAGGTAACAAACAAACAAACTAAAGGATATTTGTTAGTCACTGTGTTCTTATCTTGACGTACTAATCAAAGTACAATAATAAATAATAACAATAAAATTCAAATATTAAATTTTGAAATAAACACATGTTTTCGTACCGTCGTATTATTTATGAAAGATTTTAATAATCTCAATACTGAAGAGCTTACCACAATTTTACCACACTTTAATAAATGGAAAAGAGGGATCTCCCAAAACCATATCCAAGTCACCTAATACTTCTATAAACCATCCGAAAACGTATACAAAAGAGGGAATCTAAGTCAAGTGAGAAGAACCTGTCGCTAAACAAAGGCCTGGGCCCGAGGGCGGGTAGCAACAGTTCACCGTTTTATCACTAGGCTCTACACGTGGTACAGGGTTCAGGCGTAAATAGAAATAGCGGTACCACCGAGACGAACAGATACTATATCTACGCAGATTTTGAATTAATTAAAAGGGGCTTACTGTCTGAGTTTTTCCGTTGGAATGTCTGTTTTTGATAAGCACCTGTCGTATTTTTATATGTAATTTATCCTTTTTTTATATTTACCCATTTTTATTTTTTATATTTGATTTTTTTTTTCTTTATAAAAAAATATAAAAAGTATCAAATATAAAAAACATATAATTTTACATTTTTAAATAAATCTAAAAAAAAACATAAAATAATAATAATTGTATTGTGAGGAGGCTCTCGTTAGGCAGCTGGATCAAGGGCTTGATACAGAAAGCGGTACTCCTGGACACGGCCCGTATTGTTAGGAGGTTCCTTTCTCTGGAGCCCTGACCGCCGGTAGCTTGGACCCTATTCCCGATACTGGTGGGCTACTATTTTTATATTTTTAAATGTTTTTTTATGTTTTTAAGAAATATTTAAAAATTTAATGATATGTGGAGAAAGAAATAAATGAACGAAAAATTGTATTGTTATGTAGTATTTCGAGAAATCGCCAAGCGGTTGGTCGATTCTTCTCGTGACCGTCGTGTTAGATTTTACTGAACGAAAAGACATTGTAAATCATTCAAAGGAGTATGTTATAGAATTAAGTGCTATTGATGTTCCTAAATTAAACTGTATTTTTATAGGACTTTATAGAGCAGATCGTCATATTGATATATTCTTCCAACAATTGGGAAAAGTTTTGCATAAATTAAATACTAAAACATCACACAAACACTTAATAATAGGAGGGGACTTTAACATAAACGTATTTAATAAAAATAAACAGACTCTGGAATTCTTAAGCTTTATGAAAACATATAACCTGCAACAAATAATCCGCGAGCCAACACGAGTAACCACGACAACGTCTACTTGCATTGATCTACTTTTTACAAACTACCCACCACTCATAAAAAAAGCAACTGTCAAAGATTATGGACTATCGGATCATAAGTCAATAGATGTTCAGTTAAACGTAGATTATTTATCAAATAACAATAATAACGTTTGGTATACCGAAAAAAGATTATTCACAAAAAATAACGTCGAATGTTTTAAAAAGTCACTAAAATCAGAAAATTGGGAAATGTTAAATAACAAAAATAGTGTAGACACAAATTACGAATTTTTCATTACGATAATAAAACGCAATCTAAATAAATATATTCCAATAAAAAAAATAAGAATAAAATGCAAACCAAAAAAAGGATGGCTTACTAAGGGTCTTAGAAAATCATGCGAACATAAAAGAATATTAAGAACTATTTTTAATGAAAGTAAGAGCAATGTTATAAAAAAATACTATAAACTATTTAGTAAAATATTAAAATCGAGTATTAAAAAATCAAAAAGACTAACATATATTAGACAAATGCAAAAAACAGATAATAAGGTAAAGACAATGTGGAATATAATAAACTCAAAAACAGGGAAGACAAAAATAAATAAACGCGAAAATATATCACTAAAAATAGATAATGAAGAAGCAAAATGCCCGTTAACTATATCCAACAGATTCAACGAATTCTTTGCAACGGTAGGGCACAACCAAACAACTGATTCGAACAACAACTTCGGACAACCCGTCGTCAACCCCTCCACTTGTTCGATGTATTTACGCCCGGTAGACCAAAAGGAAATAGTAAATATAATTAAATCAATTAAAAATAAACATAGCTGCGGTATAGATGACATCCCACCAATGTTATTAAAGCAATGTGCAATAGAACTTTCCTTTCCTTTGATGTCTTTAGTAAATCAAAGCTTTCAAGACGGCCAATTTCCAGACGCACTAAAAATAGCTTTAGTAAAACCAGTGCATAAAAAAGGGGACAAGCAGATCCCAAGCAATTATAGACCCATAGCACTTTTACCAACTTTTTCCAAAATATTTGAAAAAGCTATGTGCAACCGGCTATATACGTTCTTAGAAAAGTTCAATATTCTAGACGACGCACAAAATGGATTTAGAAAATGTAGATCGACAACATTAGCAGTGTACAAATATGTTCAACAAGCTCTACAATATATAAACGACAAACAACCTGTAATTGGGCTACTACTTGACATGACTAAAGCATACGACAGAGTTCTTTATGACATTTTACTTATTAAACTATATGGCTGCGGTGTACGAGGACCAGCTTATTCGTGGTTTAAATCATATTTACAGAATAGGACTCAAATAGTACAAATTGAAAATTACGACCATTGTAAAAATGAGATTAAAACCATTCGATCACAAGAAAAAAGAATTACTTGCTCTATCCCACAAGGAAGCGTGTTAGGATGCCCATTATTTCTAATTTATATAAACGACCTTCCAAAAATATTAAATAAAGAAAATACTTTACCCGTACTATTTGCAGACGATATTTCGATATTAATAAAATGTGATAATTTAAATAACCCTAGTCTACAAATACAAAATACCCTCCAAATTGTTGATACTTGGCTCCAGAACCACAACCTGGAGATTAATAGTAATAAAACTAAAATAATGCAATTTAGATCATACAAAAAATCACCTCTCAATCTTATGACAACATTTAAAAACACTCAAATAGAAGAAGTGAATACGTTTAGCCTGCTTGGCTTAAATATTGACACCCACATTAACTGGAAGTCTCACATAGAACATATAAAAGCAAAACTCTCCAAATTCATTTACGCTCTTTTCCAAATAAAACAAAGCACTAACACACAAACAGCTATGGCTGCCTACTACGCATACGCATACTCATGGCTGAGATATGGCGTCATGTTATGGGGCAATAGTGTTAACGTAAACGAATTATTCATTTTGCAAAAGAAATGTATCAGGATTATAGCCCAAATAGACAATACTGAGAGTTGCAAATCATATTTCATAAAATACCAGATTCTAACTCTGCCGTCAATATACATACTTGAAATTTGCGTATTTGTTTTTAAAAATATCGACAAGTTTATTAAAGTAGAAGATACACACAACGTAAACACTCGCCATAAAAAAAGGCTGTGTGCTCCATTTTCAAGGATAAAAATGCTAAGCAATAGCCCGTATCATATGTCGATAAAAATATTTAATAAGTTGCCCAACATATTTAAAACTGAAAAATCTATAATAATATTTCAAAAAAGGCTAAAATCTTACTTAATCCAAAAATGCTTCTACTCAGTAAAAGAATATTTAGAATCTAGTTTAAAATAACGACTTTCCTTCACATACAAAAGTGGCGATCTGTCCTATATAAATAACAAAATTTATATTAATTTAGAAATGAGAATTATTTTAAGAGTGTTTATTTAAGAAAACATTTATTTTGACATTGCTGCATAATTGAATCAAATTAATTATCTATTGACATTATTATTATTATTAATTTTACATGACATTAACTACTATCACTTTGATGACATTAATTGTAATGAATAATAATTATTATTGCATGCTAAATTGAGTTGTTATGGGCAGGCGGATAATATTAATTGCAATGCTTGAAAAAGGCCACTGAGTCATAAGCACTTACCTAATATAATGCCAACTTTGTACACTTGGTTTGCAATAAAGATTTTGACTTTGACTTTGACTTTGACCAGAGGGCTGGCCTGATTTTTGCACAAAAAATAAGCATTGCCATCCAACGCGGTAATGCTGCCAGCCTTCTGGGCACTTTACCTGTTGACGGCGATACGGACGAATTTTGTGACGCTCTGTAATTTTCCATTTTTTACTTGTATATATTTTTATTATTAGTTTGTGTACATTTATAGGTTGTATATATTTAGTAATTAATTTAATAATATGATGAATATGTATCAAATAAATAGGTAGTTGTAGCCGCTTTTATTGTTATGTTTGTACACAACATTATTAAATATACGTACCTATTCATACACATATAAACACAAAAGATAAAACTGTCTAACGTCCGCCACATCACATCTGAATTCTGAGGTCCTGTTGAAAATCAGCGTGGGGCAGTAGCTGCTCGGCAGTTTGCTGAACTGGACCTATTTCACGAAGCCGTGAGCCAAATTGTATTATCTTTTTTTTATGCTGTGTGCACTTAAAGCATGCGTGAAATAAGCATGTTTTCTACCTTTATTTAATCATTTAGGTTAATACTAACCAACTTGTGAAAGAATTTCTTGTGAATCCAATACAGTCTATTTACGAAAGACATTTTTTTAGAAAACGCGCATAAACATACACTGCATCTTCCGTTACCGTGATTTGCTATTTTAGGCCTTTAGTTTTAGTTAAATACAGTGTTTTTTTTAATTACGAAATCTTGGATTTTTTTATGTAAATGTCAAAAAATTTGAATGCAACAGGACAAATTTGAATGGATCAGGACCATGTAACGGGGAAAAAGAAATCGAAGGGACGTTCTTAATTCAAAACACTGCAGCTGCACATACCATGTTCACAGGGACCACATAGATCAATCAAATATCGGAGGTTTATGTTACCACATATTATGACCAAATGAACTTTATACTTGGTAATCCAAATATCTATTTATGTGAGCTAAGTACATAGAAATGACTTCACAATGTAACCTTTGAAACAAAAGGGCTAATACAATTCATTGACACTAACGTCTCTGATTTATACATATATGTTGTAAACTTATATGTCTATTAAGTTTCTCACTACGACTACAAACACGCATTTGACCCCTCGCCCTTCAACCTCTCCACGCGTCGCCAATTCATTCGCTAAGTCCAATACTCCCCATTGTCTTGTTACACGTGCCTCCAACCTCCAAGTTAATGACACACAAAACTGATCCCATCGGTCGATATTGACCACAAAAAGCCTATACCAAGGTTAACAAATTAAACTTATCCATCGATGCATTGTCAAAACATGTTCGATCGACGCTTGTACGTAGTGGACCAGCGGTGACATGTCGAAACCGTTTTGGCCATGGCTGCCAGTAATCGGTTTTCTCCAATAAACGCCGATTAGACTCGCTGGCGTCAGCACGGCCGGGACCAACCGGATACTGTCGGGCGCAACACTATTTTGTTTATTAACGCTTCTGTTGGTCCTTTTACTGAACAGAATATGGCAGGCTAGAGGCTAGCACATACAAGTGATATTTAGAATTTTAGAGGTTGATTTTAGTTTTATGACTGGTTTAGTATCGTTCCCTGTATTTGTTAACTACGACTATAGAAGAAAGAAGAACAACAGAACTTCTTTGCTGGTAAAAAAAATAGATATATATCTCTCTGCAGCGTATCTAGATTAGTTTCAGCAACATGATTGTTTTATATATATTAAAGTCTTGAAACGACCATGCACTCAATTTTCGACTCTCAAAATGTATTCTCGATCTTTATTCCCTACAATCAAGTTAGCATCTATCTCACCAATCATTCGCATTACAATTGGTCACAATAAAAGCAACGCAGAAAGAATAAGAAAAACATCTAAAGCACTTTGTTATCGAGTGTACACGCTCTGGTCGTGACCAGACGGCGATTTCAATTATTATCTAGAAGTAGTTTCACGAGCTCGCACTCCAGCACTTTTAATCATTCTCTTATCCTACTTTAATAGGAATACCGTTTTTCGTGGAGTAAATATAACAGCGTATTTTCCAAAGCCTACGACTTCCACTTTAGTTACTTAGTAGTTAATAACAACCTTTGGTCACAAGGACGTAAACACAAAACAAAAAATCGCATCTCAAGTTATGGCAGTCGTTAACGGCGGACAAAAACTGAAGAACTTGCAGGCATACGGCACAAAATTATTATCGGGGAACTTTGTTTACATACTGTATTAGGAATAAAAAAGATTATTTCTACTTTACACCTCATCTTGGAGTAAAAAACACAACATTCCATCTGTCTTCTCTAAGCCTTCCAAAACGATAAATAAACACTAGTCGGGCTCTCGTGTGGAGCTACGTTCAGAGTTCTATTATTGAAGTGCTCGCTAGCATGTCGAGCGGACTGTTTCAAGTTTGTTTTGATTTTTGAGTGCATCAAATTCAGAGATTTTAATCCAATTTATTAGATAGGATTTTGTGAAAATCTTTGGCAAATCGATATTAGAAAATCTCTTTATTTCAATTTCTGACCCACGCGACATTCCGAATGAGGGCTTTAAATTATTCAAGTAGTTTAGAATTAATCCATCTGCCCCTTTTAAATTTACCAAAAAATACACCAGGCAGAAGCCTGACACATTCACTTCAAAGTACCTTCGATACTCAATATTTTGATTTGGGATGGTGCCGCTGACACTTTTATTATTTTAACTGTTGTATGGTTGATCTAGCCTCCTGATCCACCATTCATAGAAGTCTTACCATCAAAGCAACTTACTCTTAACTTACAAAATAGCCGCGGTGTAAGACGCGAAGTCGGCCCGAGGTGACGGCGCGACTCAAAGCTTCGACAGCCGTCCAGTGCGGCTCATAATTAAGAACGGTGACTGTTGAAAAATGGCCGCCGCCCCCGGCCCGCCGTGAATAATCGTTGTAATTACGATTCGGAATAATTTCCAGCCAGTCATAGCGATGCTATCGGGAGGTGTCGACGGCTCGTTACTCGCACGCACTGAAATCACTACGTTCGTGGAATTGCGATTTTACTTTGATAATAGACCGTTTGTTTCAGCTATTGCTATTTTTGCCTGTTTCTGTTTCTCTTCAGCTGGACTTGGGTTTTGCTTTTTACTGTTCTACAAAAGCGCAGAGCCTTCATCGAATGTGTTTGTCCCAGGAACTTTTCAGTTCCTCTCTGTAAAGCCAGCTACCACCAATTTCGTTATTAATATCCATATTGTTACAAACAAATAGGTTGTTTCCTCGATTTTTTTTTGCATAATCATACCTATTAACTAAACGATCAATAATAATCATCATTTAATGTCTAATCGCTCGTGACTAATTAATAACTGCCGCTCGAGTCAATCTTGAGGCTAAGCCGCACTTGCCTAGGTTGATCCGTGGATGGGTGAAGACCCATTACACATTGAGTCTCCTCCGTGTCTTGGAAAGCACGATGGTCAAACATGCCATTTGTAGATCTTTGACAGTCGTTACAGGTAGTCAGTGGCTTAAAAGTCTGACAACTAGTCTTAACAAAGAGTTAAGTATTACCCAGTTTTTAACTGGTCTAAGGAGGTCAGATAGGCAGTCGCTCCATGTAAAATACTGGTATTTAGCTGAAGCCGGTAAGACTGGAAGCCCATGCCAACATGAAAAAGAAAAGACTAGGCAGATGGTAAATCTTTCTTTCTTTCCAGCCAGACCCGAAACAACTATCTGCAGCTCACACAAATATTTGTACCGTGTGGTAATCGAACTCGCGACACGCAGCGCAACAGTCAATCGCTCAGCCACTGCGCCAACCGTGTCGTCGAATAAATCTTTCTTCCTTATCGTTTGGTTGGTGCCTAATCAAGTGTATGAGCCTCTGAACATGGCGTCGAGAAATGTCTCTCAAGCAAGCTGGTGGTATCATGAGATGATGAATGTCAAATTATCATGCACGACTAAATAACTCTAACAAAATAACAGTACGTTCAAAGTTACACGGTTTACACGGTTGGCGCAGTGGCTGAGCGATAGACTGCTGCGCTGCGTTTTGCGGGTTCAGTTCCCACACGGAACAAATATTTGTATGGCCTACAGATAGTTGTTCCGAGTGTGTATGTGATTTTAAATGTTTGTAAACTCACCCACGATACAGGAGAAATTCCTAGTGTGGGGTAACGTTTTCTTAACAAAAAAAAACTACAAACTACAACAAGTACTACCCATATATGTAAATCTCATTATTATCACATATATTAACAACCAATGATCGTAAACGTCGATATTACAACAGCTAAGATACTATAATGACATTTATCTCATCACAGCACCATTTCTGCATTATTATTTTTTACTAACTTGACATTTTGATGGTCACTATAAATTATTGTGTTATGAATAATAGTTTTTTTTTCATTTAACATTCTTTCACGCTTCATTGTTTCTTTTTAGTAGTTTTTTAAAAGCTATACTAAATTATCAGTCACTTGATAACGTATAGCAAAATCCAGATTATTCCCGTTCATTATAATTAACACTGGAAACGGGATATTTACCATGTTTGTTATTCATTTCGAGTTTCTGATATTTCTAACATGGTAAATATCCCGTTTCAAGTGTTAATTATAATGTTAGTAACCATGTCAGTTTAAAGACTTATTCTCGTTCAGTTCAGTCACGAGCAGTTACTGTAGCGTAAATGTTACAGCCAACTAAAAAAAGCCTTACTTTTTTTAGTTGGCTGTAACATTTACGCTACAGTAACTGCTCGTGCATGTGGTAAACCAACTGGCTCTAGAAGCCCCTAGGCTTAAATGTCGTCCTAAAAGGCCACTCAAGCTATTCATTCATTTATTTTTAGCGACGAATATACTACAACACCTAAATGGAACGCTAACGATGGCTAAAGAACTGACATACGCGCTTTCTCGTATTCACATCACCCAAACCCTTTCCATACCCATCTGATGAAAATGCGAATGATATCATGAAAATGCATATAAAATAACTATTCCGCCATCTCTAGGAGTCCGCCATAGAGGATTTAGAATGACGTCACTTAACCAACCATGTCATCAAAACTAAACATGTTTGCAAAATCCCAGCTCAATCGGAAATATGAAAGTACTAGCTTTCGCCCGCGGCTTCGCTCGCGTTAAATTCGGTATAACACAGTACCTGCAGTTTTTGCTCTTGCGCCTGATTGATTTGTAATAGCAACGCTAAGTTTTCCCTTTTCTTCCCTCGTTCTCCCTCATATTCCATTTAATAAAAATTACCCTATGTCCGTCTCCTGGTTCCCAACTATCTCTGTACCAAAATTCATCAAAATCGGTTTAGCCATTAAGGCGTGAAGAGGAACAAACAAATAAACAAACAAACAAACTCACTTTCGCTTTTATAATATTAGTAAGGAAGTAAGGATATTAGTAAGGATAGTAAGGATGTCAAATTTTACTTTTAATATTCTTTTTACATAGTTAGTTACAGGTTACAGGAGTTTACCATTCTGTGCTTGATTTGTTTTCTATTAAGATCATGAAATTTTTGCCACAAATTCTTAGCTGCAAGTATTCATTTATTACCTGCCGGAGCTGCGGGTTGTTCGAAAGAGATACCGCGGCCGCGGTACACATTGGGCATATAAAACCGACTTCCAAAATATCAAATCCAATATCTCTATTACTTAACAAACGACATACCAAACTATCCAGTTCAATATCACGACCCCCGAACTAGACCCAAAGATAATAATTAATAAGATAATCTAATCCTTTCACTAATTGCTTCGAATCTACACTTCAGAGGCGTGGCGGTTGCACCACGTTGCGTCGTCGTGGGTAGATTTAATTAGTTTTAAATACTTTTTTTGTTGCGTCAGCGGCCTCCACCACAATGGTATTTACCAGTTACTACGCTCAAAATTGTTTATTTTTTATTCGACGCGGAAAATGGTCCCGTAATTAAATTGATGGAACGAAAAAATTTGATAAACAAAGTCTATGATTTTTGGAAGCTATGTTTTTTGGTGAAGTTTGAGGTTTTATTACATTTACGTTAACTTTTAAGACATACATATTGTTATAAAATTGTTGGCACCTTCGTAGTGTGACAGAATCGGTAGGAAAATTTGGTTGCTTTATATTATTCTCCATTTCTAACTGAAATCAGAGATACTCGACATAGAGACATAATCGCATATATATACTGAGATATATCTGCGATTATGTCTCTATGTCGAGTATGACAGAGCATTGTTTGAGAACGTTTGGCTGTTTTTTCAATATGTTCTTAATAATCAGGACAAGCTTTATATGGATGAAAATATTGTCATTTTCTTCGTATGTAAGTTGCGAAGGAGGGTCGCCAGTATAATAATAATTAAGTGGTAAATAAAAACTCTTTTACAATATCTGGACTATTCACAATTACTACGGCTCAGCATGAGGCCTTAACTTCGATTCCCAGATTGAGTAACGTGTTCCTGGGTTTTCTCTCAGGAGTTTCTTCGAAGCAGTACAGAGTCTCTGTTATATCAATAAGATCGATTCCTTTTATATAAATTTTATTTTAGAAGTATTTAAGCACTAGCTGGCGCCCGCGGCTTTGCCCGCGTGATGATCGTAAAAAGGATCCTATGTGTTATTCCAGACTACCTCTGTGCCTTTCATCAAGATCCCTTCAGCCGTTTTGACGTGAAAGAGTAACAAACATCCACATATCCATCCATACTTCTATACATCCTCACAATCATTCGCATTTATAATGTTAGTAGGATAATAGGATTTAAGCATACTGAGTACGGTGTAGTATTTTTAAACCTCTGCTTTACCTAACAGATTACTGGCGTGATGTTAAATTCCTACGGAACTAAATAAAGTGTAAACCTTCTTGATCAACACTTTAACTAAACCAATCTCAAGCTTTCTCTTGTAACAAATCCATTGCAATGCATTGGAAGTGACGTAACTGACATACGAATACATTTTCGATTTTATTGGCTCGAGACATTAAGTGGACAGATATCTCTTTCAAAGTCTTCACCTACCGAATGGCACCTACTGCTGAACTTAGACCTCTTACCACTGCTATTATGTAAAGGCAGTGCTTGGCTTTCCGCAACCTTTGAAAGAGCATTTGTCCATTATCTTGTATGTACATACTTTAAGATAAGTCCGTAAGTTCGTAGTTGCGATTTTTTATTTATTTACTCGCTTTCACCCGCGGCTCGCGTTGAATTCGGGGTAACTCAGTTCACATTTCCTGATTTTCAGGTACCTGCTACCCGTAATTTATGACCTTGCACCTAATTGATTGTAGTAGCAAAGTTAAATTTTTCCTGTTCTTCCCCCTTTCCGCCTCATTACCCACTTTTAAAAAAAAAATGCTTATGTCCGTCTCCAGGGTCCCAACTATCTCTGTACCAAAACTCATCAAAATCGTAAAGACGTACCAAACAAACAAACTCACTTTCGCTTTTATAATATTAGTAAGGAATTATTTATTTTACGTAACAATACGACTTATTTTTGGTAACATCAAACATATGCATTCCAATTTCAATAAAATAATATTATGTCAGAAAAATCCAATAAAATTACATCACAAATAAATTACATTACATGCAAATTTAGATTATTAAAATTAAATTAAAGTAGGTAAGATTGCTGTCAATAGAAACTGCATTAAAAACTAAATAACTTAGCTTAGAGTTTATCGTGATAGATAGAGCCTAAACTAATTTATAATAAATAAATATAGTCTATGTTACTCAGTGATGTAGCTGACTAATGGCAAAATAATTTCTGAAATAGTTCCAGTAGTTTTTGAGTTTATTCATCATGTACAAAAATACAAATCTTTCCTCTTTGTAATATTAGTTAAGTTAGATTATTTAGACAAAAACCGACGTTATTAGGTGAATCGTATCTTATTGCAGTTTGCAGTTCAGGTCCGACTTCAAAAACGGAGGAGGTTCTATTTTCGATCATTTTTTTTTTATTTTTCACCGGAGTGATCGGCGAAAATTAAAAAATAAATGGCCAAATGTGGACCGATTTTCATAATTTTTTATTTCGACATACTTCCGAGGTGGTGCTATATTAATTTTATTTGTTGGTATGTACTTGCCAGCTTTGTTTTCTGTACGACTGAACGCATGCATTTAATTATTTTTTACTCTTTTACTATTATGTCGCGGACATTGGTGTGGGTTCCACGTTTACTTAGTTTTAACAATGTAAATTGTCATACTTTATTGTTATGTGTACAACCTTTAAATGTCCCAATAAAGCAAAAATAAAAAATATATTTGTATTGAAATTGCTTGGCTACTTTATGATATGCAAATATTTTAGTAAAAATGGAAAATTATTCATTTTCCATTTTTCGATAAAAAATCTCGATAAAAAATTATGTGATACATCATCATGCCTTAACTAAAAATGCTGAAATAAAAAACTTGTGTGTGAAACAAAACCTGATTTCCAAAAAAAAACTAAAGTGTTGAAAATAACTTAATTTCCGGAAGACGGCGACTTTTGTCTGTTTCGTTGACGTTTTTGCCAACGACTTCCGGAAGTGAAGTTATTTTGTTTTTGCAAAAAAGTTTTTCCTAAAGCGCCACTCATTTCAACATTAAGGTAGGTTTAGACGAGACTATACACTCTGTGTTAAATATTAGCATAGTGTATCCGTCTACCCGTACCCTTAGGCACATTCTCATCTCCTCATAATATCAGCAGCACATTACCCGAAATAATATCACAACATTCGTTGAGATTACCTCTAACCTAACACAATACTAACTCTGGCAGGAACTAATCGAGACAGGCTGATGGATGACAAAGGTAATTGCCGACGTCAACGTCGCCGTCGCGACTCAAAACACATTACACACGATTTTTCATTATTTATTCTGGACAAGCAACAGTTCTCGTAATCGAAGCCATTAACTTGAGGTTTTTTGAGGAGGTTACTCTGCTAGATATTACGTGTAAGTACTGTGTCTATTTGTTTGTGAAATTCAAGGAAAAGCACGTTTTTAAGGTTCAGTACATCAATAGGAAAAAATACGGAATCTTTATAGGATCACTTCGTTGTCCGTCTGTCTGTCAAGACCTTTTATCTCTCTAACGCGTGGAGGTATTAGTTGAAAATAAATAAAATCAATGATCTAAGTTCACGCAGTTAAAAAATTTTGCCGTTTATGTCGCAAGTTTGTACGGAAACTTAGGTGCGCGTATCCGACTGTTGGTAGTTTAGCATATCATTCATTACGTATACTAACAATTTCAAAGTATCAGCTATTATCCCAAAACTATAGTATTCAAAAATTATTTAATATTCTTTAAAATTCATATTTTCATTTGTTTTTGCAGTGGCATCACACATCATCCATGAAAACTCTGCTTACGCAACAAATCATGCAATATTCATTTAATTCCTCGCTAGTCAACATTCAAAGACAAAACATAAATACACAGACAAACACAATAAACAAAACAAACAAACAATGCCAGACCACTTCCAGCAGATCTATACGATTGTTAACAAAATCAGGTAGCGCCGGCCGTCTACACTTATTAAGATGGGCATTTTAAATGAACTCTGGTTTTAATTGAGTTACACCCAACACTATGCCTATTAAACATTGTAGCATTTGAACGCATAATGCATGCATTTTATGGTATATTAATTGGTATTATAAACGTTAGGATATGAATTATATTGATCAGTAATTGCCTGTTCATTCAACACTTTACAAATAAGAATAGTGGCTATAAAAATATAAATCAATTACAAAGTTAATCCTGACTTGAATTAATTTGGACAAACTGCTGTCGGCTTTTTCTGTTAGAGATTCGAGCGTTGATAGCTGTCGGATTTAAATAAATTTGTAACAAGCTTGTGCAGCCTATGTTTTACATTATATTGCTAGTGATTCAGTGGTACCTAACATAAACGGACCTAAAAGGTTTAACGAGTATTGATCCAATAGAAGAAATATGACAATAGTCACGCGTAAAAAAATGTTGACAAATATTAATGCATGAAATACAAGGCATTTTTTTTATAATATCACAACTAAGCTGCTAAGCATCCTCATGCTTAATCTGGGTTCTATTTTTAGATCAGACAAATATTTATTAGGTTTTTCTATCAGTAATTTCTCAGCCGCGGCGCCAGAATTTGTGCAGGGTAGATATATATAGGCTATAACTTCGCCCTATATTACTTGAAATTTAAACAGAAATAGCGAAATATGGCTGTAGATGCCTGCTTCACCCTTCGGAGATCACAAGCGTGATGTTATTTTATGTTATTGACCTCCCTAAAATATCCCTTAATATAAAAGTAAAATATCACTTTGAATATTTTAAACTGAAATTATTGTGACATAAATAAATAAAATATAACAGCCACATTAACTCAGAATAACATATTCAGTAACTTTTGGCGAAATATTTATGATAAAAAATATAGCTGACGTATTCAAAATCAGGACAAAGTAATTGAAAACAAATAATACGAAGCTAAGACAACTTTAATATGTGACATTCTACATGATTACATGTCAAGTTAAACAATAAGTTCTCACGGGTTAATGAACGTGAATTTCGGACATGTGCGTAATAATTTAATGATATTCAGACACATTGTACACGTGAAAGTAAATCATTCCCACACTCCTGTGTAAGAAACTAATCATTTTATTAAATGAAACGTGTAGTTGGGAAACGTGAGCGTCATTTTTCCACGCGTTCCAATTTCAATTATTTTCGAATTGCTTGTTTAATGCGTTCTTTTTTCGATTTACGTCGATGAAATCAAACCTCTTTTTTAATCCGCGTATATAAAAAAAAATAACCTGTTGCTGAAAGTTTGTGGCCGAAATTGCCAAAGTGGTAGCTGGTTGGCCAAGTGGCTGTGTCTGTCAATGGATTGAGAGCCGTTGGAACAGACAAGTGCTTAAGTGGATATTGTGAATCAGTAACCGCAGCGGGGAAAGCCCCTTGCCCGTCTAGATTGGGCGAAAACGATTTGGAAAAGGCATTCGAGTAATAGACTGTGGTGGTCAACATTGGAAAACACTAAATTTGAAAATCCATATCATTTGGTACTTGATGACACAATAATCATTAACGACAAAGCACCTATAAATTTTATTGAACTAGATTCCAATACAATTGACCAAAGACACCAAAGAGAATTCAGTTGTTAAAGTATGAATCACAATGTCACAAGTTTTGTTCACCTTATAAAGAGACCCGAAGGCAATAAAACAACAAAAGAAATGAAAAAGCCACGAAAATTTCTCACAGGCAAGTGAATTTCACTGTGACGTCGTTAATAAGTCAAATGTGAAATATTGGTCGATATTCGAATGGCGATGAGTGGCGACCTCGCTTCCGAAAACCATCACAGTGTCGACCACAGCAGAAACAAAAAGGTACACGCCGCCGGGGCGCTTCCGATTGCACTGCCAACGCTGAAAAATTACATGAACATCCCCCAACAAGGCGGGTTAATATATTATGGTAGCTCACTGCATTCGGTAGGGTTCTACCTGGTGTTCTTTTTGCGAAATTCTAATTTTATCGACTGTGTTCAGTCTAGGTAGTCTCAATGATATAGCAACTTCCTTAGTTACCTTGTTCGTTATTATTTGAGTCAACAAATTTTTGATTGCTGTAAAATAGAATTTGAGAATCCATCGCACGGTATTGTGAGTTTGATTTACACTTAACGCTCTACTAACAATTGAATATTACGTGTTAACAAAACGTTTACACTTTCGCAACGGTGATTGTACGAAATATTAGATTATTAACACCATTTTTTTCTGTGACGAGATGAGATATGTTTTAATTATTGATGTGCTTTATAATGTTGTCAAATCAGGATGAGGCGTCAGACATAATGGATGATGATAGCCAGCAAAATCCCGCTGTAATTTTTCAATGAGCGTTAATGTTTGCCATCAGTGTGTCCGAAGCGTCCTAATGAGTTTGCGCACCACAAATCTTTCGTAAATGGGTGCACTATTTTTTTTGAGGTAATCACGACACACCTTGGGATGTCCTTCAGCCTTCCGAGAAGCGAGCATGACTGTGAAAAAAAACTCTGCAATTAGGTACAACTTTGTTGTCGTAAATGTAACAATGTTCGGGGAACGGAACAGTGACTTTCTTTTGTTTCGCACGCATCACTCCCGGAGCGAGCCGAATCGCAGCGACGACGACTTGTCCGCTAGCGGGCACATGTTTTGACAATGTATTTCAACAGAGCGTTTTTTATAGAAAACAATGTTTTCTGGAAATCAAACAAATCCGTGCTTCTGCGCTGCGAAGCCTTTTTTTTGGGTGGGAAATCATCAAATAACTTCCCCCGCTCTGGGTGGAGCGGGGGGGAGTGTCAGACTTGTACTGACTTAAACCTACCCATGTTCCTTCTATTGCCCTTTACGTTCCGGGGCCGCGGTATCTCTTTCGAACAACCCGCAACCCCGGCAGGCGGAGGCCCTGACAGGCACCTCTGCTTTGCTGACATCTCTTTGAGGCGCGCGTGAAACACAAACGTGCCGTCGACACGGCCTGTCGTCAATAGACGGACCACAATAATTTCTGGAAAACAGACAAATCCCTACTTCTGCGTTAAATTTGCGAAGCCGTACCTACAATCACGACAGACAACGATACTTTGACAAGTAGGAACGCACGTACAATATAATATCGGGCGCTTACAATGTAGCACATGTAAATACTAAAGACTAATGCCCACGGTAAAACATTTAACAGTCAGCTATAACAACTGGTTATTTTAATGTCTTCCAATTACAGTGTTCAGTCGGTTAACGATTTCGCTGGGCATTAACTATTCCAATTTTATGTTTGAGCCTTGAAACGCGAAATTCTTAATATTTAAGGGTTACAACGTACCTACGTGCAATAATAGTTGAAATAAAACAATATTGTAAGTGAAATACAGAAGAATTGGCAAATCACTGATAAATCAAATGTGACTGAAATATTAGGTAGCAAACTAAAGATTCCGAAAAGTTTCAACTACAGTTGCACAAAATTTAGGGTTCAGTAGATCATGTTCAAATACAGAATGATCAGTCATAATTACCGTTCACTGTCCAATAGAAGAAATACTTGTCGTTTGTCATGCAACTAAGCCAGGATGAAAGGACACTGTAAAACCCAAATTCGAGAGGTCGAACTTACATGACAGGCATTCCAACTTAACCTTATGGTCACACACATCAATATTTTTGGCGATCATATAAGAGTTGCAACTCTAGTTTGTCCTCTAAGCATAAGTGGCCAGTTACATATTCAATCCAAGTGTCACACGTTGGGCTTCCCGTTTCTGCGCTTCGGTCCTTCTTGGTGACTTACGAATTTTATTATCTATGGCTTAAAATGATATATGACCGCTCTTAACTGGGGAATCATAAAATATTTTCTGTTTGTGAAATATTTCTGAAGCAATAAAGCAATAATTCACTACGGGACTACGGGGAAGACGACGGCCTTTATTTGCTGTCATAAATGTTCTGTTTATGGTGGACTTTTTTGCTGGCTGTACTGGAGACGGGCGAGGGATGCACATAAACCTCGGCTTTATCATTACGTACCTGTCCTTAGTTTTAACACTTAAAAGTTAAAACGTGTGTCTAGAAAGCCATTGCTTTAATTTCAAATGTTTTATAGTATTCAATGTCAATATTTCCAATGGGGTTATCCGACTCAAAATTTATGTACAGTCACGCTCTGCGAGGTTCGCGTCCTTACTTGGGACAAAGCTATTAATTGGTAACTGAATGCAGTAGTACGGCTAACTCCAGGCACACATGACGACTTGGTTTTGATTTGATTCCAACGTGTAGGCGTTTAGTATTAACCTGCTCAGTGCTCACATCACATTTCAGAGAAATTTCATTAATATCGTTAATATTTCTTTCTTGAAAATTCGAATCTCCAATTGTCTCTTTAATCTATCTTCACAAAATAAAGTTATTCTATTCAGCAATGTCGATAACGCGGAAATCAAGACATTTCCTGATGCTGAGGCCATTTTAATTGGAATTTTGTTTATGAAGAAAACCATCTGTTGTAAGTTCAGTAACCTTTTATTATACTTATACGTTAGAAAACCACACAGTCTTTTCAGAAGGAAACCTCTTGCTATGAAACCTGCCGTACCTCTTCGCTTTAATTGGTACACTCATTGATCATAGCAGATCATTCGTTCTCGTCAACTAAATCAGAACTGACACGGAGGCGTCAATTCGTGCGTCGGCGTTTCACACGAGTGTGAAACTTAGGAAGTGTCGACGGGGGGCTCCATTAGTCAGCGTGATTAGTTCTCGAGAGCGTTAATGTTTCAATGAGATGAATAATCGCCGGCAACAGTGACAAATGCGCTTCGGTCTTTGCGCGCACGCACCTGACTCCCCCCATAAACGCGCCGCGCCATCACTCAGCATCACTATGTTATACGTACCAGATGAAGAGATTTATATTTATTAATGTTAGTGCCCCCAACGTTTTTGTTATTTTATGGACTGGCACGAAATGAGTTTCATTACCTCATTCTACATTTCACATATATGAGACGCATAAAATAAACGTAACTCGAAAGTGACTGTTGGTCGGAGTAGGCGATAAGTGTGAAAGCAAAAGTGAAATAAACGTAGGTCCGAGATTTTTTATGAAGTTTTATGGTCACAGTGTCTATTGATAAATGACTCGGCTTACGTATTCCGAGTCAAGGGCCTAAGTCGCCTGCGATCTAGAGTCGGGATCTTTTTCGAATTCTCGCGTCGATTTTTTATCGAAGTGTGGCAGGAATCGATGTGTGTCACTCTACTATGATTTAACATTGATTGGCTCCTTTGAGTTGAGCCGACTCTACGTCAACGAGATTTACAACTGAAGCGATAGCTACCGACGGTGTTATTGCGCTAAAATATTCGTACGGAGCACTTGTATGATAAACAGTTTCTGAGAAGCCGAGACGTTAAGACCTTGCGAAGGAAATTATGGCAGGATTAGTTTCTAGACCTGTGATGCGGAGGATTTAATGTGGGAGACTGTGTGTACGTACAAACAGCACATTTTTACTAGTGCAGGGAAGGATTGCATGTATTTATAACGACAATAAGGTTCAAGTTCATTTGAACCGTTTAAAAGTTGGTTCATACATTTAGTAGCAATATTTTCGTACAAATCTAAAAGCTTGATTTGCCCTTCAAACTACTAGTCTTCGTGATGTTAGTTTCTGAACAGTCTCCTTGCTTTATGTTTGTTAGTGTTAAGTTGTTTAAAGTGGGAATGAACTTGAAAAGATTTCAATTGAAAACTTTAACTAAATTTGATACTGTGTCAGTTTTTACTTCAATGTGACGAGACCCAAGAGGAGAGTTATTAGTTAATTGAAAGCTTTAATGATTAGTTTATGAGCGATCTGGCTATAAAGAATTCAACAACAAAAATATTTAAGCTTAGTCGCAACGCAATAGCGTTAATCATTCGTCCATCACGCGCGGGTCGCGACAAGGCGCGGTGATCCGCCCGACATCGCCCGACCGCGACCGAAGACCAACCATAAATCAAAACATTCGTGTTTGTGATTAATCAAACAGACCCGAGAATACACCTTGAGGTTCATATTTACCTACACATACCTGTCAGGTGTAATATTAACAGGTATAAAAGTATTCCTTTATATTTCATTAGCCGAAGAATTTCGACCGATATCGCCGCTTGGCACTTAGCCTAACACATGACTAATGGTTACAACCATGATATCAAAATCGTTTCAATAATTTGATTAAATGATAGTCTCGTTTTCGCAACGCAAATGTATTTAGGAGCAATATTTTAAATTATACTTTCACTGAAGACATTCTCGTCACGTTGCAGAATTGAATTAGATTCTCGCTGCTGCACTTTTAGAAAAAAAAACTATTATAATATTATATCCATGTGCTGTCACGTGTGACTATAATTCCTCCAAAAAAATGTTACCATTTTTAACCGCAAAAATTGTAATCTTTTTTTACTTAGATTAATTACTTTCTAAATCATTTAATACGATTTCGTAACTTTGTAGTGTGGTCAGTGTGGTGGGCAAGCGGCGCAGGCGAGTGCCACACAACACGATGATGTGGCAATTTGTACATCATGTCGGTCTCATTTAAAACCCAATGTCCTATTCCTTTTTTATATCAATAAATATTTTTATTATTATACATTCCACACTGATGTTGAATCGATCGTAATCAGGTTAATTCTTAAAATAGATCTGCATCTCCATTCGCGAATACCTCTCATTTATTTTTTCTTTTCTTTCGGACCGCATTTTGATCGGATAGTGTGTTCAATTTAAGTGACTTTTTGTCACTATCGATTACTATGACAGTAGCGGTCAATATGATTAAATGCAAAATCAAATTCTATTACTGAGATGAAATGTGTGATTTCGTTATTGAATTTTAAATCACAAGCACTAGAAAAAGTTTATCGAATATGCACTTTCAGACGTGGTTACTTTCAAATTCAATTGTGATTATTTTTTTCAAACAAGTTAATAAAGTTATCTACCGTTAGTTCCTCCACGGCTATGTTTATTGTTTTTGTTATCATTTACAAACAACGTGAAAATAGAGCCGTTAATACGGTAAGACGTTGCTTACCAATTTGTTAGTAAATATAGTATCTTTTGTGCATCAAAAACCACATTTTTATTATGAATTAACATGTTTATATAGAGACTCATTTGGTCGAGGAACTTTTTCGACAGTTTTTCTTTTGCATTCTTGTCCTGTTACGAGAATGTGAGTCTTATCGTATCGAATCATGAATTATTTTCGTTTAAAGGGACTTTAATGTACGGCTTAGGTCCAGGCCCACTGGATGTCAAAGTTATGACGTGTTAGATTGATTATCGGATGGATGTTAAAATACGTTTTACGACTTTTTATGACGAGCTTTCGGTGTAAACCCACCTTAACAGATTCGTTCGCGGTCGTATCGGCTGTTGGAGACAAAAAAGAATAATTTTAAAATTAAGCTTTTATTTTTAAAGAAATAGTCAAAGACAGGTAGTATACGAAAGTCTTTGTGTCTTAAATATACTTACTTACAATTTTATTATAATACAGGTTAACTATGCATTCTATGTATTAAACTAAGTATGTATATGTAATTTTTTTTTGGGGTGAGAAATTACGTTTTTTGGTAGAATTCAATGGAACAAAATTTCAAGTCAATCCGGCCAAAGAATCGCGTTCTCCCATACAAACTTTGCCTCTCTGTTTTACCTCCCTAGGAGTGGAATTTTCCAAAATCGTACCTCAGTGAGCACTTATGCCTTAAAAGGATCCCTCATGCAAAATTAATTGAAGATTCTTAACACTTGTAGTTTCTGATTATTTCAGAAATAACTTTTTATTTATACTTTCGTGATGTTTTTTTTTATTCTAAAAGGGAAAATCCCTGACTCATTGTCAGCAATTTTCCCTCATGTATATATATATAGATTAATACCCTGAATTAAATAGAAGTTAATCTATCCAGAATAAGGTTCTGGAGAGACTAATTAAATTGACATACATTTTTATTTGTACCAGCCTAATATAAACTATGTTTATTTATTTTTAATAGTATTATTTATTAAACTAAATTGGTTTTTAACATTCACATACACGAAAAACACACTTAAGAAATCTAAACCTATGACATTTTAATCCATTCACTAACTTAAAATGTAACACGCCTTAAGCACAGCTTGGCGCCAAGAAACGAAAAACGAAACAAATAATTTGTTTAAAATTTTAAAACAAATATGTCGCAGGCGCACCCCAGTGTTACCTGTCACATATCCGGAACAATGTGAGGTCAATGCTCTGGTGGCCAACAGGGTATGACGCCAAACCATTTTGAACGCGGATCCTAGTTCCGATTGACATCCGCGTAGCAGGAGGCCGATAAGTAGATAAAGATTAGTTATGAAAATGAGTTTGTGAACTTCTTGTGTAATCAGACATTTTTTTTAGGATTCCTTATCTCAAAAGGAAAATACTAAACCCTTGAAGGATCACTTTGTTGTGCGTCTGTCTGACAAGTCCCTTTATCTCGGGAACGCGGCGAAGTATCGAGTTTAAATTCAAACCATATTATACTCATGCCTGTTGTCAAAATCAACCCTCTAAGTCTACGCAGTCAAAAGATATGGCCGATTATGTCCCAATTTTATACAGGACGCTCGGTGAGCGGGTCCAACTCGCACTTGGCCGGTTTTGTTTCTTAGGAATTCATCTAAGTTCTCCCGCTCTTGGTGGTTATGACTGAAACCTATCCATGTTCCTTCTTTTGCCCTTTGTGTTCCGGAGTTTTGCTCTTTCGAAACAACCTGCAGCCATTATCAGTGTTATGGTCAAAACAATTGATAATAGTACACGAATTATCTGTTTGAATTCTAAAACGGTGATTTATGGAAATGTTTTCAAACGCAACCATTATACAGGAGAAATACGAGTGTGGCACAACGTTTAAAAAAAGAAAAGTTCTGATTAAATACTTCGTGACAGGCGTTTAGCCTTGTACAATAAATAAATATCTTGGGACAACTCACACACGGCTATCTGATTCCAAGCTAAGCAGAGCTTGTGTTATGGTAACCAGACAACTGATATACATACTTATATAATTTATAAATACATACATATTATAGATAAATCACACCCAGACACAGAACAAACAATCATGCTCATCACACAAAGTTTGTTCTGGGTGGGAATCGAACCCCACGACCTCCGGCTCAGCAGTCAGGGCCACTAACCACTAGACCAACAGGCCCGTCAAATCACGAGCAATAACATGTATACACTGACCAATATTCAATATCGTTTTCCTTCTACTGTATTTTACGGTTACAAGAACATAGTATTTTGGAAGCTATATTATCCTTAGATACTAATATTATAAAAGCGAAAGTGAGTTTGTTTGTTACCTCTTCACGCTTTAATGGCTAAACCAATTTTGATGAATTTTGGTACAGAGATAGTTGGGTACCAGGAGACGGACATAGGCTTCGTTTAACTATTTTTTTTTAAAGTGGGATGTGAGGGAGAAAGAGGGAAGAAAAGGGAAAACTTAGCGTTGCTATTACAAATCAATAAGGCGCAAGAAGAACTGTGTTACCCCGAATTTAATGCGAGCGAAGCCGTGGGCATAAGCTAGTTACTAAATAAATCATACCTCAAAAGTAGAAACCGGTTAATTTACGAGAAAATAACTTTTGAATTTTGTTAGGTGTGTACATGTTTTTGCACGCGACTGTACACCAATGGGAAACTAATCATTTACCATACTTACCTACTTATAATTATAACTGTCACTAATCTTTAAATGCTAAATAGTTCCTAGTTTCGATTTAGATCTCTGTCTGCGAATTGACCTGGGTGGTCTAGACCCGAGGCAACTTTTTGTGGCATTTAGTGCCTACTTATAAAAAGTCCGATCTAGAATAGAGTATTTAAATGAAACAATTTAAATTAATGATGTCTGAAATTAAAACAACGATTGGAGTTGTTAGATAAATTGGTTCACATCTAAATACTTAATGGGAGATATCGTTATACCTAAGTGATTTTAGGAGACATGTAGCAGCTAATGGGGTGAGCTAATGTTCCACCATATTTCACCATTCATGGCAAAATTATTTTCTGTTTAATCCAGTCCAACCCATATTTTTTTTTAGTGTGGAACATCGTCAAATAACTTCCCCCGCTCTGGGCGGAGTGTCAGACTTGTACTGACTAAAACCCACGCATGTTCTTTCTATTGCCCTTTACGTTCCGAGGCCTCGGTATCTCTTTCGAACAACCCGCAACCCCGGCAGGCGGAGGCCCTGGCAGGCCCCTCTGCTGTTTAATCCTACTGCCTACTTGTATTATAAATGCGAATGTTTGTGAGGATGAAAGGATAGATGTATGGACGTATGGATGTTTGTTACCCTTTCACGTCAAAACGGCCGAACGGATCTTGATGAAATTTGGCACATAGGTAGATACTTTTTTTTTCGATATTACGCGGGTGAAGCCGCGGGCGCCAGCTAGTTTCACATAACTGCGGTATTGTATGATTGTCTTATTTATGTTGCTGACCGGATGCAGCTGAATACCAATATTTTACTTGGAGCGATTGCCTCTAAACTCCGCATTACAGTTAGTACTGGGTAATACGATATCCCTTGGAAAGATTGGTTGTCAGACTTTCGTTACACTGACTATCTGTAACGACTGTCAAAGTTCTACAAATGGCAGTCGGGACCATCAGCTTAATATGCTTTCCGAAGCTCGGAATAAACTTGGTATATAACGTGTGGACACCCATTCACATACCAACCTAGACAACCGCGACATAACCTAAAGATCGAGCTGGGCGGCTATTATTATTTAGTCACGAGCTTCTCCAATCAACAGAAAATCTTAATATGAATTATTCATTAAAATTATGAAAATATTATGTAATATAAGTGAAACTCGTATTTTTAATTATAAAATTGACGCTTATGCGTTACCTCTTGAAATTCTTGCTGATTGATCGAATTTAATCATCATCCTCTGCTCACTGCTTGTTTACGATATGACATAATTATGTGATTTCAGTTAATCCTTTTCCTTTTGACGGCACGGTTGGCGCAGTGGCAGAGCGATCGACTTCTGTGTCGCGGGTTCGATCCTCGCACGGAACAAGTATTTGTATGACCTACAGGTAGTTGTTTCGGGTCTGGTTGTTTGAGTATGTGAGTTTAAATGTTTCTAAATACACCCACGAAACAGGAGAAATTCCTAGTGTGGGGCAACGTGTTTTTAAAAACTAAACTAACTAAACTCATCAATGGATTCATCATTCAAGAAAAGTAAACATAAACGAAAAAAAAAATATACAGTCACCGTCCCCATAAACCATGGGCACAGGTTGACCGACAAATGTGACCTGTGTGACATCGGAAGCGGAAGCTGCTCCCACGAGCGGGGAGGGTTCCGGCGCGCGCGCACCGCGATTTGCTCTGACGTCACTTCCGGACGGGCCTTGATTGAGAGTGAGGTAACGGTTAATCGCTGATTGCTCACTGATTGTGCGGCCTGTGTTTTAGCATCCGGCGACAGTTATAACTAATGCAAATGTAGGCAATTTACCATCAAGTAAACAATTTATCGGCTTGTGTTCAGAAGGTCATATCAATGGAATTGGTCATCTACAGACCACCCACAACTATCTTTACAACCAAAGAGACTCAAGAAATGTGCTCTTTTTTTCGGATGGGAAATCATCATATAACTTCCCCCGCTCTGCCCGGAGCGAGGAGGAGTCTCAGACTTTTACTGACGAAAATCCATCCATGTTCCTTCTTTTGCCCTTTGGATTCCGGGGCCGCGGTAGCTGTTTCGAACAACCCGCAACTCCAGAAGAAATCTGCCCTTGCAACCCCTTGCAATGCCCGCGGCGATTTTCTGAGACGTTAGTATTTCGCCTAGTGTATTTTTGCAATTACTCGTACAATGATCTCCAAATGAAAGCATTCTTAGTATTTTGCAGTTCTACTACACTGTTACAGATGCTATGGTTGGCCTAGTGGCTAAGTAATTGGCTGGTATGTCGCGTGTCGCGGGTTTGATTCATGCACGGAACTAATACTTGTATGACCTACAGGTAGGAAGTTGTTCCAGATCTAGCTGTTGGTGTATGTGAGCGATACAGAAGAACTTCCTAGAGTCAGGCAGAGTTATTTAAAAGTACTCCCTACTGCTGGACAGCAGTAAGAATATTACAGGTTCATTATGAAAACCTCTTAGACGGACCAAATTTGCTCATCGCTGAATACAAACTCCACGATGCGCTTTATAATGCCAAGGATATGCATAGATGGTGTGTCATTGTCAAGCAGAAGATTACTTCACGTCGGGAGAACCACGACCCCCAATAATGAGGTATACTGGAACAATTCAACTAAAACATAACACAGCCGCCTTTTTGGTTAGTAGGTAGATCTTTGAGTAAATGGTGGATCGTCTTCTTGTACTTAGAGTTGAAGACAAATAAGCAATCAGATTATTATTCTGTTTTCACTTATCCCCGTTTCATCCTCATGCAATTGACTAATCCGGTATTGGAAACAGGATCCAAGCTACCGGTGGTTGGGAACTCCTAACAATGCGTGCCGTAACAAGGGGAGTTCTTAATCAGGCCCTTGATCCAACCGTCTAAGGAGGTAGTCGAGGCACATGGCCGTTACGACAACCGGCACAGTGATAGCCAAAGTTCACATTCCACAGTCGACATATTTAAGTAGTTTAACTTTCTCAGCTTTCACGAGGTTCTTATCATGTGGGAAGGTAACATCGACTATCATTACGCGGAGCGCTGATCGGCCTATCACCACTATGTCAGTAAAGTTGTCTATGACAATACAATTGACCAATAATATGTAAGTCCTTCCTTTTCGTAAACGTAGAAAGTTAAGTATTCATTCTATTCATCGTTAAGCTTAATAATTATATGTGTGTCGCATACGCCGATATACTACGTATTACTTATACTTCTTCAGTTTGCTCACAAAACACATAAAATGCCATCTCCCTACTTTGTAACAGTCTATAAAACGGAGAGACAACTACAAACTTTTGCAAAACATAATTACTGACTATTATTCCGTTTGCCAACTACACATGTCAAGAACTCGAAGCGACACACCTACAGTTCTACACACCTACACCATACTCCGTTCCACATTCGTACTTTCAATCAATGCCATTGTTTATCTAATTACAGCCTGTCTTTACTCGTAATGATACAGTTTCGTTTGTTTCAAACAACACCAACGCGCTTATTCATCAAAAAGTCTCACCGACCAAAGAGGCTCACAACTAATTCGTACATTGTACTGCTATAATTTGCCATAAGCAACACTTAATATCTCTCGTTAACTCTAACTGGAAGCGTTATGCCTCATATGAACCACGTAATAGGGCATCTCTTAAAAGCCGCCGAATTATCATAATGAGCAATAACCAATTGCACGAAGCTCACGTCAAATCGGCTTAACTCATGTAAATTTATGGTTATAACTCATTTTTTTTGTGTTTTAGTGAAATTGCTGCGCGTTTTAAGCGATGAGCCGCAACGGGCCCTATTAGCGGCCAAATGGCGTATGGCGGGAACGATTCGTGAAAGAAATCAAATTACAATAACGATGCACGCTACACGGCAGTCCGCCATGGCCCACGACTGCCACAGATACCTAAATAACGGGTTACGTCTAATTTATAAGAGGTAAATTGTAGGATGCCACGCGCTAGAGATGTGTCATTAGACGGGTTTTGTACCCCAAGAATTATGTTTGGTTAGGTTTGTTCAACCATGATTATACGTATTAGTGCCGGAGCTCAATAAAACGGAAGCTCGTTGTCTCGTTTGCTACGTTACGTAGAAAGTACATATGGTAAATTATTTGAATTTTAGTAAATTGTAGTTAATAAAAATTATACTTCCTGTTTAAGGA
Source organism: Ochropleura plecta (assembly GCA_905475445.1). Taxonomy (NCBI): domain Eukaryota; kingdom Metazoa; phylum Arthropoda; class Insecta; order Lepidoptera; family Noctuidae; genus Ochropleura; species Ochropleura plecta. The sequence continues at coordinate 15,229,938 of FR997727.1, read as the reverse complement.
ACCGTCGAATCTTCCGCAATTTTCCAGTATTCTCAAGTGATCAAAACTTTTGGTAACAAGATAATGCAACTTTCTTTGCCATATTTCTTATTCCTGTAAACGTGTTCTGGAGACAGGGGCACAGTGTAAAAGATTACATATTCAGTACAAAAAGTATTTGTCTTAACTGTGCATGCAAAGTTGAAGGAGATACCTTGCGCCATGTCAGTGGTGGCCAAAAACATAGACACAATTTGCTCTACGCAAGTACGCTGTGTTCCACGCACGCCTCAAAGAGATGTCAGCAAAGCAGAGAGGGCCACCGCTTGTCTGGGTGTCAGGTTGTTCGAAAGAGATACAACGGCCCCGGAACGTAAAGGGCAGAAGGAGGAACATAGGTGGGTTTTAGTCAGTACAAGTCTGACACTCTCCCCCGCTCCCAGAGCGCGGAAAGTTTTTTGATAATATCAAATCCGCAAAAGAAAAAAAAGTACGCTGTTTTGTGTAGACATTTGCACAAGCAGACATTTCTATTCTGTCGTTTTCGATCTTAAAGCGCCAAAGCCGCATCCAGACTGACATAATACCTGATAACTCCACATTCTTTCCTACCAATATTTGTGTTTTATCCCAAAAATTTGGTAACGAGAGCCGAGACAGAGTGTCTACGTATGTGGATGTACCGGCAGCGTGCAGGTAGGCATGAATGGCCGGCGCCCCGCTGCTAGTGAGTTATGTTGGGCCCCTGGGGTGCAGCGCGGGCGCTCCTTCACACCTCCGCCCGCGTGTGGTCCCGCGGTTTACGACGGACGAGGCTGCTGCGCGCGCGCAGGTCGGCGCATGCAACAGTCAGGCAGATGCATTCGGTATAGTAGTCTAGAATAAAAACTTGTAGAGAATCGTTGATTTTCATATCAATACCAAAGTGAATTGTTGCTCGCAAAATAAAAGCCTTAACCATTCTCAAGTGATTAGAAAGCTTGCGAGAGCTGTCTTCAAATGTGGGGTCCCTGACTACAATAAGCATCTCTATCATCCCCCTAATTGGCAGTCAGGATTGTTTGATTAAACATTCCTGACTGCCAATCAATCAAACCTGACCTGAACCGAGACCTAGGCTTGAACGATTGTTTGAGCCTAGGTCTCGGGTCAGGTCAGGTTTTCACGTTAAGAAACAGCTGTCTTCAAATGTGGGGTCCCGGACTACAATAAGCATCTCTATCGTCCCCCTAATTGGCAGAACACATTAACATTCCTGACTGCCAATCAATCAAACCTGACCTGACCCGAGACCTAGGCTTGAACGATTGTTTAAGCCTAGGTCTCGGGTCAGGTCAGGTTTTCACGTTAAGAAACAACTTGAACATTAAGTGCACACTTAAAGTCACTTACAACATTAATTAATCAATCCTACTAATATTATAAATGTGAATGTTTGTGAGGATGGATGTATGGATGTTTGTTACTCTTTCACGTCAAAACGGCTGAATAGATCTTGATGACATTTGGCACAGATTTCAGTTTATAGTCTGAAATAACACATAAGATACTTTGTTTTTCGATATCACGCAGGCAAAGCCGCGGGCGCTAGCTAGTAAATAATATAAATAATATTCTTGGCTACATTCCACAAACTTCGTCCAAAACAGCACCTAAATCTTCCGGCGTTACTAGTAGATATCCTTACCGTAAGATATTATAATATTAGTCACATTAGTGTGTATATTTTACCGAGGAATTATTTTATTTGTTAGACTTATTACGACCTGCCCAGCTTCCTGCGAGATACGATACAGGCCGGTGCCATTTTTATTGGACAGGAAGGAAATTCTAACGTTTAATATATTCTAAGTAAAACGTTTGAGGTTTATTTATAACAGTCGTATTCCCTTCGATCCGGTTTGGGTGAGTGGTGGAGCGAGCCTCTTGTAATATTGAACTTAAGATCCCTAGTGGCACGAAGTACAAAAAGGTATTTGTAGTAGTAATGCATAGTAGTAGTAAGAGAAGATGTTGGCCGCGTTTTGTGTCACCTCTACTCGCATGTGTGTTGCTAAATCCTACTTCCTATTAAATATTATAAATGCGAATGTTTGTGAGGATGTATGGATGTACGGGTGTTTGTTACTCTTTCACGTCAAAACGGATCGGCTGAACGGATCTTGATGAAATTTGGCACAGAGGTAGATTATGGTCTGGAATAGGATACGCGTAATATATTTTTTCGATATTACGCGGGCGTAGCCGCGGGCGCCAGCTAGTCAAATCAAAGTTGTTTTTTTTAGTTTGTTTTTTGACATTTAATTTGCAAAGTAGATTTATGAGAGTCGGAAATACAGCACAAACTAATGGACAAGTTAAGTTAAGTTTATGTTTCTGCAACCGGACCATTTAAGTTTTTACTTATCATATTAATTATAAAACACATACATTATACAATATAACGCCTGTAATCCCCACAGTGCATAGTGTCTGGCAGAGATGTATAGATCTACAATCATATCATCTATTTCGCCAGCCATTAACTTTATCGTTGGAACGGAATTTACCAAAGAGTATATATGAAGGTACGTATAAAAACCAAGGGTCTTAACACTGACAGTTCCTACTGTAAGCCCAGTTATTTATCGTCGTCCCACTGGCCGCACTAAGATTTATACTGTCCAGAGGAAATCATGACAGAGGAGCTTTTTGTTAATACTGCTTTCGCACTGAAAAAGTGATATTGTTTTTGGATGTTATTGCAATCGCGTTTTTTGAATAAAGTAAAGCTTCTATTTCGTGATTTTAGATTTAATTAAATTAAAACTTTCGATCCCTTTACCATTTTTTAATGATCGTTTATTGTTGAAACCATTTTACTCTCTCTATTCTGCATTTTGTGTGTGTTTTTTGTTGGTGAAAAATGTCGGAACCATCATAATCAAATCTCAGTAAATAATGTTTTAGAAGCTGTTAATTGCTAATAATTTAACAAAAAGTTTACCCTCTATAAACTTAAACTGTCTGAGGACTCATCAACTTCAAATCTCAATCACAATTCAATAAACCTCTAATAACAAATAAATTAGCAGTTAACCATCACAAACGCCGTTCAAAGGTCACTTCGGTCAGTTTTACGTGTTTGCCAGAATAAAATCTCGTTGCAGCACCTGTGTGTGTCCCCTTGAGTCGTGACCGGAGTCCGCACGGTATGACCTAGGAGCGTCGGCTGAATGCCGTAGTGCGGGGGCGAAGATTTATTAAACTGCTACTGCTTACCGGACACCGGAGGTCGATTTAAGTGAAATTTATGTATGTATTTGTATGTAGTTATTGCTCGTTGTTAGTTATAATGTTGGATATTATATTTTGGTGGTCGTTGGTGGGTCAAGGGTTTTGTTACGTTAGATACTTATAATAGATTATTTGTGGTTATGGAATCATTATTAGTTAAAAAAAAATGACAAAAAAACACTTAGGTATGTAATGAGAAAAATAATCTTACGAATTCTAAAACGATAACATGATTGATCAGAGATAGTGTCATATATAAAATACAAGGTAAACGTAATTTAACAATATGTCTACCTACATCATATTTTGTTTATTTGATGAACCTGAACGAAACTTGATGAAATTCTAAACGTAGGCCCTATAATCCCGGCGGCGGCGATCTCTCGCGTCCGGCCCTGGTTCAGGCCATGGTCCGGAGCGAGAGGGAATGGGAAGCGGTCACCACCTTCTGCGAAGCAGTAATGCTAGCAAAGGAGGTGGCCGGGCGTTTGAGGGAGAGAACATCTGCCCAACCCAGCCGCCGCGGGAGACGCCCATGGCGACGGGCGCCGCGAGACGACTCCCGGCCACCGTAGATGCGGGCCTGTGGGCGGTGAGCAATGGGTAGTTCACCGTCCGTCCGTCGATTGACGACAGGCCGTGTCGACGGCGCGTTCGTGTTTCACGCGCGCCTCAAAGAGAGTCAGCAAAGCAGAGGGGCTTGCCAGAGCCTCCGCCTGCCGGGGTTGCGGGTTGTTCGAAAGAGATACCGCGGCCTCGGAACGTAAAGGGCAAAAGAAGGAACATGGGTGGGTTTTAGTCAGTACAAGTCTGTCATGCCCCCCCGCTCCGCCCAGAGCGGGGGAAGTCATTGGATGATTTCCCACCCGAAAAAAAAAAAAAAAAAGGCCCTATAATCCGGAGTTGCGGGATACCGCGGTCCCGGAACATAAAGGGCAAAAGAATGAACATGGGTGGGTTTCAGTCAGCACAAGTTTGACACTCCTCCCCACTCATCCCAGAGTGGGGGAAGTTATTTGATGATTTCCAATATGCAAAAAGAAGCTTTATAATACATCTTTTTTTATTTATATCGAAAATACAATCAACCTATAGCATTTTAATTTGTAATAAGCACAATCAATATCATGCGATGATATGATTCTTAAAATTATGAAAATATGAAATGTGAAACGAGTATCGATGGGATATTTACATTAGGTATACTTACAGCGCGCGCTCGTGTCTCCTAAGTGGAATTGAGATGTAAAGTGGGAAATTACGTCAAAAAGAAATTAAAATCCTTACTAATATTGTAAAAGCGAAAGTAAGTTTGTTTGTTTGTCAAGTCTTCACGCCTAAATGGCCAAACCGATTTTAATGAATTTTGGTACAGAGATAGTTGGGACCCTGGAGACAGACATAGGCTATTTTTTTAATGAGAGGTAAACGGCAGAAAGAAGCAATAAAACGGGAGAGAAAGATTTTTTTTTTTTTTCGATCATCACGCGGGCTAAAGTTAGCGTTAGCCCAAAGTAACTATGCTACGCGGACGAATTCGCGGGCGGAAGCTAGTTTTAAATAAAAAGAGTTTTATCTAAAATTTAAAAAGCAAAACAAAAATAGTACCAAATTTAAAGTGTTATTGATGTTCGGGTTGTCATTCGATGGTACTCAAATAAAACTCAGCTAACTAAGGTAACCTTAACTGAATTAAGCAAAACATATTTAAGTTAACCACCAAAATCAACAACAGAATTTAAAAACATAATTTACTACATTACCTGCAATACAGCAAAAAATACTCCTATCATCATGCCTAAAAACTTCCTAATAATTACATGTACATACTTATATGTAACCGCTGATTCTTCACACGGTCATCTATCGACAGCCATACGTAGGTTTAAATGTTACAGTTAATACTGTTAATCCGTCAAAACCACTTTTGACTTGTATCAGTCAAAACTTTTGTTAAGTTAAAATGCGTTATTAAATATATGTTTTTTCAGAACGCCTCACTTAAAAATAGGTACCCAGATGGTCACAAAAACGGCTTTTTGTGACCATCTGAAAAACTACGTGTAAACCCGCTACCCCGGCGGGTAGCGGGTGGTTTCTCGAACAACCCGCTACCCGCCGGGGTAGCGGAGATACACAAAGGGTAGAAGAAGGAACATGGATAGGTTTTATATCTGTAAGAGTCTGATACACCCCGCACAGAGCGGGGGAAGTTATTTGATGATTAAAAAAAATCTTTTATTTACAAACCACATTGGGACAAATATGGCCCAATGTCGACACTAACACAATGGTGTTAGTAATTTTATTACCATTAAAAGCCATGTTAGTAAAAATAAATAAGGTCACAAATAAATTAAATTGTAGCTAAAAAACTTATAAGGTTACAGCTTGCTTTCTGTGCATGTGCACAGATTATATAATAGTGCTGTCGAGTACCTAAATGTTAGTTGATAAGCGTCTACCGGTCAAAAGTAATTTTGACTGATCGATACTTTTGTCTGTGACATATACGAACATCTTAATAATAAGTGGTATTATAAAAAAATGATTTATCATCTCGACTAATTTGCATCGATGCGTGCAATCCGACGCACTTGTGGCATCTTCAGTATAATTGTATGGGCGAGTGTAAGAACTGATTACAATGGGCTCAGCTTACATGTATGTAGGTACCTTATGGAGATTGGACGTATAGCTGTCTTACGTGTTTTGTGTGTCGATGGGCATCTGCAGATGTAGTACATATTGAAGATGTTCAATGTTTTTGTGGGAAGGAAAGGAGCACTTGATCGCATTTTTTGGATTCCGTACGTATAAAGGAAAAAACGGTACCCTTATAGGATCACTTTTTTGTCCGACTGTCTGTCTAGACCCTTTATCTCCGACCCTTTACGGTGGATCACTTGGCTCGCGGGTCGATGAAGAACGCAGTTAACTGCGCGTCATAGTGTGAACTGCAGGACACATTTGAACATCGACATTTCGAACGCATATTGCGGTCCATGGATACACATCCAGGACCACTCCTGTCTGAGAGCCGGCTGTATAAAATACAAATGCCACATTGCGTTTCATTCACATGTCACGCATTTGACGGTTCTGCGCTCGACGTCCTCGCGGTGCGCGTGCGCGCCCGCACGGACGTTGTGCGTTGTCCGTTCAAAAATAACGACATAGATATACACGTGTATGTATATCCTGTCTGTGGTCCCTTGTGATATGAGCTATTTTAAGCTATAAAACTACATTATCAACCCTCTAAGTATACGCAGTCAAAGGATATGGCCGTATATGCCACAAGTTTGTGCGGAACCCTCGGTGCGCGAGACCGTTTCGCACTTGGCCGGTTTTTTTACGTTTATTTGTACATATCCCTAATTCTGTGAATGTGCGAATCTGTTAATTTTTGAATTGTTATTGATGTCGCTATATCATTTGTTTTTTTTTGCATTTTTAATCTTGTTTGTGTCATAACCTAGTTTTTATCCAGTTAATTTTAAAACTATAGGACTATTACTACCAGTGCATGTTTTTTTAAAAAAACAATATTTTAGATGTTGGTTATTATTTACTTCTACTCTTTATTTACTTTTACTGTAAATGTTATACAGCTTAGAATATTTCTTAAAATATACATGTATCTAGAAAAACATCTAATAATAAAACATAGGTTTCTGCCGGTATCGGGAGCAGGGTCCAAGCTACTGGTGGTTAGAATTCCAGAGACAGGAGGTCCTTACAATGCGGACCGTATTGAGAAGTAGCCTTCTGAATCAGGCCCTTGATCCAACCGCCTAAGGACAGCTTTGACAGATGTTCGTCGAGATTCCTGAAAATCAAGCCATTGGCCGTTAAGACAGCCAATTAATTGACCATTATTTATTACTCTATTTTAATGATCTAAAAATTCACGTTTTCCTCTAAATTAAATGTCTGAATGTGAATTAAATGTAAAAGAAATAAAATGTCCAACAGACAAATCCTTACTTCCTTACTAAAATTATAAAAGCGTAAATGAGTTTGTTTGTCTGTTACGTCTTTACGCCTAAATAACTAAACCGATTTTGATGAATTTTGGCACAGATTGACATAGTTGGGACCCTGGAGACGGAAATTGGCAATTTTTGAAAAAAAATATTGAGTTATGAGGTAGAAAGAGGGAAGAAAAGGGAAAACTTAGCATTGCTATTACAATAAATAAGGCGCAAGGGCAAAAACTACAGGTAGCCGGTACCTGTAAATCAGGAAAGGGGAACTGTGTTACCCCGAACTTAACGCGAGCGAAGCCACGGGCAAAAGCTAGTCAACAATAATTTAGCGACGCTAACACATTAAGAATATAGATCTACATTTTAATTGACTCTAGATGGACCTCATCGTGATTAGTGTAATGAGATCCAAATTGATACCGATACGGCCAATCTCTATGTGTAGGTATATACTACCGGAGCTATTAGATTAACTACGATGTTGTTATCTGATAAGCCTTAATTGGATAATTTTTTATTTGATTTTCGTTGAATAACAGCTACGGTTGAATTTGCAATTTTAATGAACGAAGTAAGACAACCAGGCGCGTAGAATATTTCATTTGTCTCTACGCTATCTTATAAAACTACGCGGCGGCTACGCTGGTAGATTCAGAGCCTACGAAGCTGCTACGCGGTGGCTACGCAGCTGTCACGCGGGGCATTCGTCTGACTGATGCGGACGCTATGGTGGACAAATGCGCAGTATGAAGAAACTTTATTGTAGTAATGAATTATTATATGGATTACACTTTTAAAAGAGCGAACCAGATATAAATTTAATAATTATAAGATATGAGTACACTGGTTTGAAATAAAAACTTGAGAGGTGTCAAGGGACACCCGGATGGAACGAAGTTATTATTTATTATGTACAAAAAACCTGTATACACTCAACAAAAATAATCGTCGCGACACCACACTGTTCAATGCGAAATAGAAAGACGAAACAAAAATAACTGGCTTGCTTTCTATGAGAGAGAGACAGACAGAAAAACACGCGACCCCGCACGGCTTACAACTGCCGGACGGTAAGTTTTGGTCTTAATTTTTTCCGTCTAGCCCGATTTCGCAACGCACGATAAGCAAATTCGTTGGTTTAAAAAAATAGAACGAAAGTTTGAATATGAGTAGGTAACCAAAACTATATTTCTTATGTAAAGATTTAATAGATCTTAAAATTTAAAGTGTAAACTAAAAGCCCTACCCCAATAAAAATCGGAGTGAACTCCTATTAATTTTAATAGCTATAATTATATGTACAGCAAATAAAATTTATGTGAAATACATAACTCTTGTTCTTAAATTTTCAATAAACACGAGTCTCCATGACATATTTTATGTCGCTTGGTTTTATGTTCGTAATAAAATATCGTTCATCTAGGATAGACGAACGAGTGGTTGATAAAGGATAAATCTAAGAAACTCTGATACTTTTACTTTAAGAAACTTTAAGAAACTCTGATTGTTTTGTTTACTCAAAACCACATGAGAACTGATTCCTTTTTTAGGGTTGCGTACCTGAAAAAGAAAAAAAGGAACCCTTATTGGATCACTTTGTTGTTAGTCTGTCTGTCAAGACCCTTTATATCGGGAGCACGTAGAGGTAACGAGTTGAAATTAAAACCATAATTATAACATATTTAGTCTGTATTCCCTTGGAGCTGTGAAAAACAACCCTCTAAGTCTATGCAGTCAAAAGATATAGCCGTTTATCTCGCAAGTTACACGGAACCCTCGGTGCGGGAGTCCGACTCGCACTTGCCCGGTTTTTTTGTTTGACTTTGGACACGGATGTTGATCATGAAGTCTCGGGTACGATTCTCAAGTCGTGTCAAAATCAAAATATATATAGGCCTACATGGGCACTTATAAAACGTGGAGAAAAGGTGCACGGTTCGGGTTGATCGTTTACTATGGAGAAGAACCGGCAAGAAACTCCATGATTACTCTTTTAAAATCATTAGGTTTTACAATGTTGTTGTTGCAGCGTTATTATTTATGTATGAGGGAATAGCGTAGGCCCGACTGTACGTCATTGTTTACCTACTTTACAAAACGTAAAATAAGATAAAAAGTTAACAAGTATCTAGAAATCTACAAGGCTCACAGTGTCCATTCACAAACAATCAGCAAAAAAGTATCTAAACAAGGAATAGGAAAAATATTATAAAAAGACTAGGAATATTAAACAAGTAACATAAATATTTACAACAGTACTGTAACCAATATTATTCTGAAAGTATTTATACACATTCAGAATAATATTGGTTACAGTACTGTTATGTTATTAAAAAACTTTTAAAAAATATATCTATACTAATATTATAAATGGGAACGTGTATGTGTGTGTCTGTTCGTTTGTCCGTCTTTCACGGCAAAACGGAGCGAGGAATTGACGTTGTTTTTTAAGTGGAGATAGTTGAAACGATGGAGAGTGATTTAGCTACTTTCTAACGTTTTCTAACCCCCCATTTCCCTAAAATGGAGGGTGGACACGACACGAAGCCGCGGGCAAAAGCTAGTATAAAATACAATTAAAGAAAACAAAAAAAAATAAGATTGACAATAGATAGAGACATGCACATATTTGTGCTATTTATGAGCTAACCAGTTACGTGTTATTGAGTTTTTTTTCATCTGACAATTCTCAGTAACAATATGAACTACACCTCTACTTATTCTTTCAGGGCTAGTAGGCGTGATGTTGATTGATGTTGTTTTAGGTGTCCAGTGTTTTAGTGTCCATGTACGTGACCTAAGTGGACGAAATGGACAATTCCATTTAGTCCTCTTAGGTCACGTACATTTTTAAGTACTCTGCGTATACTTTGCAAAAAGTAACCTGGATTGTCCAATATGCTATGAAAACGTACTAAAATCTTAAGATTAAGATCATTCGTTCTTTTTGTCGTGCCGTTTTTAAGAGGAACCGTTTTTATTCGGAAATCTTGATAAATACCACAAAGCTAGAGTCATCATCATCAGATGATGCCAAGCCTTTATCCCAACTATGCTGGGGTCCAGTCTTACCAGATGCAGCTGAATACTATCCCAACCCAGTTACCATGAAGCTAGAGTTAGGTTTTCGAAAAAAAATCCACAACATTCGACTATCGCATGTTCCACATGTCGACAAACAAAGAACCATAAAAATAACTGTACCAACCAAACGGAATTCTTCCGTAGCAAAACAACAACAAAAAATCCTCTTAATAAGAGCGAGATTAAACCGGTTCATCCTAGATTTCATTTGCGGATTCATTCTCTTAGATTAAGTTAGTGCGACCACCGGTTCATTGTTGCATTTTCACGAGAAGTTTAATAAAGACCTTTCACACATAGCACAATACTCGTAATTCATGCCCACGCGGAGAACGCGGCCGGGCGGCCGGTGGGAGCCCGCGAGTCCTTGTCAAGCGAATAAACTGCGATTCTTACGGCCAGTGTGAAATGTTGCTTACATTAAATATGAATATATTTTAATAAATACACCATGTGCTAGTAATGTGGAAGGTTTATTGAGGCGAAATAAAAGGTGTTGGGGATACGCGAATGTAGTTCGATTTAAAATTGAACTTAATTGGGTTTTTGCATTGATGTAGCTTCATAATTCGTTTTTAATCAGTGAACGACATAAGTCATGCTTTTAATCATTCATTTAAGGCTTCATTATTTCATTGATAGATAGCACAGACGGATAGATATGTACCTAATGCCTATTTGAGAAATTATTATTCTTAATACTAAATATCATTTTCAAAAGCTATGCAGGGTAACCAAGACCTTAGTCTTACCAAGGGTTATCGTATTAGGTACCCATTACTTACCTACTGGCTTGTGGAGGTCAGATAGGCAGTCGATTTATGCAAAATACTAGTAAATATTCAGCAGCATCAGGTTAAACTGGAAGGCGTCCACAAGTTGAGTGAAAGACTAGGCAGATGGGGATACAGGGTCACCAAGAAACAAAGCACGTTGAAATGAGCAGATAATCAAAAGAACAAAACAAAAGTGTGCCACTTCACAAACCCTGCAAGACACCACTACGAAAAGACAGGTTCCATAATACGTAATTATTCGTTCGGCTTCGCTGGCAGTACGCGGGCGTATATCCTACGTAAACGCGGTAGGCTGCAACGTATCATGTTAAGACATTATGCTACTGTGAGCGAATAAAACGGTGTTTACATTGTGCGCCCGAGCCGAGATCGAATCTGGACTGTAACTAATCGAGGCGACCGATGTTCTCGCGATTGAGTTATTACAGCTTCCTGTTAGGCTACTTGTTTTTGTGACTCCTACTGTTTTAATTAATTATCCTCTATAAATAATAAATATTTTATGTGTAATGCGATACACAGGTTATTTCGATGTCTCTGACTGATATGAACGCTCGGATCGAGTGTACGCTGCACGGATATTATTCAAACAGCCAGTTTTTATTGTTTCTTGACGATATTAATGTTTTGTACGATTGTAGGATCTCGATGCTGGCTTTCTTTGTGTTTGAGCTTCGGAGCTACTGTATTGACATAATTACCTACTTTTCTGTTTGTTATTAATCAAAATGAAAGCTATGCTATAAAATGTGATAATAGTTTTTTTTATTTATTTAATTAATGATGCAATTATAGATTCGACACCTGCTAGTAGTTAGGTATAAAATAAATCTTGAAACGGATATTTTTGGAATTGCTATTTCCTTATGAATATGTAAGCAATAAGCTGTCGTAATAATTTATCATTGAAAAGGTTATATTATCTATTTTCTGAGCAGATTCCTAAGCTCCTTTACAAGAAAAAAAATGCCAAGTACGAGTCGGACTCTCGCACCGAGAGTTCCGTACGAACTTGCGAGAGAAACAGCCATATATTTTGACTGCGTAGACTTAGATGGTTGGTATTTTCAAAGCTCCAAGGGTCTTGAGTATATGTTGATTTCAAATCGATACTTCCACGCGTTCCCAGATAAAGAATATTATATAGGTATATGTTTTTTTCTGATATTTTTTGACACATTGCACCTACTGTTTTTGTCTCTGCCCTAAGGTTGCCTGGTAGAAAATACCCAAGGGATTATGTCCGCCTCTGTACAATGTTTGTTTTACATGTGCATAAAGTTTTAATATATAAATAAAGGGTCTTGACAGACAGAAATATAGACGGGCGGACACCAAAGTTTATTACAAAAAATACTTTTTTTTTAATCTATAGCATTGTTTCATACATAAATTGAGGCAGCCCCAGTAAGTCATAATAGTATCTACTTGTGTCGGAGCTGTCTCACTCTTCCCTTATGTAGTATCTTAAAAATGAAAAAGAAGAAGACAAATGTAAAAAAAGATTGCAAGAAAAGAAAAAGAAAAATCATCCTATAAGGGTTCTGTTTTGTAGAGGCGATCGGCGGCGGCGATCTCTCGCGTCCGGTCCTGGTTCAGTCCATGGTCCGGAGCGGGAAGCGAATGGAAAGCGGTCACCACCTTCTGCGAAGCAGTAATGCTAGCAAAGGAGGTGGCCGGGCGTTTGAGGGAGAGAACATCTGGCCAACGCAGCCGCCGCGGGAGACGCCCAGGGCGCCGGGCGCCGCGAGACGACTCCCGGCCACCGTAGATGCGGGCCTGTGGACGGTGAGCAATGGGTAGCTCACCGTCTGTCCGTCTATTGACGACAGGCCGTGTCGACGGCGCGTTCGTGTTTCATGCGCGCCTCAAATAGAGTCAGCAAAGCAGAGGGGCTTGCTAGGGCCTCCGTCTGCCGGGGTTGCGGGTTGTTCGAAAGAGATACCGTGGCCTCGCGGCCTCGGAACGAAAGGGCAATAGAAGGAACATGGGTGGGTTTTAGTCAGTACAAGTCTGACATGAAGAGTGGGGGAAGTCATATGATTTCCCACCCGAAAAAAAAAAGGGTTCTGTTTTTTCCTTTTGAGGTACAGAACCCTAAACAATACTGATTCCAGGAAATACATGACCACACGCCTAACAGACAAATGAAAAACGAGGAAATCGCGATGACTTTGCTCTTCAAACCATTTGAAACCTAATAAGGCAGCTAACAATTTGACTTACAGTCCAATAACATTTGCAATGAAACAGTTAAGTCACAGAATAAAGAAAACCAGTAAACCAATTAGGCCCTTTTTACCCGACTGCCGAATAGCTGGTTATGTTTTTCAAGAATTAGACACGTACATACACGTGTCTAATTCTTTGGCACGCTCCACAGTCTAAACCGTGTAATGGAATTTGACATATGAGGTGTCTTTGAATTTGTCTCAGCTATGGGAGAGACTTCATCAATTTAATTTTGAAACAAACACAGTCGGTACTCTTTAAAAATCTAGACCGACTGAATTTGTTTTTTCTCTTTTAAGGTTTTTATGCCATCGGTTTTATTATTTTTTTGTCAAATCAAAATGGTTGTCAACTAAACTTAACATAACACCTGTGATAGCCAAAGAGAAAGGCCTCTGGCTTTCTTTCCTTTTTGCTAGTTATGTTTTTAAGTCCCTTGTTAAATAGTTCGAGCCTATTGCCAACAACCAGGTACAAATCCTTAGGTTGTGGCTTTTGTGGCTATTGAGAATTTCCTGATAAAAAAATATATTACACTTTGTTCAGCTGGGAATTTATCCAAGGACCTCAAGTCGCACTGGCAACAGGACAGATGCAACAGCCCGAATTAGTAGTAACCAGTTAGCTGAAGCCCTTTTTTTGCAGATGGAAAATCATCAAATAACTTCCCCCGTTCTGGGCGGAGCGGGGGGGGAGTGTCAGACTTGTACTGACTAAAACCCACTCTTTATGTTCCGGGGCCGAGGTATCTCTTTCGAACAACCCACAACCCCGGCAGGCGGTGGCTCTGGCAGGCCCATCTCCTTTGCTGACATCTCTTTGAGGTTCGCGGCGCTTTAGTGTACTAAAGCGCCGTAAATACGGCCTGTCGTCACTGGACGAACGGACGGTGAGCTACCCATTGCTCACCGTCCACAGGCCATCATCTACGGTGGTCGGGATACGTCTCGCGGCGCCCGACGCCCGGAGCGTCTCCCGTGGCGGTACCTGAAGCCCTGAAGCATACTTGGAATTGTTTGCCGGAGTGTGATTTATGCAGAAGTGTTATTCCTAGTTGTAATACTGTAAAACTAATATGTGTACTGTGGTGCAGTAAAGTGTTACGGCTGGTCCGAGAGCCGAGTGTTCATCCGAGAGGCTCGTTACGGTACGTGACGCTGCACTAAGCGAGCTCATTACACGTACCCTTTGAGATCCACTACCGACATACTGACTGCATGCACTACTCTCACCTGCCTGGCTAAATAGTGGGCGTGCAGGGTGTGCTGGTGCAATGTTGGTGCTGGATAGTTGCTGCCAACCAAAATACACGCTGACTTAGTCGTTCATCTTCGATTCTAATAACAGTCTTATTCCCGTTGTCGACCATCAAGACAAGTAATGTGTACTTTACAAACTGTATGTTCCTTGAAGGACAAATGGCAATTGGTACGGATGTGGTGTCTTTATTTTTAAAACGTTTCGGACGCTAAGATTTTCTCTTTTATCGTGGGTCTGTTTACACACATTTGAACACACATACAAAACCCTAAACAACTAACTGTACCATACATATACCGTGCGCGGGTCGAATCCGCGATACGCAGCACGGGATTGTCTGCTGTGCTGCGTATCGCGGATTCGACCTGCGTGGGTGAATGGTGGAAGCACAGATGATTGGCGACTGCATACCGAAAGTAAAACTTATTTTCGCTTCTAGTTGTCTTTTCAATAAGTATCTTATGAAGCCCTACATTAACCTTAAAATAATAATAACTTATTTATTTCCATAATTAAGAGCTACAAATTATAATGTTTGTGATGCTTTGCATGTGCAATGTTTTTTTTTTTGTTATTTCGTGTGCCCGTCGTATTAGCGACAAATATTTTTTTTACAATTCCCATTACTGCATTAAAATAAAATAAAATGTGTTAAATAAAATTATTGTCATCTATTACAAATTTAATAAATTATTGCAATTTATTTTATAAAATATATTAAAAACATTTCACATAACAATCATTGTTTTAAAATTTAATTTTGGTTAAAATTAAACAAAATTTAAGTTAAAAAAATAATATACATATTAGGTTAATAGATATTGGGGTGGGTCAAAATTAGGTTAAAAAAATAATATGTTCGGCCTTCAGCTCTAACAAACAACATGATACTACGGAATACTAAAAGTTTTACTCAATACACAGGGAGGAAGAGACACCGACTCGAAAACAGTCACCACTTATTCAGCACATCGTTCTAAACCCCCTGTATACAACTTTCATAAAACAAGAATCCAAAACGAATTGGGACATCGCTTTACGTTCCGAAGTCCGGCCTTTGCCCTTAAGGATGAGACAAAATTGAAAGCACCGTCAAAGCAAATGACACTAAAGTATTTCTCCTGTGTTTCGATCACGATTCACACTTATTTCGTACTGTGAAGTAACACTAAACGTTACCTGAAGGCGAGCCTGTGAGCGTATTGACCGACTCACGCGAATACTATCAACCCCTACCATGGATCACATGAATGACAGTAGTCGCTTATCTTCTTTGAATCCTTTTTATGTGACTTCTTAGTTTTTGGAACAACATTACGTAACGGCTTGCTACGTTTAATCAAGAGATCATTTAATGACTTGTAAATATCTTCAAATGTCAGTCGGGACCAAAAGCTTAAGCTTTCCGAGGCATAGAGAAAATTGGGTATGTAATGCATGTTCACCCATCCACAAATCGACCTTGCCCAGCGCGGCTTAACCTCAAAGACCCACGTGGTTGTTATTATTTTGCTACGAGCTCGTCAAGAATCAGAACATTTCAATTCTCGTATCAAAACAATTCCTATTCTCATCGTAAACAAAACAAAAGACACGTAGTAGCGTCAAAAATTCGGCAAAGAATGAAGTCCGTTAAAGTGACTACGGTCACAGCGGTGGCGTGGTGGCGTCGGCCTCAGGCGTCGCGCACATCACTTAATGTCCTGATTATACGAGCATATTGTCATTATGGGTCATTACCGTCGCTAATAGTCCACGCGGGGACACACAGAAATGGTTTAAAAATTTTAAACGTCTTGTTATTCCAAATATGTGATCTGACTTCGGCCGAATGGCCGCACGTTTTGCAAGTGGCTGTATGTCACGACTTAAGGTGTCAATTATTGGACCTAAATTCTTTAGAAATTACCCTTTTTCTGTTGTACTTTTCGGATTCAGTATACGGTAGGATGTTACTGAAGTGGGACTATCGGGCGAAATCAGATCAAGTTAATCAGAATGTTTAGATCTATATTTAAGAGACTGAATTGGTATTCCCCAAAAAAGTTTGGGACACAGAAGCACTTAAAAAGTCCCATCCAGAAATTAAAAGAGAAACAAATTCCACCGTTACGGAAGCGGGTCGATATCAAATTAATAGGTGCAATTTCCAAAATTATCCCTAATATACCAAAAATAAAAAGTGATATCTATCGAAACCGCATCAATCTCATTAATCCAAAGGGTCGTGTTAGATACGTCGAATTAGGACGTATTTGGGACGGAAATCACTAGCCCGCCAATCCTACCGTCTGTCGTTTTCAATCAGGAAAGGATACACACATATATTACGACTGGAATTATGTTTCGGTGGAAACTCATCCTAAAGTTTACTTGGATGTAATTTTGTAGTCACCTGTTTAGCCTCTTTACATGCACGATTGAAGCGGAAAATCTACTTTCAGGGAAATTCCCTAAACCGTACAATGTATTGGTGCAATGTAAACGCTATGTTCGAGTAAATCTATCTGTATGTTTCCATAGAGTTTCTTGCCCATTCTTCTCCGTAGAGATCTACGCTTTGGAATCGGCAACTACAGTATTGTAATGTTTTGGTTGTGTATTTTAATAAAATGCGCATAAATCCTTTTAAGATTATAATTTAAATTATATTTTAAGTTACATGTCACACTTTTTGTCTCATTTTTTCTTCTTAAGTTTTTCTCCCAAGTTCTCTATTTAAAAAGACCTGAGTATTTGAACACTATGGTCACTCAACTAACATTGGTTAGGGTATAAAACCTCTTACAGTACTTTCACAGTTATTATGCCTTGTGAGTGTAGTTTAATTTTAATAGTTATCATTGTATCGATAGTTCAAAAGTGCCTGTAACTGGTCTACTTGAAATAAATGATTGATCAGATTTATCCACATTGTGATATCAAAGTCAAGTTTTCGGTAAGTGTGATGATGAAGTTTTTTACCTAGTTGAAAACCCGTAATTGGTCAAATTGTATTATGTCGCTCAATATGGGTGCGAACCCGTACTACGATTTCCTTGATACTAATTCGTTACCTATAAAATCACTCGGATTGTTTAGAAATCTATAAACATCAAAGTTTTATTTCTTACATCGACACTTCACTGAATACTTGTACGCATACTTATATACATCAAAATACGTGAATTCGTTTCGCTCTCGACCTTTTTGTCTCAGAGCGAAACCGCGTCGTCACCCTTTTTTGTAAGTCGTATCACGTCCAAAAATGACGTAAAAACAAAATATTAAATTTCGTCACGCCCGTCCACGCCACACCAGCTATTTATTTTTGAGTTTCTAATAAATTAGTTTCTGCTGTTTTTGGGAAATCAAAAAACTTTTCAACACTCTGTTTCGTGTATAATTAATTACCGGATCTTAACAACACGGCGATAATTGGTGATGAAGTTAGAGAAAGAAGTGGCTTCGGAGAATTTCTTCATTTTAAAATTGTAACATTTACTTAAGACTGGAAGCAACACAGTGCCATTTAAAACCCCGTAATAATTAAAATAATTAACGAAGGAAGCTAAAAAAACCTGAGATGATTAAAAGCTAGGCAAGAGTGCCACTTCGCACATGTCGCGTCCCCCCACACAAAAGGGGGACAAATTAAGAGGGCGTCGTACAAAACACGACTTTAATTACACATAACAATCGCTTACTGTTTAACTTAAAATTTATTCAATAGTTCTTTTAGTTGCTAGTGTCTTAAGGACTAAAATCGCGTTTCTATTTTTTCACAAAACTTTGTGGCTGAACACTTTTCATTGCTGATTTTGTTTATACAGTATTTCGGGCCGCAGTACAAAGTCTTCAGTGTATAATTGTGTTGTTGGTAAGTAAAAGGCGTAGTTCGCGTGCCGACCCGCCACTGGTGCCCGACATATGGGCATGACCGCTGTCAGATGGGCCCTGAGGCACCTGTCAATATTATGAAATTGTAACGTCGATGGATGGCGACCAAGGTAGCTTCTTGGTGTCACGATTGCTAAAGCAGCGGGAAATAACATTTTAATTTAATATGTATTTTTTGTTTCCTAAATGCATGTAGTAAAGATAATTAGGTGCATGTATGCGTATCTAAACAGAATTCTTATTCTTGCAAAGAATATGTCGATTGTGTAAACAATTAGTATTAAGCTGAAAACGATGCCACGTGGATACTTCATTAATGACGACAGATTTTCTCTTAGTTCGTTTCAAATAAAAAAACGCCTTAGTTTTTTTTTAGATATTTCAGAAACGGTACGTCGTAGTACCACGTGTCTCAGAACCTAAATGTTTCTATGGTTAAGGATAGCCCGTAACTGTAATTACCAAAGCACTCTCATGAAGTTACTGCTGGCTACTTCCTTGAGACACTCCCTGAAAATCTAGCAGTTTGAAGATAACACAGCTAAGGAGCGACAAGGACCGTGTTCAATTATTTGTAGCCACAAACGAATTCATTTTACAAAACTCATCTTGCAGACGTCGCGTCGTGTGACAGCGTCACAGAAGTTCGCGGGAAAACTTTACCTTTTTTTGGAAGCGACAAGGCATTTTTTTATAAGTAGTATTTTATTTTAATACTAGCTTTTGCCCGCGGCTTCGCTCGCGTTAAATTCGGTAGCGCCTTATTGATTTGAATAGCAACGCTAAGTTTTCCCGTTTCTTCCCTCTTTCTCCCTCATATCCCACTCTTTTTAAAAAAATAATAGCCTATGTCCGTCTCCTGGTTCCCAACTATCTATGTACCAAAATTCATCAAAATCGGTTCAGCCATTAAAGCGTGAAGAGGTAACAAACAAACAAACTTACTTTCGCTTTTATAATATTAGTAAGGATATTTTACTAGGCTTGCTATCCACCAATAATGTGCGAGTTAGCTTAAGGAAAATCCACTTTAATAATGTAGTATGTAAGTACTTATTATTTCTATGTGTGTAACCAATATATAAACGATGTAATCTCATATTAAAGGACAGTCTTGTACGATATCTTGTGATGTTTCATTTCCATCTGACACCCGACCTTACATGGCGACCCTGCCACTAAACAGGGCTTGAATCATGTGCGCGATTAGTATAGACTTTGCTCTGCGCGGAAACTGTTTAAGTGAGAGAAGATATATTAAAAGTAACTTACAATCATGTGTAACTCAAAAGTAACTAATGAAGAGGTATTTCTCAATCAAAATAGCGCCGCTAAAAACACCGCGACAGTGGAGGAATTCAAATTACATTTGTCGGCCATAAGTATCGTGTTAATAATCATTTGCACGATTTTATTCCTCGGTACGTTATATTTCATGTATAACATATACAAGAGATGTCATGAGTCGTGGACGCGAGAGCAGATAACGAGACATATCTTAAGGCGTTCTGTGGACCGATCCAGAAGGTGCCGCGGCGGTGCTGGTGGCATGTCTGCAAGCGAGGAATGTCGGGTCCATGCTTCCAACAAGGGTCCATGACAACACAGAGGCGTATAACAAATTCTACAATTCGGCAAGTGTTCTAGTGAGTTCAGTGTCCTAATAAATGTATGAAAGTGCGGCAATTCTAATTCGGACTGTGTACACGTGCCTTAGCAGTGAAATCATAATCGAGATTAAGGTATGCGAACTATATAATTATGAACAGTTATGTATGAGGAGTTGTTACAGTTATATAATGACCTTGGTAAGATAAGAATATATTTAATAAAAATAGGGCCAAGTAGACGAAGAGGTGAAATTGTTTTGAAAAAGCTAAAAGAGGCCGATAAATTACTGAGTACTTTCAATGACAGTTTAGAACATTTAAATTTGCTTAAAACTGGATTAAAAGACGAGGAATCACGTAAATTTGATAAATTAAGCAAAGATTTTGTTAGCTTGTATGACAATATTTTAGATTTGTGTAATAATTCATCATCAGCTGAAGGATCGATAATAGAACTAAATATGGCAAAATTTGATTTAAAGATCGCCTTGAGCTTATTACCAGTTTTAAATGACGACGGCACAAATACGAAACAGCTCATTGATGGGATAGAATACTATCAAACGGAACTTGACTCAGACGGTCAACTTAAATTAATAAATTTTGTTCTAAAAAGCCGACTTTCGCAGTCTGCTAAACTCAAACTTAACACAAAATATGACAGTGTAAATGAGCTAGTCAAGGCTATGAAAACAAGCCTGTTACCAAAAAAATCGGCAACGGCTCTACAACACAAATTGTACAATGTGAAACAAAACGATCTCTCTATAGATGACTATGGTAAGAAGATAACTGATTTGTTTGTTGACTTGACGATTTCCCAATCTGAAGGCAATGAGTCAAACTTCGGTATATTAAAGCCTATAAACGAAAAATTAGCCATTAAAAGTTTTGCCGACGGATTGAGAAATCGTCGGCTAAGCACTATAATAGCAGCACGACAATTTACATCTTTAAGTGATGCTATACAAGCAGCCGTCGATGAAGAAGTTTCAACACCGTCCACTTCAGGAGATATTCTATTTATGCGCCGTAATAACAACTACCACCAATATAGGAATTCCAGAGGTCAGGGGGTGTCACGAGGACGAGGACAAGCAACCCTACCAGCGGAACGGAGGGATGATCGAACATCGCAAACAGGTCGCGGTGGATGGAGATCTCGCGGCCGTGGTACATCAAACCGTGGAACCAGAGGTAAGATATTTTATAACCAGGCTAATAACCAGGAACAGCAAGAACATATGCATATTTTGACAGATGCAAACCTGCGAGAAAGTCAATCCGAAAATAGTAATGAAAATTTAGAAGAGTTTTTTCGTGAATAAAAGCGTTATGATGTCATGTAACAGCATATATCATATTTCATTAAACTCCAAGCATAATAATCTTACATATACGTGGCTAATCGACACCGGAGCTTCCATATCGGCCGTAAAATATAAACACATTTGTGAGTTGAATGTACCCATCCAAAAAGGGAAGCTTGTTGTAAAAGGTATTGGTGGAAAAATAGAAGCGATCGGTTTTGTTTATCTTGAATTAAGAACAGGCGATCAAATTCTAAACCATAAATTCCACGTATTTGACTCCTTACCCTGTAAGGCTAGTGGCATTTTAGGCCAAGACTTTTTAAGCAAATATCATTCGATTATTAATTTTAAGACTAAATCATTGATTATAAATAATAACAATAAAGAAATCAGTCTGCCGATTACCTTACATAATGAGACGCTAACTATACCGGCTAGATCCGAAAGTACGCATTACATTACGACCGACATAGCGGAGGACTGTGTAGTCTGCGCGGCGGAAATAGGGAACGGAATATTTTTAGCAAGCACACTGGCAAATCCTGCGAATGGGAAGTTACCAATTAGAATCTTGAATACCACTGAAAATGATTTTTATATAAATAACATTCAACCTAATATACATAAAGCAAGTGATTACAATATCTGTATATTTGACAAGCCCAGTAAATATACAGAACGAGTCAAAAAACTGCTACCATTATTAAATTTAGGGCATTTAAATAAAGAGGAACAAATTAGTATTATAAATATATGTGCAAAATATAATGATACCTTTTATCTCGAAGGAGACCAGCTAACTACGACAAACATATATAAACATTCAATAACTATAAAACCCGGTACTAGACCAATCTATAGCAAACCCTACAGGCTCCCACATTCCCAAAAAGGGGAAATACAGAATCAAATTGACCACATGCTCGAACAAGGTATAATTGAACCTTGTAATAGCGAATGGTCTAGTCCCGTTCTTTTAGTACCAAAGAAATCAAACGGAGAGAAAAAATGGCGTCTAGTCATTGATTACCGAAAGCTAAATAACAGTGTACAAAATGATAAATTCCCTCTGCCAAATATTCATGAAATATTAGATTCACTCTCTGGTTGTATCTATTTTACACACTTAGACTTAAGTCAAGGTTTTTATAACGTGGAACTCGAACCCAATAGTAGGAAATTTACAGCTTTTCATTCAGGCCAGTTTCAAATGACTAGAATGCCAATGGGGCTTAAGACAAGTCCTAACTCATTTGCCCGAATGATGACAATGGCAATGGCGGGCCTTAATTACGAAAAATGTTTATGTTATCAGGACGATTTGATTATAATGGGACGGGGCTTATTGGATCATAACAAAAATTTAATCGAAGTTTTAGAAAGATTGCGCACTGTTAATTTAAAATTAAATCCGATGAAATGCGACTTCCTTAAGAAAGAAATGCTCTATTTAGGCCACGTCGTAACAGACAACGGTGTGTTACCCGATCCAGAAAAGATTAGTGCTATACAAAACTATCCAATTCCTCGAAGCACAGATGAAGTAAAGCGTTTTGTAGCTTTAGCGAATTATTAT
Organism: Ochropleura plecta; assembly: GCA_905475445.1. Taxonomy (NCBI): domain Eukaryota; kingdom Metazoa; phylum Arthropoda; class Insecta; order Lepidoptera; family Noctuidae; genus Ochropleura; species Ochropleura plecta. The sequence goes on along the minus strand of FR997727.1, from coordinate 15,206,940 downwards.
CGCAAATTTATACCAAAATTTGCTGAAATTGCGCACAGTTTAAATAATTTGTGTAGGAAAAATGTTCAATTTAATTGGAATAGTGACGCACAAAAGGCATTTGAGACGCTTAAAGAATGTATGTCTACACCTCCAGTTCTACAATATCCGGATTTATCACATAAAAATCAGTTTATAGTACAAACTGACGCGTCAGGTTACGCGATAGGAGCGGTTTTATCCAATGGCGATGGTCGCCCAGTTGCTTACGCCAGTAGGAGTTTAAACAAAGCAGAACGGAATTACCCGACTATTGAAAAAGAACTCCTGGCTATAGTATGGGCCGTGAAACATTTTAGACCCTATTTGTATGGGCGTTCATTCAAAATAGTCACCGACCACAAACCACTAGTATATTTATTTAGTTTAAAGGAACCGTCAAGTAGATTACTCAAATTTAGATTATGTCTAGAAGAATATGACTATTTAATAGAATACGTCAAAGGTCAACAAAATGCAGCCGCCGATGCCTTATCTCGAATTCCGATATCGTCGAAGGATTTAAAGAGTATGCACGAATGTTTATTTATAATGACACGAGCACAAATCAAACAATTAGAAACAACTTCACAGATTCCCGAAGCTACCGTAGAAAACTGTGTCTCAGGTGAAGCAAGGATTGTAGGAACTATTAATAAACCTAATAATGCAGTAGAGCTGCAATTTATTGATAAAACATGCCTAAACAGGCTACAAAAAATAAATAGAATATCAAAGGAAAATGGTATATTTTCATATGATCATGAAAAATTAGTATTGTATATAAATCCATCTGCTCGATCACAACTGACGCCAGCCGCATTTGTGAGAGCGATGTGCGATTTCTGTAATGGCAATAATATAAATGAAATATATTTTATGAAGAATAAATACAATAACGTATTTTTAGACAAAATAATTAATGAGATTAAAGGATATACAAAATGGGAAGGACCACGGCTATGTATTTTAAATAATATAGAAAGAGTAGATAATTTAGAAGACAGGAGAATCATTTTAAATGACTTCCACTTGTTACCGACAAGTGGCCATGCAGGGATAAAAAGAATGTTTAACAACATTAAAAAATATTATTTCTGGCCGGGGCTCGAAAAGGATATAAACAACTTTGTTAAAAGATGCACTATTTGTCAAAAACAAAAGTATACTGTTATGGTAAAAGAACCCATGGTTATAACCACAACGGCGCAATCATCATTTGAAAAAATATTTTTAGACATAGTAGGGCCACTTGATAGAGATTACAATAATTACACATATATTTTAACACTTCAGTGCGAACTGTCAAAATATGTATGTGCTTTTCCACTAATGAGTAGAACATCAGCTGAAGTCGCTCGTGTGTTCGTCAACAACTTCATTCTCCTTCACGGGGTGCCACGGGAAATCGCTACTGACAGAGGTACGGAGTTTATGTCAGACACATTCAAAGCGGTATGTAAAATTCTAAATATTTCTAAACTGAACTCAACAGCATATCATCATCAGAGTATTGGCGCTCTAGAGAATTCCCATAAAACCCTAGGGGCCTTTTTAAGAATACACATCAATCAAAGACCAGACTCATGGAGTTCATGGTTACCTTTTTGGGCCTTCGCATATAATACCACAGTACATTCATCGACAAAATTTACTCCTTTCGAACTTGTTTACGGAAAGAAATGTAACTTACCAAGTAACCTTTTAAGAACAGTAGAACCACTCTACAATTATGACAGTTATCCCCTTGAGCTTAAATATAGATTGCAGATTTCACAAACAGAAGCACGGAAAAATTTAATTAATACGAAATTAGAAAGGAAAAACAGACATGATCAATATGTAAGACCAATAAAATATAAAACAAATGATAAAATCTTGATAAAAAATGAAACTGGTAATAAGCTCTCAAATCTTTATACTGGTCCTTATACTGTTATTAGAGATTTGTCTCCGAATGTAGAGGTAAACATCAATGGTAAAAATGATGTTATTCATAAAGACAGAACGAAGTTGTACTACTCGTAACTATGTATAGTAACAATACTTAGGTTACAGATCTACATTGCGATTGTGGCTGTAAAATGACATACACTCGTGTTGCACTGGATAGATTATGCCAGCTAATAAGTACACGTATTGTTTGTAAACACTGACGGAACATCTGTTGTAATTTTAGGTATAATCATTATTAATAAATTCCAGTAATTATGTAACCAAATATTTAGTATAAGTAATAATCAGATCAGAGAAAAAAAAAAAAAAGTATCCAAAGAATGAAATACTTTTTTTTTTTTTATTGCCTTGGGAGGTGTGATGTAGTATGTAAGTACTTATTATTTCTATGTGTGTAACCAATATATAAACGATGTAATCTCATATTAAAGGACAGTCTTGTACGATATCTTGTGATGTTTCATTTCCATCTGACACCCGACCTTACTACATCACTACTACTTAACTACATCCTTTAAAATTAATATACCTATTAATTGGTGATTGAATCATTCGAATCTCCCAGCTGGTGAAAGTTGATGAATCTAGATAATACTAAAAACGGTTATTTATACTATATAAAAAGTTTATATTTTTACAACAAGACTATTTTTGCATTTGCTCGCCGTTTTATTTCTTATTGGAAAATTTATTTGTTTTCAGAAAGCATTCCCCAGTCCCTTTTACATTAAACAACAACTCTATGGCCGCTTCGCTCGGTTCTGTAATTCTGCGAAATGGCTATGGACAGATATTTATAACTTTACGTATTGTAAAAGTGTTCTAGAATATTATGGATCATTTCTTCTCCCTTCTACTTCTCAGTTACTGAAATAAACCTTTTTGGCGCTTTGGTGCGCAACGTATATTGTTTTTCTTCTCTAAACTCCCAAGTCTACGTCCTTTCGGTCTCTCATGATCTTATGAATGTTTTCTACTTCACAAATTACGTACTCTATTTTGATTCAATTAAACAACTCCGAAATATCTCTTCCAGTGAATCAGTAGCCTCGTGAGCGGCGTCGGCGACGCGTGCCCGGAAGCGTCACGGCCGCGTGAAGACCGGAAATGGGCAGGATGACCGGATCCTATCTCCGCTCTCCTGCCTACCTGCCGGCCATGTTGTGACGTCACCTCGCCCCGGCGCACGCCAAGCACAATACCACACATTCTGCTTAGATTTTGGAGTTGTTCTGTCACTCCGAAACGGTTTTCCCGGTTGGATTTTGAAAATGGAAATTCAGATATTGATTTGTGTAAATATATTCTGCTGTGCATGTTGGAGATGTTTGCAAAACATCGTAACAATTGCCACTCAAGTCGTCGGATCTCGCTAAAACGTGCACACGGCCAAACCTGAGTTTGGCGAAGCAGAACATCCACCAGTTATCATTGCGGGAGTATATAATTGTTGGCAATTTCGCGTCTCCATTCAAGCCATGAATAGCAACCATTAGGCAGAACCCTCCATGCGCCCTCCTCAGCTAATAAGTGCATTTTCCTTTACAGTACTCCTTAGTGCCATAGTTAAAGCCTCTACTTTTAAAAAAATGGCCGTCTCCGCCATTTTGCATTTAGCTGGATATTAAAATGATTGCTAATTGTAGTTATTAAGCAATTCGTTTAATTAATCATGAAGATAAGTGCTGCTGTTTGTAATAAGTAGAACTTACTCTATTGTCAACTTTTTTTAATTTGAAGCTGACATTCTCGTTTAATTAGAAGTTCTACCCGTGTTTCACGACTTTTGCGAAATAAGCTATAAAAAACTAATATTTTCCAAATGGATATAAGCATAGATCCCTGCAGTTAACTTTTTTCAGTACAATTAATTCATAGTAGGTATAACATGTTCCAACTTCTTCAATAATAACTTTGTCCTTAAACTTGTCTCTGGTAACCGCCATCGCCAGTCGGAATTCCCGCCCACAGAGTTTGCGGCTTCCAGAATTTTCTCATTCGAATACCAGATGGCATTTAAATATACATCCCATGGAATATTAACGTAAAACATAGCAAATTACTGTAATAACCACTTTCTTGGAACACGTATGATGGAATATTAATTTGATGTGGTATTTATAGGGCCAACTACCAACACCAATGTTTCGAAAACTACTTACACATTGGAAATAAAGACTCGTCTGCTTTGTAGAAATAGAGGAATAGATTATCCGGATTTTACTTCTAATCCTGTCTTTAAGGTAACCCACGAAACCTAACATGGATTTTAGTTTACCTAAGCTTCTACCGTTAGCTAATCTTTTAGACGAAATTGGTAGAAGGATGGAGGAAGGTAGAAGGATCGTTTGAGGAACGAAGACTTGAAATATAATCCATCGCGATGCGGGTTCAATTCCGTTTGCAACACGGGCTCGTGCGACCAGTCAATATCCTTACTAATATTATAAAAGTGAAAGTGAGTTCGTTTGTTTGTTTGTTATGTTTTCACGCCTAAACGGTTAAACCGATTTTGATGAATTTTAGTACAGGGATAGTTGGAACCCTGGAGACGGACATAGGCTATTTTAAAGTTTTGGTTATTTTGAGATATGAGGAAGAAAGAGGGAAGAAAAGGGAAAACTTAGCATTGCTATTACAATAAATAAGACGCAAGGGCAAAAACAACAAGTAGCCGGTACCTGTAAATCAGGAAAGGGGAACTGTGTTACCCCGAATTTAACACGAGTGAAGCCGCGGGCAAAAGCTAGTCTTCCATATGGTTAACTGTCTCCTGCCATCTTTTCCATTTGTCCCGTATACACCTACATATTTGCATAAAATTATGTACGTGATTTAGAGTGAATCGTTAGTCTAGTGGTGGCAAGCGATAATGCTGAACATGACGTCCTGGGTTCCATTCACAGGTTGGGCAGTGTTTTTGGATTTTTCCATCAGGTTCATTCAGACTGGGTATGTGCCCAGTTGATAGCAATTGACTCTTCAGTTATTACATGCCACTTTACATTTTTACACTACTACTAGGTACATCTCTACCTTACCCTTCGCGAAAATACAAGCGTGATATTAACATGTACTTCCGCATTTAAGGAGCATTCGTGTTGCGGTGTCTTTAAGTTTTCCATGATTGGTGTAATTGGCAATTTGGAGTAGTCACTACACAATATGGGGCGCTGCATTCAAAGCCAACCTTATCCTGAGCGCAATGGGTCCTGACAATGGTGCCGCCGGAGTAAGTCACGACTTGGAGTCCCGCGGGCACCCACCTGTGCCCCATACTCATGAAAATTTGGAAATATTTTAGCACATTTCTTTTAATAATTTGACGGCATCATTACTGCAAACGTGATGTATGAACAAAGAGCGGTTACTTTGAGCTTATTTTGTATTGCTCAACATGTTTATAGGTCGCTACTGAACAGGAACGAATCGAAAATACGCGAGCCATTTGTATTCTTGGTTAAGTAATTTTTGGACAGCACGTTCACGAAGGTTAACTTACAAACAAATAAGTGTTATAAAATAAATGAATACCTACCAAATCTAACATATAGTAAAATTCAAATAGATTTATTCGTTTCACATAGGCGTTTCTAATAATAATATTTCATTATATGCTGCCCTGCACGGCATACGAATATTTTTTACACATGAAGTAATGCAGATCGTAGTTTATACAGTCTACTCACCAAGAAAGTCAACAATAAAAAAAATGTACGTGCATAATGTGCATCTGTACATTTACACATACTTTATTAAAATATTTGTTGGTTGATTTGTAAAGTGGAACCTAATCAATTAATGTAAAAGATTTTTGAACAATAATTCTATATTTCTACAAGATATACATTATTTTGTTTTCAGTATCTTATTCTTCAAAGTAAAGTATCTCTATCAGGCACATCGATGATAACTTCGTGCGTCTGGCTTCTCTCCTCTGCCCTGTAGCTTGCTTCTTCCAGCTTCATAATCTCGCTTCTCACAAGGATTATGACATACCATTGCATACCTGTGGGTAATAGACATATTTTCTATGATTAAAATTCTTTTATTAATACTATGAATCACTTATAAATAAATTGTAATACTTTAAAGAAACTAACTTATGAATAAACTAAAAAATAACGTCAAACAATTCATCTTCAACGCTGTCAATTGGTATTGCCCGCGTAAAGAGACTGGCCGCGTTGCCACGTTGTATGGCGCTTAGCCTTTGGCCAGTAAAAGCTAGCCGTTGGGTCACTGAAAGTGTCCACTGAACGTTTTGGAATATCCTTAAAAAGGCTGTGAGCATAAGGACCCTGAGTCCCAGAGTTTCAAATTCAAATGGCTCGAGATATAGTTACTATATTATTTACCAATAAGATTACTGTATTTACGCCTTTTGCGGGTATCTGCAGCCGCAGCAGCAGCACCAGCGCAACACGAAGTGCTAAGAGGATATTTTCTATACCTACCTACCTTCTATTATTTTTAGGCGAGTGCATTTTACCGCGGGATCCACAAAGGTGTCTTATTTCACCGTGTGATTTCACTGGATTTTTAAACAAAATAGGCCAGCAGCGCAGAGCGCTTTCACCACCCTATTTTCTCTGCTAGATAAACCCACGTCTCCTTCTTATCTGACTACTCATTTTAATATTTATGCGCTACGCACAGCAAGCACCTTCGTTCTTCCAATAATCGTCTTCTACGATGTCCTACTCACCGATATCTGGTTCTCTTAAATACCTATCCTTCTTTGTCCAATCGCGTTGCCTTTGGAATACGCTCCCTCTGAATATCAAGAACAGCCAACAGTCGTTTTACATTTAAGGTAAAAGCTCGCAAACACTAACATTTTATTCTGAAATTATCTGTCACATTCCACCTTCTATGTTTTTGCATCATCCAAAGTTTGACTAGTAGAAAATGCTCAAGGCATTAAGGCCTTTGTAAAATGTTTTCTTACATGTGCATGAAGTTTTAATAAATAATTAGGCGTACCTAATAGTACGCCAACATGTCACCAAATAACAGTTTAAGTCCCATGTAATAGGGGGGGACCTATTGCCAACAACCGTTCATAAAACTAGACTCTGTGACAGCTACTCAGTAATTCCTGATGAAAAACTCATTAACAATTTGCCCGACCCAGGAAACGAAGCCAAAACGTCATCCTCAGCAGTCGCAAGCGCGACTACTAGACCAGCGTGGCAGTCATATAAGTTTCGTCGGAGTTTAGCGAAGGAAGTTAGCGGTAAGATACCCCCGTGCCTCGGAAAGCACGTTAAGCCTCCTTCGTCTGATCTCTCTCTGATCGTGTCAGATTGCCATCCCATCGGACCATGAGAGTTACGGGACAGAAAGTGCACGTGTGCTTGCGCACACACTTGTGCACTATAATATCTCACGCGCCGATGGCAATCTCCGCTGATATTGACCACCGTGACCGGAAAATGGTCAGTACATGCATCTCAATCAAATCGTTTCAGCAGAATCTCAGTTTTGTATTTGCCACTATTAGTTGTGAGTATTCCAAACACGATAAATACTCTCAAAGATAATGTTTTATAAAATGCCGCATGTAAAGTCACGTATCTTACTTTCTTTTATTCCAGGGGGAAGCAGAAACGTCAGTCCGTAAACACAGTTCAATCGTGACTGCCAATAGACGCGCGTTTAATTAACACAATAGTAGTAAGAATTTGCATTTACAACCGCTGTAGTGTACTTAGGCTTGTGTCTCGGGCTGGAAATAGTAAATACATACATAAATTCACGCATTTTTCCTGTAGGGGTAAGCAGAAACCACAGAACGTTACCCGCTACGATCCTTACATACTCCTTTACGACGTCTGAACGTGGACATGGCAAAAGAAGTATCAACGTACTAAATATTTATTGTGAAATTCCAATGTCTTTTGAAAACTTGTTACGAGTCCTTCTGTACGGAAATCCGAAGTTATTGTTGTGAACGTTGGTAACGGTGGTTTTGAATTTCGAAGGTCTCTTAAAGCTCTTTAAGGATCATAGACAAGGGCATTTTTTTAAGTTTGTCCTAATGCATCGCTATTTTGTCGCTATCTTTACATGTGTAATTTGGAACTTTAGCGAAGTCATATAAAACCGAAACTATAATTTTCTTTTACTGTCGCCCTATTGCCTGAAAACATTTTCAAATCAGAAAAAGACAAATAAAATTAACTCCTATTAAACTTACATATCGCAAATAACGCGACACAGACATCGTAAGTCATCATCCTGGACAGCAGGATGAACGTAGGGACCAATGCAGCCAGTGTGGTCACCACCCCGTAGTACAGGTACAGTCGCAGCATCAGTATGTCTTTCTGGAAATATTGACATACAGTTTAACTAGAAAGACACGAGAAATTAGATAAGTATAAGTAAATATATTAGATATATTTGGGTATAATTTCATTTCGTTCGGACAAGTAAACAACAGATAATAAAGTTCGAGCTCTGCTACGCAAGACACAACATATTATGTTTCATTGATACCTACATGCTCAAAGTTCAAAAAACCCAAGTAGGTAACGTTATTGAGGTAGGCTTCTTGTCCAACCTTTGAACCTGAATACCCACTTAACATTATTTTTACATAGAAGAACCGCGTGATCGCTAAAAAAGGGTTAAAGGATCTGCATCATCTAGCAGTACGATTTTGAGCGATTGAAAAGTATAGGTAATTAGTAAGAGCCTGGGCAAAGAGATTCCATGCTTTTTTTATCAGGAATGGAAATTCGTCAATTAAATTTCCCCGCTCTAGTCGGAGCCGGCGGGAATGTCAGACGTTCACGACGTCGACAACAGAGTTTACTAAAACCCATCCATGTTCCTTCTTTTGCCCTGTGTGTTCCGGGGCCGCGGTATCTCTTTCGAACAACCCGAAACCCTCAGGATACCGAAAACCATTTGATCGTCATGTTTTTTTGATTAATGTAATATTAAAAAAAATGAAATTATAGAAAAAAACAACTTAACTTTAGGGCATGCTAAAGACTAAGTGACACCTAAACTATTACCTAAATATTATTGCACTGCAGGAATGTCAACTTTCAAAAATGCCCTTTTTTTAAATGTCGCCTAGTAGCGAGAATAAATACTTATTACAGCAACCAATGAAACGGTTTTTCTTACCTGACAGCTAGCAAAGAGCAGCATAATGTTCAATATAACGCTCATACCAAAGATACTGAACAATATAGTCGAAGTCACCACCTCTAGAGAGGAGCCGTCAATCAGCTTGGATTTCTTCAGCTCCGTCGTTATCACGAGACACGTTACTGCTATCATGGAGAATATCTGTTGATGGAAAGCCCTGCTGTAGCATTAGGCAGTATTGATCCTTACTAATATTATAAAAGCGCAAGTGAGTTTGTTTGTTTGTTACGTCTTCACGCCTAAACGGCTAAACCGATTTTGATGAATTTCGGTAGTAGTTCGGACCCTGGAGACGGACATAGGCTTCTTTTTTTTTAAATTGAGAAATAAGGGAGACAGAGGGAAGAAAACGGAAATCTTAGCATTGCTCTTACAATAAATAAGGCGCAAGGGCAAAAACTACAGGTAGCAGGTACCTGCAAATCAGGAAAGAGGAACCCTGTTACCTCGAATAAAACGCGAGCGAAGCCGCGGGTAAAAGCTAGTAAAATAATAAAAAAATCAAAGCTGTTGTGTTAGTTTTACCTGCTTTTAAAGGAGGTACCTAAACGGACTCGGCAACCAAGCACTCGGTACATCAAACTTATTTATCATCTGCCTGCCCGGCTCCCAATCTCACCGGATTCAGCTGACTATTAGTATTTTACATGGAGCGACTGCCTATCTCACCTCCACACACATTTAACAACAGGGTAATACGATACTCCTTGGTAAGACTGGTTGTCAAAATTTAGAGCCACTGACCTGTAAAGACTGTCAAAGGTCTACAAATGACAGCCGGGACCAACGGCTTAACGTGCTTTCTGAGGCATGGAAGATATTCGGTATGTAATGGCCCACCCATCTATGAACCAACCTAGGCAAGCGTGGCTTAACCTAAAGGTCCTCCTCGTACATCAAACCAAGTAACTCTTCTTATAAAAGACTTCAGAAAAATGACTTTCTTTTTGGGATCATGATTATTAGATATTGATATTGTAGGACTCAATGTTACGGACTCAACACATTGTGCTGATTGCATGGAATATGTATTCAAACTAAAGTTACAAGTAAGGAAAATTAATGTCCGTCCGTCGGCCACCTGACTGTATCTCATGAACCGTGATAGTTAGACAGTTCAAATTTTCACAGATATCTCTGTTGCTATAACAAAAGTACTAAAAAACAGAATAAAATAAATATTTAAGGAGCTCTTGCACAACAAACATGAGATAATGGTACGGAACCCTTTGTGGACGAGTCCGACTCGCACTTGACTGGTATTTTTCCTGGTTCCTAACTAAATAAAACCTATCTAGTGAAGTTACTTCAGTAAGTGATTTAAATACGAAAAAAACTCGTTAATATTTGAACTAGGTACTTACTATGTTAATCAATCCAAACACAATAATCCCATGACGCAAGGGAAAACAACAACAGCATCGTTTCACTTCTGGTACTCGCACACGCATTTTAAAACTTAATTTAAGCCAAATATTAATATAAAATTATGCAACAATATAAACCAGTCTCAGTACTCGCTCCGTTGTGCAAACAAAACTATAATTATGCAGTTATTAACGATTATGTATGCATTATCTATCTAATAAGTCAATACCAACATAACTCAGAAGTCATAATGTCAATAAGTTCATTGACTCTTTATGTAAACAAATCGACTTGTTGATTTAATTAAATGATTAATCGGAGTGTTTTTTTAAGACCAAGGAACAGTCAACAATGTTCCTTGACTCGGATTTAGTCATAAACATTGCATGAAGTGCACTTGTCGAATCATTTACTCATTGCTTGTTATTGCATAATTGAGCCACCCAACGCACGACCCCCAACATACTCGAACGATTATCCCCCTCATTGTTTATTTTTCGTTCCATTACCATCTGGTTCCAGCTAACCGTATTAGCGGTTTGTTTGCTGATTTAACTAATGCAGTATCGTGTATCGAGCAGACCCATAGTTTGCTTTTGAAATTAACTGCAGTGGATTGATTTTAGAAGTGATTTATCAGAATTAATGGCACAGATCTTCCAATAACAGTAACATCAGCGTGTAACTATGCCTAAATGTCCCACATCTGAAAAGCAAAGCATCCTAAGACGGCTTCTCGACGATGCTACAAGGAACGTAAATTGAGAACTGGCCACGTTTCCAGCTTTCTCACGGTACTTATTTGCCTTTCACAGAGAGTCGGTAGTGGTGAGACAAACTTAGACAGCACACACATCGGTACAGTATCAGTAGGTAGAGATGAGGATGACGACTTGTTTGACGGCACAGTTAGCGCAGTGGCTGAACGGTCGACTGCTGCGCTGCGTGTCGCGGGTTCGATTCGCGCACGGAACAAATATTTGTATGACCTGCAGATAGTTGTTTTGGGTCTGGTTGTTTGTGTATGTGAGTTTAAATGTTTGTAAACGCACCCACGATACAGGAGAAATTCCTAGTGTGGGGCAAGTTTTTTTTTTTATATAAGTAAAATAAAATAAATAAATATTAGGATTGAAACCCGGGTCATAATTCATCATAGGTACCTACTTAAGGACGTTTAAATACCCTTACCCACACTAGATATCTAGTACAGTTTGTTTTTTTTTCAGTCTACTATGCACTTCTACGGTATCGGTGCAACTTAATTTTGTGTCAAATCTTACGAACTAAACTTATCTTAAGCATAGGTATAAGGTACCTAATAGTATAATTGAAACACCTGCAAGAAGAGCCAAAACGAAGACCCTTATCCCGAGAGACTCTTTTCGACAACAAGCAATAATCTTCATTCTTCGGAAGTCTGCCAGTCAGCTCAGGAAACAAGCTGTTATTGAGTGAAAACTCCTTAATTAAAAATCTCAAAAAACTCACTGACCACACGATACATACTTATTGCCATTAAATTTTGTCAGGAGAAGCAAAAACTACGTTTAGTTATCATATCTCTTTACAATTATTCATCAAAAAACTGGAAACAAAAGATACCGAATCATAATGTGAAACCTTAAAATAATTCAATTGAAATATTTCTGATGCTAGGTTATCTATTGATTAGATTTTCTTCCTTAAAATACACAGTTGTTAATTTTTGATTACGTTTAAATAAGTCCAACACGAACGAAACGTAGCGCGTTTTTTTAAACTTGTTTTTATCTGTGCTCGGTCTTGCTGAATTTCGATTGAATTTAAGACTGAAAATAACTAAATATTACAAAATATACAATCAGTATTGTATTGCAGGCATTAAAAGAAGTAAGGTAAGGCATTAATATGTAATATTTACCGATACTAACATGAAAACTGATGTTCCATTCCCGAATTGTATTTTGAGGTTAGATAACATATCGTGGAATTAGATAATTTTTGGGATTGTGAGTGAATTTCATTGAGTGTTACAGTAAATACCTAAATAATGTCGTCAGAAAGTGTCTAATATTGTTTTGTTTTCTTTTACTACTTTATATAGTATGGTATTTTTCTTTCGGAGTCGAATGATGTTAATGACACTTCGATGCTGCAATCATGACCATTGAGGCCGCCACCTGAAATCATCAAATTTTCTTACTATTTCTGATAATTTAAGAGGTTTTTTATTGTTTGTACTAGAAATGGCTGCTCAGCTCTTCAACCGGATTGGTCAAGTGGGCCTAGGTGTGGCGCTTGTTGGAGGAGTCGTCAACTCCGCTCTCTACAATGGTAACGCATTTTTTAAATAAACCTATGTCTAATATTTGTTTACATCACACTGTTTTGGTTTTCTACCCTCACATGTCCAATAGCTGAGTCTGCTAAGTTGTTGATAATTAATCAATCAACATCTTGCCATTTTAATCAAGATTCTTATCAGTGGCTAAGAATTGTGTATTGTAGCTTGTAAGTTTACACTGTTACATGTTACTATGAAACCAAGAAGATATAACAGATTCATGTTGGAATCATTTCAGTTAGTCATGCACCTGACCTATGATATTAGTCTACTAATTATTGTTTTGTGGAAGTCAGTGGCCACATTGTGCATTATTTTCCTCAGATACAAGACTTGAATACCTATTCTAGTCAAACTTACATGTTATTTCTTAATTTCTAGTTGACGGTGGCCACAGAGCTGTAATCTTCGACAGATTCGCTGGTGTCAAAAACTTGGTGGTTGGTGAAGGTACCCACTTCTTTGTCCCATGGGTACAGAGACCTATCATCTTTGACATCAGATCACGCCCTAGAAATGTACCAACTGTTACTGGCAGCAAAGGTAATTTTAACATTATATTTCTGTTTATCCTAACAAATTAAAATGATGCAATAATTCTAAAATGTATGTATTATCACCTGTTTTGTTATGAATATGCAAAAAAATATTATATTTCAACATTTTTCTATAATGTTTGTAAACAAAATTAGAAATAAAGTAATTTACTATAAAATATCTGTTAACAACTTTTCCAGATCTTCAAAATGTCAACATCACACTGCGTATCCTGTTCAGGCCAATCCCAGACCAACTACCAAAGATCTACACCATCCTCGGTATTGACTATGATGAGAGGGTGCTGCCATCTATCACTGCTGAGGTCCTGAAGGCAGTTGTTGCACAGTTTGATGCTGGAGAGCTTATCACACAGAGAGAAGTATGTAAAGGAATCTTTTACTCGTAACTATTATCATCAACAAGTCTTAGAAAACTGTTGTTAGTAAATCCTGGTAAAGGTCCATGTCAAGGAAAATGCATGATGCATTTATAATACAAAGAGGAGTAATTAGTACATCCACGGTTGACCACTAAGTTATTCATTTAAAAAAATATTTTGACACTAACCTATCAGTTAAAAACCCGAACATTATGCACTTAGGCACAAAGTTGTGGATACCAGCAGCCCAACACACTATACCAACGCCTTGAATTAGAGGGAGCCTATTGTATTAAAGGATGAAAATATTTTTTGGTATTTGTAATAAATTATTAGAAAAAATATAGACTTGCAGGAATATTGCTATTCTATTGTATTTTGACCAGACTTAAGAAATGGAGGAGGTTCTATGTTTCACCTTTTTTATGTATGTTTATCAATTACTCTGTCAACTGTGGACCGATTTTCATAATTGGTAATAGCTAAAGTATCTAAGATGCGCCCCCACTTGCCTTGCCTTATTTTCATTTGTGTCTTGGACTAAAAAAAACATAACTAGCTAAATGTGGATGTACCACTAGATACACCTCTGCCTAAACCTTTCTGGATTACAGATGTGATGTTATCTATTAAGTGGCTACTGATAATGGCTGGAAATGGTGCTAGGCAATCTATTGTTTTTTTTTTCATAGTGCATAAAGATTTAAAGAGTTCACATGCAGACTCAATGTCACCTGATCAATTTAAACTGCTTGCGTGTAAGCCGAAATATAGTAGTTTTATGGCGATTGTATCCTCCATCGTTTATTTTATTCGTTTAACCTTCAGCTAAACATTGGCCTCCTCAACCGCATGCCTTATAATTAGTCCGAAGGTCGAAGCCAAACTTTTATAATAACGCTAAGAATATTAGTTTAAGTTATTAGGTTAAACTGAAAAATACTATGATGAAAACTTTAAAATTAATTTAATATTGTGTTGGTTTAAATGTACCTAGATGATTTAAATTTACCTAAAACTTTGTCAAAAATAATAACACTTCGAAATGTGTGAACTTTGACCCCGCGCGTTGCAATGGAAGGGGTTCCATCACTATTTGGCGTATGCATAACAATTCGTTAAATTTCGACGCTTTGACTTCGGCCTATTCTGGCCGAATCCGAAACTTTGATCGGACACCACATAAAATATAGATAGGTACTTTTAATTTTCGACATATTTTATCCAGCCAGGTCAGTTCATTATAAATAAAAAACACACGCAATATAAACTTCACAAAAGTAACAATTTATCTCTTTTTACAGGTCGTATCACAGAAAGTCAACGAGAACCTGACTGAGAGGGCACAACAGTTCGGACTCATCCTGGACGACATTTCAATCACACACTTGACCTTTGGCAAGGAATTCACACAGGCCGTCGAATTGAAGCAGGTCGCGCAACAAGACGCTGAGAAGGCGAGGTTCCTCGTAGAAAAGGCTGAACAACAGAAGAAGGCGGCTGTCATTGCCGCTGAGGGTGACGCCCAAGCAGCCGTACTACTCGCCAAATCCTTCGGACAAGCAGGAGAGGGTCTTGTCGAACTCCGTCGTATTGAAGCCGCTGAAGATATCGCTTACCAACTATCTAAATCTCGCAACGTTACCTACCTACCTGCTGGACAAAATGTCCTCCTAAATCTTCCTACACAAAACTAATTATGCCTAAAATAACGCTGGACGTTTTCACTTAAAATCGGGGTTGGTTCTGAAAAATGCATTTGTATTTACAAAACATTTAATATTGTATAAGTATGTTGCATTTGTTGAGACAAAGGTATGGTTGCGCCAATAGATAGTAGTCCATATTAGTTTTATGAAAAATTGTAATTACGCATTAAACTATAATTTTGTTGAAAATTTTGTTTTATTCCAGAACTAATATAAATATGAAGGCACTGCGCATACGTGGACAATTGTTTTATGTAGGATAAAAGCTACTAATTTCTATGGAGTTGCAGTAGTTGCTGTGACCTGTAGTAACTGATTTATTGACTGACTAGGCGTATTTAACTTATGCTCAACAAATGCCTCCCATTTGCTTCCTATTTTCAAACGCTTGCTTCCATCGTATTCTAGAAGAAAGAAATCATTTTAAGGGTTACCTTTCATTCTGATGTCAGAACGGCTGGTCACCGAATCGTAGGGTTAACTAGAAGTATTGTAATTCACATGGGCCAATAAAAATAATGGTAATGTTTTACAACGATAATACTGTGACTATCACGGCAACAAAAATATTGTGATGGTATCATGTCGTTTGAATTGAAGTTGAGAAATCTAATAAGTTTTAAAGTAGGTAGGTAGGTACTGGATGAACTGATGTTTGTACATGAAGCTCCTCCAAGGTTGGTTACTACCTATAAAGCGCATATTAGGCGTAGAAATGTATGGGAATGTTATGATGATTTATGTAGGTAAGAGAGTTTTCAGGAGTAATAAGGTGGTACCACATTGCATTATGTAAGTACTTATATAAAAAATAAACTGTTGTCACATAGGTATGTATTTTCTTTCTACTCTTTATTGTTGAATAGCTGCATTAGACACTCCCTTTAGGATTGAAATACCTATTATCTTTAAAGGTTTATTACATTTTTCTGAGTTTTGTCAATAAATACGATACCTAGGGACTAAAAACATAATACTTAGCTGGCTGTAAGCCACCAGTTCCACAAATGCCATTAAATAAAAAATTTAATTGAATTGTAAGCCACCAGTACCTACAATATGATAGATTTATTGCCTACACAAGCGTAACTGCAATTTAAAATAAGATATTTGCTTTGTTATTGTCAGGCGCTAAAGATATTGATAAACAACACTTTTGTCGATAGCTTTGTTGCCGTGATAGTGACAGTATACGAGAAGCAAACGGGGAGTAATGGCCTCCGTGAATTACAATACTTCTATTTATCAGGGACTCTACGATAGACATGTGTAAGTAATGCGAGTGATGCATCACGCGTAATATCACCCGAGCGCGTACTGTTACATGACACATTACTCGACTAAAATAAGCATCACAGTATCACACCATTACACTAAACCGAACGCATCGCATCGGTAATGTTCGGTTTAAATATCTGAAGTCCGGAACTAGGCGAGTACGATTTTGTATTAAATACGCCAATATTCATGGGTCCTTGACACCTTTCATAGATACTTTTAAGTTTTAATCCTACGCCTAAGAATATTGCCAGTCCTAAGCCTGGAAACCCGTTACTTGTTTTAGGGTATAAGTATGAAGGAAAATCAACTTTGTATAATTTGTATATTTAAATCATAGTGAGTAAATCACACTATTGCTCATTTTATTTCTTTCATGTCGCTTGCTGCTATGTTACTATACTATTTCAATAACATGTCATAATACATACACTAGAACATTTCATTACACTAATTCGCGCGATGGTGTGCTATCGAATGGCACTACATCACAAATTCACAACATCACGCGTGATGTTTGAAGTGATGGTGTAATGTAATATTACTCGGCACGAAATGTGATGTCATATAACATCACTTCGTGGTGCACTGTTTTGCACATGTCTACTCTACGATTTGGTGACCAGCCGCCCTGACATCAGAATGAAAGATCGCCCTTAAACTGTTTTTTTTCTTATAGAATACGATGGAATCAAGTGTTTGAGAATAGGAAGCAAATAGCAGCAATAGGGAAGCATTTGTTAGGCATAAATTCAACGTTAAATACGCCTAGTGACCGTTCATTCTGACGGACACACTGATTTCATGCTGGTTATATAGAAATTGGTAGCTTGAGTCTGACATGAGGAACAAAAATTTCAACGTTTGCGAAGCGCCTAAGAGTGAAATCACACGAGGCGAACCTTTTGAATGCCATTGTCACATAATATTATGTGGCAGACAAGACCTACCCCTGGCTGGACGCTAATGACACAAAAATGTAGGTAAAATGATTTCACCGGCGTTGAGGGCACGCGCGTTCGTTTATGCTCTGGTGTTCAAAAGGTTAAAGCGCGCTTTCGATCAAAAAAACTGTATAGCGACTTCTAAAGGTGCTCGTCTACCAGAGATGTGCTATGGATTCGTTTGATATCCACAAATCATATTCATTGGTCTATATAGCTTAGCACTGGTCGTAACTGGTTCAACTTAAGCTATGTCTTTATGGATGATGGTAGTCGTGAGCAGTGAAGCCCTACTGTCGATACATCTCATAGCTCGAGCTACGCATCTGCCTTGCACAGCTAGGTACATAGCTTAGCATCAGTGGAAACGAATAGATAGTTATGTAGCTTAGTTTTCACATCCTGGCAGCATATTTGCGCCCTAGGTGGGTGACATGCATAGTAGGTAAGCCGTCTCAGCAAATCGAAGAAGATCCACAACATACATAAACAAGAAATAGTTTCACTACACAACTGTCACTTCAATTTCACCTCTATTAGCAATTCAGACTAATCAGGTGTTTATCATAAGAGGCGATTGTTCTAGTGTGATTTCCGCCCTAGTTTACAACACGGCGTGCACTAGCACGCCGTGTTGTACCTAGCACCTAGCCACCTAGCACCCCAATAGAAAGGTGGAATTGAATAAATTACACTATTTAGAGAATAACATCTTTTTATTTAAGATTGAAATGAATCATAGTAAGTATCGTTCGTAGCAGGTGAACTCACAGCATAATAAATACTATTTTCACGTGGTGTGTCAAAAATCAAAAGTCATTTATTCAAATTAGGCTGATAATCAGCACTTTTTGAATGTCACATTACAAGAGAGTGCCACAAAAACGCTCTGCCCTTCGCCCTTCGTGTGTTACGTTGGTTAGATGAACCGTTCCTCTTCAAACTGGAACGTTACCGCGACTTCAATCATCACTCAATATAGACTTTACTGTGAATATCATAGTCGTAAAGGACGACCCATGACAGCAGTAGTACATCCCATCATTAAACATGCCTTTTCATCTAATGTCACCATGCTACGGCGAAAACAGTATAGCTGGCAATATTTTCTACTTCAAATAATCAGTTTACCTAATTATGGTTTTTGCAATGCATAATTTAATTCATCTTCAGATTGTTCTTCACATGCTTGTTTTTGTTTCTCATCCGACGATCCAGTTTTATCAAGTTTATTAAAAAACAGATTTTCTCTAACACATACTTCCTTGAAATATGCAATTTCATCCGAATTGAAATATGAAGGTATTATTAACTGATTTTCTTCTTTATTCATTTTGAAATTACTAACTAAATCATCAACTTCATGTTTAAATTCGTCACTGACTAATCCTATTGCAGCTTGTCTAACGGCTTCAGCATTCAATTTTGATTCTTTAGTGGCATTCCATGTTTTTATTAACAGTTCATACTCTGCTTCCATTTCTTCATTGCCTGGTTTCAATTTCATTGCCCTTTTGAGTCTTTTTTGGGCCTCATCATATCCTCCAATTATTCTTAATGCTTTTGCATTATGGAAGAGGACCTTTGCATTATTCCATAGACTTCTGAGTCTGTTCAGTTCATTGCAAGAGTTGCATGCTAAAAGAGGTTTGTTCACTTTGTTATAACATACAACAAGGTTAATATACAATTTTATGAGTAATTTTTCTTGTGCCTTTTCTTCTTTCTCGTCTGCAAGCCGGCATCGGTGAAGCATGTGGGTTGCTTTTTTGAAACACTGGATTGCAGCCATGTAATTTTTTGTTTTATACAATGTTGTCCCCGAGCCATATAATAATGTGACTTCATGTTGCACCCTTTCAAACATGTTGGATTCTGAGTAATTTATTTTCCTGTAAAAAAAGCAATATAACCACATTTCTTTAATCAAGAATATGACACTACATACTATCATTATGGGTCTTCTTATTAAAAAATAAGTGTCAGTATCTTTGCATTTCACGAAAACCTATAAAAGTTTATATTAGTAATGGACTAACGGGATTGTCGTGTAATTTATGTTCAGCAAATGCTGGTCTTCAGCCTAGTGTGAATAAATAAAATTACTTTTGAATTAGATGCTACATAATCTTTGTTTCAAACTTACCCTTGTTTTGGAGTCAAAATGCTCCTTGTAAGTTTGATATAAAAAACGCAGTCAGCTTTAGGCTTGATCCTAGGTGGCACCCCCATCTCACCATACATGACTTTGTATGAGAGAAGAAACACAGCTGTTTCACCAACTAGCATCGACTTTATGGCCATCTGAAGGCCTGGTAGTAATCCATTTTCTTTTAAATCCACCTCCTGAAATTTTTGAAAGTCATGTTTACTTTTTAATTTAAGGATGTAACGAGTATGTGTGTGAGTTTAAATGTTTGGTAACGCACCCACAATACAGGAGAAATTCCTAGTGTGGGGCAAAGTATCAGAATTTAAAAAATATATAAGTATATAAAGTTAAACTAGGAAAGAACAATATACTATTTCAATCATACCATAGGCCTATTTAATTGTATCACATCAAAAGGTTCTTTTTCATTTTCCCAGTAACCAGAAAAAGCAATTGACACAGTGTTATCTTCGTGGAGAGGTAGACCACCTCCTTCTTGAATAATTTTCTTTTTAACAAATCCAATGTCATCAATGGCCACTAGTTTTTCAGCCAATCCAGCAAAATTAGGAACTGGCTGTCCAAGAATATCAATATTTAATACATGATCCGCATTGTCCTGTTCCAAATTTAAATCATTGTCATCAAAGTCTTGGTTGATGTGTAGAATAGAACCGGTAGTCATAACTTCCCTGAAATAAAGGAAAAATAAAATAATCCTTACTAATATTATAAAAGCGAAAGTGAGTTTGTTTGTTTGTTACCTCTTCACACTTTAATGGCTACACCGATTTTGATGAATTTTGGTACAGAGATAGTTAGGAACCAGGAGACAGCCATAGGCAAATTTTTTATTTTAAAAAAGTGGGATGTGAGGGAGAAAGAGGGAAGAAAAGGAAAAACTTAGCGTTGCTATTACAAATCAATAAGGCGCAAGGGAAACTGTGTTACCCCGAATTTAACACGAGCGAAGCCGCGGGCAAAAGCTAGATCTATATAAATTGTGTGGTGTGTGTATTTTCATAACAATTTTTTAACTGGAAAGAAACCGGTAGGTAGGTAAAGGGGAGAAACCGTTTTACGGTGTTTCAAAGAAAGGTCAGGATATATAAGGATATTAAAGAAATACTTGCCTTAAATCTAGACCATTTTCTAACATAAAACTTAAGGATTTGGAGCCCATTGTTTCGATTACACAATTAACTGATTGCTCGTGATTTATAATTCAGTCTATTTGTTATAAATTAAATCTTAGATTAAATATTTTAAAAAATTGCAAACAAACAACTTTTTTGGCATGGAATTGGACATCTGACTTCTGTCTCTGTCAAAAGATTTGACATTTTGTTTCTTGTGTTACCAACGGTTATAAAAATTGGGACAACGCACTTTGAGATCAATAGTAAAAAGTGCGTTCACACCTATGTGCGTGCATCATAGGAATAATAAAATTATGTAGAATAGAATAGAATATACTTTATTGCACACCAAAATTGAAGTAAAGCTGTTGGGGAATTTTAGGGACTCTTCAAGGAAACTCCAAAAATGCTGATAACTAGTCAAGTATGTAATGCCTCGATAAAACCATAAGATGAAGTGAGAATGACATATGTACATAGATTGAACCTTACAACTAATTAGCCTAATTAAAATACATCGCGCCGTTGATTTGCTCAGTAAAAACGAGCAGGCGTTTGATTCGAACCCAAGCTCGAACATGCCCCGGGACCTTGGAAGCAGCAGGTGTGCTTTCAAACAGACGCAGAATCAACAGGCAGCGGGCAGATCCTGTTAAAGGCTCTTCTGATGACACCAACAGAAGTTTTGATGTCAGCCACGCGAACAATTCCATCGGACCCTGGATGAACGGCAACGACTCTTCCCAGCCTCCATTTAAGGGGAGGTAAATGGTCCTCCTTTATAATGACCAAAGCTCCCAACTTCAGTGTGTCTTTGCAGGTGCGCCACTTAGTCCTTTGCTGCAGCTCAGATACAACTTCCTTGCTCCAACGGGCCCAAAAATGCTGGCGTAGCTGTTCAATCCGTTGGAATCGGGATAATGATGAAGTGGAGTAGTCCTGGAGATCTTGTTGTGGAAGTGACGTCAGCGGCCGACCAACAAGAAAATGACCCGGAGTTAATGGAGTGCAGTCCGCTGGATCAGATGACAGTGGTGTCAGTGGACGGGAATTCAATATCGCCTCAATTTGGACTAATGTGGTGTAAAGCTCTTCGAACGATAAATGACAATTTCCCAACACTCGCCTAAGATGGTACTTAGTCGACTTAACACCCGCTTCCCAAAGTCCGCCAAAATGAGGAGTGTACGCGGGGATAAAGTGGAAATTAATTCCGTCATTGGCCAATTGTTCGCTCAAAGAATTGCAGTTAGATTTAAGGAACTTCGAAAGTTCATTACAGGCGCCGACGAAAGAGGTACCGTTGTCGGAGTAGATGTCATTGGGTTTTCCTCGTCGCGAGATAAATCTAAACAACGCCAGTAAATATTTATTGCTGGTTAAGTCACTCACCAGCTCCAAGTGAATAGCCTTGGTTGTAAAACACACAAAGATTGCTATGTACACTTTTACCAGCCTACATCCACGACCTTGCTTATTAGCAGCCATGATGGGGCCAGCATAATCCACACCAGTAGTCTGAAAAGCATAGCCACCCGGAAGGAGACGCTGCTGTGGCAAATTACCCATCAAAGGAGAAATTGTTTTCCCCGACAAGCGACAACAACGCACACAACTACGATAGCAACTCTTTGATAAATTTCGTCCGCCTATAGGCCAGTATGAATCCCTGATTGAAGCCAGCAACGACTGAGGGCCTGCATGCATCAACCTTTCATGTTCATAGTTAAAAAGTAATTTTGTAAATTTATGAGTGGACTGTATAAGAATAGGGTATTTTTTATTAAAAGAAAATGTTGAATTAGCTAAACGTCCTCCAACGCGCATTATTTTATTATTATCTAAGAATACGTTGAATTTTATAAGAACGCTTTTACACGGTAATTTCTGATTATTAAGGAGTAATTTATACTCGGGAAAAGACTCAATTTGGCTTCTAATAATAATAATATTCAATGCATCCTGTAAATCCGATTGTGATAGAAATTTCCCAACAGTAGGATTTTTTCTACACAACTTAATAAATCTTAACACGGTTGCTACACAACGAATAAGTCTTAAGTAACTAGAAAAACGATTAAAATCTATAATCGTATCACATGGACTATTAGTACTAACATTAGCGCTCAATACAGCATGAGGTCGAGTTTCAGGCAGCTTATCTAACTCTAATGATTTATGTTGAGAAGGCCAATGCGATTGCATTTGTTTTAGAAAACTGGGACCACTCCACCACAAGTCCAAAGATTGCAGAACACTAATCTCCACGCCACGAGATATAAGGTCTGCAGGGTTCTTGTCGGTTGGGATGTGTCGCCAAGTACAGTGCCCCGCCTTGTCTAACACTTCAGCAACGCGATTGCGTACAAAGGCTGAAGCTTAGAAGGCAACATCTGCAACCACCCCAACACAACGGTGGAGTCAGTCCAGCAATAAATGCGGCTGAACTTAAGTCGCAGTGAGCACACAACCTTCTCACATAAACGAGCTCCTACTACGGCGCCACACAATTCCAGCCTTGGAATTGTAGTCGGCTTAATCGGCGCCACTCGACTTTTAGCGGCTAACAAACGAACCATGTACTCACCCTGATCATTGGCACTGCGTACATAAACGCACGCGCCATACGCACGCTCAGATGCGTCGGAAAATACATGTAATTCCAACGTAGTACATGCGTCACAAATAACGTGTCGTGGGACACGAAAATGATTAATAAGTGGTAACGTTTTAACAAAAACATTCCAGCTTGCATTAAGTGCTGGGCTCAGAGGCTCGTCCCATGAAAGTTTATCTAACCACATACGTTGTAAAAATATTTTCATTGAGATTACACAAGGAGATAAAAGTCCTAGAGGGTCAAAAATACGTGCGATTGCAGAAAGAACGTCACGCTTTGTCACATTATTTTTAGAAGGTAACGTTGAACTAGAAAACCCAAATTCATCCGAACTAGAAAACCAGTTTAGTCCTAATAACTTATTGGGTTCATTAGATCCTTTATCCAAATCTAATGACAGAGCATCTCCGGTGACTAGTTCAGGGACATTAGACCTCCACTTTCTAAGTGGCATGCAAGCAGATGCAAGTGCATTAGTGACCTCTGTGCGGATAAACGTAACTTCATTTAAATCATCAGCTCCAGTCAGAAGATCATCCACGTAAAAATCATGCAAGATGACGTCAGCGACCTTATCTCTGTTACCCGAGCATGACTCACCTACAAAACGCGAAGGGATCTTAGTGTCACTGTTTTTATAATCCATCCCTAGTTGCTTGAGGCAACGCGTAGCTAGAAATGGTGCACTAGCCGTGCCATATGTGACGGTGTTTAATTTATAAATTTTAACCCGATCACATTCGTTATCGCGCCACAAAATCTGTTGTAGATACCTATCTGACGGATGGACGTATATACACCTATACATCTTCGCAACATCAGCTGACAAGACGAACTTGTGTTGTCGAAACCGAAGTAGAATAGCTATGAGATCGTCTTGCACCGTTGGGCCTACCATCTGCACGTCATTTAAGGACACTCCAGAGGAAGTAGCACTACTGGCATTGAAAACTACCCGAAGCTTAGTAGTAGTGCTACATTCACGCCTTATACCGTGGTGTGGGATGAAATATCCACCGGGACTGCCACTACCCTTTGTTTCGGTCATATGTCCTAAAGTCTCATATTCAGACATGAAATCGCGATATAACTTGCCGAACTCTGGCTGGGACTTCAGTCTGCGTTCCAGAGAAGTTAGACATTTAGAAGCCCTTTGAAAAGATTCTCCTAAAATAGAAGGGCTTAGTTTTAAGGGAATACGAACACAAAAATGACCGTCATCTAATCGTGTCGTGTTCTTGACAAAATGTTCCTCACATAACTTCTCCTCGGGTAAATAATGTGAAGATTGTGAGTTAATCTCCTCCAGGTTCCAAAATTTAACTAAATCGGCTTGAATTTTATCTAAATCGCCGTTATTAGTGGAACCGGTTTGAGTAAAATTACATAACAAATCATTCGATATTGATTTACTACTTTTAAATATAACAGGGCCAGAAACAATCCAACCTAACAACGTTTCACACAACACTGGTTTACCTGTACCTAGTTTTATTCTCTGTGAGCCGACCAAGTCCCAGAAGAGATCAGCACCTATAAGGACATCTACTTCTGAAGGCTTATAAAACGTGGGGTCAGCCAAACAGATATTATCTGGAATATTCAGGTCCGAAACGTCGACTTCTCGACAGGGCACTATAGTCGTTAATGATGGTAAAATGAAACAATAAAACCTTGCAGAATAATTGTTGTCTAACGATGTCATTTTTACGTGACATGTTTTACCTACGCGAGAACTCACGTTATTAATGCCATAGACCGAACCATTTACCTCACTAGTACATAAGTTAAGCCGTCTACATAAACGTTCCGTTATAAAACAAGATGTGCTGCCGCTATCAAGCAGGGCTCGTACTATGTACTCACGATCATTACGATCACATAACTTGATTAGAGCGGTGGACAATAACACACCGTGTTGTTTACGCTCACCACAAGACGAACTAAGATCCGCAGCCAAAGTAAAATTATTTGCACTTGTATTAGTGCTAGCCACGGCGTCAGTGGGCGATGACGTTGGTACGGAATGGGACGAGCTACTGTGTGATTTGTTGTCTCCACTAGAATTCACTATAGTTTTCTTTTCCGACGAATGTAATAAAGTGTTGTGTCGGCGCTTACATGTCTTGCATCCCGGCTTTTTGCAACGGTTAGCAAAATGACCTGTACGAAAACAGTTGTAACAAACTTTATAATTGGGTATCAATTTGAGTCGAGCGTCAACACTTAATGCTAGAAATTGTGTACAACTACTTAAAACATGATTAGCCTTGCAGTGCGGACATAGTTTATCCAAATCAGTGCTGGAATTATTTGAATCCTGTGATACAACCATAGATTTTACTTTATTAGCATAGGAACTAGACTTGGCGGGAGTGGAATTGTTGCTATTTCGTGCTATTTCTATCGTTTCTAAAAAGTCAGCGCGAGTGCGAAGGAATCCAATGAACACATTAAATGTTATAGTGCTATCTTTGTCTATGTGACCTTTATGCTGCTCCCACTCTCGGAACGTTAACTGATCCAGTTTCCTGGTTACAATATAAATTAATAACGTATCCCAATACTTGATAGGCTCACCTAACGATTCTAAAGCACGAAGGTTTTTGTTTAGTTGATCAATCAAACCTTTTAAAGCAACAGAAGACTCCTTTCCTATAGTATTTAAGTTAAATAAGGATGACACATGATTTTGTATAAGCAACCTTTTATTGTCGAAACGATCACAAACAATCTTCCAAGCTATATCGTAATTGTTTGCGGAAAACTCAATTGCCTGGATCACAACAGCAGCAGATCCTTCCAGAGAGGCTCGCAAATAGTGGAATTTATTAATTTGGTCGATTTCGTCGTTGCTGTGAATGAGACTGGTAAATGTGTCACGGAATTCCAACCAAGAACTATAACAGCCATTAAACTTAGGTAGCTGTATCGTGGGCAACTTAACAGGCTTGCGTTGACTGATACGAGTACACTTATCGCTAGTCATCGACTCATTATCATTATTATACTTACTTAACAACTCCTGCGCCCGAGACAGCGCTTTGTAATACAATGACTCGAATTCACTACGCTCAGAAAATTGAGATTTTACATCGTCTACGAGACATTCTAATCGCACCTGTACCTCATCGTACTGTTCGTACAAAGCCTCGATTCTTCCAATTCGTAACTGCAATTCCTTGACCTCACAACTGGTTAAATCCTTTTCGGTGGATGCATCAAGGAAATTAATAAATGCAGTTAAACGTCCCTTGTAGCTTCCTCGTTTTTTAACTAGGTCTTTTTCCTCGGGCATATTGGGAAACGAGTGTCGTCAACCTGTAATTTGTACAATAATAATTTTTAAACAACTGAAACAATACGAACAACTTGCTAAGGTGCGATAGCTACTGTGGTTACAATTTAACTAACAATGTAAATACTGTAAATAGTCACTGATTACTACTTTATATAATATGATGTAAATACAATATGCGATTTTAATTTGTACTATATTTAATTTAAATTACGACTCAAAACCTAAAATTTAATTACTTACGTCGGTATCTAAAAGCATTACAATAATTAAGAATAAAATAAAATAACTAGTACGGTTTGCATAATTTAACTACATCAAGAACAATAAATAAGTCTTGTTATCCATCTAATACCAACATAAATTAACTACACCTGGGGACCTACGCACTAATTGCTTTTTAAGAATATTTCAATAAAATGCAGCTATACAATTAAAAATGTAGTAAAATATCTACTGTACTTTAATATAATAAAATACGTTTAATCATATTTGCTACAAGTATCAGAAAATGATACAGAACTATCCACATGGCAAATAGGTAACGGTACGTTATAGTATTCAGATAAAACACTGACCTTTTATAAATTAATCCGTATATACTACCTGAACGAGTGTTGGGTGATGATAATTGCGTTAAAAATACTTAACACCGTAAATGAGCTTATTTCCTTTGTCTCAAGTCACGTTGCCGGCTTATAACCTCCACGGCGAATTCCACGATAATTATATTTGTCCAAATCCACTGATTTTTCGTAAATCCACTGATATAATCCCAATCCGGCTCGGTATGGACCAAAATGTTGGGGAATTTTAGGGACTCTTCAAGGAAACTCCAAAAATGCTGATAACTAGTCAAGTATGTAATGCCTCGATAAAACCATAAGATGAAGTGAGAATGACATATGTACATAGATTGAACCTTACAACTAATTAGCCTAATTAAAATACATCGCGCCGTTGATTTGCTCAGTAAAAACGAGCAGGCGTTTGATTCGAACCCAAGCTCGAACAAAAGCTGTTTTACAATAAAATGCTATATCTATGGTTACAATGGCGGTCTTATCGCCAATAGCGATATCTTCCAGACAACCTTTGGATGGACTGTTCGAATATAAAAATACAACGGGGGGTAGTTAATGGTGTACCTACTGCTAATACTACACAAACAATTAAAATAAAGGTTTTTATTTAAAATATATAAATACATAAATACACATAATCTATTCATTTAACATGTGTTTTATAATACACACATCAAAAGTATCTAGGGATCAACATATATTTTTGCAATAACTTTTCTCCTGATTGATATTAATTAAAATTTTCTTTAAGGATTCATCAAATAAAGTGTTTTCGTTTGTCACAGTAACGATAAACCAAGTCACCTTTGCATTAATAAAGAAAATTGCCATTTTCCTAATAAAGGGATTTTTGACATTTGAACCACTAACATTAAAGTTCGAAAAAAAGACTGAAATAACAGTTTTCTTTAAAATTTTATTGGGTAACTTAAACAATTAATAATCCGTGTTTCTACCGCGAACACTAACAACACAAGAACATCGGTTTGGCATACTCAAAATGAGTTCATCCAAATCACGCTGTGGAATGGCCGCCCATGTTCGTTGCAACAACAAAAAAAGGTCTTCTTGCGACTGGATACCCTCCATATTCGGCAGAGCTCTTCTCTGTAGCATATCCCATGCATGCTCAATCGGGTTCAAGTCTGGCGACTGAGCAGGCCAGGGCAGGACATTGATGTTAGCTGCGGCGAGAGTCTGTCTTACAACTCTTGCGGTGTGCGGTCGTGCATTCTCATGCATTAACTGAAATAAGGGACTGATTTGCACTTGTAGAGGAACGATGACGTCTGATACAATCGTCTCAGCATAAATTTGAGCGTTGAGGTTGCCTCTGATCCAAATCAACTCAGTTCTTCCGCCGATCCAAATACCCGCCCATACCATGATGGTTCCACCACTATAAGGATGGACTTCCTGGCAGGATTTTAATCGCTGTTGGCGTCCAGGGGTTCTCCAGTGTCGTATATGTCTTGTATCCGGTC
The DNA here is from genome assembly GCA_905475445.1 of Ochropleura plecta. NCBI lineage: Eukaryota > Metazoa > Arthropoda > Insecta > Lepidoptera > Noctuidae > Ochropleura > Ochropleura plecta. Next base: position 15,177,978 of record FR997727.1, on the reverse strand, counting down.
TCATACCAAAACGAGACTCATCAGAAAAGCACACGAAACGCCATTGTTCTTCTGCCCAATTTCTGTGTTCAAGAGCCCATTGATATCGAATCCTACGATTGTGCATTGCTATAGGTGGTACCCGTAGCGGTCTTCGGGAATGAAGGTTCACTTCATGCAAGCGGTTTCTGACTGTTTGGTCGCTAATTAAGTTCCCTGAAGAGTGATGAAGCCTCACGGCTAACATCATGGCGGTTATTGTTGGAGCTCTTCGAGTTAAGATTTGAATGTATCGGTCTTGTCTCCGTGTGGTGCAGCGATACCGTCCTCCATGGCGCTCAGCCACGGTACCAGTGCTTCGGTAACGTGTCCAAAGTCGACTGATAACACTCTGACTTTTATTCAGAGCCAAAGCTACAGTACGTTGCCGGGAACCAGCTTCTATCATTCCAACGGCTCTGAGCATTTCTTCCCTGCTTAAATGACGTCGCCGCTCCATAATAATGTTGGTTTTAATCAGTAGTAGGGAAACAGTAGCACTAATAATGTCTTCAATGCGTTGTATGTTTTTATAGGGAAAATATTGACAGCTTATTTTCATCTTTTACTCGAATTTGATTGAGAGTTCCTGATTCAAATTATGAAATGCACCAAAAAGGATCCATATAAATTTATAAAATCATAAATTTATTACAAAGCCACATCTCAATCTCAAGAAATCCGATTGATCCCTAGACACTTTTGATGTGTGTATTATGCGGTTGACAAATAGGATAGGTGTCCAACATTGCTTCAGAAAAATCCGATGACACTAAAGGGAAAGATAATGATTTGCAACTAAGGTTTTAAAAGCAACAAGTGACAGAGCTTGTCTTACTGACAACGGCAATTCGTTCCATAAACGGACAGCCTGAACCGTGAAAGACTGGTCATAAAATTTTGTGGAATGTTCAGGCATCAAAAGTCTCAAATTCTCCGATGATCTCAAGTATCTAATATGTGTGTCATGAAGGAACTTGAAACGTTCTTTGAGATAAGAGGGTGTTGTTGGATTAAAAAGAATACTGTGCAGTAATGATAAGATGTGAGCATTCCGGCGAAGGCGGATAGGCAACCACTTGAGCTTATCGCGAAACTCTGAAACATGGTCATACTTACGCAAACCAAATATGAACCTAATACAAAAATTTTGGAGTCGCTCAAGCTTTTCCAGCTGCACTACAGTGAGATCTGGATAACAGGTATCAGCATAATCGAGGATTGGGAGAAGAAGGGATTGGGCGAGCGCAGTTTTAGTGGCAGTTGGGAGGAAATTACGAAGCCTGCGTAAAGACCCTGCCGAACGCAAACAGTTTTCGGCTCACTTCTTGCAACTGAGGACCCCAGGACAAGTCTTCGTCAATAAAAATACCCAGGTCTTTTACTGAGTTGCTGTAAGGTATTATAGCACCATCAAAGACAATCAGAGGCAGCTTCGTCCAATCAATTTTCGAACGCAGCCTAGGGCTGCCGACAACAATGGCTTGAGTCTTCGCAGGGTTAACCTTCAGACCATGAGCCTGACTCCATCCAGAAATACGCTCCAAATCCCTATTCACCAAATTCACCGCTTCAGACAGTTCATCTACAGGAGCCTGTGAATAAATCTGTAAATCATCAGCATAAAGGTGGTAGGCTGAAAGAAGTTCGTTTGAAATTGAATTAATAAATATTGCGAAAAGAAGAGGAGATAGAACGCCCCCCTGTGGTACACCGGCAGAGGTATTGCACTAAGAAGATGACGAATCTTCAATGCGAACACGCTGTCGGCGGTCACAGAGGTAACTACGGAACCAATCAATTGCCGTTGGAGATATGTTAAGAGAACAGAGTATACCGAGCAAAACATCAAAATCTACCGTGTTAAAAGCATTACTGAAGTCTAATAAGGAAAGAATAGTCAGATTCCCATTTTCCATACCTAATCTAATATCGTCCGTAATACTAATAAGAGCTGTGGTAGTGCTATGACCTGGACGAAACCCAGATTGGTAACAATTAAGGAGAGTGTTTTTACAAAGGAATGAACTGAGCTGATTATGGATAAGGCGTTCTAGGACTTTGGATAGGAACGGTAGTATAGAGATCGGGCGGAATTAAGAAAAGGAAACCGGGTTAAATTTTTTCGGAAGTGGGGTAATCTGGGCTTCCTTCCATCAAGAGGGAAAAACACCACAGGATACAGAATAATTAAAAATATATGGCAAATGACAGGAAGGATTTCGTCCAGGATAGGAAGTATCATCTTGCGACTAACACAGTCACTACCAACAGCATTTGACGTGATTGACAGTATACTCTTTTTAACATCACAAGCAGCAAATTGATTAAAGACGAAAGGAGAATAATCGGGAGTGGGAAGAGATGAAAGATTATTCAGGGTTTGGGCTTTAATAGCCCCATTAAAATAACAAGAGGTGGAAAAATATTTGATAAGTGACTCAAGATCTATATCTTTAGGAATAGACTCTTGACGCAACTTCCCATCTCCCATGGATCTGAGAAATTTCCAGACTTTTGCTGGATCACCATTTTCAACGGACTTATGAACGTGGTGGCGTTGGGCATCCCTACAAACCAAGTTACTGCGATTACGGATAGTAACGTACTTGTCGTGATTTAGCAAGTTTGGTCTGCACTTAAACCTTGATTTTGCTGCCGCCTTCTTTTGCAAAATGGCTTTTAAGTCGTCGGTTAGCCATGGTGCAGGTAGATGTTTAATCTTTACTAACCGAGCAGGTGCATGAACGTCGTAGAGCTTGATGAGGTTAGAATTGAGAAGATCGACTTTGACATCAATCGACTCCGCATTAACGAGATCAGACCAATCAATGTTGTCGGCATCCTCACGTAGGCTTTCAAGGTGCATACCTGCAAAACTGCGCTGCAGGAGTGTTTTAGGCTTAGTTTTAGGGGTCGGATTTTGTACGAGAGGAAAATTAAATCGTGGTAGGAAAACGCATCAGCTAAACACTGCCCATACTTAGCTACATTTTGTGTGGAAGAAACAAAGATGAGGTCAAGGAGCGAAGGTAAACAGTTAGGAAAATGATGAGTAGCACTTAATGGAAGAAGAAATAAATTGCTGGATTGGGAGATGGATTGGAGAGTGGATGACCGTGAATCTTTTTTAAGAAGACAAGTATTGAAGTCCCCCATAATGATAGTATGCCTGTAAGAAGGTGTCAGGTTTACTAGGAGACTTTCAAAAGAGGAAAAGTAGTCGATGCGTAAAGAGGGACAATAATATACACCAAGCAAAACCTTCGAATGATTAAGATTAATTTCTAAAAAGAGATGTTCGCCAGCATTCGATGGCGGTGGCTGTGATGACATATCAATAATTGAAAAAGGAATGTTTGCACGTAGATAAATGGCAACACCACCACCACCGCAGCTTGTCCGATCATTTCTAATCAGTTTACTTAACAAAATTTACCTAACAAAATTCAAAAGTTATTTTCTCGTAAGTAAACCGGTTTCTACATTTGAGGTATGATTTATTTAGTAACTAGCTTATGCTCGCGGCTTCGCTCGCATTAAATTCGGGGTAACACAGTTCCCCTTGCGCCTTATTGATTTGTAATAACAACGCTAAACTTTCTCCCTCACATCCCACTTTTAAAAAAAATAGCCTATGTCCGTCTCCTGGTTCCCAACTATCTCTGTACCAAAATTCATCAAAATCGGTGTTGCCAGTTCATAAAGCTGTAGGAAAGACTTTTTCTGTTTTTTTTTTGTTCCTAGGCCTTTATGAACTTGGAGGGTTGTATTGGTGATTTTGATGATTATAATTCTATAATTACATACGTCTTACAGCCGCGAATAATATTTTAATCAACATACAACCTAGCACTGGCCTGAAAATTGCAAAAAACGTAAGAAAATTTGAATTTCGCGGGTAGGTTGGAGCTTTCACCTTAAAGCGTGAAGAGGTAACAAACAAACTCACTTTCGCTTTTATAATATTATTAAGGATTTAGTACCAGATACCGTAAACTACAGAAACATGGTTAATATCTATAAAGTCCCTAAAATGAGCTCGAAACGTTTAAAAATCATTCGTCCTCGAAGTACTAATAATTGGGTCCACCCTTTAGAGCAGAACTTTTTATGTCATAATTTTATTTTGCATAACAACGGATAGCATAAACTTCATTTCGCAGAAAATTGTTTGGCAGACACTCATTTATCATACATTCAAAACTCATAGTTTTGTAAGTCAGAATCATCTCTAGACATAAATTTCATATGCATAATATTTAAAAAGTAGAAACATCATATCGCAGAAAGTTCACAGCCAGAATCGTCTTTTAGCATATTTTTCATATCGATAATCATTAAACGGCAGAATTGTCATATCGCAGAAAGTTTATAGTTAGAATCATCTTTGTCATTATTTGTTGTCATTTATTTAATTATATTTTTTAAAATAATGTCATTAATTTGAATTATTATTTAATTTAATTTGAAATAATGTCATTTAATTCAATAAGTAATTATAATAATAATAATAAAGCTTCTTTATTTCAGTATAAAAGTATGTTTTACATTTCAAAGTGTTAGTAGATTACTTAAACTAGGTTAGTTTATACCTAATTATGTTTGTTATATACTATATTTCTAGCTGTCTTTTTTACACGAACCCCTTTCGGGTAAAAGCCTCCTCTAATTCCTTCCATTTGTCTCTATTTTGGGAAAATAAGTAATTATCATAATCTAAATACTTCAGTTCCGGGTAACCTACTAAAAACAATCCCTTTTTAGGGTTCCGTAGTCAACTAGGAACCCTTATAGTTTCGCCATGTCTGTCTGTCCGTCCGTCCGTCCTCGCTTAATCTCTGTGACTGTTAGCACTAGAAAGCTGAAATTTGGTACCAATATGTATATCAATCACGCCGACAAAGTGGTAAAATAAAAATTGGAAAAAAATGTTTTATTAGGGTAGCCACCCTATATGTAAAGTGGGAAGTGATTTTTTTTTAAATTTCAACCCTAACGTGTGATATATTGTTGGAAAGGTATTTAAAAATGAATAGGGGTTTACTAAAATCATTTTTTGATAATGTCTATAATTTCGGAAATAATCGCTCTAAAAGTAAAAAACAATGTGTCCCCCCCCCCCCCTCTAACTTTTGAACCATAAGTTTAGAAAATATGAAAAAAATCTGAAAAGTAGAACTTTATAAGGACTTTCTAGGAAAATCATTTTGAACTTGATTGACACAACAGTTTTTGTACAAAAAAGACAAAAAGTTGTGGGAACACTTATTGTGACGGACGGGAAACTACGGAACCCTACACTGAGCGTGGCCCGACACGCTCTTGGCCGGTTTTTTTTCTATTAATGCAAGTCGTTTCTTTAATAGAAAATTTGTTGTTACTAATGCAAGTCGTTTCTGGCACTCGCCGGCCGCTGCCGCGGCACCGTTCGCTTCGCTCGCTCGGCTCGTGCGTACAAGGTCACAGTTTTAACCTAACCTACCCATTTTTTGTTTAGGAATTAACCTAGTCTAAATAGTTGAAATTCGGGTAACCTACTAAAAACAATATCTTTTTTCCTATATAAGTAATTCCCAAGATTCTTATTTTTGCCTGAGTTTTTGGAAATAATTGTAACTCACTGTATCGGTTCACGCCAAAATATTGGAAACTCACAATAAATAACAACCATGGTAAATATCCCGTTTTTTAACCCTTAAAAAGAAATGTTAATGACCATGTCAGTGTCTTACATGCCTATTAAAGTATTCTTAATGAAATTCGGCCATCTGCATAGTATGCCAAGTGAAATTATACCAAATAATCATCGCTCTAAATGAACATTATGCCATACGATATTATGCGAAATTTGAACTCTGCCAATCGTAAATTATACTAAATGTAATTCTGCCATCTTAAAAGTATGCCATTGTAAATTCGAAGTTTTAAACATTATGCCAAACGATAATTATATCAAATATTTTTTCTGCCTTTAAAATATTTGTTTAAAGAAAATTATGCGAAGTGTGTTATGCCAAATAAATTTCGGAGCATCAAGATTCTGCCAGATAGAGGGAACCCCTAATAATTTGGATCCTAAACATATTAAGTATTTAAAATTTTCAAGTCATCATAAATTAGGAAGGGCTCAAACGCGAAAACTATGACATCTGACATATTTTAAGACCTCACTCTATACGAGCGCCTCTAGTGGCGAATTCATGTGCGATAGCCCCCATTCTGTAAATTATAAGGTACATAGTTACATAGAAATAAATAAGTACAAAAATGATTATTAAAGCGACTTATATTTAACTAATTTTTGCTAGGGACTTCGTTCCCGTTTTTTACAATATAGTCCATGAGAACGTTTCAAATGTAGCCTGACCCCTCAGAATAATGTAGTTTCCCGTTAACGAAGCTTTTTCGGAATCGGATCAGTAGTTCCGATGATTCCCTTCACATACAGACTTTAAAAAAACGGGCTAGGCGTGTTTGCTTCATCCATTCTACAAGCTCATGAATAAAGTCAAAGAAGTAGTAGTTATCAGGTACTGAGAACACTTTGTCAACAATTTTGACGAACAAGCTAAATCCATCACTGTTCTTCAGATTTAAGGCGCGGCAATAAGCTAATCTTTAGGCTTCCTGTACACGACGCCGGAGCCGCACCGGTGTCGGACCGCAATTATATGTATACGAATGAAAATTGCTCATGGACCGCACCGCAGCCGCGCCGCGGCCGCGTTGGCGCCGGACCGCCAGAGCGCCGCCGTCTTGTAGACATTACACGACGCTCAGTCAGCTCAGTGACAGGTCGCCCGCGCAGATGTTCACACGTGTGTCATCAGGCATTTTATTAACATGGAGGAGTTCGATTATGAGTTACTGATTAATTTAGTGCAGGAAAGGGAGGTATTATGGGATAAGACAAGTGAATCTTATAAAGAAAAAATATAAAAGCATGGCAAGAGATTTGTTTAATTTTAAATGAGAAATTTGAAACTATAGACGAAATTCACCCTTGTCCTCCCTAAAGGATAAAACAGGGTGTACCCAAAATCTTCTTCTGCGTTTATTAATTTGCTCTTGCCGTTGCTTGTAGATTAAATAAGTGAGTAACACTTTCTTTTTTTTACTTAATGTTAACATTATATAGATACCGACACAACTATTAACAGTGAAGTCTGTACAGTTACACCGACAATGTTATACTGGACTGTGATCGCTGCTTTATTATTGAACGCGGAGACAATACGGTTTTTACGCGGCGCCGGTGCGGCTGCGACGCGGCTGCGGCATGGTGGTGATGCGATTTTGATGTAAATACACACTATTGCGGTCCGGCGCCGGTGCGGTTCCGGCGTCGTGTACAGGAAGCCTTAGGTATTCGCGGAAGTGACGCTAGCTGCATACTAGGCATGGTCTGACACAAGTACACGACAGTATTGCATCGAAAGAATAGAAATAAGGTCGAAACTATTTCGGTGTTTGATTTTATTTGAATATCATGTCCGCTAAAATGTAGGTCATTTTGCAGTTTTTATTGAATATAAAAAAAAATACAGCTCCGTGTTTGAAAAATTTTAGATATCTCTTTAGTCTATACAATTTTCTTTGTTATAGATATAAAAAAAATATTTAAAAAAATCAAAAACCCGACTGCGTAAAAAGTAACTATGAAGAACAGTCGGGACCCATTATTGGAGTGTGAGCCGTTCCAGATTTTAATGGGTCCCGACTGTGCTTCATAGTTCCAGATTACAGTACTTGTTTTTCTCTTTTCAGTTTTATTTTTATTAGGTGTGTAGTTTGTTTCACTTTTTACGCAGTCGGGTTTTTGATTTTTTAAAATATTTTTTTATTTTTGACTTTTTAGTTATGAGTTAGGTATTCATTATTTATGAGATTATTATTTTTGGATCCCCCCTTTATAGCAGAACTTTTTATGTCATAATTTTATTTTGCATAACAACGTTTAGCATAAACAGAAAACTGTTTGGCAGACACTCATTTATCATACATTCAAAACTCATAATTTTGTAAGTCAGAATCATCTCTAGACATAAATTTCATCATTTTATTTAATAAGTAATTATCCTAATCTTAATAGTTCAGTTCCGGGTAACGGGTAACCTTTGCACACACGATCTTGGGTGATGCTTGCGGAATTTGGTCATTACCATGACCAAAAAAACCGTAGGTTTTTTTAAGTCTGTTTTGGTCCAGTTTATGATGCCGAAAGAATAGGTATATAAGATACATGCGCCGCCCGGACACCGCTGCGGCCGGCCGCATCAATATGTCCCTGCATTTTTAAACTGTAATATCTTCGGAAATATTCATTTAAATTATATGCTGTAAAGGGCCATATTGATCTATATTAAATAGACAATGTATTTAGGGTACTTAATTGGATAAAAATTAATGCTGTATTGTTTAAATACATATGTAAATACATGACGGCCTACATTTTAATTATTTATAAATAAATAGTCACTTGAATCGAAAAGTGATGTAAGAAAACTATTAATGATTTTTAAATACCTATTCAACGATACCCCACTTGACATATTTTGTTGGTTTTAATTTTTTTCATTTTCACAATATGGTGTCTCATGGTCGCTATTTTGTTTTTTTATTAATTTCATATCTTTAGTGACACTCGCAGGACTAAGAGGAATCGATTGACGTGTGAATCATAAAAATCGGCCCAGGCGTTTAGTCTGTATAGTGCTTCAAAGGAACAAACATACATACATACATACATAGACTGATGAACACATAACCCTCCTTTGCGGTGCGCAGTCGGGTAAAAATATGATGGTTGTCGCTGAAAAAATTGAGAATTTCGAGACGAAAAGTTTTTTTCTTGGTCTTTTTAAACATTTTTTTTCGTACTACTACTGTGTGGTCTAAAACTCTTTACTTTATGTATGGAACTATACACGGTATTTTTTTTTTGCTAGTGGCATGTACAGATACGGCTAACTTTGTGAATATCGAAAATCTAATCTTCGCAAGCCTCGTCAGTATCATCAGGGAAGTAGACCTTGTGATATATTTGCATACTTCTATGTTGTATAGCTTCTTTGAGGAGGGTTTGTCCACAGACAAAGTTGCCAGTCACAAGCCACATTAGCTCCCACCCTCTCTCTTCACTCAACTGTATCCAGTTGTTTGTCAACTGTTTCATTATCTGACAGTAGATTTCATCTCGTAAGTGCGATTCCGATAAAGCAGATTTAAATATCTCGTCTGTATATTCAGTGACAGTTCTGGCTTTGGGAGCTGGCATGTCTCCGATGTATTTCAGAATTCCGAAGAAAGCTGATATCACAATCTTTGAATTCTTTAGCAACGGTTTTCGTATAGGTTCTCTATCGTCGTATAGGTTTTATATTTCGAAAATGATTTTTCTCGGTGTTGATATTGCCCTTTTTGAACACTTCAAGTGTAGCTGGTGTTGGCATTTCTAAAGTGGGTAAGATATAGACTTGCTCAGTTGGGAACAGGCCCTCTTCGCCATTGCATACTCCGTGTCCCCACGTTGTGTTCGTTATAGTCTCTCCGGTGGTATCATGTAACAGTACTATCAGATCTCCTTTCTTGAACTGTAGGAAAGATGATGCGTCACTATAACCCTGTAAATCTGACTGAGCAACTACGTAGATAGACCGCCTCTTCAGCCCATCAATCAGGTATATTATAAGCGAACTCAATTCGCTAGCGTCTACACTTTGGAATTCAAATTCTTCTTGTTGTATCGTTCTAATTGTGATTCTGCCGACACTTTCGTAATCTTTGTCTGCATTGAAAGCGACGTAAGTTACTTCTGGGAATGATATTTCAAGAAGAATGTGTTCTAGTTGATCGACGATGTAAATACCAGTCCAGTTCACTGCTATAATAACAATGTCCTTATTGATAGTATCTCCTTTAATTTTAACTGCTTCAAAGAACCTAGAGAACAACATCGGCCATTTTAATTTAGCGAATATAACTATATCTTCCTTAGATCTTAAAGGATCTGTTTTATTCTGGATACCTGTCGAGTTTTCGAATGCCTTTGTAACTAAATGCTCCCATTTTGTAAGGGCTGCTTCGTTTGATTGGATAAATTGGTTAGGTATGTAGTTCACGATAACTCTTTTTAGAACATTCGCATCTATACGTTCTCCAAATTCAATGTAATGTTGTTGAGCCGCGATCATGGCTAAGTCCTTTTCTGAGTTACATCTATATTCACCGAATTTAACTCCTTTAGTTATTTGATGGTATATAAGATGAGTAGCAATAGGATCATCAGCCGGGTTGTGCCAAGGAGTAAATACTTCTTTTCTGTAAAACAGTCTCCAGGGGGCGCTCTTTTCGGGTGTCCCCTGTTCTTTGGCGAATTGTTCACACTGAGAAATGGCATCCATAATATGTTCTCCTTCACTTCCTAGTGACAAAACTTTGTCGTATAACGTGATGTATAGAGAAAAACCGAAAGTATCTGTCAGTCCTACACTCTCTGCTATTTGTTGGCAGATCTCTTCAGCATTCGACGCTGAATCTGACTCAACTATCTTCATTGTTTCGTCCGTTAATGTAACTATTAGCAACACAGATTTTTTGGTTTTGGTAGCTTGGAGTTCGAGCCAACTAGGTGGTTGTGTGCGCGGACCGTTTTTAAAGGTTCTCATAAGTCTACCTTCACAGTATGGGGCATAGCCAGGTGGGCCAGAGCGTATGAAATTGCGTAAGTATTTGACAAATCGTTCGGATGGCGGGAAGCACCCAACACAGAGGGAGAGCAGTATCCACCCGCGTGCGTGCGATGCCTTCGATGGGTTGTTAGTGAGTTGTTTACATAGATGACAGAATATTTCATCTCTGAAATGAGAAAAACGATATTTAGTATTCGGAAAGGCTCATTTTTCTTTCGAATAGAGAGCCAATTTTGACTTTGATTTTTATTCTAACAAAGATAAAGTCGGATATAGAAAATCTGATTTTACTTGAGTATAAGTTAATAATAAAACTAGTATTATTAACTTCAAGGCACTCGAAATATAGCCTGAAACTGGTGAAGTGAGTAAACTTTTGTGTAGTAAAACAGATTAATATAATAATTTAACAAATTACCTGAGTTCCTTTCTAATGATACCATGTCCAATTACAAAGTGTAATTTCTCCAAATTAGTACATCTTCGCGAATTAAGCCAAGTGCTGTACATTTCATTGGTAACTTTGTCATTAATTAAGTTCTTCATCATATCTTTGCCTAGTCTAGACCGGTTATTAAGGGTCCTGAATATCATTTTGTTTCTGTTACTTGGTGTGAGGTCTTTTTGCAAATATTCCTAAAAATTAAATAAAAACATGAATACCATAATCGTCAACACTAAACAAATCAAATCCGTGTTCCACACGTGCCATTTACCCGGTATGTATACCAATAGCACTGGTAATTCCTATATAAGAATAAAATTAAATCTATTAAGAATAAATAAACCTTTAAGGTACCTACTCTTTAATAACCTATACAATGTAACTTGCCGGGGTCGCGGGTTGTTTGAAAGAGATACCGCGATCCAGGAACATAAAGGGCAAAAGACGGAACGTGGGTGGGTTTTAGTCAGGGGAGGGGAGGGGAGTGTCAAAGTTTGACACTCCCCTCCGTTTCGCCCAGAGCGGGGTATGTTATTTGATGATTTGCCAAAAAAGTACAATGATAAAAAGCTTGTAACTAAAAACAAATTCAATTAAAATACACTTACATCAAATTCCTTGCTCTTCTTGAAAGCTCGTCCCAGCGTATCAGTCAATTTACCCATAACAGGTACATTATCAACCTGCTCATCAACATACGTCGGGTCTGCCAAATCCCCCATAAACCTCAGTACAGTAATCCACAATGCTTGGGCCGCCATTCTGTCAACAGGCGACGGTAAATCTAGAAGTGAGTGCTTCAAAGGTTTTCTCGAATATTGGTGTGTCGAATTGCCCATGAAATATGTTGCGGCGAACTTTCTGAAGTTAAATTCGTCGAAAGGCTCATCGTCTATTTCTTGTGGCTGTAGTGGAATAACTGATGATATTTCTGGTTCTGCTGTTTTTGTCTGTGAACATTTTGAAAACGTTATTAATATATCAATAAACTTAATAATAGGTGATTTACACAACACCAACAACTACCTTTAAGTCTTAAATGACAGTGTGATAGTCTCATACAAACAAGTAACAACACACATTGTGTGCACGGCACAAGTACGAGTACACGAGAAAACGAGTAATACGTACGCACGAAACGTACAGCAAAAGTAGTCTCAAAAAGTTGAATTATTCTTAGAAACCGATGGACGTTTTCAACTGAAATTCAATTTTATACGAAAACATTCATGGATTTTTAAGAAAAAATCTACTTTATCTGACGAGGCTGAGTACTTATTTCTTTTGCTTGTACGTCGCCTTAAAAGGCCAAGTTGAAATTGCTTTTACTTTGCGTGCGAAAATTCAATATCATTATGGATATTTGAATTCAGAATCTCAGAACTATCTGAGATTCTACTCTGAAACTCTAATTACTAAATTAGAGTTTGGGTATTGTGATCCTTTTGTCTTTGTCGTATGACATCATATGGATCTGAATTGCCAAACTTTTTTCAGTTCTATTGCAATGGACTCTCGTTTTTAGAAGGACTAGTCAAAAAACATTTTTTTTTTTAAATTAAGTCAGCGTAGCTTAGCAAAGGGCTAAAGATAAAATGGCTATAAACCTCATTTGCCTTAAATTGGTCATAAAAGTAGGTATACTAGAAGAAAACTCACCACTCCAAAACCAGTTTCTGGAACTGTGCCTCCAGGCGTTGCTGAATCCTTCAAGAATCCGAAAACATCATCTACATATCTATCATCTATCGCCGTTGTATTTTGCTCAACGTTCTCTGTCGCCGCTTCATTCACAAACCATATGGACCTCATCATATTGGCGTACTTCTTCTCGTAACTGTCCCCTGCGGCGTCGGGGCTCCTACCTGACTTTATAGCCTCTGCTCTTTCTCTATTAAGTTGTATCAAAGTTGCTTTGATAACGTGTCCTTTCTCCTTAATCATTTTCCTTATAAGATACCCTCTACAGTTCGCCTGGAATTTCCTGAAGAAGACTCTCATGTTTATGAACGTCTTCCTCAATTCTCTAGGTCTGGTCTTGGCTTGTAAGCGGGAGTATCCTCGTTTCATCGCTAAGAATCTGCTTCTGTATCCACGAGCGCGGTAAGTCTTCTGCACGAGAAGGACGGCCGCTCGCAGTTTTAGATACCTCTTCCTGTAGATAAACCTTCTTGCATTAGCCTGAGTTTTAATCACAGCTGTTATCAATACTTTATGCCTTAGTTCCTCTAGAACAGCATCATGGTAATCTTTTAGGAAAACTTTAGTGTGTCCGAAACGGTAATCTTCATCTGTAAATACTGTTGAGCATATTTTCATGGCTGCGATTCTACAGTCAGTTTTGTCAGCAGGTTGAATGCCAGGCGCGACAAGACGGTATCGGTGAACGAAGTCATGATATGAATAACGTATAGGATAGCCAGCTTGCCTGATTTTAGCTGTTTCCATCAAACCAGCATATCGTAATTGACGGACGCATAAACCTTTGTCGAAGATCTGTAAGCAAACGGAGATGGTATAATATTAACCAACGTTCATGTAAGCCGTGGTCACAAAAAGTGGGAGCGAGATGACACGAGGTTGTATATATGTTACTGTAAAAGCTCGAACTACGGTAAATCTTAAGATTTTCCAGTAAAACCTAAGATTTACCGACATGAGTTGGTAAATGTAAGTATCCTTACTAATATTATAAAAGCGAAAGTGAGTTTGTTTGTTTGTTTGTTTGTTTGTTACCTCTTCACGCTTTAATGGCTACACCGATTTTGATGAATTTTGGTACAGAGATAGTTGGGAACCAGGAGACGGACATAGGCTAACTTTTATTTTAAAAAAGTGGGATGTGAGGGAGAAAGAGGGAAGAAAAGGGAAAACTTAGCGTTGCTATTACAAATCAATAAGGCGCAAGAGGAACTGTGTTACACCGAATTTAACGCGAGCGAAGCCGCGGGCAAAAGCTAGTTTATTATAAAGGGACGACTTTTTCGGACTTTTGCCATTCCAATTCAGTACATGCTAGGTTTTACCAATGTGGACTGGTAAATGTTGGTTTTAGACGTAAAAATTATTGGATATAATTATCGTTTGGTTGTTTCAAACTCCGAATTTACAATGGCATACTTTTAAGATGGCAGAATGAAATTTAGTATAATTACGATTGGCAGAGTTCAAATTTAGCATTAAATCGTTTAGCATAATGTTCATTTAGAGCGATGATTATTTGGTATAATTTCACTTTTCATATGATACAGATGGCAGAATTTCATTAAGAATAATTTTAAAAGGCATATAAGTCTTTAAACTGACATGGTCACTAACATTATTATTAACGGTTAAAACGGCTATTTACTGGCTTTAGAATAATATAGAAAAAAATATATTGTTCTTAGTAGGTTACCCGGAACACAACTATTTAGATTAGGTTAATTCCTTTAAAAAAAGAAATGAGTAGGTTAGGTTAAAGTGACCCCCTACGCACGAGCCGAGCGAGCGTAGCCAGCTGTGCCGCTGCAGCGGCCGGCGAGTGGCAGAAACGACTTGCATTAATAGAAAAAAGAGATTGTTTATTATTTGGTTACTTAGAAATGAAATATATATTTGGTTACTTAGAACTGAAATATTTAGATTAGGATAATTACTTATTGAATTAAATGACATTATTTCCAAGAAATAAATAATTAAAATAAATGACAACAAATAATGACAAAGATGATTATAACTATAAACTTTCTGCGATATGACAATTTTGCCGTTTAATGATTATTGGTATGAAAAAACCCATACTCTTTGATAACTGAGGTGTGTAACGTCCTTAATAAACTACGAAACAATACTGTATTCATCACTAATGTACAATACAATCCTTACTTAAACGAAAAACAATTAACTATAACCTAGAATTAATAATACAAAATTATAAAAATTGTAGATACATAAAAATACACAATTTAGACTACATAAATAGCATTTACGACGGATCAATGAAAAGTTATCACCAGTATTATATATCACAATTATGTTTGAAACTTAATACAAACATTGACTACGCAAGATATAAGACTGAGTTTCTTAATCGATTTAAAAATAAACACGCTTTCCAGAACAAAACAAACATACATACGGCAACGCAAAAAACTACACAAACCAAAATTACTGCTTTCTTCGAGAAAACGAAACAAATCAAAACCGGGTTTTTTCGTGAACAAAATCAAATATAGTACAAAGTAACGGTAATTCACCAAAATATTGCTGGAGTGTTGAACAAACAGGAATTAATAGAGGTGGCCATTTCAAATTTACAAAAGGAACTGGGCTCCATAGATATAATATGCTTAAGGTGAAAGCTCCAACCTACCCGCGAAATTCAAATTTTCTTACGTTTTTTGCAATTTTCAGGCCAGTGCTAGGTTGTATGTTGATTAAAATATTATTCGCGGCTGTAAGACGTATGTAATTATAGAATTATAATCATCAAAATCACCAATACAACCCTCCAAGTTCATAAAGGCGTAGGAACAAAAAAAAAACAGAAAAAGTCTTTCCTACAGCTTTATGAACTTGGAGGGTTGTATTGGTGATTTTGATGATTATAATTCTATAATTACATACGTCTTACAGCCGCGAATAATATTTTAATCAACATACAACCTAGCACTGGCCTGAAAATTGCAAAAAACGTAAGAAAATTTGAATTTCGCGGGTAGGTTGGAGCTTTCACCTTAACTGAAACTTTCCTTAAAAGTGGTTGCGAACAAAACCTTAGGCTAAATAACTATAATCTGGTATCTTTCTTCTCGCGTACTAACCAACGAAGGGGAGGCTCGTGTATATTATTAAAAAATAACCTACAATTCAGAGAAATAAAAAATCTGCCCTCTCTCTATTCTTTGAGAAAAAAATTCTTGGATTTTGCACCACGACAATGCGCCTTCGCACAAGGCTATCATTGTGAACGAATTTTTGACCGAACACTTAACAAATATCATCCAGCAACCACCATATTCACCAGATATGGCTCCTGCCGACTTTTTTCTTTTTCCTAAACTCAATTACCACTTCGTGGCACCCGTTTTCAATCGATAGAAGACATAAAGGAGAATTCGCGGCGAGAACTGAACTCAAAAAGTAACAAAAAGATTTCTCAAAAATTCGTTACTTGAATCTAACACCATTTCGTTCATCCATTTCCAAACCTTGGTGAGGGTTGCTTAACCTGGCCCACTGTGGTAACCCATCCATTTCCAAACCTTGGCAAAGGTTGCTTAACCTGGTCCATGTGGTAACCCATCCATTTCCAAACCTTGGTGAGGGTTGCTTAACCTGGCCCGTGTGGTAACCCATCCATTTCCAAACCTTGGCAAAGGTTGCTTAACCTGGCTCCTGTGGTTACCCATCCATTTCAAACCTTGGCAAAGGTTGCGTAACCTGGCCCCGAGTGGTAACCCATCCTTTTCCAAACCTTGGCAAAGGTTGCTTAACCTGGCCACCTGTGGTAACCCATCCATTTCCAAACCTTGGCAAAGGTTGCTTAACCTGGCCCCCTGTGGTAACACATCTATTTTCAAACCCGGCAAGGGTTGCTTAACCTGGCCCCCTGTGGTAACCCATCCTATTCCAAACCTTAGCAAAGGTTGCTTAACCTGGCTCCCTGTGGTAACCCATCCATTTCCAAACCTTGGCAAGGGTTGCTTAACCTGGCCCGTGTGATAACCCATCCATTTCCAAACCTTGGCAAAGGTTGCTTAACCTGTCCCCTTGTGGTAACCCATCCATTTCCAAACCTTGGCAAAGGTTGCTTAACCTGGCCCCCTGTTGTAACCCATCCATTTACAAACCTTGGCAAAGGTTGCTTAACCTGGCCCTCGTGTGGTAACCCAAAAATTTCCAAACCTTGGCAAGGGTTGCTTAACCTGGCTCCGTGTGGTGAATAAAAATCTAATATGCGAGAGAGATGGCTTAACTTCATGATCGTGTAGGAGACAATCGCACAGTCGATTGCGCATGGCGTCGCCACACCGTACACACTACCATCATATACCGTGGCGCCGCGGCATGCGTCGCCACGCCAGAAATCGGTTTTACATGCGGCATGTAAAACCGGCATTTGGTCAGTGGGTCTTGCGAACCATAGTCAGACTTTTTCTAATCACCCCTTTTTTAGGGTTCCGTAGTCAACTAGGAACCCTTATAGTTTCGCCATGTCTGTCTGTCCGTCCGTCCGTCCGTCCGTCCTCGCTTAATCTCTGTGACCGTTAGCACTAGAAAGCTGAAATTTGGTACCAATATGTATATCAATCACGCCGACAAAGTGGTAAAATAAAAATTGGAAAAAAATGTTTTATTAGGGTAGCCACCCTATATGTAAAGTGGAAAGTGATTTTTTTTTAATTTCAACCCTAACGTGTGATATATTGTTGGAAAGGTATTTAAAAATGAATAGGGGTTTACTAAAATCATTTTTTGATAATGTCTATAATTTCGGAAATAATCGCTCCAAAAGTAAAAAACAATGTGTCCCCCCCCCCCTCTAACTTTTGAACCGTAATTTTAGAAAATATGAAAAAAATCTGAAAAGTAGAACTTTATAAGGACTTTCTATGAAAATCATTTTGAACTTGATTGACACAACAGTTTTTGTACAAAAAAGACAAAACGTTGTACAAAATAATTTCCTCCTCCACCTTTAAACTCATAAGTATAGTATAGTAAGGAACACTTATTGTGACGGCCGGGAAACTACGGAACCCTACACTGAGCGTGGCCCGACACGCTCTTGGCCGGTTTTTTTTGTTTTCATTAAACCCTTTCCCGTGTCTATTCGTCGTATCTATCTATTGAACCCGTACTACGTATCAATTCACCTCTTCCCCGTTTCTATTAACCTCAAACCTAAGCAATATTAAACAATAATAAAATTTTCGTCAATATATCAATAACTTCAAATCAAAATTGTACTTACTTACTTGCTAAAACTGTATCCTGATAAACTAGTATACACTTTATATAACTGTTATCACACAATTTCACAGAACAAAATTGCACAATATTTTGTATTTCCTTCCTATACAAAATCGCCAACTTTATGGGAGGCTAAATTGTCACTGAAGGCCGGTTGCGACTTGCGGTCCGGTTGATACTTGATATTTAAACGTATTTTTTTTAACTTTCGCCCAGGGTTGCCAATGCTAATCGATGCCATTCCTTACAAATCCGGATCGGATTCCCCAAATTAGGGACAAAAATCAGCTGATTCTCCACAAATTCCCCTCTAAAGTTTTATAAGAAATGAAACTATTCAAGAAATGAAAATATTCAATTATTTTGATAATTTTTACCCGACTGCTTAATGTTAATAATTTTATTTTTATTTCATTTTTTTTCCATATTTTAGTGAAAAGCATTTGGGGAGCATTCAAGTATTACGTAACGCAATTTGGGGGGAGAGGGGTCTCGTAAAACGTTATGATGCGTTACAGGGGCGGGAGGGGGTCTTTCTTACAAAATGTTACGTAACATTGTTTCTTTTTTTTAATAAAAATTTAGGGAATTAAAACTCCCAAATTGGCAACCCTTTTCGTTTACGTTTTACGGGGAATCCTTCGATTGTATTAATAGTCTGAATGGTCGTATCGGCGCAAAATTCATCGAAATAAATTACGTCATTTTGCACGTGTTCCGAAGAGCGTAAACAAGTGACGCACGACGGTCGCCCCACTCCGTAGTTTATAAAAATAGTCCATTGAAAAGTTACATTTGGGGTTGCATTTTTTAGAGGACGCAATTTAATTTTTTTGATGTGAGGGGGTCAGTGTAAAGCTAAAACCAAGTTTGTGGGGTCGCCACCCTTGTTCCACGGCTGCCATTTTGAAAATAGGGGTTGAAATGGTTTTTATGATATATCTCTTAAACTATTAATTAGATAAATAAAATTGTTAATTTTTTTTGTTGCAAATTAAATTCTCTACAACTTTAGTCCCGTAACTTTTTGTCGTAGAACTATAAATAAAAAAATTATAAGCGAAAATATTCACAAATTCGAGAAAAAAAAATACAATTTTTCGAAATAACTTTTTTTTATCATTTTACGAAAAAATAATATCAGACCATTTTGTAGATCGTTTTTTGAGGGAACGTATTTCGTTTTTTATACAGAACATTTTTTCATTAGGTCAATAGCTAAGATCAATTTTAGAAGCTCAGGGGGTGCTGGAGTAAATACTTCAGATTTTTTGGTTTAAATTAAATCTTAGATTAAATATTTAAAAAAATGCAATCAATCAACTTTTTCGGCATGGAAATGGACATCTGACTTCTGTCACTGTCAAAAGTTTTGACATGTTGTTTCTTGTGTTACCAACTGTAATAAAACTTGGGACAACGCACTACGGTTTATAGCAAAGAAAAGGTAGGGTAGGCAGGTAGGGTAGGTATTAGGGTAGGTAGGGTAGATAGGGTAGGTAGGGTAGATAGGGTAGGTAGGGTTGATAGGGTAGTTAGGGTAGGTAGAACGGTAGAAAATTGCATATCAACGCATGCCGGGGCACAGCTAGTCATTAATAAATTAGGAAGGGCTCAACGCGAACACACATTATACATGATATGACATCTGACATATTTTAAGACCTCACTCTATACTTTCATATATAATAAAGTACTCTGTGCTCTATACGAGCGCCTCTAGTGGCGAATACATGTGCGATAGCCCCCATTCTGTAAATTATAAGGTACATAATATATAGAAATAAATAAGAACAATCATGATTATTAAAGCGACTTATATTTAAATAGCTTTTGCTAGGGACTTCGTTCCCGTTATTTACAATATAGTCCATGAGAACGTTTCAAATGTAGCCTGACACTCATAATAATGTAGTTTCCCGTTAAGATATTTCGGAATTGGATCAGTAGTTCCAATGATTCCCTTCACATACCTACACTTTAAAAAAAATCTATAAAATATAATAAACCATACATTTATGTTTTATACATTCTCAATATAGTTAGTTCAGATACTGTCTCAATACGGCTATATACGAAGAAATCAGGTCGTCCATTTTGTATCCTAACGACGTTTCGCATAGAATTTTAGTTCCACGTAAGATGTTGCCCATAGTCATGTGGAAAAAGGTATTGCCTGAAGACCAGTTGGAGAGTTGAGAGAATGGGTGTGTCACTAAAACATCCTGAAAAAAAAAACAGTTGGATTATATTCAGAGCGCCAGGGTAGGCCGCGAAATTCAAGATTTGTTACGTTTTTTGCAATTTGCAGGTCAATGTGCGTTGTTGTTGATTAAAATGTGATTTGCGACCATAACAAAAATGGCTTACCAACTGATTTATAATCATTAAAATCTATTACTAACTATTTAACAATAACTGAAAAATCCTATCAATGGGAATGGGCCAAATAAGCTTAGAGAGTTGTATTTATGATTTCAATTTAATCTGTCCAAAAAATACAGATTCTTTTGCCCATAAGATATGGGATGTACACAATCACAAGATTGAATTGCACGACCGGCATAGAGTATAATGAATTGAACAATTTATTGTGAATATTACGCAAAAAAGAAAATGCAGCAGAACTTACTCGACTCTGAGGATGAATGACACTGACGCCATTCTTGTTAATCCCTATAACAACCATTTCTGGGTATGTAGGGTCTGATGTTTGTTTTACTTCAAAGAAAGCAGTTCCAAACGTCGGCCAGTGATAAATTTTCTTTAAGAACATTTCTTTCGCTTCGCTCTCCGTCATAGCACCGTGTTCCATGTATGCCTTTTGGACTGTTGACTTCCATTGAGAAATAGTTTGAATTCGGACCAAATCAGCAGGCACGTAGTCATCAAGCGTTTGAGTTATTTGCGGAAGCATGGAATTGTCAGTGCCGTATCTCGATCTGTATACCAGCGCAGCTAATTCCACGAGATCTTGCTTAGAAGTTTTGTGGTATCCTCTCAAATACTTCGGCAACTCTTGAGGGAAATAGAATATTTGATCTGCGTTCTTATCTTTCCCAGGGACTGTGTTAATCCATAGTTTCTTCATGAAGAATATTTGATAGTTCATTTGCGTTTGTGTAGCCCCTGAAACAAAGTTTTATTAAGATAGTTAGTGGAAACCAAGGCCGTCGGCCGTCGCCAGCTGTTGAGCCGTGGCGTGGATCGTGGAAAATAAGGATTTTTAATTTGGTTCTATTAGGTAAGCTATGTACTTAGTATAACATATACCGAAAAAAAGATGGAAGCTCGCTTGATCTTCCTTATTTGTTTGGCGCTTTCTTAAAATGTGTCCCATACCTGCACTTATTTAGAATTTAAGGTTTTAAATACAACCCTGTGTTTGCAAACGCTTCGATTAATTTTCGAAATAATATACCTTATTAGTAAAATAATCTCAATTGACATGTTTACTAATTATAATGAATTTAATCAATATTGTATGCTAAATAAATAAGATCCCAAATGTTTGCATGCCACATTATTATGACTAACTGCCACACTCAGAAAGGTTCATTAAATTAGTCCTAATTAGTATTTAACTAATTATCATTAAATCTGTTAATGTACGATACATCCTAGAGACAATATTTAAGGGTTCATTAGTTAGTTAGTTATGGATCTGTAATTAATAATTTAAGACCTAAACTGTACCAACACTTACTGCGAATAAATTAAATTTGAAAATGTCGATTTGTTTATGGGCTGGCAATCAAATTTAACTAAACTGAAAAGCGAAAAATAAATATATTGTCTTGTTGTTATCAGAACTACATTTCTCTAAATCTACCCTAATGGCGGTACACTTTCGTCGAGACATTCCGAGACGTCGAGTGCGAGAGTAGTGTTTATACACTCAAAATCAAACCACTCTCAAGATGGGTGACGGTGCCACGGTGGTGTCTATCAAAAGATAAGTAAAACTCCCCAAGATATAGAACAAGATGGGTGACATATCGTAGAAAAGTTGAGCAACACTCCTATACGCTAAAATGTATAGAGTAGCGTTGGCAACGGCCATTGTAGAAACTCATCTTAACACATATTAAAAAATAACTTACCGCCACGGGCTGGGCGTGTTTGCTTCATCCATTCTACAAGCTCATGAATAAAGTCAAAGAAGTAGTAGTTATCAGGTACTGAGAACACTTTGTCAATAATTTTGACGAACAAGCTAAATCCATCACTGTTCTTCAGATTTAATCGTCCCGTGATTTGTTCACAGAGGTCTCTTGCCTTTGTCGAAGACTCCACTTCGAAAGCCTCGTCAGTATCATCAGGGAAGTAGACCTTGTGATATATTTGCATACTTCTATGTTGTATAGCTTCTACCTCCACAATATACGGGGGATACAGTCTAGGACCCTTCTTTTGCGTTTTGAACACACGCTTTAAACATTCCTTGGCTATAGGGTGTGGCCGGGTTTTGAGGAACTCTACCAATTCTTTGAGGAGTGTTTGTCCACAGACAAAGTTGCCAGTCACAAGCCACATTAGCTCCCACCCTCTCTCTTCACTCAACTGTATCCTGTTGTTTGTCAACTGTTTCATTATCTGACAGTAGATTTCATCACGTAAGTGCGATTCCGATAAAGCACATTTAAATATCTCGTCTGTATATTCAGTGACAGTTCTGGCTTTGGGAGCTGGCATGTCTCCCATGTACTTCAGAATTCCGAAGAAAGCTGATATTGCAATCTTTGAATTTTTCTCGTCACCGAGCAATTTCTTTAGCAGTGGTTTTCGTATAGGTTCTCTGGTATGAGCCCATAAGTCACCCGCCATTACTCTTTTGGCTGTAGTTATTGTTGCCCCTCTTGAAACTGTTTGATTGATATCGTAATGTTCCCTAAAGTGCTGTTTCGCATAACTTTCAAGTGTATACATTCTCTTTCTTTGAATGGTATTATATTTCGAGAATGATTTCTTCTCGGTGTTGATATTGCCCTTTTTGAAAACTTCAAGTGTAGCTGGTGTTGGCATTTCTAAAGTGGGTAAGATATAGACTTGCTCAGTTGGGAATAGGCCCTCTTCACCATTGCATACTCCGTGTCCCCACGTGGTGTTCGTTAAAGTCTCTCCGGTGGTATCATGTAACAGTACTATCAGATCACCTTTCTTGAACTGTAGGAAAGATGATGCGTCACTATAACCCTGTAAATCTGACTGAGCAACTACGTAGATGGACCGCCTCTTCAGCCCATCAATCAGGTATATTATAAGCGAACTCAATTCGCTAGCGTCTACACTTTGGAATTCAAATTCTTCTTGTTGTATCGTTCTTATTGTGATTCTGCCGACACTTTCGTAATCTTTGTCTGCATTGAAAGCGACGTAAGTTACTTCTGGGAATGATATTTCAAGAAGAATATGTTCTAGTTGATCGACGATGTAAATACCAGTCCAGTTCACTGCTATAATAACAATGTCCTTATTGATAGTATCTCCTTTAATTTTAACTGCTTCAAAGAACCTAGAGAACAACATCGGCCATTTTAATTTAGCGAATATAACTATATCTTCCTTAGATCTTAAAGGATCTGTTTTATTCTGGATACCTGTCGAGTTTTCGAATGCCTTTGTAACTAAATGCTCCCATTTTGTAAGAGCTGCTTCGTTTGATTGGATAAATTGGTTAGGTATGTAGTTCACGATAACTCTTCTTAGAACATTCGGATCTATACGTTCTCCAAATTCAATGTAATGCTGTTGAGCCGCGATCATGGCTAAGTCCTTTTCTGAGTTACATCTATATTCACCGAATTTAACTCCTTTTGTTATTTGATGGTATATAAGATGAGTAGCAATAGGATCATCAGCCGGGTTGTGCCAAGGAGTAAATACTTCTTTTCTGTAAAATAGTCTCCAGGGGGCGCTCTTTTCGGGTGTCCCCTGTTCTTTGGCGAATTGTTCACACTGAGAAATGGCATCCATAATATGTTCTCCTTCACTTCCTAGTGACAAAACTTTGTCGTATAACGTGATGTATAGAGAAAAGCCGAAAGTATCTGTCAGTCCTATACTCTCTGCTATTTGTTGGCAGATCTCTTCAGCATTCGACGCTGAATCTGACTGGACTGTCTTCATTGTTTCGTCCATTAATGTAACTGTTAGCAACACAGGTTTTTTGGTTTTGGTAGCTTGGAGTTCGAGCCAACTAGGTGGTTGTGTGCGCGGACCGTTTTTAAAGGTTCTCATAAGTCTACCTTCACAGTATGGGGCATAGCCAGGTGGGCCGGAGCGTATGAAATTGCGTAAGTATTTGACAAATCGTTCGGATGGCGGGAAGCACCCAACACAGAGGGAGAGCAGTATCCACCCGCGTGCGTGCGATGCCTTCGATGGGTTGTTAGTAAGTTGCTTACATAGATGACAGAATATTTCATCTCTGAAATGGGAAAAACGATGTTTAGTATTCGGAAAGCCTCATTTTTCTTTCGAACAGCGAGTCAATTTGACTTTGATCTTTGTTCCAACAAAGATAAAGTAGGATAATTATACAAAAAAATATTTAACTTGAGTATAAGTTAATAATAAAACTAGTATTATTAACTTCACGGCACTCGAAATATAGTTTGAAAACTGGCCCAAAGGTTTCAATGCGGAGCGAAGTGAGTAAACTTTCGTATAATAAATTATTGATATATAAAATAGATTGTTATAATATTTTTTTAAATTACCTGAGTTCCTTTCTAATGATACCATGTCCAATAATAAAGTGTAATTTCTCCAAATTAGTACTTCTTCGTGAATTAAGCCAAGTGCTGTACATTTCATTGGTAACTTCGTCATTAATTAAGTTCTTCATCATATCTTCGTCTAGTTTAGACCGGTTCTTAAGGGTCCTGGATATCAGTTTATTTCTGTTACTTGGTGTGAGGTCTTTTTGCAAATATTCCTAAAAATGAAATAAAAACATGAATACCATAATCGTCAACACTAAACAAGTCAAATCCATGTTCCACAAGTGCAACTTGCCATTTACCCGGTATGGGTAAAACTCTCGACTATGATCCATTAATACCAATTGCACTGCTAATTCCTATCTATGTGTCAAAAAACTATTAGATGTGTTTAAGAATAAATAAACCATTAAGGTAGGTACCCTTTAATAACCTATACAATGTTACTTGCCGGGGTTGCGGGTTGTTTGAAAGAGATACCGCGATCCACGAACATACGTAAAGGGCAAAAGACAAAACGTGGGTGGGTTTTAAAAACTAATAACTTCCCGTCAGACAGTTCTGACGGGAAGTTATTTGATGATTACCCAAAAAAAGGTACAATGATAAAAGCTTGTAACTAAAAACAAATTCAATTCAAATACACTTACATCAAATTCCTTGCTCTTCTTGAAAGCTCGTCCCAGCGTATCAGTTAACTTAGCCATAACAGGCACATTATCAACCTGTTCATCAACATACTTCGGTTCTGCCAAATCCCCCATAAACCTCAGTACAGTAATCCACAATGCTTGAGCGGCCATTCTGTCTACAGGCGACGGTAAATCTAGAAGTGGGTGCTTCAAAGGTTTTCTCGAATATTGGTGTGTCGAATTGCCCAAGAAATATGTTGCCGCGAACTTTCTGAAGTTAAATTCGTCGAAAGGTTCTTCGTCTATTTCTTGTGGCTGTAGTGGAATTACTGATGATATTTCTGGTTTTGCTGTTTTTGTCTGTGAACATTTTGAAAACGTTCATATAACAATAAACTTAATAATAGGTGATTTTTGACAATTACCTTTAAGTTTTATAAGACTGATAAAAATTTCAAGTAACAACACCCGTGTGCACGGCACGAGTTCGAGAACACGAGTAATACGTTAGCACGAAACGTACAGTCAGCAAAAGTAGTCTCAAAAAGTGGAATTCTGATCCCTATGTCATTGTCGTATGACATCATATTATGAATCTGGATTCCCAAACTTTTTTTAGTTCTATTGCAATCGACTCTCGTTTTTTGACAAACCTTCTTTTTTTAAATTAAATTGCTTGGACTCAAAGCGCTAAAGAGGATGCACCATACTAGAAGAATACTCACCACTCCAAAACCAGTTCCTCTAACTGTGCCTCCAGGCGTCGCTGAATCCTTCAAGAACCCGAAAACATCATCTACATATCTATCATCTATCGCCGTTGTATTTTGCTCAATGTTTTCTGTCGCCGCTTCATTCACAAACCATATAGACCTCATCATATTGGCGTACTTCTTCTCGTAACTGTCCCCTGCGGCGTCGGGGCTCCTACCTGACTTTATAGCCTCTGCTCTTTCTCTATCAAGTTGTATCAAAGTAGCTTTGATAACGTGTCCTTTCTCCTTAATCATTTTCCTTATAAGATACCCTCTACAGTTCGCCTGGAATTTCCTGAAGAAGACTCTCATGTTTATGAACGTCTTCCTCAATTCTCTAGATCTAGTCTTGGCTTGTAAGCGGGAGTATCCTCGTTTCATCGCTAAGAATCTGCTTCTGTATCCACGAGCGCGGTAGGTCTTCTGCACGAGAAGAACGGCTGCTCGCAGTTTTAGATACCTCTTCCTGTAGATAAACCTTCTTGCATTAGCCTGAGTTTTAATCACAGCTGTTATCAATACTTTATGCCTAAGTTCCTCTAGAACAGCATCATGGTAATCTTTTAGGAAAACTTTAGTGTGTCCGAAACGGTAATCTTCATCTGTAAATACTGTTGTGCATATTTTCATGGCTGCGATTCTACAGTCAGTTTTGTCAGCAGGTTGAATGCCAGGCGCGACAAGACGGTATCGGTGAACGAAGTCATGATATGAATAACGTATAGGATAGCCAGCTTGTCTGATTTTAGCCGTTTCCATCAAACCAGCATATCGTAATTGCCGGACGCATAAACTTTTGTCGAAGATCTGTAAGCAAACGGAGATGGTATAATATTAACTAACGTTCGTGTAAGCCGTGGTCACAAAAAGTGGGAGCGAGATGACACGAGGTTGTATATACACTGTCTAACTCGAACATTTCGTGACCGTCACAAGTCTTGGCATTTAGTAAAGAAAATAATTCTTATGAAAGCAAACAATATGTTCTGCAGTTGTGTTAGTATACTTCTTACCTTAGGTTTCTTGAACTCATTAGGCTTAATGCACCTCACAAAGAATGGATGGCAAGCATACAAAGTCTTCATTAGAGCATCCAGCGAAGTCTTGAACCGATTACTCAGTGAGACAGTTTTCCGGCTTCCGGTCTGCGTAGGCGCATACTCGGTAACAAAAAGATTTCTCAAAAATTCGTTACTTGAATCTAACACCATTTCTTTCATGTCTGCTGTGAGCATGTCTCTGTTTTTATCAAGGAATCCTGGAATAGAAAAGTATCAAAATTAAATGATTTTTAATGAAAAGCTCCAAAGGATGCGTTTTTTATCCCCTACAAAAATGGCCAAACCGTGAACCTCAAGGACAAAAATACGAAATTATAGGAAAAAAAGCGTAGATTTTGAAAAAAAATATGTTGTAATTATTCGCGCATTTGTACCAGTAGAAATTGTCGATCAAAGATGTCAAAACTTGCAACCCAAGAATTTCAATCTGGCAATGTCATGATTTACATCTCCGATGATGCGTTTCGTTACTTCATTTTATAAATATATGAAAACACAAAAATGTACTTTACAGAATTTATTTATGTATTACAGATAAGTTTTTATTACTAGTACACATTTTTTGTGAATAATCATGGGAACAAGAATTAAAAAAAAATACATTTATTTCACATTTTGTATTATTTTTTGCGTTTGGTTATCTGCCGGCCAAAAGCCAGGGCTCCAGACCTAGGCCGATAGTTTTTTTTCTATTGTTGTTGATATTCATTGTCAATTTGTTTGTCAAATTGTCATTCCGTTTCGGGTACCCGTCCGTTTCTGCAGTTATATAATTATGAGTCAAAGAAGACTACAATAGTATTGTTATGAGTTTATAGTTCGCTATCGATGATGATGATGTCTTTACTACCTACCAGAATTCATAATGAAAATAGAAGAATCAATACTGTTATTCCGACTACCTAGCTTCACGATTATCTTTTATTTTATGACGATAATCAAATCTTAAAGACATAATATATATTCTTGTATTACGCTTCCACAAATGCCATTCATGAAGAGTTGAAGGTATAATCCTGAAGTTGAAGATATTATTATAATCCTGTATCATATCATAGACGATGTAGTTGGCGTAGAATGACCTATAAGTACATAATTTAGATCCTCTTGTCAGACTTCAAAAGGGTGGGTATAGCTTTCTCAGCTTTTCGCCAGTCTATGGGTGGATATTTTTATTCATTAAAACCCGTTATTATCATGTTTTTAAGGTTTTTATTGACGCCGATGTAATAAATATTTTGAATTATTTGACGTTATTTTGACAGATGAAACAGATTGACAGCCGTCAATGATGTCATAAACGTTTCTTTGAACGCAGTTACGTTGCGAGGTAGTGTTTTTTCATATACTTTTATTTCTTTTTCTATCTAGTATTTTAAATACTGCTCAAAATACAAATTATTGGTAGGAGTTTTAATAGTAATTTGTACCTCGGTACAGTCATGGCCGAAAAATAAACACCTCCTTTCATTCTGGTATACTGGAAACAACCGCGACGTACGATGTCGAAGGTTCGAAACCAGTGAGGCACTTTACTTTGTGTAAATAATTTTATTACCACTACTCTACTACTAAAGGAAAAACTGAGGAAACGTAAAAACGACTTCGTTCTGAAAATTCGAAGACTTGTTACATACACAAACTCGCATCAGGATAGTAAATCAATCTCCGTTTTCCACAAACGCTTCGATTCAGAAAGTCGTATGGTATGTCTGTGTCACTCGCTTTCATATTGCCAAAACACATTAAACTCCGCCAGTCGGGTAAAAATGGTAGGGGTATGCCTACCACGTTTCACATACAATGTATGACTTGTCGAATCGAAGCCATTGTGAATACGCGGGCAGACCAACCCACAGCTGTAGTATAGACTGAGTATATGAGTTAAAAAAAAACGAATCTTACCTTGAACTGCATAGGAGACATCTCCTGCAAAGTGCTTGATACCAAACTTATACTCGCGAGATGACTTCGCAGTTATATAACAAGATTTAGTTCCATGATTGCTATTTAACTTAGACAACAACGTTACATCTGTGCCTTTTGGAAATCTCGACTCTTCATCGATGAGAGACAGTAAATTCATAGGTTTTAATCCTATCATATCCAGGTTCTCTTGATTGTCCACGTAGTTTATGTTCGTCCATTTAATTCCCTCTTTTTCATACTGCTCTTGTTCAAGCTTGAAAATGTGTTTAACAAAGAACTGCTGCAAGTTCTCATTTGCATAGTTAATGCAAAGCTGTTCAAAACTGTTGAAGTCGAAGTTTTCAAACCCGAAAATGTCCAAAATTCCAACCGATCCACTGGTTAACTGTTGGTCTTTGAAAAGTGTTTTGTTTATCATTCCAACTATGTACTCAAAAATGTGCCCGTATATGGCCTTTACCAATGCATCCTTGCCTTCAATAGCAGTCGCAACATTCAGGGGAGATACAACCTTATCCCCGTGGGCTACGATTGTTTTCTTCGTCAGAGCTTCACTCAGTTTTGCTTTGGTAACTCCTAATAAATTAGCGATCCTGTTAGCATTTGTCGCATCAGCAACTTCAGAACCTTCTATGTTATTTGCATTTAATGATTTGAATTTCAAATTTCCCAAGTGCAGTATAGCGGCAAGAAGACTAAAGGTTCCCCAAATTTCGTTATCCGGAAAATTCAGGACTTTAAAAGCGGATCTTATATCATTGAACTCTAGACCGTCATTTCTTCCGTCAGCCGTTAACATTTTACCAGAATTCAAATAAGCATAATCTTCGGGGCGCCCCAATTCCAGCCTCTTCTTTTCGTCTGCAGATAATCCGCAGACAAGAGAGTAAAAAATATGATAGTTTCTTTCTCCTTTATTTTGGGAAACGATTCTTGATTTCTCCAAGAGATACTGATCAATGTTTCCACCCTCAATGATCCCTTTTTTACTGAAATATATGTTAACATACTTTCCAAATCTAGATGAGTTATCATTTCTGACTGTTTTAGCGTTACCAAATGCTTCCAAAATAGGATTTGTTTCTTGAATTTGTTGTTCAATCCACGAATGTTTACCACTGGCTGCAGCCAAATATTGCAGTAACAATTTAGTGCTCTCAGTTTTACCGGCTCCACTTTCGCCACTGAAAAGTTTGTTAAACAAGTTTAAAACAATCAGCAGGATTTTAGACTCGATACTTAGTATGTCTACAAGCATAACAAACATCATAACTGATAATATTATAAATAAGTAGTAAATTAGAAATATAGCTTAATCTTTAGATTATATCCGCTTGCATGAAAGAATAGCAATCGGTAATATTGTATGTCTTCTGAGATGCGGTTGTCGCAGGCAAAATACATATTATGTACTTTTCCCGTTAAGGGAACACCTTATTAAGGTGTTTCGGGCTTTGGTGGACATCAGTAATCAAATATGGTGGACATCAAAATGTAATAATATGTGGAATATCCATGATAGAGACAATTTTTGTGATAGACACATAAACAAAAGTCTATTTTCATTGGCTGCAGACGTAGGTAAGGTATCTTTTTAGGGTTCCGTAGTCAACTAGGAACCCTTATAGTTTCGCCATGTCTGTCTGTCCGTCCGTCCGTCCTCGCTTAATCTCTGTGACCGTTAGCACTAGAAAGCTGAAATTTGGTACCAATATGTATATCAAACACGCCGACAAAGTGGTAAAATAAAAATTGGAAAAAAAATGTTTTATTAGGGTAGCCACCCTAAATGTAAAGTGGGAAGTGATTTTTTTTTAAATTTCAACCCTAACGTGTGATATATTTTTGGAAAGGTATTTAAAAATGAATAGGGGTTTACTATAATCATTTTTTGATAATGTCAATAATTTCGGAAATAATCGCTCCAAAAGTAAAAAACAATGTGTCCCCCCCCCCTCTAACTTTTGAACCATAAGTTTAGAAAATATGAAAAAAATCTGAAAAGTAGAACTTTATAAGGACTTTCTATGAAAATCATTTTGAACTTGATTGACAAAACAGTTTTTGTACAAAAAAGACAAAAAGTTGTATTTTGTACAACTTTTTGTCTTTTTTGTACAAAAACTGTTGGAGCGCCTGCCGCCTCCACCTTTAAACTCATAAGTGGGAACACTTATTGTGACGGACGGGAAACTACGGAACCCTACACTGAGCGTGGCCCGACACGCTCTTGGCCGGTTTTTTAAACTTTTTTTATCAGTAGTGAGATGTACCTATAGTATACATATACAAATGGCGATTAATAAAGTTTTATTACCTGATGACGATACACTGGTTCGACGACGTATTTAATAACTCTCTGTATGAATTATCGCCGATAGCAAATATGTGAGGTGGGATGTCCCCCAGACCGCGCTCTTGATAAAAATGTATTTGATCCATCGTATATATCGGTAGAATTTCGTAGGGGTTTATTGCTATTAACATGGATCCAGTGTATGTCTGGAATAAAGTAACGTCGACATCAAAATTAATGAAACATTCTGGAGTATTTATAAGTTCCGTATTCATCTAGTAAGCGTAAAATATTGGACGAGCAGATTATGTGCATACAATTAGACTCGAATAGTCACATACAAGAAATAGACTTAAGATTAGGAATATTTTTAATAAGTACTGTTTGTGTATTTATTGGGTGTTTAGTTTATGAGTAGTGTTTTTGTGTGATTAGTCTTGTCATGTGTGAGTTCGTGTGTGGGGAGGGGCCGTGTTTTGTGGGAGTGTGTGTGCTGTGATGTGATGTGGTATGGTGTGCGGTGGGTTGGGAAATTGTGCATGCTAAATCAGCTCCCGTCGTTTATTTATATGCATAAAATGTGGTATAAAAGGGTTTTACAAAATTGTTTTCGTGCAAGCCACATTCCGCCATAATTATAGCAAGCAAAAAAAATTTTTCATCCCATAAAAATGAACACCATAGGTAGCCTAGCCCTTTCCCAATTAGGTCGACTTCCAATCTACGGATGCAGTATTTTATATGGAGCGACTGTCTATCTGACCTCCACAACCCAGTTGCAGTACTGGGTAATGCGAATCTTTTTGGTAAGACTTAGTTTTCTAACTTTCGGCCAACTGACCACCTGTGAAGACTGTCAAAGGTCTACAAAACAGTCAGAACACTTAACCTGGTTTCCGAGCCACGACAGAGGAAACTCGGTATGTAATGGGTGGTCACCCATTCACACACCAAGCCAGGCAAGCGCGGCCTAACCTGGATCTACCTGAACAGGTATTTTAGTTAGCTTCGAGCTTCTCCCATAAGTTTGCGACTTTTTGACCAATAAGGCGGTTTTTGAATTTTTCTAAGTCCGCTCGTAAAATTTTGGATTCGATTCTGGTAAGGCTTTGTTTTTGCAACTCAACACCATTTAGTTACGGAAGGACACAGGCTTATTTAAATCAATATCACTAAATTATATTGATAATTATCATCTTTTCGACATAACTGAGATAAGCCAAAAACGTCATCCTCGTAGGTAAATATTTTGAAGAACAAAAACATAACTAAGACTACATTTAGTAAATGCATTCCATACGTCACTATTTCTTAATAGGTATAATATATTTAAACAACTTTATATCATACTTTTGCCCGGTAGTTGCAGTTGACTTGTAATACAAGTCACGGGCTATTTATAGCTGGAGCAGAGTATGAAGTTTTTTCAAAGCTCCTACAGACGTTACGAAAGATGCTCGCATAGACAAAAATATATAATTTGTTGAAAAGATACTATAATATTACTTTGTGATTTCAATGACGCATTAAAGACTTAGTTCCTTACAAAAAGTCCTTTTATTTGAAAAATCCGGCCCATGGAGTCAATCCAGATTCGCGAACTGAGGGTTCCGTACAAACTTGCGACATAAACACTTAAACAGCCATATCTTTTGACTGCCTAGACCTAAGAGTTGATTTGAGAGCCATATCCTTACTAATATTATAAAAGCGAAAGTGAGTTTGTTTGTTTGTTACCTCTTCACGCTTTAATGGTTAAACCGATTTTGATAAATTTTGGTACAGAGATAGCTGGGAACCAGGAGACGGACATAGGCTATTTTTTTTTAAAGAGTGGGATATGAGGGAGAAAGAGGGACGAAACGGGAAAACTTAGCGCTGCTATTACAAATCAATAAGGCGCTACCGAATTTAACGCGAGCGAAGCCGCGGGCAAAAGCTAGTACTTACATAAATGAGCTGATTGGCGTACCGCATATGAAGATTATGGAGGATCGTATATTCCTGCAGCTCGCCAAGAGTGATCATGTCTTCGACTCCCTGTATAGAAGTCGAGTGCAGCGGCTTGAGAACATTCTGGATGGATGTGGTAAACTTGTTGCCATCATGATCCCTCACTTCGATTTTATCACCAGCACTCTTGAGAACTTTCACAGCTATCGGGACGTCAAATTCCGAGGCCCCTGGTGGCTTTAGCCAGACGTGGTCCTGGAAAACGTGATGGGATGGTATAAGCAGGGGCTGTTGTACCGTGAAACTCAGATGGGTGAAGGAAACTGCTAATATTATGGTTTAATAATGACTCAGTTTGATGCCAACAGTTTGTTTTTCTAAGTTAGGTAAGATGGAGTGTATAGTTACTAAGGTTCTCTTAACTAAAATATAGGGATGAGTACTACCCTCCTATATTTTAAAGTTGGTATTATTATTTACAAGAAAATCAAATTTAAGCTCAGCCCGCAAGGAACATTTTCCCTATCACAGTGATCATTAAGAACCTAACAGCATTAGTACAAGAATCATTTAGTGTTGACGAATACGGTACCTTGATACAGCATGACTATGTATTATGTTATGCGACTTACCTAAATACCTACCTAATTTATTATATCAGTTTTTACAAAAAGTAAACTTAGGTAAAAAAAATAGACGTAAACTTACCGCTAAAGTTACACGATCTGCCATCTTCAAATAATATTGAGATTCACTCCACAAAAATTTAGGACACCGTCATTTTTACAATCATTGATTCCGCGTGACGCTTGTTCGTCGACTGTCGAATTTTATCAATAGTTCAGCTTTGTCTTATCACTATCTGATAGTAAGTGAGACTTATCATAAATATTTTCAGATATAAACTTCTACCAAATGGTTATCAAGCCCAAACGTGTAGATTAACGATTTTAAATAATTAACATGAATAATAAAACAATCCTCCATTTTTTTCAAATCTTGGTCTACCTTTTCGGTTGAAAACTATTTATTGCATCTCACAAATCCATCAATTATTTTGATGCAGCTTTTTTTAATAGATGGAGTTATCCAAGAGAAATGTTTATCCATATGTATGTTACATTGCACACGCTAGGGTACCATTAATAATAATTATTTAAAATGAGTAGGTATTGTAATAAAGTTGAACTTGGGAAAAGCCTTTGTACTGCAGTGGACTGAAAACTTAAAGAAACAGAACAAAGCACTACTACAACCACGTCTCTTTTACACTGTTAAGATTCTATGCTCAGTATAAAAAGTGGCCTATTTTTTAAACAATAATTCTTTTCAATAATGCCAACAGATGAATTAATAAATTCAATTTATTTAAAAATAATTCAGCATTACAAACAACTTAATCTAATGATGATTCTAAATTACTTTTTCTTCTCATCTTTTTCTTTTTTGTCTCCTTTTGCCTTCTCATCCTTCTTATCTTCTTCCTTTCCATCTTTTCCTTCCTTCTTTTCTTTCTCCTTCTTATCCTTATCTTCTTTCTTGCCTTCTTCAGCATCTCTATTCGTTATCTTGTTGTTGATGAGGTTGTGTAAAGCTATGATAGATCTGACCAGTGCAGCTAAGTACACAACAAGTGACTGGTCGTTTGTTTTGATGTAAAGGTTGTCAATAAAACTGTCATTGGCAATGTCAGGTAAAAGGTTAAAGATATCCTGCAGTTGGTAGATTATCTGATGGTTCATTGGGAGAGAGCCCTGGCCTACTTGGACGAGGTAGTCTCGAATCTCACTCAGTTGAGAGTGCAGGCCTTTCAGACCAAGCAACTGGTTTGTAATTCTCTGGGAGAGACTGCCAACCGTGGTATCCTTAATATCTCTTAACAAATGTTCCACACCAACTTCTTCAGCTTCCTCAGCACCAATCTCACTAGGTACATGTTCAAATGTCCTTGTTGTGGGTGAACCATCATCATGGACCTCTTCTACAGCCTGGTAGGCCTCAGTGGGAAGACCAAGATCTTTAGGTTTAGCATCAATGATGACAAGGACTGAGTTAGGGCAGTAGCGCCTGATTAGTTCATTGATGGATACATCATTTTGATGGAGTTTCGGCCCAGTGTGGTACCAGCCCACTACTTTCTCCCTGGCATTAACTTTCTTGAACATACCATACATGTTCTCTAGGTAGTCATGGTCGAGGAACCAGACTGACTTGTCCTTATCATCCTCATCAAATGGAACTGAAAACACAACATAAGTTTATGAATACGATATAAAACTTTATGGTCAGAGGAAATCATCATCATCACCCACCACCTAACTTCATCCACTGCTGGGCACAGGCGCCCCTTTGCATGTGCCAAAGCACATTCTTGTGCTAGCCTTATCTAAGATATTTTTAAGGACGGGATATAACGCAGGATCAATATATATTATATGCAGGTTTTGAGACTTTTCAATTTGAATTGTAATAAAAAGAACATAAATTACTCTGGTTTAAGTATAGATACATGGACACAAAAGCAACTGTGTATAGTTTACTAAATAATGACTAAGTCATTTACCTGCAAAGCTGTTGGAGACGTCCAGGACACCCTTAGCTCTCCAGCATCCCAGCAAAACGCCAACAACTCGTTTTTGATTACCTATTTTGCCCATTCGATTGAAGTGGTCCACTACACTGAGTAAGACCAAAGGATGAACAACCACTTTTGTGGTTAAGACTTCTTGGCTCGGCATGATTGCTGCGATATTTTACTAAAACTTGCACAGTTATTACAATGTATGCTTTTCAATAGCAATCAAGACAACAATAATTACTGCAATTCGCTCAAAATACAATGATTTTTGCCAAGCGGCAATCAAAACTAAAATTTGACAGTCATTATAGAAAAATAAATCTATGGTTATTTTTACTTCTATGGAATCACGTCTTTTGGCTGGCAACATTGAACTGCAGTGGAAATTCTCGTTATTGTCATTATAGAAAAAGATGAGTTATTAGCAAAAGGCCGTCAGTTGTGTAAAGTTATAAAGATGCAATCAGCTGTCAACTGCCAATGTTGAATAAAACGTCAATGTCGTCAATATTGTCAACATTAGGTAGTGAGCCGTGCTTTCTTGAAATTTTATTTTAAAGTTTTCTTAAAATTATAAATTAAACTATTGCTTGAAAGTTACTAAATGTACAACTCTAGACGTACATTTGCGGATTAAAATCTTTTGTGGTGTATTTTCAAATTATAATGGCGCAAAGATCCATAACCTTCGTCACTGGCAATGCCAAGAAACTAGAAGAGCTCAGGGCTATTGTCGGCAGTAATTTTCCTCTAGAAATAATTAGCCACAAGCTGGACTTGCCGGAACTTCAAGGGGAAATCGATGAAGTGTCTATTAAGAAGTGCCAAGAAGCTGCGCGGCGTTTGAAAAAGCCAGTATTAGTGGAAGATACAGCTCTTTGTTTTGATGCACTGAAAGGTCTTCCTGGGCCGTATATCAAGTGGTTCCTGGAGAAATTAGAACCTGAAGGGCTTGTGAAACTGCTGGATGGTTGGGAAAATAAATCTGCAAAAGCTGTGTGCACATTTGCTTACTGTACTGGCAATTGTGAAGAACTAGATGTTAAGTTGTTCCAAGGCATCACTACTGGGACAATTGTACCTCCAAAAGGTACTAGGGACTTCGGCTGGGACTGTGTCTTCCAACCTGACGGCTACACTGAAACATATGCTGAACTACCAAAAACAGAGAAGAATAAAATATCTCACAGATACAAAGCTTTAGAAAAATTCAAATTACATTTTCATGAAAATTGTCTATAGCTGCCTTGTAATGTACCTAAAGTTTAAGATATCCCAATAGAAAAATGAAAAGCACAAAACCTCATTTATGAATATATTGTACCTCCAACCATGCTGAAACCTGTAAAAGAACAGTACAAGTACCTAAGACTATTCTGTCTGTTCTTATATTTTTGTAAACTAAAAAACTGCTTTAATTAGTCCCATTTGTGTGCCTTAGTGGACATGGTTTATGATATGTTTCAATTTAACCTAAACAAATGTGATAATGTTATCTGTTTTGTTAGAATAAAACCAAATAAAAATGTTACTGTTTAATACAATATTACCAATTCCACTTATTTACACATTCATCATAATGTTTGATTTAGTTGTAAAAGTAGGATTTCATTCACAGTGTGCTTAAAATAATGTTCTAATCATAGTATAAAATAAAATTACTGATAAAATAAACTTATTGTATACAATATCATTACTTTTAGATGCAGGCTTGTGTACACCAGGTGCTATATATGGTTCTAAATTTGAATTGTTATAATTCTTGTAATACCAGTCATTATTACCAATTTGCCTTGTCTTAGTGTTGCCTGTGCTCATTATTTCTGAAAATCTTGTCTTTGGCTCTCTATTAGGGGAAAAGTTTTCTCTATGCTCATGTTCTATATTTGGAAGGTTTACTTTGGTGATGGTTGCTGGCCTCTTGCCATGATTCCTTTCATATAACTCTGCAGTGCTGGGTACTAAGACTGCAGATAGAGCTGTGGGTGCTGGTTCAATATGTTTCTTCATTGGTGGCTTAGATGTTACTGAAGTGGATGAGGAATAAGAAGAAGTACTGCTTTCCATCCAAGCCTGCAGTGACATATCATTACTAGTATCTGTTGTTATCAGCATACTTTCTTTTTCAGTCACTTGTGTTATAGTCAAGTTTGACTCCATCAAATTGTATTTGCTCAAATTGTTAGGGTCACTCTTTTGTTCTTCAACATTCTTAGTTCTGTTGTATGCAACATGAGTGCTGTTGTCATCATCAATGTATGCTTGTAGTTCATGTATTTCACTTTTAATTTTCTGGTGGGTTGTATTGTTATGAGATGTTTTAGTAGGTGGTTTGGTTGAAACTGCTACTATAGCTTGTTCTATAGCACCTTGCTTAGTGTAAGTCGAAGCACTTTGTGCTTGCACAGCTGTATTTGAAACATTAAGTGTGGGGTCAGGTATTGGCATAAAACCACCAGCAGTTGCGGGAAGAATTGGTGAGAACCCACCAGTTTCGAACTTGGGTGGTTCTGGTAGCTGATATTTGTTTCCATTGTGGGAGTGGGCGTGTGAATGCGAATGTGAGTTTTTCTTGTCTGGCCAGTCTATTTTACGTCCTGTGTTAAGTATTTTTCCCATGTCTATCGGTGGTAGGGGCATACCGAAAAACGTGAATCCGCTGTTAGCTCCATTTGTTGGAGCCTGCTTGTTTCTGTCGGTCGTATTTTTCATAGCCGCGTATATCGTGGGAAGTCCTGACGATCTATTATTTTGCGCCGCACTTACTTCGTTGTTCATGCCATCTACTAAAGTTTCATTGTAAGGATAATCGACATATTCGTCGTAGAAGTAATCCGATTCTTCTGGTGACGGTCTGTTTATTTTGTTAGCTTGATACGTATTCTTAATCTGCGATGTATAATCTTTAATTTTGTCTATTGTTGAATACACTTGTGAAGTCGCCAAATTAGGTAGAAGCGCTTCATTTTCGTGTATCATACAAGTCCTCAGATCTTCCTCAGCTACTTGGTTGATTGCTGTGTTCGAGCAGTCATTTCTCCCGAACGGCATTCCCTTGACGTATGTCCCATCGGTGCATTTCGGTCCAATAGAGGACGACTCCGATAGCCAAGATTTTAGCCAAATAATATGGCAATTACAAATTAGCGGATTCCCTGAAATAAAAAACAAGAAAATAGTTACCAATTACATACTCGAAAAATTGCAACAACAGTAGGGCAATTCATCTACTAGACCGTTTACTTACCATCAATATCCAAAATTGCAATATTGTTTCTAAGTTTCGCAAATGTATTCTCCAATACTGTGGTAAGTTTATTATGTCTCAATGAGAGAACTTTTAGCCGAGGCATGAAATCAAAGGGCAGACCGCTAATGTGGCAAATCATGTTATTGTCTAAATTCAGCTCCACCAGCCATTCCATGTATTCAAATGACGCTCTTGTCAACCTCATCAGCTTATTAAAGCTCAAATCCAGCACTTCTAAGGAAGATAACTGCCTCAGCCCCGAATTATCGATATTCGTAATTTGATTATTGCTCAAATTCATGTATTGCACCAAAGGCAAGTTCTCAAAAGCTCGAAGCGAAATGTACTGTAATCGATTCCCTTGTAGCTCTATTATCCTTAGTTTAGGCAGATTCGAAAATACTCGATCAGGTAAATCTATTATGTGATTCCGGCTTAAATATATGGAGACAAGTTTTGGCAGATTCGCTATCGCTTTTGGATGGACCACTTCAATTTTGTTGTTGTCCAAGTCTATCGTTTCAAGATCTCGTAGATCTTTGAAACTTCCAGTTCGTAGTTCCACTAACTTATTGTTAGGCATTTTAAAATCTGTTAACGTGTTTATGCTGTTTATGGAATTGCCGTCGAAACGTTTTATGTGATTGTAACTAGCATCTAAAACTTTTAACTTGGACATCATGTTTAAAGTAGCTGGCAATTCGTTTAGATTATTTGAAGAAATGTTTAAAGTTTCTACATCTAGAGCTCTATTCACAATATTTGGACTTATACTTTTTAGTTTATTTTTGCTGAAATCCAAAGACGATAGGGCTGCATTATCTTGAATTGCCATGAAGTCGAAATTTTCAATTGTGTTTCCGTGCAAGTTCACTTGCTTCAGTTCATTTAATTTGCTAAAACTTTTTGGGTGAATGGCCATTATCTGATTATAACTCAAGTCTAAAATTTCCAGCCGATCTAGATCGCTAAATGTCGTCATTTCAACTTGTCGCAAACCGTTTCGTTTCATATAAAATCGCCGTAAATTATGCAAAGTTTTCAAGCTCCCATGAGGAATTTTCTGAATCCCGTTACTCGAAATATCCAAAGTTCTGAGAGATGGTAAATCTAAGTCTGGCGATGGAGGCATTGGTAAACTTGTTATTTGATTCTGATGTAAATATAGTTTCTCAAGACCTCTTGGTAATCCAGGTACAAATTCTATCAGTCTATTTACACTGGCGTCCAACTCGTAAAGATTCGCCAAATTTCTAAAAGTAGCTGGATGTATTGAGACTAGACTATTTCCTGATACGTTCACGTACTCTAATAATGGTGATTCCATGAATGTTATCGGGTCTATGATCGCTAGCTGGTTGAAACTGAAGTTAATCCTTCTCAACGATGGAAGATTGTATAAAAGTTTTGGTTGTAACCGTGTGAAATAGTTGTAAGATAAATCTAGTCCTTTGAGAGCTGGCAAATTCCAATACGGACCTTCGTTCATATCGTTCAACGAATTATTACCTAAATGCAATTCTCTCAATGCTGGCATTGCAACGAATGCGTCTGCTTGTATAAACTTGATATTGTTTTTGTTCAAATGTAGTCTTTCTAGACTAGGATGGCCTCTTAAAGCACCTCGTGGGATTTCTTGAAGCAAATTGTGACTCAGATCCAGAAATCTCAAACGGGGTAAAGCATCGAGTAAAGCTCGAAATTCTGAAATATGCATTATTTGATTTCCGATCAAAGTCAGTTCTTCAACCCCACTACCGGATTGTTGCAAAAATGATTCTGGATGTATTTGGTTTATTCGGTTATAGTTCAAATCCACAACTCTTAGCTTTGGAACTCTATGGAAAGCACCATGGTGTATGATATTTATATTGTTGTGCGACAAAAATAAATGCTCCAGCATTGGCTGATCGACAAATCCACCTTCGCTTAATTTGTCAATCAAGTTGTGATTAAGATTTAAATGGGATAGCATTGGCAAGTCTCTTATAGCCCTTCCCACCATTGTTGCATCCGCTATTCTATTGTTACTCAGTGATATTTCACTTAGAGACGGTAGCAAAGATAGAGCCCTCATATGGATAAGGTTGATTCCGCAATTTGTTATTTCCAGTCTTCGTAATTTT
This sequence comes from Ochropleura plecta, assembly GCA_905475445.1. NCBI lineage: Eukaryota > Metazoa > Arthropoda > Insecta > Lepidoptera > Noctuidae > Ochropleura > Ochropleura plecta. The sequence goes on along the minus strand of FR997727.1, from coordinate 15,136,559 downwards.
GGTAAATTGTAGAATGCGTTTTCTTTTAATATTCGCAGGTTAACACTTCCTTGGATAAACAATTTCTCCAGGTTTGGCAAGTTTTCAAAAGTATTTTCATTAACAGCATTTAGACTTTCTGATTGTATGTTTATGTATCGTAGTTTTTGCAAGCCAGAAAACGCAGGTATTCTCTTCAGATTTTGCGATTGTATTGTTAAAGCTTGAAGGTTTTGTAGTTTCATCAGACTTTCCGCTGGAAGACTTCTCAAGTCATTTTCTACGATGAATATTTCCAGCAAATTCTGTTCTTGCGTCTCAAGCCAAGCAGCGGATAGTCGTTCCAGTCCATTGTGCCGGAGCATTAATCTCATTATTTTCACATTTTGGAATATCTTCCCTGGGAGAGATGGGAGATAGTTGTTTTCTACGATAAGCTCATCTATCGGTTTTCGGACAAGTTCTCCAACTTTTTGGACGCCTTTTATTACTTGAGGCAAGTCGCTGTGTGTGCACCTGAAAACAAAGTTAATATTTGTTATTACTCGATCAAAGGATTCCTTAATGTCAGCACAGCGATTACTAATACCAACCATATTTGGACATCTTCGTGCCGATTTGTGCATATGCATGGGAGGATTGTCTCTGGGGCTGGACATATCGTAGGTTGTCCAGTAACATAAGAAAATATCAAGAAGAGGAGCCATGAGACTATTTCTCCTTTCTTTGGGTCCATTCCTCTAAATCGTAGATGATCATTGTAGCATATTTCTCGTGTTTTCAGTCCTTTTTACCTGAAAGTTTTTGAAACATTGGTTTAAAATACAGTACAAATTGCATGGTTCATCGAAATCAAGAGTTGTAAGCTGCAGTCGGTCCGGTTTTTTAAATAGGTTCAAGCAATGTGGACAGAGGAAACATCGTTTTTATGTTGTTTCCTTCTAAACCCTTGATTGCTTCATCTATTTAAACTGCGAAGTCTCGTAATCCGGCGGCGCCAAGGACCAGTACTAATGAAAACAATGCGTTATAGAAACAATAGCCGACCGGAACCGTCCGGTGGTTGAGTTGCACTTTCACTTATTATTCACCATTGTTATTAACGGCGATCTATGGTGCGCAATGTTATTTACATCATTGTTTTTGGGTTATGCAAGTCATTGATGGAGTAAGGTTGATGTAGGTCATTATTCGTCCTTCGGATTTGGTTTATTGAGATCATTACAATGGGGCTTGCTTGCTGTGTATACCTACTCGCTTTAATTATTCAAGCATACCATAGAGTCGAATTGAAGTCAGTCATCTTGAGGCCATTATTTCAACGCATTTTAGAGACTCGTATTTAACTACAGAAAAGAGCTTAGCTTGTTACTAGTAACGAATATTAGCAGTCAGTTTATAGTAGGCGCCGGGTGAAGTGGTGAAGCAAGATTCGAAAATTATTGAAACATATTGTTTCAGTACCTATGTGTTCTCATAAAGCAGTTAAAAAAAATATTAACAAACGTAACAGTTTTTATTAACTTCGCAATGCGTTCATAAACGACTCATTATATTGCACAATACAACTCGTTCAAAGGCTTGAAGCGTTACTTTGCAAGTATGATTAGCATAATTTCTGTATTTCCAAAAAGAAATAAGGTGCTGACGTAAATGTACGAATTATACCTACACGTCGTTGAATATTTTAAAACATATTTTTTTCGAACAATAAGCAGTGACTCATTTTTGATGTTGACTCTAGGAAAATAGGATGTTGGTACTAGGGGTCGCAATACCGAATCATTTTAGCAAAATCGGTATTTTCGGTATTGGGTCCAGACCAATACCGATAATCCGGTATTTTCGATATTTCCGGGATTAAGCTAAAGTTAGCAAATTTTGTACAATAAAGTTAGTTTCCGGAGGAATGGTAAGTAGGTACCTAAATCAATTTATCTTCTAAATAAAACAAAATTTTCATTGATATTTATTATTGGATAAGTTGGTAATCAATCAGTTAGTTCTTAGCAATAATTTACTAATACTAAATGCCCTTTTATTCCTTTATTGCCGGTTTAGATGTAGGTACTCCTTCGGCATACTCAAATGAACTCAAACAGAACTAGATGCCCTGGATAGGAAGGTGCGTACATTGTTGACGGCATATCGGATGCATCAGCCACGTTCTTGGGTTATGACTGTATTTCCCGCGGAGCAGTGGAGGTCGAGGCTTTCTAAACGCCAAGACTCTCCACAATCGCGAGATATGCAATTTTTATGCAGTCTCAGGGAATATTTCTTGGAAGCCGACGTAGGGATGCATCGAGATGTGGTTACGGTGTGTTAACGTAGCCAGGCTACGTTCCGGTGACCTCTTTGGAGAAACCGAAGGTTTTGTCTGTGCAATCATGGATGAAGTTATGATGACGAATAACTACCGGAGATTTATTGTGAAGGATGATACGGTTGACATATGTCGAGCATACTACCGTCAGTACCGTCCGGGTGAATCAATTCATCACATTATCTCTGGTTGTTCTCGTTTTGCTAACGGAGAGTACTTGCATAGGCACAACCTTGTTGTAGCCAGGATTATCCATCAACAACTTGCTCTAAAACACAGCCTTGTGGAATCGAAAGTGGAGTACTATAGGTATGTGCCCGACCCGGATCTCGAACATGGCAATATCACATTGTACTGGGATCGATCCATCATCACTGACAGTACTATTGTTGCAAATAAACCTGATATAGTGGTGGTGAACCGATCAGAGCGGCGCGCAATGATTATTGACATAACGGTTCCACATGACGAGAACCTCGTGAAAGCCGAAAAAGATAAACGAAACAAGTATATTGACTTGCCTCGCGAGGTTGTCGACATGTGGGATGTGGACTCAGCGATTGTGCCGGTAGTCGTTACAGCCACTGGCTTAATTGCCAAGAGCCTCGGCCAATACCTGAGGAGGCTCTCGTTAGGCAGCTAGATCAAGGGTTTGATACAGAAAGCGGTACTCTTGGACACGGCTCGTATTGTTAGGAGGTTCCTTTCTCTGGAGCCCTGACCGCTGGTAGCTTGGACCCTGTTCTCGATACCGGTGGGTTACTTTTTTTGTATTTTTAAAGGTTTTCTTTTTGTTTTCTATGTTTTTACTAAGAAATATTTAAAATTAAATTGTTGGTTTAGCCTTGTAATGAGAATGAAGTTCGGCAACTCGGCTGTCGCCGGATTCATCAGTCTTGTCGTAAGGTGAACAAACTCGCGCGCGCGTAATTTTAATTAAATGGCGCATAATTTTTATTTATTTTACTAAAACCGAAAATACCGAATATCCCGGTTTTTGTGAAATGAATACCGGTATTAATAAGACCGAATTTTGGCCCGGTATTCCGGTATTTTCGAAATTCGGTATCCCGGTTTGCGACCCCTAGTTGGTACTGGTAGATACAGCTGCGAAATTCGTCTGGGCAGCAAACGTTAACTTACGACGAGTTTATGAAAAATGCACGTGACAAAAGTGATCTGTTAAGTTTTCAACTTTCGGCTCAGAGCATACAGTTGGTATTACAACTGTGCATTAATATTTAGGTGTTCGGCTATATAATGTTAGCTACTAAGCCGTTACTTTGTTGGCCTATCCTATTCGACATGCAGTTGTGCAAGGTCCAGGACACAGCTAAGATCACATAAGCAAACAGAATTGTATGGCTAATTTTGTTGCATTTCTTCATGAATATAAATCCCAGTTCATTTTCGAATGATTTGACTAAGACAATAAACCAATTAAGGACGTGAATTTAGTACCTACTTCTACGCCGAAAAATAAAAAAGTTAGTTTATTTTTTTAGTTAATTAATCAAAGGATTAGGTAACTCTGAGTTTCAAGGAATTACAAATGATTGTAGTTTTCCCAGCCATTGTAGCTTGGTCCAGAAAGCCCTGTTCGAAAAAGCATCGCGTGTAAAATGCAGGAATTATTTCAAGACTTTTTGTGAATAAAAAAAAAAAACAAACTTGTTTCTACCCTAATTTGACGAAAATCTTCTGCTATAATACACAAGGATTAGGAGGCTTTTAGTATAACCACATTTCACTATTGAACCTTGTGGAAATTACTATGCTTAAACAAGTTTCTCCTGAACTTGCAGTTTTCGAAGGGTTTTTGTCGACCCACCAATCAATCTACATAATATCCTTCTCTAGTTTCAAGATAATCTTACTTGAACCCAGATATCATGACCTTGATAATTTTACCGTTGAAAACACCAGACTTCATAAGTATGGTTCTGTATTATAAATATCTTACATAGTAGGTGGTTATACACATCGTGTGGTAAGTACGTGTACGTATGCAGTAAACGGGACAGCCGTCATTATGGTACAGTTATCGCATTTATCTCCGTAGTAACTGTTGCACACTGTCATCTTGTAGGTAAGTAGTTGTAAGTAGTACGATCTTATAGCTTGTGTTTTATTTTTGTTTTATAATTGGTTTTTGATTTTGTTTTATGGCGACACTCACTGGTATAATAATCTATGGTTCGCACTAATAGTGACAGCACTACTAGTAGACCTCGATCGATTGAGAGAGAAGCCCGGCTAAGCTCCCTAAATAATATCACTCAGATCCCGCTTGTCCCTTTGCTGTCCTCCCTCAGCGACGCCCAAAGCCGATACCCCACAGGGGGTGCCCTTAGCGTGTAGTCGCTTAGTTTGTAAGTTTATTGCCCTGGCTGGAGGGCTTAATTTTTAAAGCATCCAGTAATCGCCCGGTTAAGCAGACGACAACCTCCTAGGTTGAACTGCGAGATGCCATTAAAAAAAAAAGAGAAGCCCGGCTAAGCCGACGACCATCGCATAGGCTGAACTGCGAGATACGCCATACAAAAAACAAAAAAAAAACCATGTAAAGAGGACAGACATCTACACCTGCGGCTATAGATTTGTTTAGAGTCGTGATGGCCCAGAGGTTAAGCGCCTCCCTCACATGCATGATGAAGTACTAGTGGTGTGACTTTTTCACTTCATTTGTACTTTCTAAAGTTTATCTTACAGACACCGGTGATGGAAAACATCATGAGGAAAGCTGGATTCATAATTAACTAGCTTTTGCCCACGGCTTCACTCGCGTTAAATTCGGGGTAACACCATGTAACACAGTTCCCCTTTCCTGATTTGCAGGTCCTGCAAACACCTGCTACGTGTAGATTTTTCCTTTGCGCCTTATTTATTGTACCTAATAGTAATGCTAAGTTTTCCTTTTTCTTCCCTCTTCCTCCCTCATATTTAACTGTTTTTTTAAAGTTAGCCTATGTTCGTCTCCAGGGTCCAACTATCTCTGTACCAAAATTCATCAAAATCGGTTTAGCCATTTAGACGTGAAGACGTAACAAACAAACAAACTCACTTTCGCTTTTATATTATTAGATAGGATATAAGTCTAAAATCGCTAAATCACAAATGATAAACATCATAATATGGGTTAACCCTTATAGTATATTGGTTAACCAATTATAAATATGTACAATAATTGAAATTGTGAAAAAAAACCCTCTATTACGGGTTAAACTTTACTTAGACTGACAGGTTCGATTTCGCTTAGTGCAAATATTTATTTGACGTAGGTACCTACCTAAGTTTGTACACATATCTATTTATAATATTATGTAGGTAGTTATCTGTAACTATAGCAACACGGAATCATCCATATGCTTGTTAGCACATGGTTCCGGAAGAGCGAGCTTCCTCATTGTTAAGAACAATAACAACCTCCGAATTGTTCATCAAATAATTTTCGGATTACGATATATGGCGCAATGTAATTACGTTTTCGATTTCTTTTGTTTCCGTTTTTTTTTTATTGTAAACAATGAAATAGTCGATAGTGTCGATAGTGTTCACACTTTTTGAAATAAGTGCTACTCCCAACATGGGTGTGCCTGTGATATGACTTTGTTACTAACATCATGTTGACAGAGGTTCTCGTCATAAATAAACATTTCAGATCAGGCCACGCGACCTGTGGTTTTTGCTAGCTCGATACAGCTTTTGACAAAAAGTTATTTTTGTATTAACAAACCGAGTCACCAAAAACACAATGTTCGCTAAAATACTATCTGTCGAAATGTCGTGTCTATTATGACCCTAAAACCCCTAAATGATTGGGTTTGGGAATTATCAATCAGATAATTCTATATGGAAATTATAAGATACCATTATATTCGCTGATTACCCACCTCGTTTAAAATAAGCAAAGCATCTTGCATTTGAAACATAGCGAAGAATCTCTTTCCAGTGTGATTAGAATCTGTCTGTAAAATTGAAAGGATTGTAGCCATATGTAGCCCTAAAGATATACGATTAGAATAGACTAAATTACGTTCAGTAATTATAAATGCAACCATATTGCATTTATAATTATTTTATATTATGGTAGCAATTTCTTGATTTGACAAGGAGAGCAAAATGGGTTAGCTATTAGCTAAGGTTTCTCGATCTGGGTTAGTAGGTAAGTAATTAATAATAACGATAGGAATAATTGCAACAAGCAAGAATTTATAGGTAACTTAGAGTGATTAAGCTGTCAAATCAATATATGGATAAGTAGGCCTATGTGTTGTAGATATAGAAAGGTAGATACATTTATACCTTATAAAGTTTACCCAGTGCCGATGCCCAGTGCAGATTAACCTAGAAAGAGTAGCAATTGCTACGAGCCCCGGGCAAAATGGGGACCCACGTGTCCAAACCAGCCCATTTCCATTTGAGCGTTTTTTTTAAGGAACCCACCACCTGTTGCTGCATTGAAACCGGCTAATGAATCGATGGGTAGTATCCAAAGCTACACAACAATAAATATAATTTTTAACAGTTAGAACAAGTAAAATATTATTTGGGATGGAGGTCCCTCTCTGGTAGATCAAGGGCCCGTCGATAGAATTTGCTATGGGCCTCACGTTCGCCTAATCCGGCTCTGACTGCACCTAGCGGCTTCACCTGCTGCTCAGATCTTATCCAGCGGGTGACACCGCTGTGTCGTATCGTAATGATTTATAGCCTTCCTCAATAAATGGGCTATCCAACACTTTTTTTATTTGAACAGGTAGTTCCTGAGATTAGCGCGTTCAACGACACAAAATCTTCAGCTTCTAAATATTAGGTAGTCTATTCTTCCATGGTACCACAGATAAACCATGATGGAAATGGGAACAGTTGAAAGTGATTTGGTAGATACAAATTTACACTATGACGTCATCAAAGCACTGCATGATTCTTAAAAGATATCTAACGAATCCGGTAGATTATGTACATTTCAATTACAATACAAATTTGCATACTCAAGATACAGTAACCATTACCTTTTATAATACCATATTTGATTGACTTATTACGCAATCAAACAATTTTATGAAAACTAGAGCGAAACGCAACTGTGGAGTACTACAGACGATCGTAAATTACGCATAAAATAGTGTATTCGACTTAGATGAAGCAGACTAACCCAGTGCCCTAACTGACTTCTTAAACGTCTGCATTCTCATTACATGACGAGTGATAATTTTTGAAACTATGCGACAGAAACTGCTACACCATGGCAGTGAAAATTTGTAAAAACTGCCGGACAAAATAAAAAAAACTAAATAGCTTTAAAAATTGGCTTTGTGATATTCATTAGCTGAATATTATTGTTTATTACTTTTAAACAGACATGATATATTTAAATTTACAAACACTTATTTCAATTAATTATAATTTATGACATTATATAAAAGTCTACTAATAAATTGTTTAACTGGCGTAACGAGGGATTCTAAAGTAGAATCCGGAGCGGTAGCGATGTTTGAGCTGCTGAGGAGATTATTTTACCATAAATAAATGTAATTTCGATGTAAAGCCTTTTTAACCGACATCCAAAACGAGGAGGTTACCTATTCGTAAGTTTTTTTTTGTTGATTTCAAAAGAAACTATGGCTTGATTGTGTAAAACCTGAATATAAAGGACGTCTTATCTACCAAAATGCCTGTTTGAAAATTAATAAGTACCTAGGGTTAGGCAGAGTGCACCTAGTACACCCACACAACAACACCAGTTATGTTTAAGTTCCACCTCATTGGAGACGAGCCTATTGCCACAAACCGGGAAAAATGCAGACTCTGTTACTGCTACCGAGAATTCCTAATGGGAAAACCCAATAACTCTTTGCCCGACTTGGGAATCGATCCCAGAACCTCATGTTCAGTGGTCGCAAGCGGTACCTCCTAGACCAACGAAACGAAGTCTCCAATATAACTATGTATATCGGAGGGTCCCGATAAGATTTTGCCAACCTGACCTTTGAAACAAGCTTGCAGATTGAATGATTGTTAGGATATGCTCAATTTGGGGGAGTAGGTAAGTAGAACAGCTCTCATCACATCACCACTAATAGTGTAGTGTCGCTAGCTCACGAGTCTTTCGATTGTTTACGGTTTTTTAACGTTTATGCCAGCTACATGCAAATTATGGTAACTCTACTTTATCTTTGGCATAGAGACGCGAAACAACTCGGTAAGTTCCAAATTCAAGGGCCTCGTCTTTTATCTCAGTAAGAAGATATACTTCTGCATTACTACCCCATTTTTTTTTTGGTAAAAAACCACATTTAGCGGTGAACTGAACGGAACCAACACGGAATCAAAACATTGAGCAGTTGCACGAGGGTCGAGAAGCTATTTAAAGTAAATCTATAATATTCAAAACTTTGATTTAAAAACCGGCCAAGTGCGAGTCGGATTCGCGCACCGAGGGTTCCATACAATCTTAACATCTTTTGACTACGTTAGTTTAAGAGTTTAATTTGTCCAAGCAATTACAAACGTAGATAGAGACTACAGAGTAAATGGTCTTATATTCAACTTGATACCTCCACGCGTTACCGAGACAAAGGGTCTAGACAGACAGACAGACGGCGGACAACAAAATAATTCCATAAGGGTTCCGTTTTTTAAACGGTTTTATTTAGCTCACCCCGTTTGTTTTATTTATTATTCTTGGGTCAAATTTATTTCTATTGTTGTTTGGAACCGTAAAAAAGAACTTGTGACAATGTTCAGACTTTGGCTCCCAATACATCTGAAACTAGAAGGTACGGTCTAGCACAAAAATACGAGCGCAATAACGGTGATAAAAAAATTTAAAAATATACGGTCAGGATACTTTTACACCTTTTATTTTATTTATCTTCTCACATCTATTTATGTATGTATTTTGTTAGCCCAGAACTTTGGTACTTTTTGCACGACCTCGTTGATGCAACGCAGAGTTTTAGTGTTAAGACTAATAAGACCGTGACAACAGAAGGAAGAAAAAATTGCGGTCAGAGCCACATTAGTTTTTCCAACAAAAATGGCGCATCAAATGTCACACGCGTGCTGAAAGGAAAGCAAATGCATTGTGCACAAGCATGCCGCTAACGGATCCTAATCTCTTGCATATTTATTAGTTAGATTTATCGGTACATAATTATGCACTTTCATATAAATAACAGAGTGACATTAAAAAGCTTTTTTAGGGTTCCGTACCTCAAAAGGACAAACGGAACCCTTATGGGAACACTTTGTTGTCCGTTTGTCTGTCTGTCTGTCAAGACCCTTTATCTCGGGAACGCGTGGAGGTTATCGAGTTGAAATTAAAACCATATACTCCACTCTGTAGTCCTTTTGTGCTGAAAAATAACCGTGCGCAAGTCTAACTCGCTCTTGGCCGGTTTTTTTTTATTTAGTCGGTCTAAAAAAACCGGCCAGGTTTTTTTTAATTCAGTCAGTCTCCTAGAGTTCTCTAGTGTATCAAATTGGCAATATTCAAATAGAAATAAGAATACTGTTCGATTTGTTTCCCTACTAAAACAAACTTATATATTTTAGATAGAGATGCACGTTTGTATTTTCGGAGTTCTAAATTTAAATAAGTATGAAAAGGAAAAAGATGAAAAGCCCAATACTTACAAATTAAAAGCTGCTTATAACTATTCAGTAGAATCGTTATCAAATACCTAAGTAAAAACAAGAAAAACTTTTGACTTCCTAGAACTCGCATATTCGTTTACTAATAAAACGTAAGTATTAAGTATAAAAAAACCCGACAAACCAGTCTAAACGCATAGACAGACTGTAAATATTAAAGTACGTACCTAGTCATAATTACCATAATATAGCTTCTCAATATTGAAGAAGAAAACCTTCACGTTATCTAATCTAGCCAAGAAAACAATGCAAATTTCATATACGTATTCATTCTTAAACAAACACTATGGTTACCTTCTATTTTATCAATTACTAGTGCCGGTTTTGCGTGGATAAAACTTACTAATGAAAAAAACATCAAAGTTTTAATCCATACAAACTTCGTCCTGACAATTACGAACACTACAAAAACAAAACGAAGAACGTAACGAACGAAAAGATTATATAAAAATATAGATTTTCAAATGTAATCGATTTACCGTCAAAGATGATGAACAGAACACAGCGTCAACTTCTCTGATGTCGATTAAAACACGATCACAGTTACGCAACAAACACAAACAAAACGGACTGGACAAGCGTGGCTTATGGTGGCCCAACGTGAACTGGGATGCGAGTATTTCGCATGTAAACACCAGACTTTCGGTTCACAGCTCGATGCACATCAAGTAACTTATCTTTCACCATTGTGGCGCGTGCTGCCGGCCGTAACTTATTCTAAACTATCATAGATGTGGATGTTCGTTCAACTGTTGTCTTTTTTTGCTATTTGCTTCTTAGAGGAATCCCGTAGGTTTAAAAGAAAAATCGACCCCTAAGTCCAGGTTATTGGTTTGCGGGTAGCAAAGGGAAGCTTGTCAAGACGTGGTGATGGCAGAAATGGTTACCGAAAGATGGTAAAGTGCTGGCAGGCCAAAAGCTAAATAGTTGGATGACATTTGGTAGATCGCGCATAAGGCATGGATGAGACTCGCGAAGGCCAACGACGAATGACGCAAAAGGAAGAAGGCTTATAACAATAATGAGCAGTTAGTTAAACAAAGAAACTAGTGATAATAATGGACCCGAACATTATTACTGCAGAGTAGACTCTGTAGTCTGTTGGTCAGAGCGAGATCAGTAGCTAGCCTAGAGAAGACGATGATAATGCTAGGACGCAGAGGACTCCTATATGCTGATGAAAATGTCTCGCTACTTATGTCTGGTGTCCACGCTAGGCAGGTGGTATACTATAGTATCGATATCCTGGCGTATTTAGGATAATTTATTGGTAGTTGCACAACGACATTGCAACAGCTCTACAGTAATAGACAAAAGAGAATATAGAGATAAAGTTGTTGACATCTAGGAAGTCAGTTTGATGAGTCTGAGTTATTAGGTTTTCTAATCATCTACCTAACCGGTCTGTGTCCTGAGTCCTCACTACCTGGCTTACCTGTAGATTTTAGCTCTCGTAGAGTCAAGAGAGACTAGAATCCTGGATGCTTTCTGTTCCAAATTTGTAGTCTTTGACCGTAAGTTGCAAAATAAAGAATGCTTAAGCGACTTATCTCGATTAAATCGTACGATGTGGTAACTAGGAAGGGTGGTCGCTTGGACAATACAATTGCCATGTGTCGCCTTAATTACTCTATTGAAACATGTCTTTAAGTAATCAGAAATACAAACAATACAGGTGCAATTTTTATTTAAATTACACATTGTAGCAATTGTCAGTAATAGACCGGAGTCCGGATTTGTGTCCGGAATAAGTAGGCTTACCCCTATTAAATGCCGTGTCGACGGCGCGTTCGTTTTCAACGCCCGCCTCAAAGAGTTGTCAGCAAAGCAGAGGGGCCTACCAATTCCACCGCCTGCCAGGGTCGCTTTTTATTCGATAGAAGTACCGCGACCCTGGAGCATAAAGGGCAAAAGAAGGAATATGGGTGAGTTTTAGTAAGTAAAAGTCTGAAACTCTCTCCCGGTCTGCGTGGAGTGGGGGTAGTTATTTGAAAACCCCTATTAAATATATCTGCGTGGGAGATAAACCTAACAGGTGGCATGTGGGTGTGTACTATAATGTAAGGTACACTACTGTCGTACCTTTCGAGGATTACAGGCGTGATCTTCTATATCTATATATATATAAAAATGAAACCCGTTTCCCGTTGTCACGCCATAACTTGAGAACGGCTAGACCGATTTGGCTGATTTTTGTTTTTGTAGTTTTCTAATACTCTGTAGAAGGTTCTTACGGAAAAAAATATTAAGGAAATGTCTATGAAAGATTGAAAAAATACATTTAATTTTGCATATTGAATGAATGTCAACGAATGTCAAGTCCTTCTCAGTTATGGCGAGACCAGGGAAATAGGGATTCATTTTTATATGGAGGATATTATAGATTCCAGTTCAAATTGAATAGGTACTCATACCTAAGATAGGACAACTGTCAGCTATACAAAATAAAGTAGTGCATCAAAGCTACGCTAAGGCGGTACGAAGTTCGCTGGGTCAGCTAGTTTTATATAAATGTACAGTATAGGTACGTATGCACCTATAAAACATGGAGGTAGCTATTCATTTAATTGTAATTGGAGCGGGGGGGAGTGTCTTTTACTGAAAAACCCACCCATTTTCCTTCTTTTGCCCTTTATGTTCCGGGGCTGCGGTATCTCTTTCAAACAACCCGCAACCCCGGCAGGCGGTAGCCCTGGCAGGTCCCTCTGCTTTGATGAAATCTCTTTGAGGCGCGCGTGAAACACGAACGCGCTGTCGACGCGGCATTCATTGTGCCTTAGGTACTCATTAAAAACTTCGTGATGGTTATGGTGGTGCTAATAAAATTCTCATAAATGTGAAATAAAAACAAGTTGTTTGCCAATTCTCATGTTCGTGAGTTTGCGAAAACCTGCTCACGTCCTGCTAACCTTGGTATAGTTATGTCATTATGTCGTACAAAAAATAATAGATCTGTGTTTGTGGGCAAATAACAACGAGATTAAAATCTGCGTTGTAATGTAAGCAAACTTATATACGGGTCGTGGACGTATGGTATGCTGCCTCTGCCTACCTACTTTTAAAGTAAATTATATTTTTAATACGAGCGGTGTAATTGGAATGGAATTCTTTAAATTCCGATTTGGAGAGTTTAATTTTAATTATTATATAAGAGTCCTTAGGTATTTAATTTATATAACTAGTCTACTTTAAATCTGTGATGCAATAGGGCAAAGGGTGTACCCTGTAGGAACCTAACGCTTGCATGAGTAATGAACTGATGATGCATCCCCTACAGCATTTCGGTGAGTTAGCTAGGCTCTGAAGTACTTACTAAGTACCTATATTCTCTTGTGAAGTAGCATGTTTATTCTAAAATTCTGTACCGAGTACCCATTTGCTTAGTAAACTTAATTCCAATGTGACCCCCATTTGAAATTCACGTGTTTTATATTTGTATGATAACTGGTAAATATTGTCGTGCTGAAGCAGCACGTGTCCGTCTTTTAATTAATACTCCACAGATTTGTAAAAATATACAATGAATTCACCGCACCTCGCAATATATTTAAGAAAAATATTTAAGCGAAGCGCATGTGACTTAAAGAGTGATAGATATGAATGTTGATGGATGGAAAGGGAGAGGAAGGCCAAATTTAAGATGGATGGATTGTGTAAGGAATGATATGAAGGACAAAGGAGTGAATGATGCCGTGACGTCTGACAGGGGAAAATTGAAGAAGAAAACGTGTTGCACTGACCCTAAATAGAATGGGGTAAGGGCAGGCAAATAATGATGATTGAAAAAACGATATCATTGTTGACGTCATATCATAATAAGCTATCTATAAATTATCATATTTCGCCTCAATATTGTGTTGTCTGTAGAAACATAGTGGACGCATAAACGCATTTATAATTATGTATTGAGATTTTAGATGCATTGTACAATTTAGGGGTTATCCCAAATAAATAAAAATGCTAACATGACAAGTTGGTGTCACCCTGTACTTGAACAAATGCAAATTATATTAGTACAGACGCCTGCACATCAAGCTACATAGATAGATTTTCGACTTTATTTCTTAAGTATTAGGTTCAAGGTTCATTGGGAAAAATTGACAGTTTCGGGTAGCTTGACCTGCTGGCGTCTGTACATAGACTACAGTCTAATCATTTCATCGTCATCATCATATTTCTACCTTACTTAGGTAAACGAGTTGTATACGATTATATAACCAATACCTAGTTGAAATTCAATACAAATTCTCTAAACAAAGGCTAAGGTGCGTCCTGCTTTAGCCAAAACAACGGCAAATCAAATCATTCATTCTTTAAATGCAACCTGGCTGCCGGCCGCTTCTCATTTCTGGGTGTTTTAGGTATCATTTAAAGCCCTAGAAAAGCCATGGAGACAGGGCCTAGAACAACTCAAAAATAGACTGTCTACTTGTAAAAAAAATACAGATATAATACTTATGTATTATGGATTTTTTGGTTAGGTTTTTTGCAGACTACAGTCAGCCGATTGGTGCTATCCCAAATTCCTAATGATTCCATTATTTAGAGGTTCTGTGTGTACCTACTGTAGCGACTTTGGCTTTCATTTTCGGGTAAGAAAACAAACACACATGTGTTCAATTAAAAAAAACACCTGTGTAAATTGGCCAGTGACAGCATTGACTAAACATATCTTGTAACATCGTGTTAAGACCATTTTATTGAGAAATAATCAACAACGTTCTCTAATTTTTGTTGTATCTAACACACCCACTTTAGATCCTACACCAACTTTGTGCTAACATTTTTTCCACTGTTAATTTACACGTATAAAAAATTCAATGTCAAGTTTTTGTCCAAAAAATTACGTGAGAGGCGACACACCCACCAAATATCTTCAGAGGTTATTGCAGCTTAAAACGAAGGAAATAAGGCTCAATTCTTGATAGCTGGTGTTATCGTACGATTCACTCATACATAGACAGAATTAATATTGGTTTACAACCTGTTTCTACCTTACGCGAGAGACCCCTCCGTTCTGTTTACCAGTTACCGTTTGTCTTACACAGTGTTTTATCGTGTCGTCTATCTGACGCTAGAATCTTCCGCAATTATGTTCATAAGGAATTTATATCGGACTTCTATTAAATTAAATATTAGAAATTATACTGGAAATAGTACTTTAAAAAAACCGCCAAAGATTTTGATTACGGGTAAGTGTATTAAACTAATGATTAAAAGTGAAATTGAAAATGAAGAAAATTGAGAAAAATTGTAGGTTTGAAAAAAGCGACATCCTTATTATCAGCAAAAATATTTTTTTAAATATTAATGAAAAAAAAAGATAATGGTATTTAAATAAAAAAAAACATGCCTGTATTCCCAACGGGTTTCCCAGAGGTGTACCTGTATGTATGTACACCTATATTTAGCCAGTTACAGCACTAGACCAAATATAAAACGCAAACACTACGATTAGGTCTTTAGGTCACAGACGCCATCAATAAGTGAAAGGATAAAACAGTGAAGGCTGTTTCTATAATAAAACACCCTATTCTAAAGAATGTGATCGTTTCTAAAATAATATCGGCCCTAATGATCGAATTAAAGCGAAAGTGCAGCAGCACGAGGATGACGAATTGTTGCTCAAACGCGTGCATTCCGGTTTATGGTTGCTTGGTTGATATTGAAACAACCGTTGAGCTGACTGAAAACTGATCGTTGGTTGAATAAAGCTATTATTAGAATATACCCTGCAGGTTCTTCGAAAGAGATACCGCGGCCCTAGCACATAAAAGGCAAAAGGAGGAACATGGATGGGTTCCTAAATAAATTCCCCGTAATAGTAACTTTTGAAATTATTTGATGATACTCGTATCACATCTGAAAAAATACCCTGCCAAAAACCAAAGACATCACCAAAATGCAATAGTTATGTTTTCTCTGGCTCAGAATGGAGGTCAATTACTCCAGATTTTCTGAAAAAAAAAAACTGAAATTTCCGGAACGTGACACTGTCTGTGCTCGAGACTAATCGGGACGAGTCAGGTGTATCTTTTTCATCACCACTACCACTTCATCCCAATAGAGCGACAGCTCTTGTTTTGCTGGTGATTGGTTTAATTAATCAAATCATAACGTCATAATGATTCAGTATCGCACATATGGCCTCTCCCAAGATCATCAGAGCTATCTCCTTATACGAATATTGTATATCTAAGTGCATATAGATTCTATAGGTATATATTTTTGTTTAATCTTACGAAGATCGCAATGACCCACAAGGCCACAATGGCAGCTGTGTCTGTAATAGGGTCTTGCCATCCTGTGTTTAACCGATAAGATGAATCTATTATTTCATCGCCTGCTATCAAAAGTTCAAAACTATATTTATTCCTATCGTTGACAATGAACGGAGCATAGGTTAGGTAGGTACCTATATTGGATATCATCGGTTGAGTTTTGCGAACATGAAACCCGATCGTATAAAAGAATTTTGTTGATCTTGCAAATAATAGCAGTGACCTTTTTACAAATTATGACGAAATTGAGACCTATGCTTTAACGATGCTAATCTACGTCTCCAACTTCCGTATAATTTGTTTGCATAAATAATATTATAGTGCGCAATCTGTATGTTACGTCGTAGAAAATGAACGATGTAGCTATTGCAAAAACATGTTTGCCCGCCTCGTGTCGCCGTGTTTTCTAAGATTTGCATAGTTTTTTGCTATTATTTATTTATTCGGCAACGCAGTCAATTTTTCTCCCAAGGCTAAGATAGTTGTAGTTCTGTGCAATCTAATAATCTAGCCTATGAACCTGATTAATAAGTAAAACTTCAAGATTTTCTAAATAAAATAAGTCGTATCATAAATGTGCTATCTTTACAGGAGGCCTCGGTCAACTAGGCGTAGAGTGCGCCAGGTACCTTCGGGGAAAATATGGCAGAGACAATGTCATCCTCTCCGATATAATCAAGCCGTCCCAGGACATAGTTAATGATGGCCCATACATATTCGTAGATATTTTAGACTTCAAGGGTCTGCAGAAAACCGTCGTTGATCACAGAGTGGACTGGCTGATCCACTTCTCAGCTCTGCTCAGTGCAATTGGAGAGCAAAATGTTCCTTTAGCCGTACGTGTGAATATAGAAGGAGTGCATAACGTTATTGAACTTGCCAAACAGTATAATCTAAGGATTTTTGTGCCAAGTACAATCGGGGCTTTTGGCCCGGACTCTCCTAGAAATCCTACGCCAAATATTACTGTACAAAGACCAAGGACTATTTATGGTGTATCTAAAGTGCATGCGGAGTTGTTAGGGGAATACTATTATCACAAATTCGGTTTGGACTTCCGTTGCTTGAGGTTCCCCGGTGTCATATCTAGTGATCCACCTGGCGGAGGAACTACAGGTGAGGATGGTGATCTTTATTTTCATTTGTTGTGTCATCAATTTCTGGACTTTATTTATATTTACCGACTGGCTAGACACACATTTTAAATACATAGCTAGGTATGTGAATAAAACCGGTCGCGCATATAGACTACCTTTTTGTAGTGTGTAGCCTTACACACAAATAAAAAAAAAGTAAGTAAGTAAAAGTAAGTAAGTAAATTAAAAGTAGGTACCTTTGTGTTTTTCTGTTACTACAGAAAAATACAAAGGTTGTTTTATTTTTGTATAGACGATAATGACAAATAAACGGCCTTTTGTGTTTAGTTAACCTTTTGAATGTTATTGTCAAATAATTATAAATCACAGGCAAACACGTTCCCTGGATGCCAACGACGCAAATATGTGCCAAATTTGAGGTAAAATGAGTGGCTTGCGGGCACGCGTGTGCTTTGGAACTCTGGCGTTCAAATGGATACAAATAATTGAACATACTTAGATTTAATTCTCAGTTATTAAAAAAAAGTAAAAACTGAATATTATTATTATTATATAAACATTTTTTTGCGAATAACCTTGAACAAAGAAAGCAACATTATTTTATGGAAATTATACGAAGGCCCAAACCACATACCACACACAGAGAGATAACAACCATTCACTTGAGCCAATACATACTTCAAAATGTATGCTAAAATGTTCACAGACTATGCCATTGCGGTCTTCCACGACGTCATTCGCAAGGGCCAGTACCAATGCTACCTCAAGCCAGACACAAGACTTCCTATGATGCACGTAAGAGATGCCCTTCGCGCTCTCTCAGAATATTTAGAGGCTCCCAACGAGATCCTCAACAGAAGAGTCTACAATGTGACATCAATGAGTTTTACGCCCGAAGAGCTAACGGAAGCCATGACTAAATATATACCAGAATTCAAGATCACTTATATGCCTGATAGCAGACAGGAAATCGGTGAGTTATAAATAGAGTAGAATCCGTTTATGATGACATCAAAAGGAAATCATTACTAATATTAAAAAAACGAAAGTGAGTTTGTTTGTTTGTTACCTCTTCACGCTTTAATGGCTAAACCGATTTTGATGAATTTTGGTACAGAGATAGTTGGGAACCAGGAGACGGACATAGGCTATTTTTTTTAAAGTGGGATGTGAGGGAGAAAGAGGGAAGAAAAGGAAAAACTTAGCGTTGCTATTACAAATTAATAAGGCGCAAGGGGAACTGTGTTACCCCGAATTTAACGCGAGCGAAGCCGCGGGCAAAAGCTAGTAACAAATACATCATCCTAGGCAAACGTCATAGAAAGCATTTTGTAGAAAATAATAAATCTCCTGTTTTTGTTGATATTATTTTAAATTGAGAGAAACAAAATAGAGATAACCACTAACAATGCGGGGACCATCAACTACATATCAATTACCCACTGCGACTTCATAAAACTACTTCATAAAAATTGGTTGGTCAATATAGGTGGAGTAAACTGATTCTACTATATCGTATTATAAACTTACAAGAACAGTTCAAAGTCAAACTATGAATGACTGAGATATGTGACTAAGGGCAGGAGAATAAATGATCTACAAATAGTGAAGTATTCAAAAACGATCGAAGAAATGTATCCAGTACGACCAACCAACCCGTATGGTTAAGGAATTTTTTTTCCCCAAATATATTAGTTTCCAACCAGTACTAAGTAGCAACCTAAGCTCTAGTCGAGTCGCCTTTTATACCTAAGCACGCGATTTTACCACTTAGTGTAACAAATTTCTTATGCTAATTTCAGCTGATTCCTGGCCGCAAGTCTTCGATGATAGCGAAGCTCGGCGCGACTGGAATTGGAAACCAGAAGTCGATCTGGACAACCTTGTCAAACTGATGGTCAAGGAGGTCAAAGAGAAAATTGCTGCCAATGGACTATCATAACGTGCTATCACACTCATGTTTGATGAATGCGCCTCATGCTGTCTTTAGCCCTTACGACAACCACGACAAGTCTTTTCCTCCCCACAGGATCCCAACAATCTTTGCGAATAACTGATGGTCGTCAAGATGACGCCCCCCCCCCCAAGTTTGTCGAATATCATGTGAATATGGTTATATACAACATTTCTACTATTTCATAGGTACTTTTATAGTAATTTTATATAATAATATTCTACTATACACTAGCTTAGTGAAAGCATATGACGTGCACGTAAAATAGTTCACACTGATGTAAAAATAAAATAAATATTTTTTTATTAAAATTAAAGTTTTCAATATCGTATTAAAACTTGATGGGTTCCGTTCAAGAGCACGCCTTGTGTATTTCTTCTAACATAATAGTGATGCCGCCGCCACTTTGACATCAACATAGCGGACCTCATTGTACAATATTTTGAACTAGGTACGAAATAGTAGAAATATGGTATTATATCCTATTCTCATGATTTTTGAAATCCTGTCGGGGTCCCGTCTTCTTCACGTTCATAAAACTGTATTTTATCTGTAAGTAGTTTTGTTGGTAAACGGACGTCAGTGGGTGTTAAGTAATGCTTATTTTGTAATTTAATTTAAATAAACGCTTTTACTGAATATCCATATATTTCATTTAACATAACATTGCAGCGAAAAGGGTTGAACCTCATGCAGTTGTATCTGTAGTTCAATGCCAGTCTTTATTTTAGGTCAATGTCTTATCGTACAGGGAGATAGATATATCTAAGGTTTTATTCTTATAAAACCTGTCCCGATGGCATTGACCGAAGGCTGCATTAATTATGTCAGGTAAACACACAGTAAACCATAGATAATTTATATTAATCTTTGGTAGACACCATAGACACAATCACGTGCACGTTTAATAACTTTTAAATTAAAATATTTATTTGTGACACTTAGGTAAAAAAGTTAGTACAGACGCCTGCACATCAAGCTACTACAATCTGTCAGATTTCTTTTATAGATTTTCGACTTTATTTCTAAAGTATTAGGTTCAAGGTTCATTGGGAAAAATTGACAGTTTCGGGTAGCTTGACCTGCAGGCGTCTGTACATGGCGTGATCAATAAAATAGTGCCTCACTATGTGCTGCAAGGCGTGCCAATATTTTTTACACATTAAATAGTGCAAAGCCATTCTCTTATCATAATGATCGTAATATTATGTTGTAACGAACATAGTATTTTGATAACCAGACTATTCTACACAGCAATGGATTCTAAGCACAAGCTCAACCGGGGTTGCGGGTTGTTCGAAAGAGATACCGCGGCCCCGGAACGTAAAGGGCAATAGAAGGAACATGGGTGGGTTTTAGTCAGTACAAGTCTGACATGCCCCCCCGCTCCACCCAGAGCGGGGGAAGTCATTGGATGATTTCCCACCCGAAAAAAAAAAAAAAGCACAAGCTCAACCTTTTCAACGCTCGCCGAAACTCATTTTACCTGCACTTTTGTCATCTTATTTGTGTCGTTGGCGTCTAAGGTACGCGTACATTTGTATAACAACAAGGGCGGATTCAAAGAGGATCCGGCCTAACCTAGGTGGACCACGAATTAAAATGGTTAAACAAAATGTTTTTTTTCTCGTTTTCGTACCTTATTTAAAAATGCCATATTGAGATGTATCCTAATATAAGATTTTTATGTATTATGACTACACTACCTGTTAGTGTAACGACAGCGGAAAGATCTTGCTCTACGTTAAAAATCAAATCGTGGTAAGAACTATGGTTGAAGAACGTCTAACCGGACTGGCACTTCTCAACGTTCATAAAAAACGTACCCATTGAAGTAGGTGTGAGTGATAACGCATTTCGGGAGAAAACGTAAAAGAAAAAATAATGTAGTTATTTAAATGTAGGTATTTTAAGACCCATACTTACATAGATAAGTAAAATATCTACTTTTTACCTGTATCTATTATTATCGAAATTAAATTATCACTTCTTGTGACTTGACCCCGACTATGTGACAACCCCTCCCCCCCTCCGCCCAGGCGCCAAAGCTGGATCCGCCCTTGTACGACACAGACGGCGTTTAAATGGTTAAGACACTATTCAATTTTGATAAGTGTACACATATTTTTGTACCTAAATGTCGTTTCAGCTTTAGGTTTGGATCTTTAATAGAAGAAACGGTCTGATTTCTTTAAAGATTTAATTATTCATATTGAGTTGGCATTAGGATACCGCAGGGTGGCAATCCTAGTCTTGGTAACTAAATCGCAGCATTTAACTACCTACTTGAAAAGTTTAGCTCTGCAAATACTTTAGGTTTGTGTTGATGGAGTAAAAGAAGAAACTTCGATCAATTCCTTTATTTAAGCATTAAACAAAATAAAAATCACCTTTGCATAAAGGAATAATAAAAACATTGTTAAGCATGTACATGTTTGCTATCTACACAATGAAAAAGAAAACAAAACACCTCCACCATGAGTTTACGACAACTAGAATTTAAAAAGTTTAGAAGTGATGTGTACAAAATAAGAGGCAAAGGAAATTGTAGAGTGGATAATAGACTCATGGCGGAGGTTGTATAGAATGTCAGAGGATGAAACTTAAAAATAAAATGACTTCCAATTCACACTATACACAACTCAGTCTTCGTTACGTTACTCGTCGGCAACACGGTCGCTTATTATTTCTATGTCAATATTCTAGATATGGACGTAACATTACTATAGGCAGAAACGTTCATTTCCAT
The DNA here is from genome assembly GCA_905475445.1 of Ochropleura plecta. Lineage (NCBI taxonomy): Eukaryota > Metazoa > Arthropoda > Insecta > Lepidoptera > Noctuidae > Ochropleura > Ochropleura plecta. Next base: position 15,114,514 of record FR997727.1, on the reverse strand, counting down.
ACTCATACATTTCTTTTTCTCAATGTTGCCGCGTAATTATTATGAGATGTAGCTATTTCAATGCATATAGTTTAAATTCTAATCTAATAACAATTTTTAATTCTAAAATAGTGGTATTTCTGTGATTTTAGGATATACTCTATTTCTATTTTCAAAATACTTACGAGTAATTTAAAAATTGTAGTTTTAGGGTGAAGTCACATTTACACGCACAGATCATAATTTTTCGTTTTTCTTTTGTCATTTAGAATTGCAACTCAATAATGTATGAGGTACGACTGCACAAAATCGAATCGCGAGTTGTAACCAAGAAAAAGTGCTTGCGACTTGAATGAATCCGGATGCTAGCGACACTTCTCGCTCCACAAAGCAACGCCTCTACGTGACAGAATAACATAATAGAGGTACTCGAACGAAAACACTGATCAGTGCGTACAAATGTGTCTTCACCTTTACGACAAATTAATTCAACAAAAATGCCTTTCCACCTTATAGATCTACGTGTTATTATTTCTGTATTACTAGCGCGAAAAAAATATATACAAATATTTCAAAATCAAAATTTCTAGCCGAATCTAGCCAACTTAATTTTATTGCACCTTCTGTTTACTATAATAATTATCACAAATCGTATATACAGTCATTGTGAATGTTTGATAATGGCACTTACGTCGTCTTGCATCGGAAATTATGTATTTAGATTTCAGACTTAGTATTTGAAGATGACAGAAATTATGCATTCAAATTGTAAGAATTTTGTCTGAAGAAAGATGCTGTTGACAAAATCAAGACAGTCACATCAAGCTATACGTTTCCAATATAACCTGGCCTCGTTTTGTATGGATATCCAATACAATAAGAGATCCGCATAAACGGGTTTGTAAAGCTTAATTGGTCGCCGTGCGTAGTCAGTGACTTACCTACATTACCTGACCCATCTTACAAATCAGAAGCGGAGACGATGAGTAAAAGGTAATGCAGGGCACTATTCGTATTAAAAAAAATACTGACAGATAAAATATTATGTAGCATGGGTACTCATAAATTCAGGGTGTTAAAAAGACACACCCTTGAAATCAGCTAAAAAACATTCACAACAACAATGAAATTCATTTACACTATAAAAAACAAACAAATTGGTAACATCTATACATAAACAAATTATACAAAAAAAAACATAATTATTTAATAATCCTCACCAAATAAAAATTCGCTTAAATCAATATCCATAAATCGGTACCTTAACTGTGTCAAGCCACATTAAAATACATGGCAACTTATTTATAGAAAAAATAGTTGAAGAAAATGCAATTTACACTGGTGAGTTGAACGAAGCGAATGTGTAGTTAGTTTTAAGTACATAAGTTACAAATAAGAAAATGCAATTAGTTACAGAAATGGAATAAATATCCAGTCAATGCAACACAACAATCACATTTGGGAGGCAAACATAATTAAATCAATAGAAAAATACAACAATTAATCGATAAAACGAGCTTTCATTTTGTGTGTGAAATCGGTAGGTTTTTAACAGCCAGGAAAATTTAACTGTTCACAAAAGTCAAGATAATAAGCCAAGACCGACTACAAGTACGTTTTGTCTCTTGAATGATAGGTACAGCCGGAAGAGCGTTATAGGTAAAAAACTGAAATTGTTGCCTGTGGAAATTGATGAAAAAACAAGATGGCGGCATCAGTTCGGTTTGTCCACTTGTCAATCCGATCCGATGTCCGAATTTTAGTTGTCATGCGAATTTGAGGTTTAAATTTATGTTGGTAGTCAGTTTGCTTGACATTTAATTTCCTTGACTTTATTTAAATTTTGTGTATAGCAGATGCCTGTTGTTGTAAAGTACACTTAAACGAAACTTGCGCATAGCTAAGAAATACTTTCAACAACTCGGTTACACCCACCTTGTTTCGAGACCACCTAACTAAGACATCGCTACTGCTAGCCTAGCATGACCTAAGAGTGAGAAAGAGATGAGGCCAGACGTCCCGCAATGCGCCATCTCTTTCTAACTTCGAAATAAGATTTAAACAATACTGCTTTAACCCTTAACTTGGCAGAAAGTTTGATGTAATTTTTTTATTATTTTTTTCATATAATTGGGTTGCTACCTGGTAAATAGAATCTTAAAAAATAAAAAATAAATTCTTATAATATTAGTTTTATTTTTATACGTTGTATCTAATTATGCACACTGCCAAGTAATCATGCATGTACCTTTGGAAATTCATGTGCACTGTAGGATACACCGCTTGATGAGTGACAAAATAAAATTTCTGTTTTATTTTATAAAAATATTTATTTTTGTAGTCTTCTTTATCTTTGTAGTATACATAAAAAACCTTAATTAAAATTTGTAAAATCACAGTCGTACAAATTAAAGCATGACGCGAGGATAATTTTTATAATCTATGAGATCAATCAATCAGTACTACACATACAAAAGGTAAACAAAATTATGAAAAGATGTTTACTAACACATAACTACTTGTATGAAGGAGTAGTAAGGCTATTCTGCCCACTCAACAGTTTCGATCTTCGACTAAAGTAAGTCTCACTTGGCACTTCCGACATTTAATTAATTTGGTTTGACCCTTTATACAAAACCTACATCGTCCTTTGGATGTAAAAGATGGCATGTGACCCAAGCGGGTCACATGCCATAACGTGTGTCCCACTGATATTGAGGAGTCACGATTTTTTTTAACTTCTGTTTTCATATTATCAACAGTTCGGTCCACAGTCATAAGACTATTAGTTATCGCACATCTAAAATCTTTCAGTTTCAGAGGTTTCGGACAGTTGCTGTCTCGCCGATATATTAGGCTTGACTTGAGGTAACATTTGCAGCATTTCTGGCTGCCTGGCCTGCCTGCCAGTACTTATCTGTACTCGTCTTCACTTTCGGATAATATGTGGAGATTTTCTATAGATGATGGCAACGAAGGTGCACACGAACTATCATCGCTGTCTGAAGAAGGTTTTATTACTTCATCATCAGAAGAGTCGCTGCTATCAACATCTGAGCTTGCTCCTGCTTTTGAAACCAAAGCCAATATTTTTTGGGCTCTTGTACCAGCCTAAAAGTAAACAAATAAATTATATAAAGGTTTATTTTCAATATAGTGAAAATATATTTATATGCATTAATAATTGTCTTTCATTGGCAATGTATCTCAAAATGCACACTGCAAAATTCAGGTCATAACATGGTCACTTGGCAGTGTGCATTTGTAGATACATTAATATTGACAGTCATGTTTTAGATGTAAAACCTTATTGTTACTTCAAAATTCTTTACGTAAACAAAAGAATGCACATTCAATCAAATAATTATTATGTTTATTTATCGTAATATAGTAATTTAGTTAGGATTATAATCAATTTTTACCTTGTAACTCGTAGACGCACGCGCACGCTCTGCCATCTTGCGATCTACTGACATTATATGTTGCCAGATGCAATAAATATATTTTTTTTTATCAACTGCAAGGGTCCTTTATAACAGATAAAAAAGAAGAAAAACACAAATACAAGATAAATTTTCTCAAATATTTTTTTTAGAATGTGTGCATTATTAGATACAGTACCAAGTTAAGGGTTAAGTTGTCATGGTTCCCCTTGAACAGATAGTCCAAGTCAAGGTATCGTTAGTCCAGCAAAATCCGGAAAAATTAAAAACGTGTACATCATTTGTGGGGCGTATGATTCGCCCAGTTTCATTCCTTTTACATACAACAATGGTTTTTTCATCAGAACTTTCTCAGGAGTAGCCACGAAGTACCAAATTACATGGGACTTAAAAAAAACGCGAAATCCGCAAGACCCTTCGGTAATTCAGGCGTCACGTTATGGAACATACTACAATGCTGCAGTCAACCCCTCGAACGAAGACATGGGAAAAAGGTGAAGCTTCGTTTATATGTATTGCCAACCTTTTCAAACCTGCGTTCTTCGTTTTATGTATCCCTATTCTACGCCGTTTCAGGCATTTTCATCTTTTGCAAGTCGACCGCAGAGTTATTAACCATTTCGTTTGGATGCTTTTAAATTATTGTCACCAATAGAAAATATGTACTAAATCCTGCTTATCTATATTAGGCCAAGTTCTAAGTAAGATAAACCATTTAAAGGTATATCACTAGCTACTATTTCAACACATTTCTAGCTCACTACAAATTTAAAAGACGAAATGAGGAACTTGGTGTTTAAGGCAGTATCCTCTATTTATTGGATGCATAGACCTCTCAGTAAGTCAAAAGCATTGCGAATGAGTAAACGTATCCCCATATTTGTCACTTTTCATTTTGACCAAAAACAAAGATGGCGGATACAGCTGCGCCATCTTTGTTTTTGCACTCTCAGCACACATTTTACAAACGCTCATGTTCGTTGCAATGCCAAATCTATATGTATAGGAAACCTTAAATTGTATGGATCGTATTTTTTTTACGAATCCGACATATAACAAGTCTGTCGTTTAACAGAGGCGACCTAGGGTCAGGGATCCGGGTGAGGGGGAGGATGTTGATGTCCGTCAGTGAACCCATGACAAGTGATGTCACCACACTCGCCCCGCGCCGCGCATCTACCTCATGCCGCTTTAAGTTAGAAGTCAGTCTGTAGTAAATAAAACCCTTTGTTCGGAAGCTTGTCTAGCGTAGAAAAATAAAATGTCTTTGTATTGCGGAAACATTATAGCTGTTTGATCTTGTCTGGGAATTTTATGAATGCTTTCATTAAGACAAAATGCGACAGCGTTATGCAACTATTGTAGCTTTGCAAATTGTCGCCCAAATCGAAAGTATCCACAGGATGCGCATACGCAAGCCGGCACGAAGCGCTGACAAATAAACGCTCTTACGTGTCTCTTTTCAGTGAATAAAATTGTCCACACAAAACGTTTCTGAACGGAACAATTCAATTTATTCGCCACAGTGGAAACTTCCTTGTTCAGTCACTGTAATGCTCTCTAAATTAAACTTCGTAGATATGCTGCTCGTGTAATGTGACATTATAATAAATGCTTCCAAGTATGGGCCGTGACTGGCCTTAGTTACTATTGATAAAGAAATGAACTTATTCTAGTATTTAGTCTATTAGTTCATACCAAAAGGCAAGAATCATGCGATAATTTTAAAATTTAAACAAACTAGTTCCACAAACGTGTTTCGGTGTCCAAAATTAAGTGATGATTGTCCTCTCAATAGAAAATTGTAACAGGCAAGTTGACAACATAAAAACGAACAAAACAATGGCATTTACGTGCTTGATAACCCGTGAAGTCTACATTAACAATACATTTAATTTTCTTTTTATTTCAAGCATAAATAAAATGCCGCATTTAAAAACGTGCTTTTCAAATATTTACATAAAATTCTCGTTCGGTTGTTGCTTAGTGGACACTGTCCTACGAAAATTCCTTTTCACAATAATCAATTATAAATAAATCACTGCGTCATATGCCTAGAATTAGATTCATCGTTTTCGTCACAATGCTAGCAAAAATATTTGATTTCCGTACCTACATAATTGACTTGACAACTACTCTGCCTTAATGTGTTGCTGTTGTTCTCGATTCATGTTCATTTCTTTCAACCGCTGTCTCAGTTGTGCCTTCTTTATATTTGTCATGATCTGTGTTGATTGGTAAAGCCATGAACCCTGGAAAACATAGACAAGACATTTTAAGATAGGATACATCTGAAACTTTTTCACAGGTGGGTCAGATTAGTCATTTGTGGCTGTCTTATTTCAATCATTATTCTTCTGCTTTTATCCCAAATTACTCCAGGTAGGCGTAGCATGTCTTCTTTTTCCATACCTGTATATTACTCGTTATCTCATTAGACCTCTTTTTTCCATTATCATCCTTCAAACAGTCCATCCATCGTTTCTTTGGTCTTCAATCTTAAAAGATGGGTGGATTGTGTAAGGAACGAAGGAAAAAGAAGGAATGATATGAAGGAGAAAGGAGTAAATGATGCTCCTAATGATTCCTCCCCTATCAGACGCGTGACGTCTGATAGGGGAGAATGGAAGAAGGTAACGTGTTACGCCGACCCCAAATAGAATGGGTCAAGGCCAGGAAAATGATGATTCATACTAACACTATCCTCACGATATTTTCCTCATTCCTCAGCATCGCATGCCCATATACCAAGACAACCGATTACCATACAATTTTTCATTCAAAGGTGTTTCTCAGACTGTTTTATTTCAATATTATGGCATAATAGATTTTTTTATACGTGGAGCATTTTTGGTACGCCTTGGCAGTAAAACTGACTTTTTGCCGTGACGGCAACCGGCGGCCATCATGCCGAGATGCCCCCTCTGCGTCACCGCTCTCTACTCCCTTGTGTACAGTCACGAGCAATATCACTTACTAAAATTGAAAGTAATTTCCTCCTACTGTATTGATTAACGTTTTACGATTTCACGAACATAGTACTTTGGAAACAATACTATTACAAATGTCAAAGTAGAAACCGTTTTTTCACGAAAACAAAAAAGAAAATTGCTTTTTATATTTGTCAAGTGTGAACATGATATTGGTCGCTACTGTACTCTATTTTATATATTTTACTCCAATATATCGCTAGTTTCATAAATTTTTCATTATTCATTTTGATTTTCTAATCCACAACGGACAACTTTTTTAAAAATGGATCCTCCGTTTATTTTTTAATGATTGTTGTTAGTGCCAAATTTCAATCCAATTTGGATTCATCAAACTACTAATTAAGTAGACAGTAATCTCATTCAGCTACAAACCGATCACACTGGCCTACTTATGTTCCAATTTCACCATAATGTTCAATAACAAATAACGATATTTGATCAACTTACCACCATAATCATGCAGTTCAGTAATATAGGGATGGAGAAAACGACCGATATGAACAGGCCTTTACTATCGAAGTACTGCTGTCTTGAGAATAAGGTCCAATTCCGCGCAGCAACCTCGTTGATATTCTCCGAAAAATAGACTAGCAACACTGAAACATTAAAATCAAGGTTGCCATTAATTACCACCAGGGCCGCACCGCCCCTGTGTGCGAAGTGTGCGGCGCACACAGGCGCCAAGGAAAAAGAGGCGCCGCATAGCGGCGCCTAATTTTTTTTTTTAGTTGAAATTCGAGATCTACACTGCCAAATAAAAAAAAAATTATAACCCATGTTCATTTTTAGTGACAAAAACGTCAAAGTTTCATCACTGCTGAATTACATTTAAATCGATACCTACTCAAAACCTGTTTGAGTTGTTGAGGTGAAAACATATATTGCGCTTATTGTACAAGTCTCCCTGGATAATAGGTTTGTGGTTTAGATTACGCTTTGAGTTTCTGTTTACATAAATAATTACGAAGTCAGCGTTAAAATAAATAGGTAATAAGAATCGCCTGCGCCGTGTGTTTGTTTAATTGAGTTTATGAACGCAACTCGACCCATGCGTGCGACGTAAGCGTGGTGGTGTCACGGCGGGACTCACGGGAAGCCCCGGACTTTAAGAAACGATCTCTCGTTGCCAAAACAATAAGATTTTAAAATCATTCAAGTGAAAGTGTGTGCAAGGTGCGCATTGATTTTATAATAAGTTCTAGCACTATAAACAATATATAGTTTTTCTGTTATTGATAGTTTTAATGTGTTTTCACGATGAGTGATAGTAGAAATTTAATAAAGAAGTTACCAGAATTTAATAAAGAAAAGAAAACGAAGAACGTGAAAAAAATACGACTAAAATAAGTAAATATTTTACGGTTCTACCATCCGTTGCCAAATAATCATTAGAAACAAAATCAAGTCATTTTAACGATGAATATGTTATAAAATGTGATTCAAAAAAACGCTTCCTGCAGTGGTAAGTTCCTATGTGTTTTTTATCTAATTTTATACAGATACTGTCTGCCTTTTTAAAATTCGAAACGCCTGCACCGATTTAGGTGTGGCTTAGGACGGATAGATGACGTGACTGTTGACTATTTTATTTTATACAAGTAATGTCTGCCGAAATTTAGGGGTTCGATTTCTAAAAGGTGCTTTAAAAAACACTTTTTGATTATTTAAATGTAATATATGTATTTTCAACAAAAAGTAGTAAATATCAAAATTTTAAATGCTGAATCACTTTTGCACGTCAGTCAGTTGTCCAGTACTTATAAGGCCAAGCACGCATTGTCTGTCGAGCTTGATTGATTATTTGTCGAGCGAAAACTTGTCCCAGAAAATAAATAATTGTATGGTTTCTTATTCTCTTACATACGCGCATTGACATAAACACATTCGTTGCATTTTTGCGACAAAATTATCGCACGTCAAATCGTGCTTGCTTGGCCGAATACAAGCCTTAAGCCAGAAAAAATATGCTCCTTTCCATTCATTTGTTCACTAAATATATGGCATATAATATTGACAAAAGTAAATTTTGTGAGTAAAATTCTACAGACCATCGATATGAATATACAAGTTGCATTAGACACTTATTTTGAGGAAATTGTATGATGCCAAGAAGATTGCTGAAAAATTAGATGTCGAGGCTGAATTTGAAACTTCCAGATCTAAACCCCTCAGACGTCGTAAGACTCCAAAGAGGTTTTATTATGAAGGCGAAGACCATACTATAATTTTTTTATTTTAACTATAGTTTCTGCAATAAACCTTTTTTTTTTTTAAATGATCCGGAAACCGCTTATAAAATTAACGTTTTTTTATACATATTGGATCAAGCTTTATCCTCCGTAGACGAAAGATTTATTAAATAAATCGAACACGACGAAAAAATTATTAAATAATCACTATGACGTGTTTAATTTCTTATTTAAACTAAGTGATGACCAAGATGAAAATCTACTTATACTTAATTAAAACGAACTAAGTAACAAAAAAAATACATTCAATTTCTTTATAATCTTGATTCCATTATTGTAGATTTATTTTTTATTTTTATTGAGTAATCATTTAGTAAATCTCCTTACAACAAAACCCCAGAAATGAGAGAAAATAGCAATAACATGCATCTCCTCGTAAAGTAAACATTTTTTAACTTTGCTACTGACGCTAATGGATACACATTTCTCTAATGAACATTTTGGTACAATTATTTTTTTCCAAAAACCCAAAACTTTTTTATAACTAGATTTTATTCAAAAAAGTAGGCATTATTAACTACTGTTACTTATGCGCGGCAAAGAGGGAACGAATGCTCAAGGTTTTTGCATAGGGTACGGCCTTAAGTATAAAACCGGAGAACATTTATTTTGGTCATTGACAAATAATAAAAATTAATAAGTTGAAACATAAAGATTTATGAAAAAATAGGCGCTTGATAGATTTCGCACACAGGCGCTGTATGGGGTCGGCGCGTCCCTGATTACCACTGCAATCAAATTAATCGCCGGATGTATTTTTAGTGGATGTTGTAATTTAAGATGTAACATAATGAAATTGTATTGCGAGTACTTATCTTACTAAAAAGAATACTATCTTTTTAAAAAAAAGATAGCAGAGTCTGAAGGTTATCCGACTATAAAAACTTTCGCAATTTGCAATAGTAATTGCAAATTCATGTCCTCACAAACATACATACATCCTCATATATATATGTTTGTTACTCTTTCACGCAAAAACTACCGACCGAATTTGTATACAATTTGGTGTAAATTTAATTTATAAACTGGATTAAGACATAATATGTACTTTCAATCTTGTTAGAACGATACCTTGGGACAGTTACTGAACTACATTAGGGTAACGCCGCGGGCATGAGTTAGTTAATAAATAAAACATCGCTCATTCCACGGAGACAGAATGCTTTATAATATCAACAATGAAATAAGTTTCAGAAACACGAAATTACTTTCACTATTTTGACGCAGTGCCAAATGACGCAAAGGCACTTTCTGAACAGCGGTTTCGCTTTTCGCATTACTGCCTTAATGTGTATACTGTTTAGCGAAGATATTTGTTTTGAGATCAAGTACTGTGTGTCTAGGAGTTGTTTGCAGACAAGCTTGGCCTTCATTGTGAAATCTTAGTGCGATTAACATCGCGTATAGGGTTATTCAAGCGGAATGCGTCTGGTTTTTTAAGGAAATATAAGGTTTAACATAATAAGCGCTAAACCACAGACTTGATTGAGTATATGGTTTTAATTTGAACTCAATACCACCACGCGTTCTTGACAGACTGACTACAAAGTAACCGTAGATATACATAACGGTTCCGTTTTTTCTTTTGATTGTTTTTTTTCCGTATACGGGACCATAAAAAATATCGAATCAAAAAAAGTAACGCAACCGGAATTTTAAATTTCGAAATGGTTAACCTAATGATGTAATGGTATGTTACTAACTCAACGTCAAGGCCGAAGTAGGAAGATGATTTATGCGTCTAAGGTTCCCCCTAGTCCGTTCTCCTTACATTTTTATTGAGACAAAGGTCATTGGGAACACTCCTTGCAGCCAGTTTCATCACATGATTCAAACAAACTTTAAATTTAGAAGACGAAATCGATGAACGTTCGGTCTAATAAGGCTAAGTACTTACATAATATTATAAATAACATAACTTGGAAGTTCCCATAGTTCCTCGTCGAGAAACACGTGAACGTTATTATTATGTGGAAAAATATCAGCGCCATTAGCCATGGGTCACGCCATTCAATCTGAAATTAAAAGAAAAAGAGTTTTATTCAATCAGTCGATGTCAGACTCAATAGTCTATCTTTATTGATTAACTACAATACGCGTTATGCTAAACTAAAGTACTTATAGATACTTTATAATTAAAATCATTGTAGACCCGGGAGGGCATAGCAAAAGGCAGGAATCCCTGTATTAGGAGATCATCATATGCCAAGAATACTTCCCAACTATACTGGGGTCGGCTTCCAGTCTAAGTGAATGCAGCATACCAGTATTTTACATGGAACGACTGCCTATCTGATCTCCACAACCCAGTTAGTACTGGGTAATACGATACCCCTTGGCAAGGCTGGTTTTAGACTTTGGGGTCACTGACTATCTGTAACGACTGTCAAGGATCTACAAATGACAGCCGGGACCAAGATATTAACGTTACTAACTTTCCGAGGCACAACGCATAATCAGTATGTCGGGTGGTCAACCATCCACAGACCAACCTAGGCAGGTGCGGATAAACCTAAAGTTTGACCCGAGCGCCTGTTGTTATAACGCTACGAGCTCCTCCCACTTTATAGTCTAGTCAACAAGTGCTTTTTTAGTCAAAACTTTTTAAAAGTCTCGGAAAAATATGGTTGAGGGTTCATTCGATTCAGGATCGCATCTGGAAAGTTTTTGAAAAAATTCAAGACCCGCTCGAAAAAATTGCAAAAGTTATTAACAAATTAGTAAACAAAAAAAGGGGTTTAGTTTTTTTGGTATATCTCAAAAACTATTTGAGATATTTTAATTTTGAAAAAAGATTCAAAAAGAGGAGGAAATTTTCTAAAAAAAAACTCCCTACTCCCGAAATTGTAGGACCAATATTAATCATTTTTACAGGGAGCTGAAAATACGCCCGAAAACGGGTACTCGGGTTTTTTTTTAAGGATCGATTTTTATCTTAAAATTCATAATTTTTTACGAGGAATCTATTAAAAAAAATTCATTTATCTTATAAATAATCTATTTGTTTATAACAATTTTATAAACAAAAAGAGATAAAATTTATAAAAAATGATTTTTAGGTAGCTTTTATTGATAGAAAAACGAATGATTATCGACATTGGAAAAAACATATTTCTTGTAACATTTATTTAAATATTTAATTTGCCGCCTAGGTAATTTGTTAATAACAAATCGAAATACAAACTCGACAGGTGGAAAAAACAGTACGTTAACAAACTGGGCGGACTGTTTTTTTTTAATGGATTCGTCAAATGACTTGTCACTCTGGGCGGTACGAAAGGAACACCCATCCATGTTCCTACTTTTGCCTTTTGTGTTCCTGGACCTGCAGCTCCTGCAGGCAGTGGCCCCACGGCCCAACAGAATCTAGCTGTCATGTTGAACAAATAGCTCCACAAATAAAATAAAAAGTAAGGACTAAACTAAGGCTTCTAATCTCGGATCAGACCACATAATTCGAAACGAATACTGAATAATACAATTAACTGTTTTACGGTACAATATTGCGACCAATTCTGGACCACCTACGATCGTAAAAATCAGAGCTTAGAGCCTTGAACCTGACTGCCAGTTACCTCATCGTTAAATTTAATAAAAAAAAATAACTAGTGCCCCTTCTACCCATAAACCGGGCAAGTGCGAGTCGGACTCGCATCCTTTGACTGCGTAGATTTAGAGATATGAATTTTCCACAACTCTAAGGGACCACAGACTTGAGTACATGGTTTGAATTTCAACCCTATACCTTCACGCGTTCCCGACATAAAGGTCTTGACAGACAGATGGACAAAAAAATATTCAATAAGGGTTCCGCTTTTTCCTTTTGAGGTACGGAACCCTAAAAAAAGCGACTAAAGTTTTGGCTGGTTTATAGCAAGCGCCGAAATTGAGCGAACTAACGACCTGCAGAGGCAGGGTCATGTATTTCGAATGTTTTTATTTTTTGTCAAGGTGCAAGGTAATTTTATTCATCACGCTAAATTATCTATACATATACAGTTAATATAAATCCTTACTAATATTATAAAAGCCAAAGAGAGTTTGTTTGTTACGTCTTCACGCCTAAATGGCCCAACCGGTTCTGATGAATGGTACAGAGATAATTGAGACACTGGAGACGGACATAGGCAAATTTTTTTATTTAAAAAAAGTGAGATATGAGGGAGAAAGAGGGAAGAAAAGGGAAACAGCTTTGCTATTACAATAAATAAGGCACAAGTGCAAAAACTACAGGTAGCAGGTACCTGCAAATCAGGAAAGGGGAACTGTGTTACCCCGAATTTAATGCGAGTGAAGCCGCGAGCAAAAGCTAATTTTAAATAAAAAAAAAGAAACAAATATAACTGACTTGAAGCTTAAACTGAATTTCGGTCAATAAAATCGACTTTCTTTCAGCCGAAGTAACATCATTTTAAATATTTCAGGCTAAAAACATTGCGACATCAATTTCTCCATTTTTTCAAAACAAATTAACCTTGTCGTACTAGACTACTTTATCGGTCAAGGTTATTAAAACCGATTAGGGCTTTTCTTTATCGATTTCTGGTCGGAACGTGATATTTTTATCACATCGATTACACGTGTTTCGAAGAAGTTAGCCATATCTGTTATAATATTAAGTGCAATGTTATGGATCATTTGGATAATTTTAACACACCAGTAATCACTAAGAGGCTAGAGGTAGAGATATAATTAATATACATTTCGTCACTTATGTCGTTTAACAAAGGACACAAAACGAAAATCAAACAGACCCATCATTGTTAAAATTTGCAACGGTGAGGCGGGCAATAAAGATACTCAACGGTGACTCTCTGCGATTGTACATTTTAACTTGCTCTTTGGCGGAATTTCAGAAAGTAACACTAACATTTTGTCCTCTGTATAACTTATGAGGGGTCTCATACTTAGAGTCGCACCTTAGAACTTGTTAATATGATCGGCCATACATCGAATTTGCCGGCCGTTTGAGGGAGAGAACCTCAAACAAACCCGGCCAACGTAGATGCGGGTCTGTGGACGGTTAGCAATAGGTAGCTCACCGTCCGTCCGTCCAGTGACGAGAGGCCGTGTCGTCGGCGCGTTAATGCTACGCGCGCGCCTCAAAGGGATGTCAGCAAAGTAGATGGGCCTGCCAGGGTTGCAGGTTGTTCGAAAGAGATACCGCGGCCCCGGAACATAAAGGGCAAAAGAAAGAACATGGGTGGGTTTTAGTCAGTACAAGTCTGACACTCACCCCACTCCGCCAAGAGCGGGAAAAGTTATTTGAAGATTTCCCATTCGCAAAGTTTTGGACATTTTAAATTGCTCGCGTTTAATTCGGGGTAACACAGTTCCCCTTTCCTGATTTACAGGTTTTTTTTTTTTAAAATAGCCTATGTCCGTCTCCAGGGATCCAACTATATCTGTACCAATACCAATTCATCAAAATCGCTTTGGCCATTTAGGTGTGAAGACGTAACAAACAAACTCACTTTCGCTTTTATAATATTAATAAGGATGTAAGTGGTATAACAATAAATATTTTTTTGAAATTAGCTGAAACGGTTTTTCGTTAAAGAGCTCACGACACAATGATAAATGATAAATGATAAATGATAAATGATGTTTATTTTGCAAGTAGGTTTTCACAAACACTTTTACACGTCATTTTTTTTTAAAACTAGATGAAGCCGGTGTTTCGTACCTGACTACTCTGAGAAGAAACAGCCGAAACAAACTCAGAGGTCATAGTCTCTTTTAAGGTCCAGACAAAATAATCTTGGTCAACTTACATGAGGACTATGCAGATAGTGTCTGAAATGGTCTTTTTAAGAAAGCACCACACAGATTGAGTGGACCTGTCCAGTCAGTGCAAGCATTTGTCAGTTATCGTGTAGCTCAACTCATAACCCAAGGAGCTCAACGACACGACGAACAATACCAAAAAAAGGACATTTGTGTAGGTCGCTTAAAGTACTCAAACTGCCAGACTATCGTCAAAAAACAAAGTAAATAAAAGAAATGATCCACATGGTCTTCACATTCACAATAAACAAATAAAAATATACAAAATTAAATTAATGAGATCATAATGAAATCATAAATGTCATGAATTAAAATAATAAAGAAAATAAAATGTCACAAATAATAATAATAAAAAGAAATGTAAAAATAAAAATAAACAAAGTAATGTCAAATTGTATAAAATAAAAATAAAGGAATAAACAATAAATAAGTGAAACAAAGGAAAATTTTGACACTCACAGAGCAAATTAAATTGGAGCAGCTTAATCCCAAGCCTTTTTATCTTCAAGGTAATGATTCATATTATAGTAAGCTTTCAAACATAGCTTACGTTTTATAAAAGATTTAAATTTATTGAGGCTTAGTGTTTGAATATCGCTTGGTAGTTTATTATAAAAACGTATACATTGGCATGTGAACGTACCCCCTATTTTTTTGAGCCTCGTTGCAGGAACAACAAATTTGTGTTTGTTCCTTGTATTTATGTCGTGGATATCACTGTATTTTTTAAACAATTTTATATTTTTATGCGCGTACAAAAGGTTTTCGTAAATAAACTGAGAGGGCACAGTTAGTATGTTAATCTCTTTAAATTTTTCTCTGAGGGAGTGTCTAGGCAATGCTGTAACTCGAATTAATCTTATGACACCGTGTTTTCATTTCAGTAATAATTAATACACTAACAAAATCTGGGCTGCTGATAAGCTTATGATATTACGTATAGCATGAAGTATTAGCTGATAATTTGGTGTTTGTTTTGAACGCAGCCGTTGCGGTTAGACACAAAAGACTAGTTCTGAAAACCATTTTCGCGATTTTGTGGCCTTCTTTGCAATGTGGTATTGCGTGTGGTGTCTGGCTCTCAAATAAGACAATTATGGCTTTGCCTTCATGTTCTCAGAAACTAGTTAGTATTAACCGTTTTACTGTACTGCGGTTCAGCGATTATGTATAGAAATACTGGAAGGATCCCAGCATTGCAAGAGAGCATTTATTCCAAGAACTTTTTATGGACATCTGTCGCACACTAATTCTACCACAGTTTACATCCTACTAATATTATAAATGCGAATGTTTGTGAGGATGGATGTATGGATGTTTGTTACTCTTTCACGTCAAAACGGCTGAACGGATCTTGATGACATTTGGCACAGATGTAGATTATGGTCTGGAATAGCACATAGGATACGCATAGGATACTTTTTTTTCGATATGACGCGGGCGAAGCCGCGGGCGTCAGCTAGTTATTACATAAACTCACACCTATTTCCCGTGGGGAAGGCAGAAACATATTCCTTTTGCCTCCTCCACATTCTTACATCTGGTCATACACGCACGACGGTTGAGAGTACTACGCACATGACCATCCTGAAGTCCAATAAGGTACGGCATGACAATTTGCTATTCACAAATTATTCGTACGTAATGTACTTCGCTTCTAGTAACCTAGCTATTACACATTGCATGCATATCGATCGTAGGCAAGTCTTACTACATCTGCGTGGCAGTAACCTCTCCCCGGAGACTAGGGGTCATTGGTACGATACGTGGACAGCATTTTATGTTGGACGTTGGATGCTTACGGATGTTATGTCCTATTTACAATGCAAGTATCTACGACATTCTTTATAAGGTTTCGTCACAGGGTTTTGATCCGGTGTTGTGCCAGTGGGCGTAGGTGATGTCTGTTTTCGTAGTATTGTCTTCTGTGGTAGTGTTGTACTTTGAAAGGCACATCAATTATATCAAATTGATTGATATTAACAACGCCTCTATGTCGAAGTTGTTATCACGATTCATTCTATTTTCATCTGATGTGTATTTAGTTTGGTAATTTCTTTACTCAAAGGCATAAAATTTTCTCCGCCATTCGAATAGTTCCGTTCTAGTTACAGAAACATTAAAATTTAATGTTTTGGTTGCTATGCATGGTGTTATCATCAGTGCACAATGATAACGAAATTTGTTTAACATAAATTCAGAATCTCGTACAATAACAATATCAGTGTTGAGTAATATATGTGAACTGAAATTTAAATATGCTTTTAGTTTTACTACCTAGCAGGTCGGGTTACCATTTCTAAATAAGTCCTGTTAAAAACATAACTCTTCGATGGCAGTCGGATTAAAAAGCTGGAAATGGCCATTTAGCAGCGGAATGCTAAATGGCAAAACCAGAAAGAACCCTTTAGATCCCTAAAGAGTATAAAATATAGAATGATACAAAATTTACCACCCGCCCTTGCGTTTTGTAAATTTCCAGCTTTTTAATCCGACTGCCATCGAAGAGTTATGTTTGGATTCTATTGGAGTCTTATTCGTCTCTCCGTCCGTATGTCAGAGCCATTTTACCCAGAGACTCGGTATAGTTTATGAGAAGCAAATATGCTTCTAAAGCGTTATAAATTGCAATGCAGAGGGGCCTCGTAGAGTCACCGCTTGCCGGGGTTACGGGTTGTTCGAAAGAGATGCCGCGGCCCCGAAACATAAAGGGCAAAAGAAGGAACATGAGTGGGTTTTAGTCAGTAAAAGTCTGATGCTCCGCCCAGAGCGGGGAAATTACTTCCATACCAGCACTTTAATACCAGCGCTGTGTTATTTTGATCCTAAAATAGCGCAGCTTATGCTGGGACAGGACCTTTTTGGCCTCGCACAGACAATAACCTTGTCTGTACTATTTTATTTCACTGTGTTACTGTTTTACTTGTTTTGTGCGAGTCCCAAATAAAAGTTTTTCTTTCTTTCTTTTTACAAAAAAAAAGCAATATAAATTGTGTTGAGTCCCTAATTTTTAAAGGGGTGAGTCGGTAAATATGTGGGATAATCACACTTAGATGGTTCTAATTTATGTTCGTGGGTAGAAGAGCTGTATTATCCTTATCCTCAACAAAAAAAAAGCGTTGAATGCCTTGGACCGTAATTCCGTGATACAAACAAGGTCAAAGTAACGAAATCACGAGTGAACGTCATCCAACGAACACACGATCTACCTATTCTGTAGTGATGGCGTCAGTTCATGGTAAAAATAATAATTTACCTATTGCGGTTATCAGAACATTATTAGCATTTATGTATAATTGTAAACCGCAAGCTTGTGGATTTTGTTACGGGTAAGGTTGCAATTTTTGGTGCAGTGTTTTGATATCTGCGAGTGCACGTGCACTTCGTACACTTGCCCTGCCTTGGTTGGTTCACTTTTTGAGCCTGGGTTCCCAATGAATTTCGATGTACTGGGCACAATATACTGGGTGTTTTTAATTATTTATAGTACCTCAAAAGGAAAAAATGGAAACCTTATAAGATCACTTTGTTGTCTGTCATGACCCTTAATCTCAAGAACGCGTAAAGGAATCGAGTTGAAATTAAAACCATAATAATCTTTTGGAGCTGTGAAAAAATCAACCCTTTAAGTGTACACGGTTCGGTGCGCGACTACGACTCGCTGTTGGCCGGTTTTTTTATCCCGGTAATCTCTACGATCTAATGGTACAACTTTTGTCCTCAACAGAGACTACGCCGCGGACAAAAACTACAAAACGTCAAAAGAATAAATAGCGTTCTTCCCTTTTTGAAATAAGGACCTACCTTATTTCAAAAAGGGAAGAACGCTATTCTCCTTTTTGTCAGCCTCTTCGCCTTGACTAGTGTAGTAGCTTTGCGGAAAGGTCAAGGATAAAAAGATTTATGCTACATTTTCGCTACCGCACCGCCTTGTTAACCACTAGTGCGTCACAGACCTGTCTCGCCAATCGCGCTTCTTTGCGCCTGAAATACCTTATCGATAACTCGATAGGCAAAATACAAAATAATAATAGACAAATGATAAGTGTACCTAATAACAAACATTGTATCTTGTTTAGGTATTCATTATAATAGGTAATTACTATTATCATGTTTTTCAATAAATCAATACACGCAAACTAAGTAGATAAGTATTAATTTAATACCATGATATAATAGTTATAAAATTACCAGCAACAGTTTGTGCGTGTGTGTACGCAAAACAAGTTTATTTTGAATTGACCTCTACTGAATATTAGAACGCATAATTCAAGGTGGACAAGTATTAAATAAATCTACATAGGTATACTATAATATTATAAGAAAGCTGAAGAGTTTGTTTGGTTCATAATTTCAGCCTGGAATGACCGAGTGTTGACTATAGGCCTCCCCTTTCTTCTCCGTTCAGCGCGTCCCTCATCCGTCCGTTTCCCGCGACTTTGACGATACCGTAAACTCATCGCGCTTTTGGACGGTCATTGCGTTGACTACCTTTTTTTTTTTTTAAATACGATACCCCTTACTAGGAATTTCTCCTGTACCGTGGGTACATTTACAAACATTTAAACTCACACAAACAGCCAGACCCGGAACAACTATCTCTAGGCCATACAAATATTTGTTCCGTGCGGGGATCGAACCCGCAACACGCAGCGCAGCAGTCGATCGCTCAGCCACTGCACTGCACCTTGTCGTATTCCATTCGGCCAAAATGTTTGTCCATCAGCAAATTCATCCGCAAAAAATAAAAATCGGCCATCTCCGCGACCGCATTTGTTTAGTTGATCGTGCTAATGTCAGGAACTACTGGTTTGAATTGGAAAATTCATTTAGTGTTAAATAACCCATTTACCGAGGAAGGCTGTAAGCTATATGTTATATGACATCACGCTATGGGCCTCAGGAGCCAAGGTGGGGTGAAACAGCGGAGCACAGCTAGTGTTTTATAAAATGAGAAGATAATTTTACTCTAACGCAATCATTCAGACAGAACCCAAAGTATTTCATGGAGCAAATGTACAGACGCCTGCACATCAAGCTACTACAATCTGTCAGATTTCTTTGATAGATTTTCGACTTTATTTCTAAAGTATTAGGTTCAAGGTTCATTTTGAAAAATTTACAGTTTCGGGTAGCTTGACCTGCTGGCATCTGTACCTAATCCACATTATGTTATTAAATGATTTTTATAAAAGTAATTAGAACCTATGTTTTTCATACTTTATGATACTATCTATCACAAAACATAGTTTACAGTTTTGCAAACTTTTGTAATTATGTCCACATACTGATAACAAGAACTGCACAAACATAATTATGTTGTTATAATTGCAATTGTTATCATTAAATTGGGGATATTTAATATTTGGGGAAAAAGGGATATTGTGATGGTGTGTGGATCACAATGAGATTATAAATTAAACCTACAGTCCTTTTACAGCTGTTTCATTCATTCAGTCATTTTACCTATGGCAGCAGCAACAAGTGTAAAAATAACATCAGCAGCAAGAATCAAAGACTTGAAATAAAGAATTAAAATAAAGATCATTGTGGTTTACACACTAAAGTCATTAAGTAGTTAAATCAGAAGTTTACTCAATGTGAATGAGCTGCAAGTAAATCACAGCAGTGACAGAGAAAATAAAATGCCAGGAGGTCTAACAAAGAAAAGAAATAAAATACTGCGGAATTCAATAAATTGCTTGCCTAAGTTGGTCCATGGATGACCACCAATACTTGAGTTTCTGTTGATCCTGGCTATGAATTGTAGATCTTTGACAGTTGTGACAGGTAGTCAGAGACCTGAAATTCAACAACCATCAACCAATGGGTATTGTGTTACCCAGTAATAAATGGGTTGTGGTGTTCAGATACTCAGCTGTTTCATGTAAAATACTGATATTCAGCTGCATCTGGTTAGACTGGAAGACAACCCCAACATAGGCAAGTCTAGGCAGATGATTACTTACTTAATTGATACATAATATTTGAGTTTCTAAGGGAGGTGTGGTAATTTTCAAGCTCAATTTGGTGATACCCAATTTCATAGAGAAGTTTTTTTTTAATATTAGGTTTAACATTTTGCATTTCAGCTACATTTACTAGGTCTTTTAAACAATTGTTTCAATGACCTTCAATTGTGTTCAATATTTAAAGGTAATTTATTTAAATTTATGCATAGCCAACATAAATTATGGAAATTTAAAAATGTAGGTATAATGATGTTAGCTAATAGTCTGCCCTTGACTGTTTCATTGATTTTATATAGAAACAACATTGAAAGCAGGGAAAATGTAATAGGTAAGTTAATAACAAATTCTTCCCTAACAACCATTATTGTTGTTTAAAATTATGATTAATAGTAGGTAAGTCTTTGTCTTATGGACTAGTTGCCTAGACAGATGTGGTGAAAGTGCTGTACAACATAACACAAATGATAAGCCATTAGGCTGAGGGTTCTTATTATCTCCATAAACTGCCAAGGGAACTGTCTCCTTGGTCTGATGGAGGTCTACACATTATTTGAACACTGATGTTACACTTTCTTTTCCAAAGATTTTTATTCTGGTAGAGTTTAATTTAGAGGCAAGTTTATAGCTCATACTGTGTCAATATTCTAGTACCTTTTAGTCCAAGAAATTCACAGTTCTAAAAAAAACACATTCGTTGCAGATTATAGCCTAAGTTGTAGGCTTCCATAGTGAATTACAGTAAGTAAATATTATGTTGATTATGAACCTTTGCTCTCTGTTACCGGCAAAACAATAGTTAAGTACATGATAATTATACAGGTATCGATAATGAATGCCGTTGGCCGCGTCTGTTACCCGGGCCGCCCAACGGCAACGAGTAACCGCCCAGATGGGAACATTTTATGCTATATTACGGTAACTACGAAATTACACTTTTACTTTGTGCAAAAATAGTTGCTAAATAGTGGAACAGCGGTTTATTTCGAGAACTTATGCTATAAGAATTCTTAGCACTATTAATGACAATAATACTCACACTGCGAAGATATGAAATAAAATCCGATATTTGATTAACTTCCACAAATTCCTCCATGTTGAAAATTTACACGTTAACACAAACTGTTTCCAAAAATTGCTACAATTATTTAATTAAAGTCACGGTGTCCTGTAGAAATATTTTTTTCAATCATCACATCAATGAATAGATTATTGAATCAAATTGAATGAAATAATGAATGACACGAATGTGACGACTAGGCCTCTCAGATATTTCGTTGTTGACTGACGTAAGCAGGAATGTTGCCACAACAAAAAACGATCGTTCATGTTCACACCTTGGACATATTTAAATACAAACTGGGCTGAGCAATATACATACAGAAAGACATTTTGAGAGAGGTATCTATAAGAGATAAGAGTGGCTGTTTGTCTCTTTCTGATAGGGTGACCAAAAACTTTTATATCTAATCATTTATTTTTAACATAGGTTAAGAAATACAGATCTTATAATTGTTAAACAGAGTACAAATATGGTGTGCGCCTAGCTCAAGATTACAAAAGAAAGCTTCTTAACAAATATTTGAAAAGTAGTATTAAACTAGCAAAATAAATTGAAAAATGACTTAATATTACTTATCACTTTGAAAAATATTTAAATAAAAAAATTGGTTGTTTGTAAAGTAGGTTTACGATCGAGATGTTTACGTGATAACGTCTTATTGGTGATATAAGTTATCACCAGTAGTGACATCTAAAATGAAATTAAGTACTAATTTAAAGTTATTTTTTCGAGCCAAGTAACAGATGGCGCTACCATCTTTATGAAATGTCGCTCGTGAGGTTTACAAGTTTCTGAACATGTCACCCGACTAAAACGATTTTAAAGACGTTATCACGTCAAAAAAATTAAAACGTCAAAAAGTATTAAATGTCAATGTTAATAAAAAAAATTTAGGCATACTATCTCAGTATTCATTTTTATATGTGTATTATTTGTATCCATGTTTATTATATGGTTGATTATTTAAAAATTTCCTGTATAATCTTTTCCACACACTGTATCTACATATCTCATACAACTTTCCTCTCGCAGGTCTGCTGGAAGAATTTTCTAATGAAATAAGCTGTACCTTTGTGCTCTTCTGTCTTAATGTAATGCCCTGTCATGGATTTTGTGTGTGCATAAATAAATAAATAAATTTAAGATAAAGCGTTCCAAAGCGTAGATCTCCATCTACGCTTTTGAACGCTCTATCTTTTAAATCATAATATTTTTACAAAATCATGGAAAAGTATGTAATACCTACATCATTCATGTTGAGATTGTTATTATTGTAATCCTTTATCAAAACATACCTCCGGTGGAAATAAACTTCTATAAAAACACTTTTAGACATTTTAATATATCGCTATAAACATTTCCTAAACTAAATTACATTTTATATCTGCATGCTGACATGCTCTTCAAAACCAAAGTAACAAGTGAAGTATAATTTTTATGACAAGCAGCTCTTGTCAATAACAAACGTTCTGCATTTAAAATACATTTCTTCCTTTTACCAAAGACAAATACATAATAAAATTCCTTTCTATAACAGAGATTATACATACATGTGATAACGATGTAGAAAAACGAGCACATTATGAGTAAAAGTAAAAATAAGAATTTAATAGACGAATTTATTAATTAAAACAAACCGTGGTGGCTAATAGATCACTAGTCACGACTGACAGCGCCCAATCAGCAGTTAACCATTATTATGTTAATATGAGTGTTCTATGTAATTTTTTTATCAATGGTGATTCCTAAAAAGTTTTCATTATCAACTTAGTACTATAGTCTGTTTAGGTGATATTAATGTTATTATTTTCACGACGTTGATGGTATTGCAGTGTTTTTTTTCTTTAAATTAATCGTCAAATTATTATCAGTAGCCAGCCAGTTTATTATTCCAGTTACAAATTCATTCATATATTTTTATAATAAAATTCTGCGTGGTATTGCATTATATTGTGGCTACACATCGCCATCAAATGTGTTATCGTGTTAACAGTAAAAAAAACCTGTTACAATTCGAACTTTCTTACTAAAAATGCGTGGTCACCTTAATAGAAAGAGATGAACAGCCCTCTTTATGTGTCTCACTCGGTTCGTTTTTAGAGTGTTCTGTCCAGTTTTTCTCCATGGAATAGTCTCAATCATTCTATCTAGTCTGTGCAATCATTCTTGCACACTTGCTTGCACATTCTGTCATTCGGTCGATGTACTGAACCCTCCCTAGAGTAAATATGTTCCTTGTACTGAACACAATCGTTCTTTGCAACCAATTTTCCCTAAACAAAATTTTCAGTGCTTTGTTAGTTTTTTAAGTGATTTTATGTGATTCTAAGTGGTTTTGTGTAGAGGTGATCAGCTAATATAATTTAAATGAATCGATTATGATATATTTCATGTAAGTCATCCTTGCAATGGATAGAAATTATGTTTGAGTAAAAATTGCTGACCAGTCTTTTATAAAAGCTCGCAAGCCGGCAGCAATATGCAAAATAACATAGTTACAACGACTGTGGGGATTTTAACAGCATGTTTAATAATATTCGTCCGAGACACACAAGTTTTGGGTAACATAATAAATCGACCCAGTGATAGATATACTCTAGATATATCTGGATGTGCCCTGTATCATAAGCTATGCTCGCACTTGGATGATGATCTCGCAGTATTGTCTTGTGCACTAAATGCGTCATACAACAAAACTCAAATTTTGTTACTCTGCCAACACAAGCTATGGAGTCACCAAGCAGAACTTTTAGAAAATGATTATGTGGAGTATAAACTTAAGGAACCATGTCAGGAAGAGCCTGCAATATTAAACTGTCTAAGCCCAAACGAATACATGTTAGACTGTGTGTTAAAAAAAAAATCAATTGTTAGAGACAAAAAATGTTGGAGGATGATAAATAAAATAGAATCTCTGGTTTTTAATGATTGGCAGAGCATTGGCAATTTCTTAAAGAACTGTTATGATGACATAGAAGCTCATACTTGTGGTCGAATTCCATTTGATCAAAGAAGTCTGTCTCAAAAGCAAACTTTAAGTTGCTTACAAGGCAGAGACATTCACCCACGACCAGAGTGCCAGTCTGAGATGACAGCACTTGAGGAAATGAAGTATGATACACTTCAGTTAGACAAGATAATATTTGCTGCATGTAACCTGGATCAGAAAAACTTCTGCCCTGATGAAGTACCAGGCTCATGGTTGATGTACAAGTGTCTTTTGAGACACAAATATGAAAATGGTGAATATTCTTATTTATTTGCTTGTACTACTAAACTGCTGCCAATTATGAAACAGCCAAATCGGTTGAACTATTGTCAAGTGACGCTCCATAATATATGTGTCAAATGGTTTTTATTAATATACATGTATATAAATGCATTTGATAACATGTAAACAACACTTGTTTTCAAGTAGCATTCATAACAATCCCCTCTGTTATCAATACATTTTAATCTTTAATAAGGTTAATTGCTAATTTGTGAGGTAAACATTAAAAACTTTTGTAATGAATTCACTAAAAATTTCATTTCAGGCATGCGAAAAAAGTGCCAAGATCAACTGTTTTATGACCAAAGAAATATTGTTATGAATTATAGAATGAGTAAAGGGTTAGTGAAGTCTTGCAAAGAAGATATTAGAAAATATCATTGCCGAAAAGGTGTTGTGGATGATAAAGATGTCAGACTCGCACAAATTTTACTATGCTTGGAAAATGTATCCCGCAATGATAGCACAAAATTAAGCCCAGAATGCACAGCTGAGATGATTGATCATAGAAAGATGCTGATGGATGACTATAGGCTGTCACCAGAGTTAATGCAGAACTGTGCCAATGACATTACAACACTATGTAAAGGCATTGAAGCTGGGGGTCGCACAATTCACTGCCTCATGGAACATGCTAGACCAAGAAAAAGGAAAGAAAAAAGGATCAGTATAGCATGTCAAAAATCTTTAGAAACTTTAGTTCAAGAAGCTGATCCAGGTGAAGATTGGAGAGTGGACCCAATTCTAAGGAAGGCTTGCAAACCTGTAGTGGACAGAGCCTGTAGAGAAGTCAGTTATGGAAATGGTCGAGTTATGTCATGTTTGATGGAAAAACTTGGTACCAATCTAATGACTAATGATTGTGAAGCTGCATTATTGCAAATTCAATATTTTATTTCAAGAGATTTCAAACTGGATCCCCAGTTATACAAGGCATGTAAATATGATGCTGTTACAGTATGTAAAGCTAAACTACAGTGGGCTGATGCCAGTGAACACCAGAATGAAAAAGATCCTCTCGTATTACCATGCTTGTACAACTATGCTTATAATCCTGATCTTAGAGGAAAGTTGAAACCTGGCTGTGAGGCCCAAGTGAGGAGAGTAATGAGGCAGAGAGCTGTTAGTGTGGATTTGATGCCAGACATTGAAGATCATTGCATGGATGATCTGATCAATTTATGCTTTGAAAATACTGGAAAAGGAGAAGAAATATCATGCTTACAAAATAAAATTAAAGAACTTGGCCCAAAATGCAGAGAAATTGTTACAAACTTTACAGAAACACAGAGCGGCCATATTGAATTGAATGTCATTGTTAACATGAACTGTAGGGTTCCTATTGAGAGGCTATGTTCATCAGAACTGAAAAGTAAGAAAGAGGAGGATGACATCATGGAATGTTTGATAAGTCATAAAAATGATCCTGAAATTAAAGCCAATGTTAATTGCAGAGCTGCCATAGAACATGAACAACTGATCTCATTGAAAAATTATAGGTTTACTAGAAAATTCAAGAATGCTTGCAAGTCTTACGTTGTTAGATTTTGTCCCAAGGCACAAACTAAGAGTCAGGTGGTTACATGTCTCAGTGAGATAGTACGAAATGATACACTAACAAAGAAAAAACATACAATATTCAAGGATTGTCGTCAGCAACTGAGACAGCAGCTGTTTCAACAAAAGGAGAATATTGATTTAGACCCAGAGTTAAAAGAAGCTTGTAAAAATGATTTGCAAATGTACTGTGCCAATGTACCCCATGGAGAGTCAGCTGCATTGGAATGCCTTCAGACAGCCAAAGGGAAGTTATCCGATGAGTGTAGGAAGGCTATATTTGTTGTTAGAAAACAAGAGTTTGCTGACAATGCTGTTGACTATCATTTAATTACAAGTTGTAATGATATGATAGACTTGTATTGCCATAACACTGATGCGTCAAAGATTCTCGATTGTTTGAAGGTATGTATTATATATTTTGACATTGTTTTATAACCAAGCAAGCAGGCAAGTATCTCATTCATTAAATTGTATGTCTTTTTCAGATTCATCGCCAAGAACTACATTTCGATGAAAACTGCAAAGTAGTTATTGTTAACAGGATGATAGAACAAAACATGGATTATCGGTTCAACAATAATTTACAAAATGCTTGCAAAACGGATATTACGAAATTTTGTTCATTTGTGATTGGTATAAAATCCATTTTTAAATTAGGTAGACATATTTGCAAACTAGTAGATAATTTTGATATCAAAAAATTATTTAGGATCCTGTAAATTTCCTGTAGTGTAGATAATTAGGTTCTGAATATTTTTAACACAGAGTTATATATAAATGGAGTTTTATATGCATGTTTTTTATGACAAATTCCATGTAGTGTTTCTTCATTTAATTCATCACATTACAAACCTATTTGCTTACTTCTCTAACTACTAGGAAACTTAACTCCCATTCTTATTATAGTTTCTATTCCAGCAAAAGAACCACAAGATATGGAACTCCAAGGCAAAATGTTATATTGTTTGAAAGAGAAGTTTAGAGAGTCGAAATTGACAGTAGCTTGTGAGAATGAACTGGCAAATGTGTTAAAAGAGCAAGCTTTGAACTATCGTCTGGACCCATTGCTTGGTAAATTATGCAAAGCTGAAATACAGACGATTTGTGCCGTGCCAAACGATATTACGAATTCTGATGGACAGGTATGGTAAAATTTTATGTGTATGTAACGTAAAATAAGGCCAGGCTTTGAGCAACTATGATCACTGTCTAACTTTCTATAACAATAATTCCAGTATGTCAGAGGTGGCTACACAATAAAGGCATTACGTTACTGCAAGAATATACTGCACAATATTCAGTATATTCATATTTTTTTGCATCAAATGATTTGTTTTTTTCAACAGGTCGAAGAATGTCTGAAAAATGCTCTCTTGAATCATAAAATCGTCTCAGCGGAGTGTGCACGTGAGGTTGCGCAAATCATAGAGGAAACGGAAGTTGATATCGAGGCAGATCCTTTACTGGAGCGGGCTTGTGCGATGGACTTATTGACGTATTGTAAAGATCTGGAGCATGGTGCTGGCAGACGTAAGTCTACCTAACAACCAGAAATTGTACAATTCACTTTGACAAATTAAAATAGTTCATCCCTTTTTTTGTGGATGGGACATCAACAAATAACTTTCCCGCTCTGGGCGGAGCGAGAGATTATTCCATTATAACAATTTCAACTCACAGTTCTGACCCAAACATTGATAATCCAACAAGTGTTTGTTACTGGATAAAATTATAAGTTTTTTCTTTCAGGTTTAAAATGTCTGAAGATAATACTGAATGATAGCAATAGAAAATTAGAGGCTGATTGTCAAAAAGCACTTTCCAGTAGATTAGAAATGTATAAACATGTGGCTGCTGTAAGTATCATTTAATTTAACACTAGCTTCAAGGCTATTTATTGACATCATATAGTTAAAATTTGGAGAGTTGAAATGTTAAGCGATTCTTTCATTTTGACACCCCACTTAATGGTACTGGAAAAAAAGAAATCAAATTGTTATTGTTTGAAAATTTGTTATAAAAAAAATTCCCAGTCACACTCGGGCCGTCAATATGTTTGTAACGATGATAATTTAAGGTGAAAGCTCCAACCTACCCGCGAAATTCAAATTTTCTTACGTTTTTTGCAATTTTCAGGCCAGTGCTAGGTTGTATGTTGATTAAAATATTATTCGCGGCTGTAAGACGTATGTAATTATAGAATTATAATCATCAAAATCACCAATACAACCCTCCAAGTTCATAAAGGCGTAGGAACAAAAAAAAAACAGAAAAAGTCTTTCCTACAGCATTATGAACTTGGAGGGTTGTATTGGTGATTTTGATGATTATAATTCTATAATTACATACGTCTTACAGCCGCGAATAATATTTTAATCAACATACAACCTAGCACTGGCCTGAAAATTGCAAAAAACGTAAGAAAATTTGAATTTCGCGGGTAGGTTGGAGCTTTCACCTTAACCAAATCAGTGAATCCGTTTAAGAGAGCAAAGAAACTGACTAACATACAGGTCAAACACATGACCCTCCTTTGGGGCTTCGCTGTCACTCAGATAATAAGTAATTCAATACGACAAAATAAAATCGTATTTTAACTAAAGTTATATAGTTTGCAAAATAGAAGTTACATACTTTACTTATCTATTTCTACTGTTGGTATTATTTAAAACCATTTTATTTGTCTGCTCAGTGGCTGGATTTTATTAGGCTCATAATGAATGATAGATACTTGGAATTAGTAGGAATTATTTTATAACATTTGTTTTTTCCTTGTTTCAGTTGAATGTGATAGAGAATTTTGGGGATATGTATAATGAGATATCATCTTCACCATCTAAGAAGTACTTTTTAATTGTAGGCATTTCAATTATAGGTTTAATTTTTATATGTGGTTTATATTGTGGTAATTTGGCTAGACAGGCCATGTATGTTAAAAAAAAATAGATATTATAAATATAATTTAAATCAAAATCAATAAAATCTTTTAAAACTATTATTTTGCATTTATTATTCATGATCAATTCACAAAAAGGTTTTCTAAATGGAAATTGTAATAAAAAGTTACGATATAAACTTTCCTTTCTCCTCTAAATAACCTACAGAAAGGATAGGACATCATAACTTTTTATCTTATTTTTTTTTTCATTAAGTAATAACTTCTGACTATACATAGTTATATTCATTTTTACTAACACTAGGCAACACTTAGATGAATGCCTGAATAAAAGCACAGTCATGATTTTCAAGGCTTGGCTGAGCTCAGGAAGTTGGAATCCTGACATAAATGTAACATTACAACTGTAATTCCCGATGGAAGCAGAGGTGTTCCTGATAGTAACACCTTTGCCTGTCCTGGCCATGTCCACCTACTTTTCGTCATATATTAAATCTCATGTAATAAGGGGCGAGCTTATTGCCATCAGCCATGCACAAATCCAGACTGGCTTCTACAGATAAATTCCTAATGGAAAGTAAGAAAGCTTTTACTTGTATGAAACACATCCCATGCAAAACCCAATAACAATGCCCAAATGGGAAATGACTCAACCAAAAAATTTAAAATATTAAGCCATGGATTTAAGTGTTACTTGGGCTTTGTGAAAATGAGTTAAGAGGCATACTCTAGTACTGCATCAGTAGCACAATTTGAGTCATCTGAGTCTTTACATGATTTCATCAAAATCCATTTCATCCAGTTCATCAAATGCTTCCTTTTTAACTGCAGTAGATTTGACTTCTTTTTTTACTTCTACTTTGACATCTCCTTTAGCAATTTTCTGGCATTCTTCAAAGTATTGGTTAGGATGGTTGATTCCCAATCCCAGGTCAGAATGATGCACAGCATCAAAGTACTTGCTGCAGGCTATTTGGAAATGGCCTTTTTTTGTCATGTCTATTATTTCTCCAACAGCTGAAAAAATAAGGAATTTAGAAAATACAATTTCATGCCATCAAAATGAGCTTGTTTATTGAGAGAGAATAATAATGATACATACCTTGAGCATCAAACCCATAACCTTGGAGTCTATTCTTCAGAATACTAACATCACAATGCTTATAAGGACACCCATGGCAGTCTCCCGGACCAACAGTAGTATTGATAATCTTTAAACAACTAAATGGAGAATAGTTCTTCTTACTACCCTCTTTGCCATAGTTGTATCTTACATTATAAGCATACTGTTTTTCAAACTTATCCAGTTCCATTATTTTTGTGAACTCTTCTCTCCAGAATTTTAGAGAATCTTCCAATGTTACACCAATTCCTTTAAGGAATAGTCCATACTGAAGTCTGCCACCATGTTTAAGATGGTGGGCCACTCTCAGCTGCTCATGAAGCTGCCGCATACACAGAGGGAATGATTTCACAGCTAAAGAGTCCAGACTCTCAATAGGTATTATTGCTTTAGCACTGCTGTAGTCATTGCCAGAATATGATTGATGCAATCCTTTCAATAATGAAACAAGTCTCTCATCCTGTTCAATCTCACCCAGGTGATGACAAGCTACAGCCAAGCTTTGCTTCAGTTGTGTTCTATACTGAGCAGAGAGCACAGAAATAAAATCTTTATGTGCAATGTAAGCATACCCACTATTTAGGTACACTTTTCTCATTTTTACTAGATCTAAGACTTCATAGAACTTCACTTTATAGAACTTCATATTTTCAATATTCGGATGAGGGGTGGACTCTCTCAGAAAGTGCATAATTTCACTTTTTTCTTCATCACTGATGTTTTTATAGCAAAGGTTGTTCAGTTTGAAAAATGTTTCAACAGCTTCGCCTCTCATGGTAGCAAACCTCATTTTAAATAGCTCTAATTCCCTTGCGATGAACCAACGACGCAACTCTTCAGTTCTGCAGTAGGCTAGTCGAAGAATGAAGTGTGCTATGTGATCTTTACGTCTTGCTTGCAAGTCAGCTTCGGTAGTGGCACATGACGACTTTTCACAAAGCTTGACATAATACTTTAAGCCTTGATTTCTAAGTTCACTAATCACATAGTCTGTCCATTCCTCTGAATACATTCGAAGTCCTTTGAGAGTTGTTGCTGTTGCTAAACTTCTCAACAAAGTCACTCTTTCTAAGGCTAAACTTTCGAATTCTTGGAGAGTTAAGTCTTCAATAGGTGGAATCTTGTACATTTGAAGATCATGAGGATAGGTTTCAACAAGACTTCCCGTAAGTAGAACTTTGGTGGATTTTCTTCTTATATTTAAATCCATCGTGATACCTAGGAAACTTTAGATGAACACAAAACACCTAACACAATTTTTTCGCGCCTTTATTGACATTTTAATCTAAATCTGACATTGTCTCATTCAATATGACAGAAGAGGTTTATGGTCTTAAAAAAGTGGAAATCACTGGACTGGATACCTTTGCACTTTGTTTCGTCATGTTGAACACAGTGGTAACAAAACAAGTGTCAATTAATTATTTACTATCCTTTGGAATCGCGTGATAGTCATACATAGACTCAAACAGAGTTGAACAGAAACCTCCGAACTCAACTTAGCTCCTTTCATGCTCCTTTTTCAGACATAAATTATGAATTTCCACTGATGATAACGAGTCCTTCCATCGATCCAGTTGTATATCGGTTCTTAGCATAAAATCTCAATCAAATTACTATTTCGCAATGGACTTGATAAATTAGGATCACTATTTTTTAGCAAAGAACATTGAGTTTCCTTAAGTTTGCTTATAATTTAGTTTTTGGTGAAAGGAAAAAATTATCATGCTGCACAGAATGGAAAAACATGTGACACGCACTACTTCAGCTCACTGTTTCCGGTTTTCCACAACCCCACTCCCCCTCCTCTCGGCTCTTGATTGTCAATCTGTCAAGTTGAGTAAACTCAATAAAATCGAATTTTATTTATATTTTGAATTACTTTCTTCTAAAGAAATAAAAAACTATGTTTAACTATACTTCAAACAGTTAGAAAAATCCATTAGCAATATTTTGGTACGGGTATAAAGTGTAATAGGATTATAAAATGGTATCCAATAAGATGCAGTCGTCACTGGACGATTTAGTTCAATATACACAGCTTTTTAAGCCGGTGCCGACTGTTCTGCAAGGGACGGTGCTGCCCTTTTTAATAATATACCCAATCGTGTTTTATTCGTGGATCGTTGTGTATGGATTTGAAGAAAATTTTGAGGCTGGATTCGTGAGTGTTGCGGTGGTCGCCACCATACAAATCCTCATATGCCTCTGTTGCTACTGGAGCGTACACATTCAATGTTTCCTGTCGTGTTCTTCGGTAAGTAGTTCATAGTTGTCTACTGCACAGATTTACTGTGGGCAGTCATTTGACTAGAAAAGCAAGCAAGTATTCTTGTACTGTTATAATTAGTTTATTTTTCTTTTTAGGTTAAAGACCCAATCCAGGCTGAAATTGTGAAAGTTGTTCCAACATCCAACAATGGGTTCTCTGAAATTGTCAAACTTCATCACACCAAGGTATAATTGTAACTTTTCATTCATAATATGAGTTTTATTTAATTTTACATGTATACTCGTGCATTTTAAAATTGTCATGTTCTGATGCTTGTCTAACATTTTCAGTCAACCAAAAAAGGAAGTATACACCCAGATGTATGGTTTATATTTCAAAAAAGTAAGTATATCTATGATTGGGATAAGAAGTATTTTCATACCATTGAATTTCCCATCAACAAGACATATGAAGATTATATGGAATCCAAAGGTTATTCTGATGATGATGCCATAGAAACTGCTGAGAAGGAGTTTGGAAAGAATGAAATGATAATGGTAAGAAAAGCTGTCATATCTTTAAAAGTACCAGGCCTGCATTCAACATCATCATCATCGTCCAACCCTAGTCACATATTATTTGGTGTCATTGCACCACCATTTTTTCTTCCATGCTCCCCTGTCAATTGTTGCATTATCATAAACTGCAGGTTCTGTACCCTAAAAAGGAACACTTAGTCGACCACTTTGTTGTCCACTTGTCTCTCTGTCTGTCAAGACCTTTTATGTCAGGAAGGCATGGAGGTATTGAGTTGATATTCAAACCATAGCCTTAAGTTGGTCTGGTAAAAAAACAACCCTCTAAGTCTATGCAGTCAAAACATATGGTTGGTAATGTTGCAAGTTTGTTTGGAACCTTTGGTGAGTGAGTCTGACTCGACGTGCCATTTTTTTTTCTTTCATAACATCCCTCACGCAGTCTTCCCATCATTTTATTTATTCACTGTGGCCAATGTTTGGTCAAGTTGATTACTGTATTTACAATTTACTTTGTAGGCCATTATTATCTGTTCACAAATATAAACATTGTATACAAAAAAATAAAAACAATCTAAATGTGTTCAGAAATCCTCATTCAATTGGGTATTGTTTATAAAAACTAGTTTTAAATGAATACATTGCAATGCAATTGTTTCTAAAACTCTGTGGCTCTGTGCGGGGATATAGAATTAGCTATAGTATAATAATATGAAAGTCTTGCTTCAACCTAGTTACGGAACATTATTAAATTAGATGTATGCATGAGAAAATATGAAGGTTGCACATACTCCATTCTATTTTCTTTATTCTTGAAAAAAGCCTTGTTATTCTAATTGGATGAAATGTACTTCTGTTGATGTCAATACATAATAGTATTGATTTTGCATTATACTTATGTAAAGTCCATGAATATTTATATCTATTGTAGGTTAATAGTAAATATTCAAGGGCAGTTGTCAAGTTTTCTAGTATATGACTAATTGAGAGAGCAAACAATACAAAATAAATGGAGTTCTGAAGATTAAAAAAAAAATAGATTGGCCATCCCTACTGCTCTTTAATATAAAACAATACAATAAAAATATATTTCCTATTAAAATATTGGCCTGAAATTCAAAAAAGAAGAAAGATCTTTTGGCAAAAATTCCATTTTGTGGTTTAAAAAAAAGCTGGCTTACTGACTTCTCCATTAACTATGGTCTATATCTTTCATACTATCCATTCTAAGGGTAATATATTATTATTGTTACAGGTTGTTCCAGAGTTTATGGAACTATTCAAGGAACGAGCAACAGCACCATTCTTTGTTTTCCAAGTATTCTGTGTTGCTCTATGGTGTTTAGACAAATACTGGTACTACTCCATATTCACCCTGGTCATGCTTGTCATGTTTGAGTGCACCCTCGTACAGCAACAACTCAGGAACATGGCAGAGATCAGAAAGATGGGGAACAAACCTTATAACATCAATGTGTATAGAAATAGGAGGTGGCGGCAGATAATGAGTGATCAGCTCCTGCCAGGAGATGTTGTGTCTCTCATCAGGTCTACTAATGAAAACCTGGTTCCCTGTGACATTGTTCTCCTAAGAGGTTCATGCATTGTTGATGAGTCAATGTTGACTGGTGAAAGTGTACCCCAAATGAAGGAATCTGTTGACAATGAAAAAAATTTAAAACAAGTGTTAGATCCTGAGGGTGATGGCAAATTGCACATGTTGTTTGGTGGCACTAAGATTGTTCAACATTCCTCTCCCAGCAAAGCTTCTTCTTCAGCTCTCAAGGCTCCTGACAATGGTTGCATTGGATATGTTATTCGCAATGGCTTCAACACATCACAAGGAAAACTTTTGAGAACTATTCTGTTTGGAGTGAAGAGAGTGACAGCCAACAATCTTGAGACATTTGGATTTATTATGTTCTTGCTTATCTTCGCAGTCGCCGCCGCTGCATATGTTTGGATCAAGGGCTGCGAGGATCCGGAGAGGAATAGATACAAACTATTTTTAGAATGCACACTGATTTTGACATCAGTTGTGCCTCCTGAACTGCCGATAGAGTTGTCACTAGCAGTCAACACATCATTGTTATCACTATCTAAATTAGCAGTATTTTGTACAGAACCTTTCAGAATACCATTTGCAGGAAAAGTAGAAATATGCTGTTTCGATAAGACTGGTACACTTACAAGTGATAATTTAGTTGTAGAAGGTGTGGCCGGTATAGCGGACCACAAAGATGCTAATGTCATTCCATTATCCCAAGCACCTATGGAGACAATACAAGTTCTGGCTTCATGTCATTCACTAGTGCAACTAGATGATGGTGTGGTGGGAGACCCATTGGAGAAAGCTACTCTGAAAGCTGCAGAGTGGAACCTGACCAAAGGAGATGCTGTAGTGCCAAAGAAAGGAAAGTCACCAGGCCTGAAAATTGTTCACAGAAACCACTTCTCAAGTGCCCTTAAAAGAATGTCTGTAATAGCAGGCTATCAGGTCAATGAGCGAGGTTTCATGGAAACTCATTACATTAGCAGTGTGAAAGGTGCTCCTGAAACTGTGAAGACCATGCTCAAAGAGGTTCCTAGTCATTACGATCACGTTTACTTAACTCTATCTCGACGAGGAGCGAGAGTTCTGGCATTAGGTTATAGGAATTTAGGGAAATTAAGTTCTCAAGACATCAGAGATATGTCTCGCGAGGATATCGAGTCCGATCTGACTTTTGTCGGGTTCGTTATTATTTCGTGTCCTTTAAAGACAGACTCAAAGAAAGCGATATCAGAGATTGTGAATGCTTCTCATTCTGTGGTTATGATAACTGGTGATAATCCGCTGACAGCGTGTCACGTAGCTAAAGAACTGAAGTTTACTCAGAAAGAGGAAGTGCTGATTCTGACGGAAAGTGATAACAAGTGGGGATGGACGTCGATAGACGAAGAAGTGAATCTCCCTGTAAATCCGTTTAAGACGTCAAAGCAGTTGACTTCGAAGTTTGATCTGTGTATAACAGGGGAGGGTCTGACTTTCTTGAATGAGAACCATCACAAGTTCTTGCTGGAGTTGATGCCTCATATCAAGGTGTTCGCTAGATTCGCTCCGAAGCAGAAGGAGTTTGTTGTAGTAACGTTGAAGGCGCTCGGATACGTGACGCTGATGTGTGGTGACGGTACCAACGACGTGGGAGCACTGAAACATGCTGACGTGAGTATTACTAGCAGTATTTTATAATCAGATGATTCAAATCATTAATTTGAAAATTACTCTACTTTGACAACAAGGTTTAGATAAGTTAATTAAATAATATAATCTAATTATATCAAATACCAACCTTTGATTTCTTAAGACTTAGTGGCTGGTGATCAGGTTATTAATTCATTATTAGAAACCAAAATTAAATATTAACTAACAAAAAAACTAAAATGATTCGTCCAAAAGCTAGGCCACTTGGTCGATTTTTAAATTGATTGACAATTTAAAAATCGGCCAGAAGGACTATTTCTTGGTCGGTTTTTTATTTGATTGTCTCACATTTATGATTTCGAACCATATCAAATTACTGAGTAATCTATGGATTGGTTGCTGGCCTGCCATAATTGAGTTTGTTATGCTTTTTCTTGTCATGGATAGGCGATAAAAGTGATTTATTTAACCTATTGAATAAATTATTTAATTTCAATGATTGTGTTGCGCATAATTATAAACCGTACATTTCCAATTACAGGTAGGCGTAGCAATCCTGGCGAACGCGCCCGAGCGGCCGCGAGAGAAGCCAAGAGAAGAACGCGCAGTAGAGGAACCGCCGCGTCGCCCGACCAACCGCGCAGACGCACGCGCCGAGACGGCCGCGCGCCTGCGCAGGGCCATGCGCGAGTTAGAGGAAGAAGACACGCAGCTTGTGAGGTTGGGAGACGCGAGCGTCGCTGCACCCTTTACCAGTCGACTATCCAGTATATTTTGTAGTAAGTTCTGTCTTTAGATTTAATTCTTTAACAACTACCTACATATTCTGCCGTATTTTATCATCAGAAGAATTTAACGTGTTGACATAGGAGGGTTGTCTGAACAATAAGTCAATCACTTGGAGACTACAATCAAAGGAATGACCCCAGGGTCAAACCGAGTCAAGTCTACGGTTCAATGACATGAGCGCAGATACTGCGCGCGATCAAAATAAGAATTGAAATGACCTTTCGTCGTTAACGTAATTAACCAAATGAAATAAGCATAGTTTGATCTAGTACCAGTCATATTTAAACGGAGCATTTGAAGGGTGGAGTAATACCAAAGGGTTAAGGGATAAATAAATATTTCAAAACAAGTTACTGCCTTTCCTAAAGACAAAATTTAGAATCTAACTATGAAGTTACTCTATAAACTCATACATACTAAAATTTAATATAATTTTATAAAGAGGAAAGTTTTGTTTGTATTGAATAGGCTCCAAAGCTACTGGACCGATTTCAACCATTTTTTCACTAATAGGAAGCTACATTATCTGGAAGTAACATAGGCTAAACCAAATCACGCACGGGAGCGGGGCATCAACTAAAGACGCGGGTTTAACCGCGCAAGACAGTTAGTAGCTTATAAAAAAGAGTTGTGTAACTTATAACATTTGCCAGTACTAATCTGCCTTCATATTTTTATCCCCAGTTTGCCACATAATCAAGCAAGGTCGGTGCACTCTAGTAACAACTCTGCAGATGTTCAAGATCCTGGCTCTGAACGCCCTCATCCTGGCGTACAGTCAGTCGGTGCTGTATCTCGATGGCATCAAGTTCAGTGACACGCAAGCCACACTACAAAGTCTGTTGTTGGCGTCTTGCTTCTTATTTATATCAAGATCTAAGGTAGGATTTTGAGAGATCGAACAAAAATATGTAGTTCAGACTTTCAAATTCATTTCATGTATGTTCCAAAGTTTATCTTGTAAACCACTGACATTAGTGAAAGAAAACATTGTGAGAAAACCTGGATTTGCTGAAACTGAAGTTGTCAATCCCTATTGACAACCTTTTGTCCTTTTAGAGAGGGCCTTTTGTCCAACAGTTTTTTTATTATCAATGGATTTCATAAAAGCCAAGCTGGTTTGTAATTAAAAAAGCCACTTTCAATAACACAGGGATTATTTATTCATCATAAAATGACTGACTGTGACTTTATTCCAGGTAATTTATATTTATACCTTATTAGTTTTTGCCCGCGGCTTCGCTCGCGTTTAATTCGGGATAACACAGTTCCCCTTTCCTGATTTGCAGGTACCTGCTATTTGTAGTTTTTGCTCTAGCGCCTTATTTATTATAATAGCAAAGCTAAGTTTTCCCTTTCTTCCCTCTATCTCCCTCACATCCCACTTTAAAAAAACATAGTCTATGTCCGTCTCCAGGGTCCCAACTATCTCTGTACCAAAATTCATCAAAATCGGTTTAGCCAAGTAGGCGTGAAGACGTAACAAACAAACAAACTCACTTTCGCTTTTATAATAACTTTTTATAATAAATTTAGTAAGGATATCTCGCCCCTGATAACATAACTATGGTATGTCTAACGTTTACTCATACATAATTAATACTTTATTTACAGCCACTGAAGCAGTTATCGAAACAGCGCCCTCTGCCGAATATCTTCAAC
This sequence comes from Ochropleura plecta, assembly GCA_905475445.1. Classification (NCBI taxonomy): domain Eukaryota; kingdom Metazoa; phylum Arthropoda; class Insecta; order Lepidoptera; family Noctuidae; genus Ochropleura; species Ochropleura plecta. Next base: position 15,075,798 of record FR997727.1, on the reverse strand, counting down.
GTGTACACGATAATGACAGTACTCACTCAGTTCGCGGTGCACTTCCTCTGCCTCATATACCTGGTGCACGAAGCTACGTCACGGTCGCCTGGAAGGTAAGAGAAAATGTTTATTTGAATATTAACTAGCAGTTATTGCCTCGTTGGTATAGCGGTCGCAAGCGCGACTGCAGGGCATAAGGTCTTGGGTTCTATTCCCTGGTCGCGAATTTTCAGACAGTTTTTTTTTAAACGTTACCCCACCCTAGCATTTTTGTTGGCGCAGTGGCTGAGCGATCGACTGCTGCGCTGCTTGTCGCGGGTTGATCCCCGCTAGGAACAAATATTTTTATCTCCTACAGATAGTTGGTCCGGGTCTGGCTGTTGTGTTATAAGTTTAAATGTTTTTAAATGCACCCACGATACAAAAAAAATCCTAGTGTAGGGCAACGATTAAAAAAAAATAAACTAGCAATACAATTATAATATTTGCGTCGCTCGAGGTACGATACGGAAAAAATTCCTAGTGTGGGGCAATGATTAAAAAGAAAGAAACTAGCAATAAAGTTATTTTATTGCGCCGCTCGAAATTTAGTACAATTACATAATGATCTGATTATCATTATCAAGTATTTGTTTGCAGAGATAATAAGCCGAAGTTAGACATGGATTTGGCAGAGGATGAAGAGCGAGAGTTCGCGCCGGACCTACTCAACAGCACTGTATACATTATCTCTATGTCGCTGCAGATATCCACCTTCGCTATCAACTACAGGGTATGTACCAGTATTTTTAGGGTTCAGTAACTCAAAAGGATAAAATGGAACCCTTATTGGACTACTTTTTTGTCCGTCTGTCTGTCTGTCAAGACCCTTTTTCTCGGGAACGCGTGGAGGTATCGAGTTCAAGTTAAAACCATATACTCAACTCTGTGTTTTTTTTGTGCTGTGATCAGTCAACCCTTTGGGTCCACGCAGTCAAAGAATATGGCTGTTTAGGTCGCAAGTTTGTATTGGACGCTCTTGGCCGGTTTTTCGTTATTAGGCTGCGTTTCCACCGAAGATGAGCGGGAATGTGGATAAAACTAACCGTAACCTAGCTGACCATGAATTGTCATCTAAACATATATGCTAAATTTCAACTCAGTCGGTATTTGGAAAGTGGATCAAATATAAAATTCTTTAATAGCTCGTTAGTCAGTTAGCTTATAAAACCGTATTGTATTGTATAACGGGCTGATGTCCGAAACTCCACGTCTGAGGCGCGTATTTTGCGTACTAGGTTATAAAACCGTATTGTATTGTATAACGGCCTGATGTCCGAAACTCCACGTCTGAGGCGCGTATTTTGCGTACTAGGTTATAAAACCGTATTGTATTGTATAACGGCCTGATGTCCGAAACTCCACGTCTGAGTCGCGTATTTTGCGTACTAAAAACTACTAATACCGTGTAAAAAATAATTAAAACGTGGCAGAGTTCTTGCCATAAATTATGTTATATGTTCTGTAAACCTGTAGTTTATAATTATGTTGTACCGAATATAGAGTAATGAATCGTCTGATAGGGGAGAATGGAAGAAGAAAACGTGTTGCGCCGACCCCAAATAGAATGGGACAAGGGCAGAAAAATGATGATGACCGAATATAGAGTATTATAATTATTTGTCATAGGGTAACAGTTTTGACGTCCAAATAGTTAGTAATATACTTTTTTTTAGATTGGCAATCATCAAGTGACTTCTCCCGCTCTGTGCGGACCGGGAGGGAGTGTCAGGCTTTTACTGACTAAAACCCATCCTTGTCCCTTTTTTTGCCCTTTGCATTCTGGGGCCGCGGTATCTCTTTCGAACAACCCGCAACCCCGGCAGGTAGTGGCTGGCCCTAGTAGGCTTCTCTAAGCCATTAATACTCCTAAAATATATCTATCTAAATGTATTTCAGGGTGAGCCGTTCATGGAAGGTCTCCGCGACAACAAGCCGCTGCTGTACAGTATTATGGTGTCGGGCGGCGCGGTGCTGGCGCTCGCTCTCGGGATCTTCCCCGACCTCTCCAACATGTTCGAGATTGTATATTTCCCACCTGACGTAAGTATAACATTTATTTCAGTGTCTGTTGTCCTTAGAAAATGTTTGTGGCTGATGATTACATACAGATAATGAATGGTTTAAACGAATTTTAGAGAGAGGAAATGGGCAAAGATATTGAATCTATACCATTGTCGAGGAGATAAACTCGTGTTAAGAATATCTCGAAGCTGAGCATAAACAAGCTAGCAATTTAACTACTGCGTAATCCTACTAATATTATTAATGCGAATGTTTGTGAGGATGGATTTTTGTTACTCTTTCACATCAAAACAGCTGAACGGGTCTTGATAAAATTTGACACAGAGTTAGATTATAGTATGGAATAACACATAGGACACTCTTTTTCGATCATTACGCGGGCGAAGCCGCGGGCTCCAGCTAATATTATAAATGCGAATATTTGTGAGGATGGACATATGAATGTTTGTTACTCTTTCTCGTCAAAACGGCTGAACGAATCTTGGTGAAATTTGGCACAGAGTTAGATTATAGTCTGGACTAACACATAGGATTAGGATAGGATTTTTTTCGATTATCACCGGGCGAAGCCGCGGGCGCCAGCTAGTGATAAATATATTCCATAAGCTGACTATCAACAAGACACATGCACATAACAAAACCACACCTTCAATCCCCGGAGGCAGTGGTATACTTAATAGTACACCAACATTTCGCCAGTTATGTTAAAGTCCCATATAATAGGGACGATCCTATTGCCACCAATTGGGTACAAATCCAGTCTCCCTGGCTGCTACTAAAAAAATAATTTATGGTAAAACCCAAGAACAATTTTATCGAAATTTTGAAAGTGATGTGTAATCTGTGGTCAGTTGTTCACAGAAAAATTATTTTGATGAGAAGTTTAGGCTGTTTATTTTCATCGTAGTTTCAATAAACTAACGAGTCTTAATTTTGTTTCAGTACCGGATCATATTAGTGCAAGTATTGATAGCAGACATGCTGTTCGCGTATCTAGTAGACCGCCTCTGCCTGATCCTGTTCGGTGAGGGACTGAGGTTCAGGAGCTCGTAGCGCGGACCAGCAGTATCCAGTGTCACACGGTCCTTATGTAACAGTATATAGGCACTAGGCTTATGTGATCGTCCACTGATTATGTACTCGATTGAAACTTTGTTTAGTGTATTTGTTGCAAGGTATGGGTGCTCCACCCTAGGCCGCATGCTGGTTGGAAATGTTGCATTGAGTTAGTTAAATTTTAAAATGGTTGGCTTTGTAAAGGGGGGAGAGCTTTTAGCTTGCGGATCTGAGTTTCCATACTCTAGGACGCTACTGAGAAATTCCTAATGGAAACGCGATTGTTTTGGGGTAATATTATAAAATAATAAAGTAAATTTTGATGTCTACTGTTACATATATCAGTATTTTTTTTCGGATGGTAAATCATCAAATATCATCACCCGCTCTGAGCGGAGCGGGGGGAGTGTCAAACTTGTGCTGACTAAAACCTACCCATGTTCCTTCTATTGCCCTTTATGTTCCGGGGCCGCGGTATCTCTTTCGAACAACTCGCAACACATAATATCAGTATTGAAAGCTAAAATTACATACATACACTAGCGGACCCGACATACGTTGTCCTGTCTACACGTCTTTAATTTGAAAATTTCAAACTTTTTTTAATAAGCTAATAAGCTGTCTAATTTGACACTGCGATGGTAGCGCCGTCTGTCGGATCCAATGTAAAACATTCCAAAATCAACAACTACTAATAAATTAAAAATTAATTAAAAAAAATTGTCCACCGGTCAAAATTGTGAATCTAAACCATTCCCAGATCCCCTTGAACACACACAAAAAATTTCATCAAAATCGGTCCAGTCGTTTGAGAGAAGTTCAGTGACATACACACTCACAGAAGAATTATATATATAAAGATATACATTGACTTAACAATAGTACGAACTTGGCCGAGAAATGCGTTCACGATCGCCAAGCGACAAATGCATAATATAAACTTTCTGATCAGTATGTAAACTGTGGATATTAAGTGTAAATATCGAAATTATAAAGAAAAGTACGTTACGTGTCTCGGTGTGGTCTCCCGACTAGGGACGGTGTAACCGCTCAAATATTATGTGCATTTAAGTGTGATGGAAAAATGTGTCGATGGTATTTATTATGAAATATAATTGTGTAGTTAAATGTATCAGATTGTTTTATTTCCTCGAAGAATCACTTCATTTGTTGGCCTTGTCTCACTTCCTAGGTTTTCAGCATCACCGTCATCCATACTCACTGAGAATACAAGAGAAGTGAACATGAATTGTATGGTACAGTCAGCCCCAAAAAGATGTTAAAATGGGCAAGGACCCATCATATTGTCTACAACTTTTGTCCCATAATTTACTATACAATTTAAGCTTCAAAGTTTAGTAAACAATTCATAGCACTAAAAACTCCTATACATCCTTGTTTATTGACAATATAATGGTTACTACTCCGTACTTGCATCTTTTTGGGCCTGACTATACCAAAGAAACTGCGTTGTAGAAAAGCCTCGGGAGAAAAAAATGGGTGAAAATTTTCGACAAAGCTGTAAAGGGTTTGAATAATCATACCACAATTATCTTTGATACTTATTTAATTTCAGTATTTCACAAACAAATACATAGTCAACCTATACTATTCGTACCTATCGCCTAATGAACGAGGAACATTCAGATGCGAAAGGAAAGTAAGGTTGCAATAACGTTCGTAAGGGTATTCTGGCACTACGTCATTCACTTTAGTGCTTCCAGTCGCCTCCTAGCCCTCCTAGGCCTCCGATGCCGTATCCGAGGCCACCGTAGCCGATACCAAGGTCACCATGGCCTAATGAAATGCCCGCACTAGCCAAGCCGATACCGCTGTGTCCCAAGCCACTGCCCAGACCGATACCTCCTAGACCAGCTCCAAGGCCCCAAGATCCGAGTCCAACAAGGCTAGACGCGTATCCTCCGTGAGCGATGGGGGCGGCCACAATAGGTGCGGGGGCGATGGGGGCTACGGCTATTTGCTTGCTGACGACCGGCGCTGCTATCAGCGTTTGCGGGTGAGCCGCGGGGCCAACGCGCTTCACCACCGCGTTGAATCCTGAGACGGGGTCAGCAGTGTAGTCTACCACTCGGAGGGTGCCGTCGGGTTCCGTGAGGGAGTAAGACCCCTTTACAACGCCTCCATCCCGCGACTCGGTCTGCGCCTTATGGTCACCAGTTACGGGGTCGTTGACCGCGTAGTTGAAGCCGTAACGCGGGATTGACTGGGGAAAAAACAATAATCATAATTCATATTGTGGGTAGATAGGACATAATATACTTATACAATAACCACCTTTCAAGTTTGATGGAAGAACGAATTGGAAATACGTACACCGCGTAGAGGTAGGTAAGAGACCTAAGACATTGTAGGTCTGTAGGACAAGGCTATTCACTCATTCCGTTTTAGGGATATCATCAAATAGAAGTTGTTTCCCCCTCCGCTCTGGTTAGAGCGGGAGGGAGAGTCATGCTGTTACTGACTAAAATACAATCCATATTCCTTCTTTTAACCTTTGTTTTCCGGGGCCGCGGTATCTCCTTCGAACAACTCGCAACTCCGGAAATTTTGCAGATACGTCTCGTATAAGTACTGTATTAGAATGCCTTCTTTAGTAGGTTTACTTACAATACTGCCGGTAGCGATGGGCAACAATCCGGCGTCCCCAATCGCGGACGGAGCGGCCGTTGCTACACCCAGCAAGCAAGCAATCTGAAAATAAATGCAAATGTATGACTGAAGTAACTAGCAACATGAATATTCAAAGCATTTAATGTAAGCGTTGATGTTACAACTATATTGCGAATTCAATCATTGAAATTATAAGACGGTACCATTTTGTAGATAACCTATAGCTACAATCAAAAGGTTGTATGCATAGAGCACGGAGATGCTTCGGCGGCTGCTGTGAACTAGATGTCACTTTACATTGAACCTCAGTCATAGTTTACTCGCAATACTACACAAATGACGAAGGTATCTACCTACAGAAACTAACGGCATTGCAGGCTGCCTGTCACAGTATGCGCCTATAATATTACTATAGACATCGACGACGTCACGAATTTTATGCGGACTGTCTTCTCTAGACGTTGCCAGCACGGCAATTCCGTGTTCTGTAGGTTGTATGCTGCAGAACACGGAATTGACAATGATCCCGTTTTAGTTAACACATCGAAACGGGAATTATGTTGCTGAGCTCGTAAAAGAAAAAAAAACGAACAAAACAAAAAACGATACTTCTGGAAACAATCGAGGACTTGCCCGTATTCTTGAACATGGCTAAACTATTTTCTCAGGTGAAGGAACATCAAATAATTAAATAAATCCAATTATTAGAAGACATGTCACAAATGACAACCACCAACACACTCACTCTTAAGAAGAGTCCAGTGTCGCAGGGCGATGGGCACATAATTATAGGCTAACTAATCTCATTTCCAAGCATGCTCGCCAAGACATGAAATGAGATTAGTTTTAAATCGAGATGCGATTTAGCTGTTTAAGAATACGGGCTTCTGGTTGTTGGGACAAATGCTTCTATTTCTTACCGCAATGAAACTGAACATGTTGAACAAATATTCAGTGATCCTGTGAACGTGTCCTAAACTGTTTGTGCAGTAATAATGCAATACAAAACCCACCGTTCGTATTTATACGCGCTGAACCTCCTTATTTGTCAATCCCCGCACAATCCTTCGTCGTTTCACGCTTATTGACTATTCACGTTACGCACCTTCGAATATATTTTCATAACGTGTCCTAAAATCGGCTTCAGGCAATTAGTTAATTTGTTGGTTCGCAGTCCGTCCGTCTCTTCGTAAAACGCTGTAATTGTTTCATCAGATTCCTGCCTGATTATCAGGAATTATGTGAGTAATTGGTTGGCTGTTGCTCAATTTGCTTCTGCTTGATCTACTCAGCCATGAATGCCGCCGGAACGCGGTCGATAACTTAGTTTAAGTAAACAAGAGGTCACGGAAATTGCCTACGATTAGATGCTAATCGTCACTAGGGTTACAAGGTACTGACGCAGCTGGATATATACAAAAAAGCCTGTTTGTCCCACTACTATGTAAAGGTCCTGCCCAAGTTCAACGCGGGGGTCATTTCGAACCAGTTTTTTTTTCTTCTGTAAAACCTAACTTCTTCTTCTTGGTTTTCTTGTGCAAAATAAACTTTCTTCGGAAAAGTCCGGACAAATGTTAAGGCCAGACGGGGCAACCAAGCCGGAGATTCGAACACTGTCTGTCAGATAACAACCCTATTCGTAACAAAACTATGTAGGTCTGTAACTAGTAAAATATTTTGAAAATCATGCACTACCATAGAGTTTGCCCAGCATGTTGATACACAAACCTATATACAAAACCTAGATTTGAAACAACTTGGAACCTCACCTGTAGCACAAATAGGTGGTTCATCCGGAAATTGAACCCGGAAACCAACCCCTCAACTGCACCTGCTTTGGAGGTCATTTCTATTTGGTAGGTATCTAAATTCCCTCTGATGGACACATATTGTGAGAAAAGAAGCCCTTTATACGTGACCAATACTTTTACAACCAAGGAATGCATGCACATGTGTCTTGATCACTTCACCCTTGACCGCTTAATACTCCCATGGGATAAAACTAGTTGGGATCACTCTGCAGGATCGCCAGTTCGTGACAGGGACACAGACATGCATAAATGTTCTTATTGAAGTGTTGGCTAAAAGAAATACGTTTATTCATATTCTTTACTGCACATACAAATACTAAAAAAAATCTCACAAATTGCAGTTTATAGCTAATGTAGAATGGCGAGTTTAAGCCATAATAAAGCTTATACGATACGGCGTTTGAGGGAGAGAACCTCAAACACACCTAGCCGCCGCGGGAGACGCCCCGGGCGTCGGGCGCCGCGAGGCGACTCCCGGCCACCGTAGGTGCGGTCCTTTGGACGGTGAGCAATGGGTAGCTCACCGTCCGGCCGTCTATTGACGACAGGCCGTGTCGACGGCGCACACTGGTTCAAGGGCGGAAAAAAGTCCTTTGCTTAGACTTAGTTTAAAATGTATACAATTTGGTATACACATACTAGAATGTAAGTAGAAACAAGTCCTAAAATTAATACGGGTAAATAATAAAAAAAAAGCTAAAGTAGGGTGATCGAGAAGTAACAAATTTTGTGCAAAAAATATTGTTATTTCAAGTATGAATAGAACCTAAATACTCTAATAATAAACTTTTATTTTTAGTGTAGTCATAAGTTTATTGTATGTATTAATAAAATACGCAAACATGTAATGAAATAATAAGTAATTACTTACTATTTAATTTTTAATGAAGAAGGTCATTTGGAAGCTTTTGTTTTCAATCATGAGCTCAGAACTAATCTCCGTTATCGACCGTTGCGTAATAATATACTTTCGGAGATTAATTAGACCCTATAGATTAAGAATACATCAGTTTTGGCTGCGATAATCTGCGAACTTGGAAATACCAGATCATTAACTAATGACGCTCTGTAATTAAGAAAAAGTGCATTATATTTATAACTGTATTTATCGTTTAGTTTATTTATATAGAAATGCTTAAAGACTGTATATTTTGCATAATTCAATAATTTAATTATTTTTTTATAATTCAATTCATGTACAGACGCCTGCACATCAAGCTACTACAATCTGTCAGATTTCTTTGATAGATTTTCGACTTTATTTCTAAAGTATTAGGTTCAAGGTTCATTGGGAAAAATTGACAGTTTCGGGTAGCTTGACCTGCTGGCGTCTGTACAAAAATATGATGCATATTATTTTCATGTTACTTAAAAAAACCTATATTATATATTTCTCTTTGTATACTGGTACATTCATTATATCATTTTAATAACGTATTATGAAGAAACGCAACGTCTTTTAATTTAAAAATAGTATTTTACGCATGCCTGTACTACCTGCACCACTGTGCGGCGTGTTAATGTTCCACGCGCGCCTCAAAGAGATGACAGCAAAGCAGAGGGGCCTGCCAGGGCCACCGCCTGCCGGGGTTGCGGATTGGTCGAAACAGATACCGCGGCCCCGGAACATAAAGGGCAATAGAAGGAACATGGGTGGGTTTTAGTCAGTACAAGTCTGACACTCGCCCCCGCTCCGCCCAGAGCGGGGGAAGTAGTTTGATGATTTCACATCGGCAAAAAAGGCCTGTGGATCTAATATGGCCACTATAAACTTCACGCTTGTCATCCCCGAAGAGTGAGGCAAAGGTGTACCTAATACAACCCCAACATTTCGCTGGTAACGTTTCAAGTCCCATGTAATAAGAGCACAAATCCAGACTCCGTGGCTGCTACTGAGAAATCTCTAATTGAAAAAACTTAACAACACTGTCCCACCCGGGAATCAAACCTAGGAATAGACCCCTAGAAATAGCCGACGCCTAATCTACCAAGTAGGTATCAATACCTAGTTTGATGTCTGTGAAACTTTGTGAAGCAAGACAAATCGAGAAAGCAAGACGGCTGTTGTTTTTTTTCTCACTTTTATTAGTTTACAGGTCGATAATAGTACATTTTAATTCCAGTGAGGAAACTTTATCATTGCGGCCGAGGTGGATTTAGCGCCTGAACCGCTAGGCGAGGGTGTTATAGAGCCGAAAACAGAGACAAATTCTCACGCTACGTTTTTCAATACACCTTATTCAGAAATTAAATAACACAGCAAAAAGTACTTTTGTCATCAATCAATATGAAACTATGATTTAATTTGTTTTTCCTTGTGCTTTATCTTCTCAGACTGAAGGAGAAAAAAATCTCCTCATACTTGTATGACACCGCTAAACTGCCTAATATTAAAAATAAGAAATTCAAATATTTTTAAATTTTGAACCCAAATGTCAATTTATTGCTATAGAGGAATTATTTTATAAATGATCATGTTTATTTGTAATAATATTCTGCTGTTAAGCACAATTTATTTTTTTATTAATTATGGAGGCCTTAACAAGCGCCTCCTTTGCTCTTTCTCCTATGGATTTGAACAGCTGTCTGTGGTGAAATCAGAAAATACTTTTTTTTTTTATTAGTGATAGGCTCGCGTTTGACCACTATCTCACCTGATGGTAAGTGATGATGTGGTCGACGATGAAGCACGCTTACCTAGAAATAACCTATTCACTCTTGACTTGAAGACCCCCAGGTTATAGCTATCAGGAAATACAGACTCCGGCAGGGAATTCCACTCCTTAGCAGTACGCAAAATGAAAGTATTCCCAAACCGTTTAGTGCGTGTGGGTGGGATGTCTACCATGTAACGGTGGCGCATCGCCGTACGTCTTGTAGTCCGATGATGGAACGGGCTTGGCGGAATTAGGCTGTGCAATTCCATTGCACACTCTCCGAAATGTAACCGATAGAAAACCGAAAGGTTGGCAACGCGTCGGCGATGCTCCAGGCTCTGGAGCTTTGACTCAACCAGCGCGTCGTTGCCGATGAGCCTCTTGGCTCGTTTCTCTATAGACTCTAGCGCTTCAAGCTGGTATTTGGCGGATCCGTCCCAGAGATGAGAACAGTACTCGATACACGATCGAACTTGCGCTTGATATAAGTTCAGCAGCTGTTCCGGTGTGAAATACTGTCTCACCTTTGCTAGGATACCTAACTTCTTAGCAGCCAGTTTAGCCTTAGCCTCGATGAACGGACCAAAATTGAGGGTAGATGTAAGCGTTACACCAAGAAGCTCAATATGGTCGGTAATTGGCACGGTTACATCACGAAAAGAAGGAGCAGGTTGAAATTCACTCCTCTTTGCGGAGAACAGACACGCCTGGGTCTTAGCAGCATTGAACTTGGCCAAGTTGGCATCTCCCCAATCGGAGACAGCCCTCAAGGACAAACTCAACCGATATAAGTCTTTAAACTGACATGGTTACTAATATTATAATTAACACTTGAAACGGGATATTTACCATGTTTATTATTTATATTGAGTTTCCACCCGCAACAACTTCAGTTCATCCGTGATCATGGCGTTTGCAACATCGCCGAAATATCGGAAACTCAATATCCTTACTATCCTTACTAATATTATAAAAGCGAAAGTGAGTTTGTTTGTTTGTTTGTTTGTTTGTTTGTTTGTTACCTCTTCACGCTTTAAGGGCTAAACCGATTTTGATGAATTTTGGCACAGAGATAGTTGGGAACCAGGAGACGGACATAGGCTATTATTTTTTTAAAAAGAGTGGGATATGAGGGAGAAAGAGGGAAAAAACGGGAAACTTAGCGTTGCTATTACAAATCAATAAGGCGCTACCGAATTTAACGCGAGCGAAGCCGCGGGCAAAAGCTAGTAAATAATAAACATGGTAAATATCCCGTTTCAAGTGTTAATTATAAACTCAACCGCTCAACCATGGCCTCGCGAAGAGACCGGATCTGAGGCCCACTAGCCCTTGCGTTGGACGTATATCTCTCAGCAACAGTGCTGTCGTCTGCATACCCAAAGGTGCCGGGCACTAGCAGACTGTTAATGTGCAGCAAAAATAAAGTTGCTGAGAGAACCGACCCCTGAGGGACCCCAGCATTAATAGCCAATTGGTCAGACGAGCAGCCATCTATGACCACTCGAATGGACCGATCCCTCAGGAAGTCCGCAACCCAAGTACAAAAACCATCGGGTAGACCGAAAGAAGGAAGCTTTTTAATAAGGCTTTCATGCCACACCCTGTCGAAGGCCTTAGAGATGTCAAGGGAAACGGCAAGCGCTTCCCCGTGCTTCTCCATGGCCTCACTCCAAATTTGAATGCCATACGCTAAAAGATCTCCAGTGGACCGGTTTCGGCGAAAGCCGTATTGTCGGTCACTGAGGATATCATTGGATTCTAGGTATGCCAGGAGTTTACCATTCAGTACACGCTCCATAGTCTTACAGAGTATGGAGAAAAGAATGGAAAAAAGAGTATGGAATATGAAACGCGAGCTTGTATCTATAAATGAGAAACAAGCTCGCATGTGAAATAAATTGCACGTTGAACCTAATCGTAGAGCAATAAGAGCCAGTTTTCGAGGAAATGTATTGAAAAATCCTTACTAATATTATAAAAGCGAGAGTGAGTTTATTTGTTTGTTTGTTAAATCTTCACGCCTAAATGGCCCAACCGATTTTGATGAATTTCGGTACACAGATAGTTGGAATCCTGGAGACGGACGTAGGCTAAAAAAAGTGAGAAAAGGGGGAGAAAGAGGGAAGAAAACGGGACAGAACGATTTTATTTTCGATCATCACGCGGGTTAAAGTTACCCAAAGTAACTATGCCACGCGAACGAAGTCGCGGACAGAAGCTAGCCTTCAATAATCGTTCTAGGTATACTTGGATACCGTAGTCACCTTGTTATATAGCGTCATAACTTGTACCAATCTGTGATAGCTTCATGTCAATCTCAATATACCTGTTCTAATTCCCTGGCCACAGTTAATGAACATGTTACAAACTGTGTTAACCGTTGCATGTTGCGCTGAGATGTAACCCACTCTGATTGGATATTATTCTGCTCGGTGAACTCTTCGTTTGACTGTCCTGATCTTATCCTGTTTAGTCTATTTTGTCTGTGCTGTGTGTCTATAACTGCTTGCCTATATTCCTGATCGAACAGGGTACATGTTCTATCAGATACAGATATTTAAATCCGTTTCCAATTACTGGTATTTTCCACTGATAAAAATAGGTTTCAAGGTCATGGCAGTGTAAATGAAGTAGATTTCGAAATGATTGTTGAAATACGATTGTAGTATAGACTGAACGTATTATGTGTTGAAAACGGCTTATGTTTAACTTACCACCAGATATAGTAACAAATAGCAGACAAAAATAGTAAATGATCACCAAAATGAAACCCGCATTTTAATGTAAAATTTTAACCAAAGTTTTAACACTTTGCTATCCTATTTAAGCAAAATGACTCCAAATAAATCGTGGTTAACTCAAAAATAGTAAATGATCACTAAAATTAAACCAGCATTTTAAAGTTAAATTATAACCAAAGTTTTTTATTTCTGGGTGGTTAAAAAAAAAGTGTGTGTGTCAGCTCCGACGCACGACTGGAGTTTACTCCTTATGTACGATTGTCTAAACATACGCAAAAAGAGTTTATTTAACTGAAAAAAGATTAATACCATATGAAAGATAAAGATAAGATAAAGATATATTTATTTTGTAAAACATGAGTGTGTATAAAGATGTTAAAATTTGCAAAGTTGCTACATGTTTTGCCATCCAGGAATGGCGTACAAAATTTTTTGGCTTAAGCCATGCGTTGAAGTTAAAATTAGACATAAAATTTATAAAAAAACATAAAAATAAACAAAGATATAAAACGTAGCTTAAATTTACAAGAAATGTCGTAATTGCATTTGTTTTCAATCGTTTAAAAATTCTGATAGGCTGTAGTAACATTTGGTTAAAAGGAATTTTTTGAGTTGTATTTTAAAGACTCTATTTGGTAATTCTTTAATCAGTTTGGGGATTTTATTATAAATGATTGGCGCCAAATAAAATATGCTTTTATGCATCAGTGCCGTGTTCGGCCTTACTATTTCTAGCCTGTTATTATCACGCCGACTGCGAATCGTAACTTCTGTCATTTTTTTAAATAATTTGGGATTATTTAAAAAATAAGGGTGTAGTAACAAATTAATGAAAATAATATACATAATATATAAATAAGTACGATTGTCTAAACATACGCAAAAAGAGTTTATTTAACTGAAAAAACATTAATAGCATATGAAAGGGTAAATTAACAAATTAATGAAAATAATATACATATATAAATATATATTATAATCATAATCATTTATTTTTTTGCTGAATACACTGTTACAATGGTGTTATAAGAATTACATGTTTCAAGTGATTCTACCGTAAGGCATGCAAAATTTATACAGTCATAGTAATTAATAGATTAATCAAGATAGACATTGGAATAAATTAAATTAAATAAAATTAAATGAAATAAGCTCGATACAATTATAATAAGTTGAAAAAATTTTTTAAATAATAAAAATATTTAGATTATTTCAATGTCATTCCTAGAATTATTAAAGTACATTAACGGATTAGTTATTAAGAGATAGGTACATGCATAATTCATAAAATTTATTTTACTTGATGTCACTGTGAGGTCTTTAGTTTGTCAAAATTATCATTGAGGAAGTCATTCAAGTTATAGTAGCATTTGTTAACCAGAATTTTTTTCAGACTTTTCTTAAATAGGGCCGTATTCATTGCCCTTATTGCTTTAGGTAATTTATTGAAGATTACAGGAGCCATATGGAACACACTCTTGTACATTAATGAGGTACATGTTCGGGGTACATAGAGGCGAAGTGCGTCCCGTTGTTGCCTATTATTTATATCTGATGCTAATTTAAATAGGTTTTTGTTGGTTTTCACAAATATTGAGACCTCATAGATATACAGACTTGGGAGAGTCAGAATGTTATACTCCTGGAAAAAACGGTTTACAGGTTTCGACCATTTGAAGCCCAAACATAGCCCTTAAGGACCGTTTTTGTGCTTTAAAAATTATCTCAATATCCGTCGAATTTCCCCAGAAAATTACACCATATCTCAGTACTGAAGCAACTAAACCATGATAAGCCGCTAACAAAGTATTTATATTTGAGACCTTTCTGAGTTCATGTATTCATTTTATATACCTACATACATTTATTAAAACTAATCGGCGAAATATTTTACATTAAACTTTTCACAACAGTCAATTTCAGATGTGCACAAATATTTTATTAGGAATGTTGATAAATTATGTAATTATTATTATCTGACTATTATCTTTTTTTTTAAATATTTATTAGATCAACATTGCTTTCATTATTAATTACAGTGACAAGTGGTTTATGGTAACTAAAATAAGACACATGGACGTTGGTAGATACGTGGTTCAGGAATCTCGAAAATACCGCATCAATGGTTGTACCATACCTCGTTGTCCCCATTGCTCTATTAGAAACTAATGTGCTTAACAGACTAAAATTAAACTTAAGAAAACGTGCAAGAAAGTGCATCGAGCAAGGCGGTGGACATTTTGAAAGTTTGCTGAAAAGAGGACGAAGAAATAGTGTAAATTAATGTTATTTAAATTTCATAAAGCGCCATCTAGGAATATTCAACTGTACGCCAAACACCTTAGGTGCATGCGCACCAAAAACGTAACGAGGTCATTCATCAGTAGATTTTAAACCTCACATTTTTCTCATACCGGGCGCCTTATCTATGAAAATCGATTCTTAAGGAGTAAACTCCAAAAAAACCACGAAGGCTAAAGCCAACGTAACCTATCCGAGTCGGGGTACTCTGAGTCGTGGTGTTAACCATAATGAGGTTATAATTCAAGTATATTTACGAAAGTTTATAAAATGACTTATTCGTAATAAAATAGTGTGGATTAATTACCTATTAATACGCCATTACAAAGTCAGCTATATCCCATTCAACGACAATGCTAAATGACGTTCAGTCAGCAAGATTTGGTGCTCATTTACTACATATTTTGGTGGTCGAATACAATTTAAAGTGCAGTCGTGACTAAAATAGCTGGTACTATTGTAATTTTAGACATTATTTTTCTGGTGTTAAGTAGATATTTTTGGTTACATAACTAAGGGTATCAAAGCATTTTATGGTGGTCATTATATTTAACCCCGTTTAAAACTGTCGTTCGTAATTTTTATTTCATCACATTTCGGCTTACTATGGAGGTACTTTATAATAATTATCTATAATAAACATCATCTAAGCCATCATTTTCCTGTTCAGTTTCCTGTGGACGGTGAGCAATGGGTAGCTCACCGTCCGTCCGTCTATTGACGACAGGCCGTGTCGACGGCGCGTTCGTGTTTCACGCGCGCCTCAAAGAGAGTCAGTAAAGCAGAGGGGCTTGCCAGGGCCTCCGCCTGCCGGGGTTGCTGGTTGTTCGAAAGAGATACCGCGGCCCCGGAACGTAAAGGGCAATAGAAGGAACATAGGTGGGTTTTAGTCAGTACAAGTCTGACATGCCCCCCCGCTCCGCCCAGAGCGGGGGAAGTCATTGGATGATTTCCCACCTGAAAAAAAAAAGCCATCATTTTCCTGCTCTTGTTCCATTATATTCAGGGTCAGAGCAACACGTTTTATTTTTACATTATCACCTGCTAGACGTCACGGCATCATTTACTCTTTTCTCCTTCATGTCATTCCATCACTAAATCTAAATTTTATTGGACGGATTTTCATGTGGTTCTAGTACAGTAGTGGGTTAAGTGTATGCATAGGGGCGTTTATTCGTAATAAAAGAATAATAGAAAACTTAAGACTTTATTTAAGATTATTACTAGCATTTGCCCGCGGCTTCGCTCGCGTTAAATTCGGGGTAATACCTGTAGTTTTTGCCCTTGCGCCTTATTTATTGTAATAGCAATGCTAAGATTTCCCTTTTCTTCCCTCTTTCTCCCTCATAACTCAATCTTTTTTTTTTAAATAGCCTTGTCCGTCTTCAGGGTCCCAACTATCTCTGTACCAAAATTCATCAAAATCGGTTTAGCCATTTAGGCGTGAAGATGTAACAAACAAACAAACTCACTTTCGCTATTATAATATTAGTAAGGATTCTCTACTTGATTTTTTCTATTTAAAAACTTGAGTATTCGAACGTCGTCAGTGCAAACCAGTCTGCTTTATCTTTGGCTAATGTAATGAAACCTCTACAGTACCTACCTATCTAATAATATTGCGCCTATATAAATTCAGACAGTTACAGGTAGTCGGTATTGTAACGTGATGTATTTCCTATAACATGAATACATTTAAATATAAGTTAAAGAAACATGATGTACATTATAGCTGCTAATACTCTGGAGGAAATTTGTATTGTACTGCATTATATCATGTTTATTTCTATGTATCTCATTATAAGCGGACTGTATGTTCTTATGAGAAATAAATTTCTTTAAGCCGATAACGGTTAGGCAGAAGTGTACCTTCCACATTTCCCATCGTTGTTGTTGACCCATGGTAGAGACGACTTAAACTGACATTCCAGGCTGGTACTGAGAAATTCGTGATGGAAAAGCTCAATGACATTGTACTCGACCTTGGAATCGTGCCCATGTTTCATACATATCTGCTTACTATCTACACTAACCAACGATGCAGTCGGTATTGTATCCTCGAAAATATCCTACTTATATTATAAATGCGAATGTTTGTGAGGATGTTTAAATGTTTGTTACTCTTTCACGTCAAAACGGCTGAACGGATCTTGATGAAATTTGGCACAGAGGTAGATTATAGTCTGGAATAACTCATATGATAATTTTTCTTTGGAAAAAAGGGCAAAGCCGCGGGCGCCAGCTAGTCTAACCATAAGTAAATACTGCAATCTGTGTAAGTTGCGTGCCAACATTTCTGCGGATGAAAATATTCATGGATTCACACACAGCTATGTCTTCACCCGTTAACGATATTAATTAAGACTGTTACATATTTATAAACGTTATTACAACTAGGCTTTAACATATTTACAACATTATTAATGCCAATATGTATGTATGTACATTTGTAAATCTAATAAACTCACACATTTGCATGTATGAATTTGCTGTTTAGGGTTCCATGCGAAACATGAGAAAGAAACCTTTGAGGTTTATATTAATTTTGGACTTCTCTGCGTAAAAGGTTAAAAAAATATATGGGTTGAATTTAATGAAAAGGGTGGCTTATTCCACATATCATAACATTGCATTGAAGTAAGGAATGAGTATATTAGAGGAAGTTTGATAGTTGCGCCTGTTACAGAAAAATTTAAAGGTAGTCGTTTTTCTGGGTCATCATTTGTTGCCCTTGTCCCACTTTATTTGGGGTCAGCGCAACACATCTTCTTCTTCCATTCGTTAGTCAATAAAATTCAGACACTCAACCCCCCCCCCCCACCCAGAGCGGGGGAAGTTGTTTGATGATTTCATGACCGAAAAAAAAGATTTTAGTTTTTTTCTTGTGACATAGATGTCACTACAGTACCATGTCACGCAACGCTGAGCACCGTTTTATATGCGGAACCCTAAATGTAAGTGTTCGATTGCGATTGACGTATTTTTTTACTCGAAACTCGTTCTTGTGTGAAAATGTGAATATGGTTTAAGGACAAGTTGGAGAAAGTAAAGATTTGTTCACAGCGTACACAGGCACTCAGAACTGGTAACAGGCACTCGGAACTGATATTTAGGTTAAGCAGCGCTTGGTTAGGTTGGTCTGTGGATGGGTGCCTATCCATTACATACCGAGTTACCTCTGTGCCTCGGCCGATGGTCCCGGCTGTGAGTTGTAATAGATCTTTGACAGTCGTTACAGTTAGTCAGTGACCTGAAAGTCGAACAAACAAGCAGTCTTACCAAAGGGTATCGTATTACCCAGTACTAATTGGGTTGTGGAGGTCAGATAGGCAGTCGCTCCATGTATTATACTGGTATTCAGTTGCATACGGTTAGACTGAAAGTCGACCCCAATATAGTAGGGAAAGGTTAAGTGTTATGTTCTTTGAAAAATTGAGACTGGGTAGCCAACATTTTATTTATTTAGATTATACAGGAAGATATGTATGTAGGTATAGTATAACTATAGTTTCGTAATGTACTACTTGGCCTTTTATAATTCTGCAAGTGCTGTGCGCTTCTATAATTGACGGACTCACTATGTAGGTATATTTAAGTAAGTCGTTGAAGTACCCTAAATACTTACTTATATATGTGACGTCGTTCCTGAATTGACCGATGATAAAAGGTTGGTAGTCTGCCAATACTTATAATTTTAAGCGTTCTCTTTTCCATTAATGCGTACCTGAATTGCGTGTAATATGTTCTAACCTTAATTAGCTCGTGGCTAAATAATAGCAGTCGCTCGGGTCGATCTTTAGGTTAAGCCGCGCTTGCCTAGGTTGGTCTGTGGATGGGTGACCACCCGTTACATACCGAGTTTCCTCCGTGCCTCGGAAAGCACGTTAAGCCGTTGGTCCCGGCTGTCATTTGTATATCTTTGACAGTCGTTACAGGTAGTCAGTGTTCCGAAAGTCTGACAACCAGTCTTACCAAGGGGTATCGTATTACCCAGTATTAACTGGGTTGTGGAGGTCAGATAGGCAGTCGCTCCATGTAAAATACTGATATTCAGCTGCATCCGGTTAGACTGGAAGCCGACCCCAACATAGTTGGGAAAAGGCTAGGCAGGTGATGATGTTCTAACCTTAATTTTTGTACTATCGTTGACTGAGATGTGCCCAGGGGCCTTAGTCTGCTATTACAATGGTGTCAGAATGGTCGATCACTGATCGCATAATGGTTAATTTTGACAAGTTTGGTAATCTACTACATACTAAACTTCTCAAAATCAACCATTATGCGATCAGTGATCGACCATTCTGACACTATTGTAATAGCAGACTTAGGCCCCTGGTGTCTAGAGAATGTCATGCTCACTCAAATGTCTCGCAGATGGTTCAAAATATTTGAGTTGAATGTGGCTGATCCATGTGTCATGTTCATAAACGGGCGCTTATAGTTGAAGTCATCTCTAAGTTGCCACGGATTATTTGAATTAATTATTTTATTTTTGAACTGTTCTTTTGTCTTTACTATTAATATATATATATATATATAATATACAATTTTAATATGAATGATATAACCAAGGTTTTGTAACAAAATTCTAAATTAAAATAATGAGTGTGTCTGACAGTGTGTGTTTTGCGTGTGAGTGACTTTCTTGCTTTTTTATTCTTTGGAATGGGCAACTACAATCTTTCCATAAGTTATTATGCCTTGTGACTTGGACTGTACTATCCTTGTTTTTGACATTCAAAAGTGCCAGTAACGGTCTAATTGAAATAAATGCTAAGAGTTTGAGTTTGGTATTCAAATTACAACAGTATCGAAAACACGCAAGTCTTAATTTACGATGACAAATGTAATTTATCTAAGCGCGTATTGCAACTAATTCGGCCTCACTCGACCGCCTCATTACCCCTTTTCAGTTAGAACACTCTTTCCACTCAGACTTACACAAATTCACATTTGCAATCAGAGCCCGGAGAAAAGTTCCTCCTCCCCTCCCGCCACCCCTCGGCCCCACGCCGCCTTTAATTAACAGAAAGTGGTTCATTAGAGCTTATTCATTAAAGCAAGGAGTAATTAGCGAACTCTAATGAATGCTGTAATAATGTAAGAGAGGCCGCGTCGGACTGCGGCCCCACTTCTAGATTAATCTAGAAGCTACGAATAATTTAGTAATGGCGTTAATTTATTACTGGACTGATTGCGGGTATTAACAGGATACCTAGGTACTGAAGTTATCTAGGTTAGAAGAATGTTGGTATGATGTTCACTGAAGTCTTGAATTTTGAATTGACGGCACGGTGGAGCAGTATCTGAGCGATCGACTACTGCGCTGCGTGTCACGGGTACGATCCCTGCATTGAAAAATATCTGTAGATATGTGTGTATAGTTGTTCCGGGGTTGGCTGTTTGTGTATGTGAGTATAAATGTTTGTAAACGCACTTACGATACAGGAGAAATTTCTAGTATGGGGATGGGGCAAGAGCGAGTCAGACTCGCCCACCGAGGGTTCCGTATGACTTAAACAGCTATACCTATTGACTGCGTAAACTTGGAGAGTTGACTGATCACAGCACAAAGGAACCACAGAGTTGTGTAAATGGTTTCAATTTCAGCTCGATACCTCCACTTGTTCCTGAGATAAAGGCTCTTAAAAGACAGATAGGCGGACAAAAAAGTGACCCATAAGGGTTCTGTTTTCCTTTTGAGGCTCGGAACCCTAAAAAAAGTTGTGTCAAAAATTGTGTGGTAATCGGTTATTGGTTGGCCTAGTATGGGCATCTGCAGACCAACCCACACAAATTTGATTATAGATTATCACATCGCTGTCTAAAAACTCGAGAAGGTATACTTTATAGCTACCATAGATGACACATTAGCGCTTGTTGCAAAGTTTTAATTCTTAACCTTATTTTTTGTGTAATTAAGGGTGGCGTGGGCGCGTACTCTTGCTACGCTACGGGCTCTGCTACGGCGTAGCACGTACTTTGCTACGATAGCGTAGTATCCTCTAACACAGAGAGTTCTTTTTCTGTGATATTCAAGGCTATCAAGAGCAGATTCATTCATTGCTTTTTTTTTCCTTTGCCTGAGTGCACATTTCAGTATCTTCACGATGTTTTCCTTCACCGCCTTGAAAGCAACGATATTGAATGACATAGGTTTCATTAATCAAATTGCCTCTCTCCATGCTCCTCTTTTGCTGTCATCTCATCAGATATGGCAAGAAAGGAGGTGTTTCATGACATGAGGAGTAAAAGCGGAGTATAGAAGAAGAAGACATGCTGCACCGACCCCAAATTATTTGGGGTAAGGACAGGAGAAAGATGAGGTGGGCTCTCAGGCAACCCACCACTCTATATCAAAAGCTTGATGATTTAGTTACCACTTTTCGCACACAAGTAACTCACCTACTCACAATTTTCGAACACACATTCTCCGAAGCTATTTCCATAAAGAAAACAGCGGTAGTCACTGGAGGACCACGTTCATTAGTATTTCTCAAAATAGGATCGCTGAGTTGTTCGTAGGTTTTCTTATGATTTCGGCACATGCACAGTATCTGGGTAACCAGTAAATCAACGAAGTCTTTCTTGTAAAATAAAACGCAAACAAACGCTAGGATTGTGAATTCCAGGGTTGCGGGATGTTCGAAAAAGATACCGTGGCCGAGGAACACAGAGGGCAAAAGAGGGATTATGGATAGGTTTTAGTCACTTTAAGTTGGAAACTATGATGTTCAGTTTCTTGGTTGGCATAAACGCTGCAATGTAAATCTAGTTGTTAATTTAGTTAGGTTTCTCTGTAAGCGAACTGTATGTTTGATAAAATATTTAAACCAAAGTCTGACATTCCCCTCCGCTCTGCCCAGAGCGGGGAAAGTTATTTGATGATTTTCCATCCCCGAAAAAAAATGGTTGTAAACTATCGTTCATGTTGCACTACAGAAATAAAATGTCACTGCGACAGCCCTGACTGACTTACTCACAATCATTTTTTTTTTAATCATTTCCCCACACTAGGTTTTCTCCTGTATCATGTGTGCGTTTACAAACTATATTACTATAATTTAAATTCACATAAACAAACAGCCAGACCCGGAACAACGATCTGTAGGTCATACAAATATTTGTTCCGTGCGGGGATCGAACCCGCGACATGCAGCGCAGCAGTAGAGCGCTATCCGTGCTGTCAAAAATTCACTGACTTACACACAGTTAACAAAATTTGAAATACTATATGTATGTTGATACTAATATATTTACATGTACTGTGGTCCATGTTAGCTATGGCTCGCTGGACGTCGAACACGCATAATGATGTATGCTAACATTACTAAAGTGTATCATAATAAGCCTCGGCTGAAAGAAAACGAGGTACGGTCTGCAGAAAAAAGTTTAGATTGAAAGTAAAGTTCGACGGCATGGTTGGCGCAGTGGCTGAGCGATCGACTGCTGCGCTGCGTGTCGCGGGTTCGATTCCCGCACGGAACAAATATTTGTATGACCTGCACATAGTTGTTTCGGGTCTGGCTGTTTTTGTATGTGAGTTTAAATGTTTCTAAACGCAACTACGATACAGGAGAAACTCCTAGTGTGGAGCAAAGTTACAATCAAAAGGATAATAAAAATCAAAGGGGTTTTATATATGTGACGGGCCTGTTGGTCTAGTGGTTAGTGGCCCTGACTACTGAGCCGGAGGTCGTGGGTTCGATTCCCACCCAGGACAAACTTTGTGTGATGAGCATGATTGTTTGTTCTGTGTCTGGGTGTGATTTATCTATAATATGTATGTATTTATAAATTATACAAGTATGTATATCAGTTGTCTGGTTACCATAACACAAGCTCTGCTTAGCTTGGGATCAGATAGCCGTGTGTGAGTTGTCCCAAGATATTTATTTATTTATTTATTTATTTATATGTTAAGTTTAACAAAAGCCTTCGGAAAAACTTACTTTATATTGATTGAAGACATTCAAGACCGTGTGAAATTGTAAATTCAAAATGTGTGCGAGTACCATTAAATACACATGCACATATTAAATAATAGTCTATAAACTGACTTCCTTTTGCCGTGTGGAAATCCTAATGAACGTCCTTCATACTTCCCCGGCTACATGACCGTAAAAACTTCCAAAAAAACTTAACATCACGCCTGTAACATTATCCCCAAAGGGTTTGGTAGAGTTGTAGGAATACCATATTTCGCCAGTTACATAAAAGATATACTACAAAAAAATTGCAACTTAAATCAAAACTTGTTGCGCACACCGTACCTCAGGCAGACCTGCTCCAAGTGACCCTCACTGACTTACACACAGCTAACAATTGCTTCGGGACCATCCCGAGTCGGACTTGCGACATGTCCACCCTTGTTAATAGACAAATGAGCTCTTTTTATTTTAAATATTTCTCTATTTTCAATGTTTGTTATAATGGGATTCGGATTTAATTGGGGTGGGGTTTATTTGAGTACCTATTTTGTATTTTCCTCTTTTAAAATCAGTTTTGGAATGGAAACAATGGATGGATTGTGTGAGGAATCTTTCGTATCGAAAGAAAAAGTGTGAGAAAATGCGAGTCGAACTCGCGCACCGGGAGTTTCGTACAAACTTGTGACTTATGCCCCGTTCCAATAAACAAAAACGACTCGTTTTGCTTTATTTTGACATAAGTCTCATAGAACTTATGTCAAAATACAACTATCCGTAAGCAAAACGAGTCGTTTTTGTTTATTGGAACGGGGCAATAAACGGCCATATCTTTTGACTGCGTAGATTTAGAGAGTTGATGCACAACACAAAAAGGGTCATAGAGTTGAGTATATGGTTTTTCTGTATATTCTGTACACTTGCTTCAACCATCTAAGGGTTGAAGCAAGTGATAAAGTAAATAGTCCTCCTTACCGCTTTAGGCCGTGGCCAAAGTTGTAAAGTGTGTACAGGCATATGTGCAGTCTCTGTTCCCTCACAAGAAAGATAGGACGGCACTTCGACACAGCCGGAGAGAGATCAGGCGCATGATCATGTGTTTTCATTCTTTGCATTGGAGCAGTCAACCAATTGATAACTAAACTCTTTTAGAGGAGGCCCTACAGGTAGTTGTTTTGGGTCTGGCTGTAGGTGTATGTGAGTTTAAGTGTTTGTAAATGCACCCATGATACAGGAGAAATTCCTAGTGTGGGGCAAAGTTTTATTTAAAAAAAAAATAGTTTCTTTATTTGTAATTAGTTACAAAACTTAATAAACAGTATTATTGTTATTGTGTACGCATTAGGTAACTCTGTAATGATAGTCGTAAGATGGAGAATAAATAAATAAAATAAACAATACAAGTGTAATCCGAAAAATCAGAGGTGCTTTGGGTTCGAACTCGCGACCTGGCAGATGACTTGGCAGGCTGACGGTCTCCCCACTGGGCTATCAGTGCTTATAAAAACGTACTGTGCCCGAGTAATAAGGGACAAAGGCACGAAGATTTTGAAAAACAAATCTTCTTAGACTACTTCTCCCTCACTTTTATAAAATCTTAATATTATTTACACACACACACTAACACTTACACTCATACATAAACTCACTCATCCACGCGACAAAAAAATATGCGCTAAAAATTAAATGATGCGCTCTTTTAATTTTTACTCTGGTTTTTGCTCATTATCTTTCATATTAATCCACAAACAAACTCACTTTCGCTTTTATAATATTAGTAAAATATTATAAAAGCGAAAGTGAGTTTGTTTGTTTGTTACGTCTTCACGCCTTAATGGCTAAACCGATTTTGATGAATTTTGGTACAGAGATAGTTGGGACCCTGGCGACAAGGCTTTTTTTTAAAAGATTAAGATTTGAGGGAGAAAGAGGGTAGAAAAGGAAAAACTTAGCATTGCTATTACAATCTATAAGGGGCAAGGGCAGAAACTACAGGTACCTGCAAATCAGGAAAGGGGAACTGTGTTACTCCGAATCTAACGCGAGCGAAGCCGCGGGCAAAAGCTAGTTACTACGCAAATTTTGTTTTTTTCATTCTTTTCAATAGCTACTATACCTAAGAGTAACTAGTGGAAGAGCTTCCGCTCTTACTAACACAAGTATATTTTTTACTTAAATGGAAATCCTAAAAACATAAATGTAGAAGTTTTTTTTTAAGTTAATGAAATAAACATTTTTATTTATTATGTTCCGGGGCCGCGGTATCTCTTTCGAACAACCCGTGACACCGGCAGGCCCCTCTGTAAATGTGCATCTTATGTATTTTTTTAAGACGTGTGACATTGGCAAAGATAAGTTCTTTTTATTTTATATTTTGCAAAAAGTTTTCAGTCGACTTCTAAAAGAGGACGAAGTTATGTATTCTGCTAGTTGCTTTTTAGGGTTCCGTAGTCAACTAGGAACCCTTATAGTTTCGCCATGTCTGTCTGTCCGTCCGTCCGTCCGTCCGTCCGTCCGTCCGTCCGTCCTTGCTTAATCTCTGTGACCGTTAGCACTAGAAAGCTGAAATTTGGTACCAATATGTATATCAATCACGCCGACAAAGTGGTAAAATAAAAATTGGAAAAAAATGTTTTATTAGGGTAGCCACCCTATATGTAAAGTGGGAAGTGATTTTTTTTTTAATTTCAACCCTAACGTGTGATATATTGTTGGAAAGGTATTTAAAAATGAATAGGGGTTTACAAAAATCATTTTTTGATAATGTCTATAATTTCGGAAATAATCGCTCCAAAAGTAAAAAACAATGTGTCCCCCCCCCCTCTAACTTTTGAACCATAAGTTTAGAAAATATCAAAAAAAATCTGAAAAGTAGAACTTTATAAGGACTTTCTAGGAAAATCATTTTGAACTTGATTGACACAACAGTTTTTGTACAAAAAAGACAAAAAGTTGTACAAAATAATTTCCTCCTCCACCTTTAAACTCATAAGTGGGAACACTTATTGTGACGGACGGGAAACTACGGAACCCTACACTGAGCGTGGCCCGACACGCTCTTGGCCGGTTTTTTTTTCTGTTGATAGCAAACTATTACTATTTACTCTTTATTCTTAAGACAAGACGTTGTTTAAGTATAATGTCATACATTCCTTTTTCAAACAGATTGAAAAGTAAAATTCCAAAAAGGCAAACAAACCAAAACTTTCGAACGTCGAAAATTAAAAATATAAATTGGGTTCTGCGTGTTTCGTGGCTCAGTTAGGAAGCGAGTGGTTTCGGCCATTTCTAACGTGAATATTGCAAGCTAGCCTGCAGGCGACTCTATTGATTGGTCTCCCGCGTATGCCACCCATCATTCATTCATACTCGTGTCTGCAGCCCCTACGTCACTCAGAGCTCTCGCAATTTTTCGCCATTTCTAGCCAAAGGTAGCCGAGGTACATATTTGATGGTGCGTCAGGAAGGAAGGCGTCGTGCGTAATTGGTCCTACCGCTGCCCCCGGATAAATTGTGACAAAACCCATGGGTTCACTGCGTCGCTGCGTCGGATGCCTCTTAATGAGATGTATTCAATGATTTGTTGTGTATTTGTTTCGTTTTTTTTTGGGTTCTTGAAATGAGTCATTAGTTCTTGAGTGGAGGGTGGTTTTGGTGATTATTTCTGTTTGAGGGCAGAATCTTACGAGGGTGTTCACATTTTCAAGCCATCGAGAAAAATGAACATTGTACTAAGTGCGAACAAGGTGGTAGTTCATTTATTAACTACTAGGTGTGTACATCGGTTTTATCCTCTACTTAGCTTTAAAGTGTCGTAAGGTGGTGTTATTGCCTGGTAAATTAGCTTTCTATTGGTAAAAAAATGGTTAAAATCGATCCAGTACTTTCGGAGCCACAAACAAAGAAACAAAAACATCTTTCCTCCCTATAATAAAATTCAATAATTCCTAATATATAAAATTCAAGTGTCACAATGTTCGTTCCCATACTCCTCCGAAATAGCTCGATAGATTCTTATGAAATTTTGCAAATTCAGTAAGTCTGAGAATCAGCTACTCTCTATCTTTCAAACCCCTAAGTGAGAAAGGGACCTGAGCAGCGGGAGAAACCACTGGGCACAGCTAGTTAAGTATATAATAATTAATTACAAAGTAGACAAAAATCTCCAAGATTTCAAGTCTTAACCCTGACTAATTAATACACATTCCATTCACCTTTATTTCTGTACAATCTATTGCAAAATCACACAATATCTTTCACCCATTTCAAACGAGAAAAGTTATTGCAAAATTAACTAGTTATCGAGCGGAAGTTATTTCGATCATATTTTTCTGTTGTGAAATACTTGCCGGCACAACAAGATAATCCAATTGTCAGACCAAACTCGTGGCCAACAGGCGTGAGACGCTTTCGTCTGTGCACTCCATTGAGGTTCTACTATATAAACTCGAAGAGAACTCACGAAAGAAATAGCCATGAGTTTAAGTTAGGAAAGATAAAAATAAATTAGGAGTAGGTAGAGTTATTACTGTATTTGTAAGGGTCCGTACCTAAAAAGAAAGAACGGATCTCTTATAGGAATCACCCTGTTGTCTGTCTGTCTGTCAAGACCCTTTATCTCGGGAACGCGCGGAGGTATGTACTTGAAATTAAAACCATACCTATACTCGAGTCTGTGGTACCTTGGAACTGTCAACCCTCTATATCAAAAGATATGGCTGTTTACGTCGCAACAGTGTACAGACCCCTCGGTGCACGAGTCTGACTCGCTCTTGACCGGTTTTTTTTCTTTTTTATCAAATAACTTCCCGCGCTCTAGTGGCGGGGAGTTACAGACTTTTACCTGATGTTCCGGGGCCGCGGTATCTCTTTCGAACAACCCGCTATTTCGGCAGGACCCGCAACCTCAGCATGTTCCTTTGCACCTTGTATCATATTACCAATTTGTAAGTAAATCGACGTCTGTTATTATTGCATGCAGGGACCTAATAACTTCTTAGTAAATACAAGAATGTGTTAAATAAAACTGTAGAAACCTTCAAACCTTCTTTGTTTTTCATTAAATCAGCCCATCTCTCCGGTGCATTCGGTTTGTTTAGAGCATCTCTTTAAGTCCTTAATTAAATAAGTTTATGAATTCTTCGTAACACAATAAAAGATTCTAGTTATTCATTTTCTTAGAAATCTGAAATCTTTAACGCTGTTCTCATTAACATTCCCTGTCCGGTTTCAGCTGTCGCTAGGTACCAAGATAATCCAACAGAGACCTGTTATTTCGGCTTCACAGTCATCATAATGAACTTGAATAAGATATGTTTATGCTGGTGTTCTGACATCAATCCTCATACCTGTGTAGAGGGAAACATTGTAATGTGTGTACATTGCTTATTTCTGTAAGCCTCGCCAATTTTCTCTTTGGTTACACGGTTGTAAGTGAGATTGTCGAGCATGAAGTTCGGGTTTTCCATCAATAATTTCTCAGTGCCGGAGTTTGCGTTTGTTTTGTGCAATAGGCTCGCTCCATATTACAGGGTATTTAGACAGAACTGGCAAAATGTGGGTGTTTAATTAGGAACAGCCTTTGCCGAACCCACAGTAGAATATAATTAATCCTACTAATATCATAAATTAAATGCGAATGTTTGTGAGGATGGATGTATGGATATTTGTTACTCTTTCACATCCCAACGGCTGAAAGGATCTTGATGAAATTTGGCACAGAGGTAGATTATAGTCTGGAATAACACATAGGATATATTTTTTTCGATATCACTAGGACGATGCCGCGGGCGCCAGCTAGTCAGTAATATAAAAAGAAAATAAAACTTCAAAAGTCACTTTACCCGTAGTAAGGGAAGAGAATTCGGCCGCTATGATATAGATGTTTGGGCTCAGATTACAGACTGATACAAGCCCGATGGGTTTCATGCAGACCCATTGAACGGAAACTCAATGTAACGTGAACGCGTCGGGATTCGTCACATAATACGCAAAAAGGATAAATAACCAAACAGTTTTTATTACAATAAAAATATATATTGTAAAAAATGGCTTTTCCTGCATTAAAAGCGGAGTTCCTTGTGCGAAAAGGCAATTCTTGCATGAAGGGACGCATCGTGTAAAAGATACCTTATTTTTTGTTGTTAAATGGGAAAACGATAGGGAATGTGATTAGTGATTTCTCAACGTCCTTTTATGTCCGTTAATTTATTTTATGGTTTATTTATAAATAACAAATTGACTCCATGCTTACAAAACCTATACGTTTTGTTGTGGTTTGCGTGGGATAGTATGTGGTTCGTTTTACTTTACATTTAAGATTAGCTTAAGGGTTAATCAGATAAATAAAGTGTACTTTTTTTGCTAATGATTTGTGGTCTGTATTAAGTCTACCTTAAGAACTAATATCCTATAACTGAAAATGTTGCCTTAAAAATACTAATCTTGGTTTAAAGATTTTGTTTTTGGTCGTCAGTAAGTTATTTGCATTATTATACAACGCTTTGCCCTCAAATGGCTAAGTTAATTCAGATTTTTCTTACCCTCTGCATAAAGGAAATGAAATCGAAATATTTTTGAATACTAATTAGGCAGCTCGTCCACTCATTGTGTCATGGCGCCGTCAAAAAAGGCTTCGAGAAGGCTTGTTTACATAATCGTTGAATTTGCAATGTTAAACAATTTTGAGCAGATGTTTTCTTGCTTTTTAATCCGACGAAATGTTCGTAACTGTTTGTTTTTATTCCGGAACAACAAGATTCGTGAGGGTCAAACATTTATTGAAATTATATTACATGTTTTTTTTTTGCGGAAGGGAAATCATCATATGAAATTCCCCGTTCTGGGCGGAGCGGGGGGAGGGGCAGTGTCAGACTTGTACTGGCTAAAACCCACCCATTTTCCTTCTATTGCCTTTTAAGATCCGCGGCCGCGGTATCTCTTCGAACAACCCGCAACCTCGGCAGGCTGTGGCCCTGGCAGACCACTCCGCTACACTGACGCACCGTCGACATGGCTTGTCGTCAATACAATGACGGATGGTGAGCTACCCAGTGCTCACCGTCCACATATCCGCATCTACATTGGCCAGGAGTCGTCTCGTAAAATTAAATGTTTTGTTTATAAAAGTAGAAGACTAAAGAAACGTTGGATGGAGTGTGTGACAGATGATATGACTAGAAAGGAGGTGACTGCTGAGATGACGAGTAATTGAGAAGAGATAATATGGAAGAAGCAGACATGCTGTACTGACCCCAAATACATATAGATAAGGGCAGGAGAATGTAGATGATGATGAAATTAAATGCTTTATGTATTCTGGCAATACTTTGAACATGGTGGGCAGATTCTGGGCCAAACTTACCATAGCCTTTTTTGCGGTTCATCTAATAACTCTAGGCGGAGCGGTTGGAAGGGTCACAATTTTACTGACTAAAACTCACCCATGTTCCTACTTTTGCCCTTTAAGGCTCCTGCAAACAGGCGTGTTTTGCCGCGTGTTGCGGCAAAGCGTTGTCGCAGCGCCGCAGAACCTCGCACACAGACGTGGCGTGGCAGGCGTTATTTACTCGAAGATCCTTTATTCGATATCAACCTATCGTAAAATATTAACCTATCCCTTATAGGATAGGATTTTTCTAAACGTTAATATCTTCTTTTCTGCCTTTTTTTCTTAACTCAGTCGTGTTTGTTACATCGTCCATCCAATACTAGCCCTCATGAATGGGCAAGACTCGCCGACCTCGGTATACCCTCGCCAATGATGCTATCGCCTTATTCCCGGTGAGCAGTAGGGAATCTAGCACACTCAATCTTCCTTCTTTTGCCCTTTGTGTTCCGGGGCCGCGGTATCTCTTTTGAACAACTCGCAAACCCAGCAGGCGGTAGCCTGAGCAGGCCCCTTTGATTGGCTGAAATCTCTTTGAGGCGCGCTAACATCGCAACACTAACGCGCCGTCGACACGGCCTGTCGTCACTGGACGGACGGACGGTGAGCTACCCATTGCTCACCGTCCACAGACCCGCATCTATGGTAAATCTACCTGTTTGTAGCTATGTTTCATACAAATGTGGCAGCTCATGACTACTTAATTAAAATACTCATAAGCGATTGGTCGTTTTCATATATTTTAACCTAGATGGATATGGTAACCCATCCATTTCCAAACCTTGACGAGGAATGGCAGACATGTAAAGAAGTCTTTGTATTAAGATAGACACTGTACTCTACTGTTACTAACCGTGTTCAAGAGCTGAGGCATTATTGTTTCAGGATATTGATACAGCTTGAGGAGCTCGTGCCTTAAATAATAGCGGCCGCTTGGGTCGATCTTAAGGTTAAGCCGCGTTTGCTTAGGTTGGTCTGTGGATGTCCACCCGTTACATACAGAGTTTACTTCGTGCCTCGGAAAGAACGTTAAGCTGTTGGTCCCGGCTGTCATTTGAAGATTTTTGACAATAGTTACAGAAAGTCGGTGTCCTGAAAGTCTGACAACCAGATTTACCAAGGGGTATCGTATTACCCAGTACTAACTGGGTTGTGGAGGTCAGATAGGCAGTCACTCCATGTAAAATATTGGCATTCCGGTACGGTTAGACTGGAAGCCGACCCCAACATAGTTGGGAAAAGGCTAGGCAGATGATGATATTGATACAGCTTCTGAACGTGGTTTAAATTTATTTATTGCCATCAGTCTTAATGGCGACGTCGCCCATAAGTCGTTAAGATTCAATATTGCAATTTACTGTTGGGTTGGGAATAAAAACAACGTAAATAATTTACAAAATTTTATTTTCTCCTCCTGTCACCGGCTCTCTTAGGCTAGGTATGTATGTTCTTTCTTTGTGTACTGGTAACACCAAACTGTCGTCGTAACAAACAAACACAGGCTTCAGGGTTGACTCGTCATGGGGAGGTTACTTCGGCAAGCTTCGTTACTATTCGGCAATCTTCGTTGCGTTCGTCTACTGCCAGGGGTTGTGCGTAAGAGTAGCGTGTTTGAATTGCGGACGCTTAGTAATAATAGCTTACGCGATATTTTTACTGTATATGCAGAAATCTTTGACTAATAAAGCACCTATTATTGGGTCTTTAATAAGCATCCTCCCCCCTCCAATTGATATTATTTCTCTATAAACAATCTCAAGAAACCTGTGTTAATTTCCGTAAATTAAACATATTTTAAGATGGCAAGATTCACTAAACGCTAACATTGTATTGTATGCCGGCCACCATCAATGTCAATAACAATATCTAACCACAAACAGTGTTATTAGAGACCTAATGAATTTGAATAAAAGGAAGTTTCACGACGAATTTACTAATGTCATTGAATATTTCAATGAATGGACTATTCAGAATGAATTAAGCGAACGCTTTTGAACAAATATTATATGGATTTGTTTAGTTGGCGTGATAAACCAATGGAAAATAATATTTAGCAAAGGTTTTTTCAATACTTTATAGTTTTCAGAAATTTGGTGTATCTGTATATGTAAGAGCAGTCATAGCCTAGTGGTGTGAGCGGCGGCGGACTGTTCAGACATAGGTCTCGAGTTCGAGCCCAAGATACGGTCCGCAATTTTTTCTGATTCATGTGCGTATTGTATAATATAAACTCGCTTCGGTAAAGGAAAATATCGTGAGGAAATCAGCATGCTTGAGAAATATCTCGACGGTATTTTAAGCCAAGTTAGAGACTCAAAGCCCCTCAAAAAGATGCCAGCAAAGCAGAGGGCTCAAGGCCAGTGCTTGCCGCGCTTGCGGGTGTTTCTAAAGAGATAGATACCGCAGCCCCGGAACACAAAGGGCATAAGAAAGAACATCGATGGTTTTTGGTAAAAAATGGGCGGCTTAAAAACTCTGAAACCACTTTAGGCGCTGCTACATGATAAAGAAAGAATTGGTAGCTATAGAGTTGCCCATGGAATAAGTACCAACCGCTTAGTAATTCAAAGACCACCTATTGTACGCACTTGTAGTAAATATAAAAAAAAACCATGCTTGTTCCTTTACTATCCTCATTTCCATTGATTTATTTAGCCAAGTCAAGATGCAACGACTTACTAATAGGTACACATATAAAGGAATGTTAGCGTTTAAGATTACTTATATACATAAACTGTATACATTTAAATATCGATTCGAACAACTGGTAAAATGTAGATCAATATATACAGAGACCGTTAGTAACTTGAATTTAAACTTCAGAGATGTTGGCATCAAAATTATCGCTACGAAGTTTTGCGCCCAAACTTTTAGCGCCGAAAAACATTAGGCAATTTTTGTTGAGGAAAGTGTTCCGATTCGTAATTGAAAAGCAAGATGTTAATGGTTTTAAAGGTGTTCTTTTTACCCTAAGCTTTCACTTGCCCGCAATTGAACTGACTGATGTGAAGTGATGATGTAGTCTCAGATGGAGCACGCTTGCCACATTGCCATCAACGGCGAATTCCACCAAACGAATTAATCTGACCGCCATCAAGGGTTATCAGTTTGTGGATTATTGATACTGACAGCTCTTGAACTGCATTTAATGGGCTGATCGCGTTCATAGGCGAAATTAATCTTAAGTAATAATAAAAGTTGATTGGTTGATGGTTTCTCATTGTGAATCGGACTTTCAACAATTAAAAATTGCCTTGCAAGCCCTCGCGCTTAGGTACAAGATGTGTCTACTTATATCTATGATGTTTATACTAATATTTACAATATAAACGTATAGTAACGAGTCATTTGATTTACAGCTCGTTTACAAAGAAATAACAAAAGACGAGAGAACTATTTACACAGCAAGGTTGCAAATCACAGGGACACGTGCAGGAAACACAGTTGTTGCAATATATCATAGCGGTACTTAAAATTATAGTAAAAAGTACAATCTCTGGCAAGATTCGACAATGTTTCGTACATCAGGTTAGGTTTTATGGCTGTTAACTAGCATTGCAAGATGTGGCAATTTTCAGGGGTGCCTAACTTCAGATAAATAAGTGCATCCATTCTTTTTTCGAAAGAAACCACCCCTGACAATCGTTGATTTGTTTAGATTTGTTCTATTTTCCTCATTTACTTTACACAACCACAGTGACTAAAATTACAAGTTTCTTGTGGTAATACTTCAATGCGAATTGTTTGTTAATTCCATTTAAATTAAAAATTGATGAGAAATGCATTTTTCTTTGTGGTTTCGATACTGAATGTGAGCTGCGTAAGAACTTCAACAGTATTCACAAAACTACGCAGTTCAAATTCATTTTGTTCGATGGATCGAGGTCATATAAATTAAAAACGTAATAATCAAAAAGGGTGCTTCAAAAACAATAGTTTTTATTAACATTAAGATATGCTTGATCTTTCCACGTCAATTAATTATCACTTTAATTTAATATAGAACCAACACGCTTGTGTTTAACACATCTCGTTCTGTTCAACTCTTAAGTATCAGTAATTTAATGGAAATTTACATATAGCAAGTTAAAGTTATATAAATTGCCATTTTCACAACCGAAATTAAATATGTAGTAGGTACTAACGTATAACTTAACAGTTCACTAACAATGGAAAAATTGTTACTGACGGGCAGCTGCCGAGCTGTCAGTAATAATTTTGTCTATGTCGCGAGTTCAATAAATGGTCTGTGGCACAACACTGTCACTCAGTCTCGCCCTCGCCGGCCGGAGACGGCAAGCGGCGCTTGAGGGATGACGACGGCTTCGTCAGGTCGAGCGCCGGCTCGTGCGCGGGGCCAGGTGCCTGGGGGGCTGGCATGGGCACCAGGCTCAGCAGGCTCGGCGGTCGGACGTACGGCGGCAGCATGTTCGCCGGACCCTCCCCGGCAGGCGGACACGCCATCGCAGGCGGCGTCCAGCAAGCCGCGCCCGAAGCCTCCGGAGCCATACCCGCCGCGCTCAAGTACGAACACGACATCATCTGAAACAATCACATATACATTTTAAAACATCTCAGAATATAACCTTCAGCTTCAGAAATTAGGTTGATTGTGCGTGTAATCTCCGAGAGAGATTGGAGTAAAAACAGGGCTTACATAAATAATGAAATATGTAGTATTATGAGATGAGAAGCCTAAAGAATTCGTGGATGGGGGTTCTGTAATCACGCTAATGGCCAATGCGCAGCATCGCCGGCGGCCCCCGCCCCGCGCCCCACCGCTTCAAGGAGGCTTTCATGCTAATGCAGATTGGGCGCAGGAGCAGTTCAGCACTAAATCGCGTCACACGTCCGACACCTTGTAAGTTTACCGGGAACTTTAAAGTTACTCAGGGAAATTACTTATGAATTTACTTTCTAGAATCTGATTAATTCGTTGTATCACGAAATATGCACACGCTTTTATTTCCTTTCTAAAATTGCGATGATACAATTTCCCATCGATACAAATGTTGTGTTTAGTCGCTCACGTCTGCCTATAAATCTTAAAGTAATTGTAAGCAGAGCATTTAGTGGCTATATATCACGCGCGGGTGCAAGCCGCTCGCGTCCATTTTTCACACATATCGCTGTGAAATTGATTACCGACATAATGCACGGCGTCCGAGCAACCCTTGCTCTTGATAACAACTTGTTTCAATAAAGTATGTAGCAATATTGTCAAATAATGTTGACTGCTGAGCAAGAAGTCCTGAGGTCGATAACCGGGTGGACAAATTGGTACTGGGTTTTTCAACAGGAATATCTGAGTCTGAATATGTGCCCGGTTGATGGTAATAGGCTGGCCCCTTATCACATGGAACTTCAACATACCTGGCGAAATGTGGGTGAAGGTATTATTAGGTATACCTTTTTTTTTTTTTTTTTTTCGGGTGGGAAATCATCCTATGACTTCCCCCGCTCTGGGTGGAGCGGGGGGGCATGTCAGACTTGTACTGACTAAAACCCACCCATGTTCCTTCTATTGCCCTTTACGTTCCGAGGCCGCGGTATCTCTTTCGAACAACCCGCAACCCCGGCAGGCGGAGGCCCTGGCAAGCCCCTCTGCTATTAGGTATACCTCTCTGCCTAACTCTTTGGAGATTACACGCGCGATGTTATGGTGTAATCCTTACTAATATTATAAGAGCTAAAGTGAGTATGTTTGTTACGTCTTTAATGGCCAAAACGATTTTGATGAATTTTGGAACAAAGATAGTTGGGACCCTGGAGACGGACAAGGGGTTTTTTTTTTTTTTAAAGTGAGTAACGTGGGAGAAAGAGGTAAGAAAGAAAGATAAAAAAAAACGATTATCACGCGGGTTATAGTTAGCTTTAGCCCAAAGTAACTATGCCACGCGGACGAAGTCGCGGACGGAAGCTAGTAATGTTATAAATTCCCTAAAATGTAAAATTGATCAGAAGCTCGGTCGATAGGCCTGTATTGTTGTAATAGTTTCATAGTTAATGTCGCCTACAAAAGCTTGCACACAATCGGCATAGTTGGCGGCAACAGCTGCTCGCGCGTACGGAGTGTTCTAACAATGATATTGTAGCTTTAATATTTATTGCACTTGATCAACTCCGAGCTAGTTCTATAGAGCCTTCAAACATTATGCGCTCGCTCAAAAACGACGAATTTTAATGCATAAATTAAATTTATCCAAAAGCAACAATCTACTCACGTCAAGTCTAAACAAGCAGAACTTAATTAACTTGACGCCATTGTACCCAAGAACGTAAAGTGCATAATTAAACCCTTCACGTAAACGCTCTGGTTAATATGTTTAAGCGTCGGTATTGCTTTAGGAGACCTAAACTCTCCTATGAGAATAAACAGGGTCTGAGGCGGCGGGCGCGCTGGCCGAGGCTCGCCGCACAAATGAATTAGTGGTGTTGTGACCCCCCGCAGCCTGGCCCGCGCTGGCCCATGCTGGTGGGCCACGCAGGGCGGGGGGCATGTTGCGATTAAAATATAATTAGGCGCTCGGCAATTGTTTCGCCATCGAGCCAGGTGGTGCGGCTCAGGCGGCTAGGTAAATTAAATAGCCGTATAGGGTTTCCAATTACGTGCGCCCGTTGGCCGCGGAACACACGCTTATTGTCTAATAATGGATCGGGGGCGTCGGGGGGCGCAATATGAGGATCTAGTGGAGCTGATTAATTATTACATGTTCGTGTTAAAAATCGAGGATACCTGGTCGGTGATAGGGGAATTGTAACGCGATATTAATTGCTATCAAGACGAGGTGACTAATAAATCACGTTCACCTACCGTTGGTACTTTCAGCATTAATGAATTCAAACGGGCCGCGATAATTGCGTACCTAATTACGGGCGGACGGAGCTGTCTAATTTATCACTGTCGGATTATGAATTAGGAATGGCGTTAATTTAACATGCATAATATTTGTGGAGGCGATGTATTGGCTTGTTATAGTGGGACACTTGTGCCGTGTCTAGTGCCAATTAGGTTGCACGTTATGTAATATATGTAGAGTTCTAGAAAGATAGATAAATCATTTATTTGATCGCTGTCACTGTGGTGAAGTTGTCAACAGCCGCGGACACCACGGCCTGTCATGCAGCCGAAGTGCGGGCCGTATTGTGCGGCACGCGAATAATAACGACGAGCTCTTGTCACCGTCGGCGTTCCACCTAATGGCTGGGTTCACGATGATGGCAAAAGACCGGACGGTAAGTCTTTGTTTCAGTGGAAGGTGGGTAGGCCTTTAGTGTGGGATGCAACATGCGTCGATACTCTTGAGCCAACCCATCTTCTTAGCTCTTCGTGCTGCGCTGCCGCTGCTGCTGCGTCTGCAGTCCAGCCCAGCAGATGCCATATTAGTTCTTGTAAATCTACAAACGTCTTCAAAAATTAAAGACTTAAGTATTTCAATTGTTAAAGCTTTATCATGCCGGTCGTTTTAAATACAGCCCTCATAAAAAAGGAAAACTTAAAATGTACGATTACTGAGTTGTCTTAGTATTGTACTAGATTTAGGTGGTGTGTTATTATAAAGTGTGGAATTCTATGAACCATACACTCGGATCTCATCATGTTGTAGGGGTTGCAATTTACTAAGGTCAGTCGAGGGGCAGTGCGCGACCCCTGCCGTATTGTAATCAATATTCGTTCCAAGGCTGAAGTATTGCATTAAATATGATGGGCAACTTCAAGTGTTATTAGAACTACGTGCCGATAAACATAGGATGCCAAATATACTCGTATACATAAATGTTACGCCACGGACTACCTACAGTACTGTTTCTCCTCTTTTATATCCATCCAAAGGTTGTTTTGAAAAGATCGCTTTTTGCGACAAGACCGCCCATTGTGTCACCCTATTTATAAGTTGTTTAATGTTATTCTTGTTATTTGTATGGTGTACATAATAAAGAATATTCTATCTATATTCTATATGTTCTTCTCAAGTGTTATGCATAAAAAGATGTCAGCAATGCAGAGGCGCCTGTCAGGGGCAATGCCTGCCGGGGTTGCGGGTTGTTCGAAAGAGATACTGCGGCCCCGGAACATAAAGGGCAATAGAAGGAAAATGGGTTAGTTTAGTCAGTACAAGTCTGACACTCACCTGACAACTTTCCCCACTCTGGGCGGAGCAGGGGAAGTTATTTGATGACTTCCCATCCGCAAAAAAAAATGTTTTGCATTTTTCAGATCAGTGTCAGATTGAATATTGATTAAAATATGATTTGTTACCGGACCACGTTTATTTACAGAATTAAAATTATTAAAATCAATCATCATCATCAATACAACACTCTCTGTTCCTCTTATCTAACTTAATTATTTCATGAGCGAATAAGGCTTGCGCACCGAGGTTTCCTTACAAACTTGCGACATACACGGCCACAGCACAAAGGAACTATACATATATACATACTATAGGTACATTTGAATATATATATGGTTTTAATTTCAACTCGATACTATCATGTGTTCCCGAGATAGAGGGTCGTGACAGACAGACGGACAACAAACGATGATGATGGTCTAATAAGGGTTCTGTTTTTTCTATTTTAGGTACAAAAACCCTAAAAGGTCAATCAAGGATGCGATGAAAAGGTTCTATTAATATCTAATTTTAATGATCATAACTCAGTTTAGCCTCATTTGTTTCAGTCGCGAATCATGTTCCAATTAACTTGCAACCTGACACTAATTTGTATAATGCAAAAAAAATGTACGCCTACATAAGTTTTAAATACAAAAATGTTGTCTGCCAATCCGTACCTCTTTTTTTTAAACAATTAAGTCAGCTGAAACTCCTTTCAGACATTATTAATAAATCACCAACATTTATACCCACCTTAATTTGATTAGAATGGTAACACGATTAGGTTCAATAAACTGCATGGCTAAGCGAACGAGCGAACGTAGATATAGGGCTGTCCAAAAACTTGCCAAAAATAGTTCCATAAGTCTCTGTTTCTGTGTGTGTGCAACCCTGTAAAGGTCAGGGACACGGTGCCCAGGTCAGAAGGTCGCGTGACCTCGCCGGCTGCACCGTAATCACCGATATACGATATTGCTCAAGAATGGAACGCTTTTATTAAGCACTAACCGAACGTTATTTTAAGCTATTGTACAAGAAACAAACCGTACATTATGAACAAATTGTTGTATCGAATACCTGTAATGTACGAATACATCAATTTTCATTACCGCCCAACAAAATTATCTAGCGCAAAACACACAGTATTACAAAGCATTTGCATTAATTTCGCCATCTACATACGTTTAGGCACAATATATACTATTGAGCAGACAATGGGCGCTTTCACCACAAATTTCGGTTATTACAGGCATGCCGTTAAGGAACTTGTGCGTATGTGCGTTCAATTTAATATCGACCATTGAATAGAAAACGCCTCTGCGCTCACAATAGTCCATCGGCATTCCATTAACTACTAGAGCAAACACGGACGCGTGCGGGCACTAACTCAATACAAAACGATTCCTAGCGAGCGATACTCGCACATTCGGGACATTCCTATTCGATTGTAACAACACTAACGACTGTTTATACTAGCTAGCGGGTTGGGCCCGATCCGAGTGACAATCGGGGCCCGTTCGGATGGAACTCCGCGAGACAATGCAAGACTGGGCCTAAATAATTTAATAGTTGTAGGCGGCGGTGCTTCGAGCGGTCGGCAAACAGTCGCCCGACGTCGGACGATATTGCATCGTTGGCGGGTATTGGAAGGCACCAAGGTTTATGAAGTAAGCCTTTGTCTTGTACGTGTTGATTAATTATCTATGGCACGTGTGAAAGCGAACGCTTTGTTTTGAATCGGATGGCGGCTTTCGAACTTCGTCTGCTAGACAGGGCTTTGTTATTAAGGTATGTTTTGATTTGGTGAGAGTAGATATAAAGAATTTGAGTAGAAAATACACTTTCTTTCTGGCCGAATTTTACTTTTCAATAATAAATTAAAAAGATTTTAATTGTTTCACGATATTTTGTAACTGAAATAATAAAGACTTAACTTGGAACACGTTCGCTGTCGGCGTTTTTGTTTTTAAAATGTTTTTTTTATTAAAGAATTTTGTTGTTTAAAAATATTTAAAAATGTATACACTATGTAAAGAAAATAAATTAAAGAAATTAATAATACTTTAAGACTATTCCCTACGCACATAATGAATAAGGCTTAACAAAACTTTGACATTCATAATAAGTACTGTTTATTGCAGATTCACAAAAAAAGTAACTTCCAACAACAAGCATGATCATCATTATTTATTGGTCAACAACTCAAGTAACTAATAATTCACACGTTGTATTCAAATTTTTAATTTAACTAAAGCATCAAAAGTTTCCGTCTCGAAATAATTGCAGTGCGGCCAAACTTTGAAAGACCTATGGACTTGTGCGAGCATGTCCTTTATAAAAGTTTTCTTTTTCGTCGCAATAATGGATGATATGGAGCTTTGTGGGCTTAAGGTCACAGATGTTAAACTGTTTAGTATTATACAGTTTATTTCTTAGTTTTGTCAACCTTGTGTTTTTTCCAGATATTTCTGCATCGATTATGGGGTTTGTTCATCAACATTAATTTCTACTTAAGATTGCCCACAAAAAAGTAAGCTCCGAACACGTTTCTAGTACGTGGGCACTTTTCTCCCAGAGAGCCACTTTCCTTTTTATACCCAAATAGATAAACCAAGAGGCCCTAGTTAGTAATTTCGTCTAATACACGAGTGCCATAAACACAAGGAGAAGCGCTAAAGATATGGCGAGGTAAGATATAAGAGTGATAGTGAGCGTTTGGTTGGGCGGGCGGTAATAAATTAAGGCGGGCGAGCGTAGGGCGGCGTCGCGTGCGCCGCGGCCGTTTGTCGCGTAGCGTGCGCCCGCGCTCATTGCTTATTCATGCACGCTAGACACGCACAGGTAAGGCGCACACTATGCTACAAAAGTGTTACCCTACCGATAATGGGTTAAACACTGCGATATTACACCGATTGCAAACTAAGATTATTTTTGCTTGTAAATTTTGATTTTGGATAATTAGGTTGTAGAATTCTGAGAAAAGTGTTGTAAAAGTTGATTTCTTTATAGGTTTAAATTGGCGTCACTTAAAAAGAATGGTTTGAAGCTCATTATTTAGGTTTATTTTTCCATTTAACTTTTTCCGCAGCTTGTGCGGCGGGCCTGCACTTCGAAGCGAGCGTGCGGCGCGCCTACACTACCGACTTGTGTCTGTATCGCGTCTCTCGGCTCGATGACCGCACATTAATCATCATTCACGTCTTAGCGATAAGCTCTCATCTGCCGTCAACGCCTGTCTCCCTCACATTGGCGACTTCATCAAATCATCGTATTTAATCCCCGCAACAACTTTACTAAGCCACCAGAAACATGCCTCATTAATGACACGCTTTAGTATCATTATTATACGCAAGTATCGGTAACCCATTCCATTTGTTACCTAGATACTTATGAAATCAATTTCCCGACAAGTTTTACGTTCAAAGCGAAATTTGACTTATACTGGATATATTACTAAGAACTCGTAAAGTTACAATAACGTAGTAGATTCTTACGTAAACTTTAAAGAAATAAGTGTATACGTCAAAGGATTTCGCATAATTCCCGATAACGAGCGTTCGAGTCGCTCTCTTACTTCAAAGCCGCGTTTCAGTTACAGTTTATTATTAATAAAATTTGGCCGGGTTTGCGAGCCGAGCGGGGTGAGCGGGGCGAGCGGAGCGGCTCGGCGGCTGTAACGAGCGTGGTCCGCCTCGTTATCGGCAGCGCCGGCCGGTCAGCGCCGCGGAAAATTCGCCCGAAACTGACGCGCGTGAAAATTTAATGAACGGCCGGACGCTAGTTAACTAAAAGGTAAAGTGCACCCTCTTGACGTGTTCGGTAAATATTAATAGTGAGTGTGCTAGCGTGCGCCATTAAAAATGCACGAGTCCGCGGACACGCTGCCCCGCCGGCGGCCGCCGCGTTCATTAGCCTCTTTACATGCGGTCCCTAGGCCCTCCTCCAAATTACCAGTTCGAGAGTCTCAACGTGACTGCTCCGCTATTATAACAACAAATTAAGAATTTCCCGCTCGCTTGCTTTGCCGTCCAATTCATCCAATAAAACGCGACATTCAATATCGAACTTCTCCGACACGGTGCTCTGCGTGGCCTGCGAACACTTCCGGAGAACAAGTTTCACTATTGAAGCCATTTTAAAACTCTTACGGATGCTATTAAGGATAATAGAAACTGTCTAGCTGGAACGATGAGTCAAGGAATTATGTCTGGGACTGGAATGATCTAAGTTTGACTTTTATGTCGTTTTCCGTTGCAAGACAGCGGGGCTGCTTACGTTCCGTGCGAAAAGTCCGCGAGTAGTGTTAAGAGTGGGTCACACTGTAGGGAGCCAGCGGGATGCGGGATGGCGCGGGCAGGTGCGGGCGCGGACGAGGGCGCGATTGCACGCGGTGTCTGTTACCGAGTAATGAGGATCGTTAATTATGTATCGCTAGGTGCGTAAGCTTTTCAATTTGGGAACGGTTCAGTGTCGCGGGCTCTCGCGAACGAGGTCAAGGGTTCGCGACTCTCTCAACCCTGAGGGGCTGCCAAATTAATGAGGCACTCCTTTGTAATAAAGAAATAACAAGAACTGCGCACGCGAACCCGGCCTCACCGACTTCGATGTCATTAAAGGCGTCGCGAAGTCTTGAAAGGAGTCGTTACCGCGCCTCGCCTAAACAACTGAGTTTTCATCAACATTCCGAAATATACACATAAATTGCTTAGCACTCACGCCAAGAACAGGGGCATTGAAAATAATGTTCAAAAATTATGGAGAGAAGCACAGATGGGAGGAACACCACTACCACAGTGATATATCATAGACAAATTATTACAGTACTAATATACTATGTCCATTTTCGCAGTAGTTGCAATTGTTTCCCACAAGTAAGGCAGTGTGTACACGGTTGTGACGGTTCATATTAGTGGAACAGACAGAGTAGATTAGAGCGGGGGTGCGGCTGGTCCCGACGGCCTGCGGGCACGGGTTTCTAAGTCCCGGCTAATTGGATGAGCCGCCAGGCCAGCCCAATTAGCAGCACCGTTGTGATTCATTTTAATCGGGCGCCCTTATCAGTGCACCACTCAGCGCCGGTGTAAACCTAGCTTTAAAATATTTTCTACATGAGTTAAAAATTTATTGACCTCTATGAAAATATTATTTTACAGTCTACAGGAAAACGAATTAGGCTACGTACTAAGGTATTTATTAAAAAAGGAAAATTGTGAAAAAACAATTTACTCT
The DNA here is from genome assembly GCA_905475445.1 of Ochropleura plecta. NCBI lineage: Eukaryota > Metazoa > Arthropoda > Insecta > Lepidoptera > Noctuidae > Ochropleura > Ochropleura plecta. The sequence continues at coordinate 15,031,891 of FR997727.1, read as the reverse complement.
CACTTATATCATAGTGAAAGATAAATTTAATTTGAAATGAGTTTCTCTGTAGTAATTCATATCTTCATTAGGAGACAAAAATATTATATGAAGTAAATAAATAAAGCTTTCCAACGTTATATTAGTGCAATGTAATATCTAGCAAAACATAGTAAACAATAATTTGTACAACAATACTTTACTTTACTCGTTGATTTCCTTACTATAATTTTTGTATTGTTAACTGTAAGCTACCGAAACATAATAAAATAAAATATTTAAAACTTTTAGTTATAGGCTTTACGATATAATCTTTATATATATAATTTTTCTGTGAGTGTGTATTTCACTGAACTTCTCTCAAACGATTGGACCGATTTTGATGAAATTTTTTGTGTGTGTTCAAGGGATCTGGGAATGGTTTAGATTCACAATTTTCTCCGCTGGACAATGTTTTTTTAATTAATTTTTAATTTATTAGTAGTTGTTGATTTTAGAATGTTTTACATTGGATCCGACAGACGGCGCTACCATCGCAGTGTCAAATTAGACAGCTTATTAGCTTATTAAAAAAAGTTTGAAATTTTCAAATTAAAGACGTGTAGACAGGACAACGTCTGTCGGGTCCGCTAGTAATATATATAATAGTTTTAGAGAGTTTATTCGGTCCTGGCAATACTTGGGTGTACGCACATATCTGCAAATCCCTCTATGAAATACGGCCGTGATGTTATGGCACGCTTCATAACGGGAAGCGTTTCAATCAGTGCTTTGCTCTTAACAAGTCAAGGCCAGGCAAATTTCCTGGGCAAAATGGCTCTATCGCATTTATATTTCATAGGATAACCAGGCTGTATCTTCAGCGCATTCATGTTCCACGCGCGCCACCGAAAGATGTCAGCAAAGCAGAGGGGCCTGCCACCGCCTACCGGGGTTGCGGATCACCGCGGCCCCGGGATACAAAAGCAAAAGAAAGAACATGAATGGGTTTTAGTCAGTAAAAGCCTGACTCCTCCCCGCTCTGCCCAGAGCGGGGGAAGTTATTAGACGATTTACTTTCAGAAAAATAAATAAATATCCGTAGCATAATATGAGTACTCGTAAATCAAGAAAAAACTTCTGAAATTTTACTTTATGTTACAAAAACAAAAACCTTAAATATATTACTAATCCTTACTATACTTACTAAATTATAAAAGCGAAAGTGAGTTTGTTTGTTAGTTTGTTACGTCTTCACGCCTGTTGCCGGCTAAACCGATATTGATGAATTTTTATACAGAGATAGTTGGGACCCTGGAGACAGACATGGCTTTTTTTAAACGGTTTTTATTAAAGTGAGAAATGATGAAGAAATAGAAAAGAAAAGGGAAAACTTAGCTTTGCTATTTCAATAAATAAGGCGCAAATCAGGAAAGGGGAACTCTGTTACCCCGAATTTAACGCGAGCGAAGCCGCGGGCAAAAGTTAGTATCAAATAAATATACTCGTATAACATAAATTGATATAATCTATTTCTTTTGTTTTTCACATAGCACGTGCTTTAAATGAAGGTTGTCTGTTGTAACACTTGTGTTTAATGAAATTTATAATATAATTATAAATCTTTAAACTGAAATGGTCACTAACATAATTATTAACACTTGACACGGGACATTTACCATGTATGAAATATCGGATACTCAAAATAAATAACAAACATGGAGGAGGTTCCTTTCTCTGAAGCCCTGACCGCCGGTAGCTTGGACCTTGGGCTACTATTTTTTCTATTTTTAAATATTTCTTTTTTTTTCTATGATTTTATTAAGAAATATTTAAACATATAATTTATTTGTATTTAAATTATAAACGAAATTAAAATATTATTAGTTCTAATATAACAACTAGGCAAGCAGGAAATCTACAAAAAGTATGACTCGACTTACTCACCTTAGTATTTAACCTTAATTAGTTATGTTCAATTATTTTTATAGTTCCTATCTATATTATATTTAAATGCGCATAATGGTTAATTGCTTTAAGTAACTACCTTCGTCATGCTTGTTATTGAGCTAATAATTAAAATATATAAAAAATAGAGGAATTATTTTCGTCAAACACAACGCTTAATACCACCAACCTATATAAGGAGTAAAGAAAGAAAGAAAATTGCGTTTATTAAAAACAAAACAAAAAACACAGCAAATTAAAACTAAATAAAATAAATAATGCCAAAAAGGCTTCAGCTCAGCATAATGCCAGATGGCAACAAGGCCACGATTTTCAACTGCAGCGGAGAGTAGTTTTACCTCCTCAATCAAATTTCAGGAGGTGGTCATAAAAGACATAAATAATATACTTACAATTTTCGCTGTCAAGTGACAAGACATTTTTACGATTAGTGATGTATTTTTTACTTCATTATAATATTAAAATATGTAGCTTGATTTAAAAAAAATACGATTGTAAAAAATAAACGATTCTGATAGTTCTAAGTCTGTTTAGGCACGAACAATTAATTAAAGTTAAATAGTCATCTAAGTTCTGTTGTTTCATTTAAGACTAGAGATGACTTAAATAAATACGAATAACTTAACGTACATATTTTTTCTATGAAAATTATCGACTATTCATCATAGTAATACATCATCACTAAACATATCTCAATATTCTATGTGTACACGCACTACGATTTGCTTCATTTTCTATTTAATTTTATTTTATTTTTAGACAAAAACATTTGGATTTGGATTGAACAATTGGATACGGATAGGTGGACGACGGTTAGGGCGAATTTAAAAAAAAATACCTATCTATCATTAGCTTTTTAACCTCCTTGTATTTGACAAGGGTGCATAACAGCAGCTTGTATATTCGCAAAGCTACATTGATATTACAATAAAAACAGGTTGTTCCAAATAAGTGCACTATTGTCTTTTTCAATTAACATGAAACTAGTATAGTGCGTATAACGTATAAATTACATTGGTATGGAGGTTAGTGGGGCGACTAAACAACCCGGGAACTCGATCCCGTATCCCGTGACGTAGGCACGGTCCCCTGATAAGAATTAATCAAGCCAGACTCGCCCTGCCAGTCAATGAACGCGTTTGAGTGGAAAATAAAAATAGACCTACAAATGCGTGTCTAGTTTACTTTTTCTTTGCGTTTTCATTGGAAGGTGAGTAATATTTTTGATAAGGGAAGAAAGTTTTATTTTTTTATCGATGTCGATATCATCTTTGTTAGACGGTCTAGACTAGAGCTATATTTTCATAATCACCAACTCCAAAAATTATGTCCCAATAAACATTTTGAAATAATAATTATATTAAAAGTTATGTTTGCATAAATTCATGATCTGATCTCGATTTCACAATATGTATGAGAAAAAAAGAACCAGTACAATCAATATAATTGTTTATTAGAACTCCAACTTAAATTAAACTAACACTATCACAAACACAACCACAAAATCTCAACCGCACACGTGTGAAAAAACCTTACCAAAAAAAGTCCCAGTTTTTCATCAAGCGAAATGCATTCGATCGCGGCATATCAAGCAGAGTCCGTCCATTAACGGCACAAGTTTACAAAACACAAAACAAGCGAAGCTGTGCGAGAGAGACGACAAGAGAAACCACTTCCGCAATGAGATGGCGCACTTCCTGTGATTGAGGGCGCCCAACGCCGCGCCGCGCCGTCCTGACCGGATCGCAGCGTTCGTGGCCCTACACTTGGGAAACTTTCTCTAATGTGAAATTAGCTGTAGGAGAAAATTGCGTGCTGGATTGTGGAACTGAAGTTTTTGAGGGTCTTGTTAGTGAAGGTGGATGAGGTGTTCTCTAAAGAGGATGATTGGAAAATCTTCAGGTGTTTGGTAATGAGGGTTGATAAAAAAACAGCTTTCTTTCGGCAAAGTAAATGGTGTGGTGTGTATGCATTAGGAAAATAACGCAAAAGAATACGTTATGTTCGATATTACTGTTAGGATTCTGTTATGAAATAACAGCATCGTATTTTTAGAAGAGTAATTACACCAGAAGTGACCGTCCTTCGGAAAAACTTACATGTCATCTTCGTCATTCTTTGGAGTTCTGTATTTTTTCCATTCACTATTCCAGAGATGATTAAATGATAAGTAAGTGAGCAGAAGCAATAACAGTTCTTGCTTGAACGGGACTTAACTGCGTAAATTTAGTCGTTCCGTGCACATTTGGCAAATGCAATGGGTACATATTGTGTAGTAAACGAAAGCACGCATAGCAGTACTGGCTGTGAACACTGGCTCGCCGTGTAATTTCCAGTGCATCCCGTTCTCATCTCTCTCGCTCAGCTAAGTAATGACTTAGATCCATTCCCGGATAAATAGCAAATTGAATGTGTGCCCCTCGTAGTGTGGTGTACAGCGTACAACGCCACCCCGTCTGCGAGCCACCTGTGTGAGTGTGTGCGTCGATACGTGTATGTGTGTGCGTCCACTGATAATGCAAACTGTATATTCTGGTGATTAGTAGCGCACGCCTATTAATTCCATCAGACTCGAGGTCGTTTTTGAAAAGGTGCTTCAAGTTTGAGTGAACATTTATTTTCCGGGAGAAGAGTGCACATATTTCCCAAAGCATTAAAACGGTGCTAATTTTGGGTGCAACAAGCATAGTTAAACTATGTTTTAAAAACTAATTTCGTAGCAAGCATGGCCGCTCTGCCGATAACCCGCTCCTATTTACAATGTTTTTCGTCGGTCGTATTTTTTGGCTTGTTTTACGGTCGGCGAATATGAAAAGTTTTGAGGAGCTCTCGCCGAGAGGCGTAAAGGCGGTTTACGACGCGTCTTCGAGTCGAATGCGCCACATGTTAGTGTGTTCCACTGAATTTCCTCGCGTATAACCGCATTACACGTGCTCCATGACCTGACCATGAAAATTTTAAACGTCTCGCTTCAAACTAACAGGCTCGTTCTCGCCACCGTAAGTTGGTGAACGGGCGCTTAATGTAGCACTCGTATTTGTTGAAGCAAATACTTGGGGGTTAGGTTAAAACCGACGTCTTTTTAAATATTGCACAATGCAATCCCGACTGGGCCAGCTGCAAAAACTCCCACTCCGGGACAACAAAGAGATGTCCTTATAAATTCTCGATTAAATTTTGGATACGAGCTCCAATGAACACAAATTCCTAGAGTCGGTCCAATAAAGGACGCCGTGCAGCCGCGTTAGGAGGCCATAAACGAACGTATTATCCATGTAAGGCGGAATAGCCGTTGCACAATTAATTGTTTCATTTTGGGAAACAATTCCCGCTCCTCATTCAATTAAGAGCGGCGACTAAGGGGAGTGGGGCGCGAGGGGTGCGGGTGCGGGCTACCCCGCCCGCTCATGAGACGGACGTATTAATAGCGCCTGCAATATTGATATACTCGTATCGTATCCCACGTACCGCGTTCGAATACGATATTGTTTGTTAGCGAATTCGATTTGTGTCGATCATAAATCTTGCGCCTTATGTTGAATTTGGAGTTGATTGAATTCGCACCGAGGAACGCAAGAGGAAGGAGCGAGTGTCGCGAGACTCGCGGAATAAAGAGTACGTTTACGTTTTAATTAGTGTTTCTGGATGAATAATAGATTAACGAAGCGAGTGATGACGAGTGCGAGGCTCGGGACTCGCGCCCGGTGCTCAGGTGATACCGAAACGGGACTCAATTAGCAAAAACACACAGAATTAAGAGAGACAAACATGTCGGGCGGGACACATGACGACTGACGAGGCGCCCTCCTCAATCCGAATTTTATATTGCGCCATTCATTATTCATTGTGTTTGTCAAGAAAATTACTGTGGACCTTTTAATATAACTTCCCGAGTCGCACAAACGGAGCTACAAATTGGAGTTGTGAACAAGTTTGCTGGAAGTCGAGACTTAACCTTGGCGATTAGTACTCGCGTGTCGAGCTGTCAAACAAATTTAATTAGGTGCTAAATTCGCGAGGATCATTGGGCGTATTTAGTGGTTTAGTTAAACTAAGTTTTGGCGTAAAATGATGAGCATAAGTTTGGAAGGTGGCTCCAGCTATTACGGTAATGTAAGGAGAGTATTTAATTTAAAAGATAGCTACATCTCAGGGCTGAGCTTTCAAATCAGTGGCGTTGGTTGAAGATTTGAGAGCAATCTGTTAGATTGGTTCATTACGGCCTCCATTAGTGGAGTAATGAGTCGCGATGCATGCCGAAGCCGAGTGCGGGGCAGACGGGCGGGGAAAACACGAGAATCGCTTTTCTATATTTTCATGAAATGTCGTCGCTAAAAACTGCAGATTTACTAAGCATTTAGGAATAGGTAGCAAAATCTCGCATTTATTGAAATATGGCATCATGCAATTACACTCTATGGGCAATAAATCACTAAATAATATACTAAACAACTAATTATAATTTACAGTCGTGATAGTTGCAATTTGGCATGGATGGAGTTAAAGGCTATATTCTGTGTGTCGTCGTTTCGAATTATAATTTTGTAAATTATAATTCGAAACGACGACAAGGTTGGCGCAGCGGCTAAGCGATCGACTGATGCACTGCGCGTCGCGAGTTTAATCTCCGTACGGAACATATTTGTATGGCTACAGCTGGTTGTTCCGGGTCTGGCTGTTTGTGTTTGTGAGTTTAAATGTTTGTACTCACAATATAGGATATTAAATCCTAGCACGATTAGCAACGTTTAATATACATATTTATAAATATGTATACTACTTAAAACAAAATAAGGGCCACGAGGTATTTTTTCATTTTGGTGTAATTTATTAAACATTTACATATTGAAAGTAGTAAAATATTGAGTATAGAAACTCTTTGAAACCTAAACTTTTTAATATTGTAGTATTCATCTAATGCTGGCAACAATTTTAAATAAAATTTGATTTAAAATTCTTTTTGAAAATTTTGATTCCACGTTCTTTGACGTTTTGCTTTCCTTAGCTTCTTGGTTTACTAGAAATTATCAGAGTTCATTGATATCTTGAGTCAGAAACATCTTTTGCAATATGCCACAAGCACGCAGGCGTCATATGGACTCGCTGACAGCAACTAGAGCCGTTACAATGATTGAAGAAGGTCATTCGCAGCGATCTATGGGTTTGCAATTGGGATTTTCTCGAAGAGCTATTCAAAATCTATGGAATCGTTTCCAAGAGACCGGCAGTGTTAGAAGAAGACCTGGTTCGGGCAGAGTTCGCATTACAACAGCTCAAGAGGATCGTCACATTCGATTAAGTGCGCGCCGAGATCGCACAACGACGGCCCGCAAGCTGCAAAATCGTTTACGGCTGACAACGGGTACTCGTGTCAGTGACCAAACTATTCGTAATCGATAGCAGCAGGCATCCATGAAGTCGATCGTTTTGGTGGTCCAAATGTAATGATTTGGGGCGGGATAAGCTTACACGGCAAAACTGAGCTCGCTATTTTAAATGAGGGTACTGTTACTGCTCAGCGGTATATTGAGGAAGTTGTCAGACCACATGTGATCCCATTTGCACAGCGAGCGGGTCCTGGATTCATCTTGATGCAAGACAATGCTCGTGCACACACGGCTCAAGCGACTCGGTTTGTACTGAAAGCCTCTCAAATTCAAGTCTTGCCGTGGCCGGCGAACAGTCCGGACTTAAATCCAATAGAGCACATGTGGGATCAGTTGAAACGAAGAGTTAGAGACGGTGATCAGGAAATCCACAACCAACAGCAACTCATCAACGCTGTTAAAAGGGCCTGGCAAGAGATTCCAATGGAAAATGTCAGGCATTTGATTGAGAGCATGCACACCAGGCTTCAGGAGTGCGTAGCTAAACGAGGGAGGCATACCCGTTACTAAAAGATAAGCATGGAATATTTTCTTTTGTTTTCAGTAACTTTACATTGTTTTTATTTTTAACCTAAAATGTGTTTTTTCTTTCAAAAGCAAATTTAAACTTTTTAATCATGATTATTTGAATAAATTTATTGGTCTACATGGTAAAAACAACATTAGTTTTCGTTATGGTAAAAAAAAAATCTGACTTAACTAAGTGTTTTAGTATTGTTTTTAATTTTATTCTCTCTTTTTGTTTTGATTTCGCTCTCACAAACAAAGCTCTATAACAATAAATAAGCTTCGTTCAAAACCTGAAACTTACAGCTTAATTCCTTTATTATCAAAAAACCGCGTAAAAAACGCAGCGTTCAAACCGCCAGTCTGCTCCCTGCAACGTTTAAGCGAAAATTAGCTGCAGCTTGGTGTGGAGGATTTCGAGTATGAATGCAGGTCGGGTTCTGTCCATTAGCCTAATTGGAGACGCGGCAGCACCGCAGCGCCACCTAGGACACGGCCCTTTGTTATGGCTGACACTAAATTTGACTGGAATCTCTTAATAGACCGCAGACGTAATTTTCATGTGGAATTATGATTTTATAGGGTTTCTGATTTTGGCGGGATTATCAAATTTGTTTCTTAAAAATAGAGATAGCAAACATTATTTCGGCCTTATACGTCACTTGAATTAAAAGAAGTTGTTATTAATCGTCAGTTAAGTCGTAAGAAATATTTTAACTTTGTAAAGTTAGGAAATTCTAAAAATATTTTCTACAAGATTTTAATTAATATCTTGCCTCAGTGAAAAAAAAACCTCATAATTGGCAGTCACTAACTGTTGAAACTTGATACATGACTAATGAGAAACCCTAAGTTGCGCTTATACTCATAGCATTACGACAAAAGGTAAGGGGCGAGCGGCAGCTCCTTCTAATTAAATGGTAAACTTTCATGAGCTCCCCCTACACCCCCAACCCCTCGCACCGCTAATTAATGCGCCCACGGGAAGCTCGGACGTCTCGCCTTTCGACCCTGAGACACTACATCATAGGAGAACTCAACTCATTCAAAACAATCCAGACTTACTTAGATAAATGTAGTCTGTGATGTATGTATATTCTTCCCACTCAATTGACTTAATCAAAAAACATTTTTCAAACCATTTTGGTTTAAAACTTTCCTCCGATCTCAAGTATCAATGCGAACACGGCAATCCTTTTAGTAAGCGCTAAAAACTACGGCAGAGGAAGTCAATCCGCGGGCAGGTGGCGCCCGCGGCCTGAGCCCGCGGCCCGGCGGCTCACTAAACGTATTGTCGTGTACCGCTTCTGATGTGGTCGAAACTAAACCCCAACTACTTAATTGAAAACCGTAATAGAGAATCCAAATACACGGTATCCCTTTTGATCGCTATATTGGAGGTGCGATGCCAAAATTGATCGTCTCGTTAATGTATCGCGTAATGGAATACAATTGTACTGGATATCCCCTGTAAAATTATACAAGCCACCGACTCAAATTTAAATGTATGAAGTTTTCTCTCTAAATAATTCTGAATTAATTCAAATCACTGTTAGTAATAAACGTCTGCGCTAGCGCCGCAGCATCTTTGGGGAGCTCGAAGAATACGGTAAAATGTTCCAAGTTTCTTCAAGCAATCAAGGCTTAATACCGTAGTGAAGTTTCAAGTTGGGAAATTATAGGGCGCGGGGTGAGTCGCGGGCGGGGAGGGGGCGGACGTCCGCCGCGTGTCATCTCGTAACATCAAAAATGCATTTAAATTCTGCGCAATAAAAAACAGCGGCGCGGCGGGAAGTTTCACTGCGGCCCGGGGATTGAAGACGCCTGCCTGCCTCCTGCCTCCAACCCGTGCGCTTTATAGCACTACACAATTTCTGTCCAGCCGCACTTTACACGATCCCCGATCTACTTACTAATAAAAGTGTTTCATAAAATAAGTGCGATCCGAGCGAGCGGAACAAATAAAGGCTTTCGTCAAGTGCGCGGTAGGATTGTTAGTACAAGCAATTGCCTCATTGTATCGGAGAGTTCTTCCTACAAGAGGCTCGATAGCTCTCTGGATCCCTTATTTCTTGTTGTTAAAGTTTAGCAGTGAAATCATAGTTGCGCTTTGTTTAAGTTGCGGAATAAGGTTTTGGTTCTTTTTAGAATACATTCTTTTTATGAAAAAAAAAACACTTCAATTAATAACATTGCGAGAATAACTATCCTTATAGACACGACTAGAAGATATTATCGGTTCTTCAACTGCATTTAACTTGTATAAAAAATAAACAAAGACTACAAAATTCAGTAAATTAGCATACAGTCGCAGCTGTGTTTATTTATTGAAACTACGGAACGAGACATACTCGTAACAGGTGATAACTGCTACGAAAAAAGTGAAGGGAAAATATTTTCTGTGTCCCGGTCGAAGTCGAGCCGGAGCCGGGCCGGGCCGGCTCCCCTCGGTCGACTTGATGCGATAATTAGCCCGCCCACTGTCGGATAATTGCGGGATCCGATATTGTACCGGACATTTCAAGAATTGTTTACAGACAACGATTTTAAACGTTCGAGTTTCGATTTTATTTCGAATTCGGATTGAAGGTGCGTTTTTTGATGAAAGCTATTAAGGATGGAATGTGAGAGTGTGAGTAAACTTTTTGGTGTACTTATTATGGATTGAATTACGTGACAACAAAGTATTCGCGGAATTACCAACCATTCATCAAACAACTACAAATACCACCCTTTATTGAAACAATCAGTAATTAAAACCACATACCATTACCGGTTATAAATTGAATAATACAAAGGAAACGTTACAAACGCACCCGCAGTTACAATAATACCAACTAATTACATTGTGACGGGAATTCTTTCATTAGCAAAATGAAACATGTCCGCCACTGCGACCTGACCACCCTATCAATTACAAAGCAATGCAATTACATTCGGTACCTAATAAGCCACTTTACGGTACACGTGAAATACGACAATTTAACAGGAAATTAAAGTTGGAGCCGCAGACCACGAACGTCATTTCGCAATAGTTTGTCCAATTTATCAGTGTTGAGAGTCGTTAGGAAATAATCGTAATCGAAGCGAGCTCCGCTGAACAATATGGACCGATGTCGGCCTCTCTAATTGGCCCTTACCTGGAGCGCACTCGAGAATGATAAAGCCCCCATTAGCCGCCCTATTATTTACCTACTCGTCATTAGCGTAGACTTCATTAGGATAACGAGATAACGGAGCCCCGGCTCGAGTACTCAGCCCCTGCAGGATTTTTGGTGTTTTTGAGCGAATTTCAAGAAACGAATAACTGGCTAATATATTCTGAGAAGACGGGTTATTTTTAACTTGATCTAAGAGGGATAGAGGAACTGAATCCTGTTGATAGATTAGGCTTTATTTTCCCTTTGCAAGACGGTTGAAATCTGATATAACTTGAAAGCTGGTTATAGTGCCGCAAAGCGTTCTTTTACGAACTAAGTAACACTAGGAAAATTACTCATGCCAATCATCTATATCGCAATGTTTCACTGAACTAATTTAACAAACAATGGCGGAGTTACAATAACGTAAGGGAAGGCATCATTACCCTGATCAGACGTACTCGTGTAGAAGTGGTATGATAACGAGCCGCGTTCGGAAGAATGAACTAATTATTTCCGAGGATTCTATTTCCCAAGCTCTCTGTAAAATAAACAAAGTGCGAATAGGCAACATGGCCCACCCGATAGTGGTATGTTATTAAGATTGATATCGAGGGTAGGAAAAATGGATGCACCGGCCCCCAGCACCACGGCATCACAAAAAACATACCGAATTTATTGTTAATTATAAAACTCCGGCGCGGAACATTAACGCAGAGATGCGATACCCCGATAGCCGCTCGTCTATTTATTTATTATTTAGATATCGGCCGGTGCGGTCACGACTCCATATTGTTTCGCTGTAATGGCATTAATGACCTCGGTTTAAAGTTGAAGTGTTAATTTGATTTAAAATTATGCTCCCGATTACAATCTTCACGTTCAACTTTCGCCCGAAGCTTTAATTACAGCGGTGATCCCCGATGGAGCTGTGATATGACCCCGCGTTCATAATACTGCTCGATGCTAATAAAGACTGGACGTATACCACATCGGCTAGTACACCTCGCTGCAATGCAGCTTAATGCACGAGTTGACATTATAAAAGTTAGAATGAATGATTTTAATCTCTTTCCCTTATTGCTGAATGTACGCTTTACGATGCATGTGTTTAGTGATAAATTATGCAAAGTGTTGGCCGTTTTAATGCAAAGATGCAGAACTATGGACGAGGTAGCTACCTAGATTGTTATCAGGACATTAAAAAACAATTGCAAAGCGATGCCTTTTTGTAAGTTTACAGTATATTTCGTTTTTAACTGAGTAAGCTCTAAAGAATTTTAAATTAAAGAGTAAGATAAGCATAATAAACCCTTTATCGCGAATGCTATGTAGTTAAGTTAAATGAGCATTTTAAATGCAGTTTCTGTTTAACATACAATGGTGACTAAGTTTTCCGAGATGGTTTCCACAGTACACCTTACAATATGGCGGAAACATTTGATTCAGGGTGTTGACGGCGACCGCGATTCCGCTAAAGGGCACCGACGTAATGTGCCTGTTCCTTACTTAACGTATCATTTGGACTACTGAATTAAATAACAACTTTATTATGAAAGCACGACGAACTAATTGGGTAGTTAACACCATTAACCAATAATTTAAAGACACAATTTCTCTGAAAGAACACGTTATTCTAGACCTGAGAACTCCATTAATTTCAAAATAACTTTAAAATTCGATTTTTAGTTGCTTTTAAATTAATAAATAGTTGCGTAATTGACTTGACAACTTAGTGACGTCATCGGTTGCGAGTCTCATACAAAATCTATGGGGGAATCGCATTTTGACAGCTCATAAAAAGTATGTCAATTGATTGGTGGTGTCAACTACCCTATTGGCTTATTTAATAAAATATCATATTGATTTCGTCCAATACATAGAACACTAGGGCCACTGCCTCCTGGGGTTGAGGGTTGTCCGAGAAGACACCGAGGCCCCGCAACACAGGCGGCAAAAGAAGAAATATGGCAGGGTTTTAGTCAGTCTGACAATCCCTTTCGCTCCACCCAGAGCGTGGGAAATTATTTGAAGATTTCCCATCGGAAAAAAGTTATATAGAAAACTCAGAAATCATTTTCAAATATTAAAGAACTGCCATTGTTTCATGCTAGTGAAAGAAATGTGTGATAAAGATTTTTAGCTTGGAAAATAAGAATTGACGTATCGGGAGCGGGATGGGGCGCGCGGGGCAAGCGTCGCGGACTGAGTTACGACCACCGGTACTCGTAAACGTCACATTAATTAGCATGCCCACTAATGAGGAGTTATGGCGCTCTAATGAGAGGACTTGTACTCGACGTATTTATTAACGTACACAAAGCGACGGCCGCTGTTAATCTGATAGATTTACGAAACGAACACTAGCTACGACTTTTGAAGAAAAGTGTTTTTGAAAGAATGTAGTCTCTGAGAAAATTGTCCAGATAAATCAACCCACAAGTAAGGACGCAGTGACAACTTAATAACAACGTTAAACGCTTGACACATACCTAATTGCACATAAGTGTCCGCAGTTTTTTTTATACACTCTTTGGCTAGCGAGGTGCCGTCAATGTTGCCAGCTGACTAAAATTCTGTCATAATTACCACAGATAACGAAGATGCGGTCCTTCCATACAACCCGTTCCGTGATTGAAATAAGTGTGATTCGATGTTATACAAAACCGTGCGAAAGAACAAAGCGCGCGTTACCCCCACAATGGAGGGGTGAAAAAGACGTTAATAATATTCGTCAAAGCACTCTGGTTACATTAAATCAATTTGCCCTTTCCGCGCGGTAAGTAGCGAACGGTGTAATTGATAAGTTGAAACCCTTGTACCAAGAAGGCTACAGTTTGGCACTGGCAACATTCTGCCTGAGTTTCTACGTCACGTGCTGCCATCTTTCGTCTCTTTTATACAAATGAAATCTGTGATGGTGTATGTTTGGAAATGGGGACTAGTTTCGACTAACGGCCCGACTTTAACAGCAAGAATGATTGGATACGGTACTTGTACAACTTACATTACAATGACTGTTTTAACGTTTTGGGGTGCTGAAAATGTTATTGGAGTAAACTTGAAACTATGCCAGGGCAACAAACGATGTTAAACATTATAAATGGTAAGGAAAAGGGCATTTAGAGAAGATTTCCTCGAGAACTTAAATTAACGATTCTTGACGAAAAAGATTAAATTCACGCTAGTTCCGATATCGCTATGATATTCCACTAAACATTTTATCGACCGTAAAATGTTTTATCGCAGTTTTTTCTGTACTAACTTTGTCTGATACCGGTAAAATATAAACAAATTAGTACTAAAAAAAACTTCGCAGGGATGTTAATATATCGATATCGACGTTGCAAGCCTGACTGCTAGACTTCAGTTCGTCGTAATCGTGGATCCGATTCCTGGTCGTGTAAAGAGATCCAAAAAACATCCTATGTTTTATCTGGAGTTTCTCAGTATTCAGGTAGTCAGGATTTGTGATTGAGAGATTGACTAGAGAGCAATAGGCACGTTAGCTATTACATACATCTAAAACATTACTAGCGAAATGTGGGTGTCTTATTGAATACATCTCTGCCTAACTCCTCGCGGATTACAGGCGTGATGTATTGCTTAGTATCACAGTAAAGAAAAAACCGGCCAAGAGCAAGTCAGTCTCGTACACCGAGGCTTCCATACAAACTTGCGACATAAAGAGCTCTATCTTTTGACTGCGTAGATTTAGAGTTGATTTTTGCACAACACAAAGGGGCCATAAAGTTGAGCATATGGTTTTAATTTTAACTCGATACCTCGACGCGTTCCCAAGATAAAGGGTCTTGACAGACAGACGGACAACATAGTGATCCAATAAGGGTTCAAATTTTTCCTTTTGAGTTACGAAACTCTAAAAATCGATAAAAAGAGCATTTAAAAGTGACAGCTTTTCTCTTACCAACAACCGTCAGGATTTCCCTCGTTTAAATTAAATCGCAGATTGATTTCAATGTTCGATAACTGTAATTTGACGTTGGTTTATTTTCACTTCCACACACGAGTGTTGTGAAAAGTAAACTTTAAACGCGGTGTTAATCGAGGGAAATGGTTCATTAATACGGGTCCAGAGCAAGTGATTATAGAGTGGTGTAATCCTTCATTGTGTCAATGTGCTTTTTAGCGGTTTGGATGTGTGTGACTGGCCATTTTTGCTTGTATTAACTTTTGCTCTACGATTTTAGTATTAATTGATGACTTCTGTTCAATAACCTAATCAATTTGTTTAGTAATTAATAAATGTTTCTATCTATTACATGATCAAAGAAAAGTTAGACGATAAAATATATTTAAAAACGTTGCCACATACTAGGAATTTCTCCTGTATCCTGGGTGCGTTTACAAACATTTAAACACACATACACATACAGCCAGACCCGGAACAACTATCTGTAAGTCATACAAATATTTGTTCTGTGCGGGGGTCGAACACGCGACAAGTAGCCCAGCAGTCAAACGCTTAGCCACTGCGCCAACTGTGTAGATAAAAAATATTTTCTTCGCAATTTCATCTTGGTGTTTTCTCTAGGTATGTTTATCTGAATGATATGAAAGCTTCAATAAGTACGCTTTACAAATAATAACCCAACATCTGTCCCGATAACGTTATCCTTACTTCCTTACTTAATATTATAAAAGCGAAAGTGAGTTTGTTTGTTACCTCTTCACGCTTCAATGGGTAAACCGATTTTGATGAATTTTGGTACAGAGATAGTTGGGAACCAGGAGACGGCATAATTTTTATATGAGGGAGAACGAGGGAAGAAAAGGGAAAACTTAGCGTTGCTATTACAAGTCAATAAGGCGCAAGAGCAAAAACTGCAGGTAGCAGGTACTGTGTTATACCGAATTTAACGCGAGCGAAGCCGCGGGCAAAAGCTAGTCATACATATAAGTGAATGTAAAATCCGTAAGTCGATAGCGTCCCACTCACTCGCCGCCCACGCTTCTACTTCTGGCTGCAAACGAGGATGGCCCAAGTGGAAGGCCTAATTGTATTGCTCTATCAATATTTAATCTGTAATCATCAGTATGTATATGTGCATGTGTGTGTGTGAGAGTACGTATGAATGGTAGCAGCATAAAGGAGTGCACCGGAACAGATCGCACGACAATATCCTAATTCACTCGCGCGAATGTAATCCATTAGTGTTCCCTCCTCAGGGCACCCCGCGCCTCCCGCGCTCGCCCCACAGCCCCTCTCCCCCGCACCAGTCTGTCATTCATAAACCTCCCATATAATTTGTATTGGCACATGTTTCATATGACTAATGGACGAGGGCACATTAAATATAAAAACGACGTACTGCTTATTGCTGTTTACAAAACTGAAACAAATTTTTATTTTGAAATGTATGAGACTAAAAGATGTTGAAGGAAAATTCTCGGTAAGGTTGAATTGAACCGAGGCAGCCTTAGTATGCTAAAAGGCCTACTCTTTATAGTTAAATGTGAGCCTCATTTTTATGCCTTTTGCTAACTGCTCATACGCATCTATGGGATCATTTACTAAAGAAGGAAACTCTACGTCTACAAATGTGAACGTCATCCTTCTAATTGTTTCTACACTTCGTCGCGTTCAACAAACTTTTATCTAATTTCGTTCTAAAGAATCCTTACTAATATTATAAAAGCGAAAGTGAGTTTGTTACGTCTTCACGCCTAAATGGCTATACCGATTTTGATGAATTTTGGTAAAGAGATAGTTGGGACCCTGGAGACGTACATAGGCTAAAAAAAGTGAGAAAAAGGAGAGAAAGAGGGAAGAAAAGGGCAGAGAAAGATTTTTTTTTCGATCATTTCGCGGGTTAAAGTGAGCGTAAGCCCAAAGTGAATATGCCACGCGGACGAAGTCGCGGACGGAAGCTAGTAATTTTATAACTGTTATTGTGTACAAAAGGATAGGTCGCAATCTTCAGAGATATTTATTAACAAATTATTTTTAAGAGTACTTTTTTATAATGTGGCCCTCTTCAGAAGGGGACCTAAGCAGCGGGTGAAACCGCTGGGCACACCTAAACTTTGTATAAAAAAATGACTCACTAATCACGAAATCTCATAAACTACAAGCAGTCTCAAATTTTGCATTGGACATCCTTTTCAGATGTACAGCAGTATTTTTTATTTAAAAACAAATCGCGGTATCTGGCAACGCCATTTAAAACCACCATTAATCTAAAGAAAAAAAAACTTGACAATTGCCATTTTAATGATGTACAGTACCTAGCATGTAGAAGCGGCAGATGTGCCGTTTTTTAACCCACACGAAACTACGTTTTACTTCTTAATTTAAAAAAAATATATAATAACTATAATTATAATACTCATTTTAAACACGTTGGCCCCATAACGTGGTGTTTTTATTACGAGTGTTATAATAAAATAAAAACTAATGTGTAGTGCTGGCAATATGGAGGCAGGTAGTTTAATTAATTATTAAATTAAACCAATTAAGTGCAAGAATTACGACCGCATCGGACAAAACATCTTGTTCAGCTCTGTAATGGTATGTTGATCGATATAATGGCCGTTCTTAATAGTAATGATGATGTGTTATTAAATATATTTTTATTTGTTATTCTTAAAGATTTTTTTTTTATTTAAAAACTAGCGCGGCTGCGGGTGAAGCCCAGAGCGCGAAGCACAGAGGCAGATTATAGTCTGGAATAGCTTCCAGACTATAATCTACCTCTGTGCCAAATTTCATCAATATTCGTTCAGCCGTTTTGACGTGAAAGAGTAACAAACATCCATCCATCTTCACAAACATTCGCATTTATAATTTTAGTAGGATGAGTTTTCCATTTATTCAAAGTTGACATATTCATAACATCATTACTACAATCGATGAAGGGTAAGGTAGAGATGTTCTTAAAAATACACATAGGTACAGGACGCCCGTTATGTCCCATGTAATAGGAGCGAGCCTATTGCCATCAACCAGACATAAACCTCCGTAGTTCATCATCATTTTTCTGCCCTTGTCCCATTATATTTGGGGTCGGCGCAACACGTTTTCTTCTTCTATTCTCCCCTATCAGACGTCACGGCATCATTTACTCCTTTTTCCTCCATATCATTTCTTACTCAATCCATCCATCTTTTCTTTGGCTTTCCTCTCGCTTTCCGTCCATCAACATTCAGATCCATCACTCTTTTAGTCACATGTGCTTCATCCCTCCTCATTACATGTCCATACGTGTGGTTGCTGTTGCTACTGAGAAATTCCTAATGGGAAAACCCAATAACACTTTGCCCTATCCGAGATTGGAACCCAGGACCTTATACTCAGCATTCGCGCTTGAAGCCACTAGATTCACGACGCAGTTGTGGCAAAATTGACAACTAAAACGAATTGTAAAAATCAAAGGTATCTAGGACATTTATTTTGAGTTATAAGATACGGGTTTCTTGGAATATTTTGTTTTGACAATCCGTATCCGATCGCTTTCGTTAAATACAAAGCTTCTCGATTCAAGGAAAATACAAATATACAGACTGTTGCTTGATATTTTTTAAATACACGAACTGTCTATCATGGATTTATTCTAAAAAGAAATCCATGATTGCTCTATATTTCTAGCCAGTAAGAGTTAAATAGTAATAGCTGCGTCCCGCGGTTTCACTCGCGTGGTGCTAGAATATACAATATATCTTTTCTTACAAACGTCTTATCAAATTAAGTTTTTAAAAAGAAACACACTAACTATCCTAACCTCTCTTTAATTATTCAAATAATCTTAACATGAGCAAAATCACAAAATAACCTAAATCAGAACTAAAATTAACAAAATTAGCACAAATAACTGAAATCAAAGTTAGCTGTCACCAATAATACAAATAGCACTTGAGAGCACCACCACACAACCGTCTCGTCCGAGCGCCGACGCAAAAAAAAAAGTGCCGCACGGCGCTGGTCCGTTCTCATGTCGCTATCCCTTCCACCTGACGTCATCGCGCAGATGTACTAGGTTGAGAGGGGTTTTCCTCTAAGACGGCCGTTCCTGACAGCTGAACGGCCTCGTCAGCTTGGACTTCTGCAGCAGCACCCCTTTGTAGTCCATCCTCATTTGATGGTTCTTCATCAACGTCATTTTCTTCTGAAATGTTGAAACAACATTGTAGTGACGTATTATTTTGGCTTTGGATACTCATTGCAAACGGACAGCAAGCGTGCACTCAAGCAATCCCCTTACAAAGGGTAACCAAAGCAAGATGGCATCATCAATGAGGAGCTCTACTCATGAACGATGTCAGCAAACAAGATATGAGCAACAGTGAAACAAGAAGCTCTCGAAAGTGGCCCTCTGGCAACCGCCAGGACAACACATAAAACAACAAATCAAGAAGCCACTTCCGAGGCCCTCTGATAAACCTCCGCATTGAGGAGTATCAGGACACCAGCGTGACATCCTGGCTACCCCACAAGGGCACCAGGTAATCACTCACATGGTCACCTACGTGACGTTCTGGCTACCCCTCAAGGGTACCAGGTAAACAACACAAAAGTCACCTGCGTGACACTCTGGCTGCCACTCATGGACACCAGGACAACACAGCTCACTCACCAGTCCCGAAGAATGCCTCGCATGTATCCGGGGTCAACTCACCCCGCCACTGAACCATATGTTCTGCGGCGCTCTGAGTCTTCTTTCCGTATGAGCCTGCCAACAACTCAAGCTCGTAACGGTGATGAGGCAATGCCCGGACAACTTTGTACGGACCACGCATCCCGGAATCTAGTTTGCCGGTACTTTGTGAACTCTTGCTGACGAACACAAAACTGCCAACAGAAAAAGTACGGGGCTGTCGACGACCCTCATTAACGTAGGCGTCCTGTCGTTGCTGGTTGGCAGTAAGCAGTTCCGAGACCCTCTGTCTCCTCAGAGTCTGCAGGGCTTCTCGGTTCGGATGAGAGTCACTCAGCGCAATGTCTCGGACCAGCGATCGTAGGACCGGAGTGGTTCCTTCAACACCGGTCAGCAGCTGCAGGGCAGAGGCGCGAGTTGTTGCCTGCTTTGTGATGTTAAGGGTTAGCTGCACTTTCCATAAGGCGTTGGACCAAGAAGAACCCTTGCTGTTTACCTCTATGCGCAGCATGTTGAGGACTGTGCGGCAGTACCGTTCGACTTGGCCGTTCTGATGGTCACACGACCTCGTGTGAAGTACCTCCAAGCGTATCCATCGTCACACTTATGACCTCCATCCAGTCATAATCACCAGACAATACGACCTCCATCCGGTCATCACCACGTAACCTCTATCCGGTCACTACACGTAACCTCTATCCGGTTACTTACACAATAGGCAACCTGAAACAAGAATTCATGGAAAGTAAAACGTTCTTCGCTCGGCCTTTCTGACAAACACGAAGAGAAATAAAGTCACACGATTCAACACAATTTTTCTGATTCGCATGATTCTCATCAACTCTCATAAAGCAAATCTTAACATTAAAATCACCACTCTTAATCAATTTCAACCAATTCATGAAACTTTGCAGTCAAATCTAGTCAAATCCAGTCAAATCTAGTATGCAATACTCTTTCGGTAACCAGTTTCATCACATTCAACACATTGCCTCCATCCGGCAACCAATGGGACCTCCATCCGGTACCCGACCTCAAGACAATACTTAGCACCATGCTTGAGCCCAAGTGCCCACCCAAGGTCACCAACCTTAAGTAAGCACCAGGATTCAAGCAATCCGAGTCATTTGCATACTACATTTGCATTTTTATACCCCTTTTAAGGTCTATTATCCTCATCGTCAGTCGGGCTCGTTTCGTCAGTGTCTATCGTGTCGAACTCAAATTTATAATCAACAATCACGTCATATGTCTGAAAAGTCCGTATTTTCTTAAATCGTTTCTTATCTGACGACATATGAACTGTTAAACCAATTAATAAAACTTCGCGTCAAATCGCCAATCATGATTTCATACCGCAATAAAAATGTCAGGTAAAACGTGGAAAAGAATTACAAAAATAATTAAAACTCAATAGTACTCAATATTTGTACAGTCGACCTTATAGAAGTCTGTCTGATACCAGTCAATGTCACATTTACATAAAGTCCCACTAAATTTACAGAATACAGAAGATTCTTTGATAAAAGAACATTCTGCACCAGAATCATAATAAAAATGGAGTTGCTCACCAAAGTACCTTAAGGATCCAGCAGGTGCGTCCACAAGACACACATCAACTCGCTTTTCCCTGACGGGATCAACCACCGTGCTGCTGCGTGCCTCCTTGGCGTCCCTCTTAAGGCAGCTGGATGCGTAGTGTCCTTGGTCGCGACAGCTGAAACAAGTGATCCAGGCTTTCCCTGTTGCCTGGTTACTCTTGCCACTGCTAAACGCTGTCGATCTCGATTCTTCTTCATGTGCCGAATATCTTTTCAGGCGACATTGCACGAATCGGTGTCCTGGTTTCCCACAATTGTAACATTTAGGCCCAGCGTAGGGCTGATTGGGGCGGTTTCTCTTCGCATCAGGACCTTCATGCTCATCACCACCTGGCGGGGCGCTCCTCTTCAGAAACGAAACAGCTTTTTCAGCTCCCGGTGTAGGTCGTTTCGGGTTTTGATGTCCGTAGTAAAGGACAATCGCTGGACTCGCGTATCGTTCTTCGCGATGTGAGCTAACACCGTCGCGATGGCAATCTGCTTTGTTGTGAGCCATTTCGACATAATAGTTGTCATGAGGGTAGCTGCATATGCGGCCAAACACTCGTTCTTCTTAGGCTTATTTCCATGCAGATTAACAAGAAAAGAAGCGGCAGTCTCTGAATAATCATACCTGGCTAAAAACAGTTCCTTGAAATCACTCCATTTCATCCCAGGGTAAGATATGGATGACAACCATGACGAAGTTTCTGCCTTAAGCGCGCGGCTCAAAGCAATCATCAACGATGCACCTTGACTATTAGGATTACACACACACACACACATGTCTGCTGTTGCCGTTCCCGTGTTTCCGCCACTTCCCGTTTTTCATGGTCAAAATCTGGTAGGCGAACATCCACAATCACAGAAGGTGTTTTTACTGCTTGCACGATAGCCATAAAGTTTTTATTTTGCTGTTCTAACAGAAAAAGCCATTTTTCCGTTTCTGTGTCACTTTCAAACACGCGGGTATTGTCTTTACACTTTTCTTGACTAGCACTGTCACTCGCACCACGTGTGGCGTTTGGATTGCATCCCACTTCTGATCTTACAAACGTCTTATCAAATTAAGTTTTTAAAAAGAAACACACTAACTATCCTAACCTCTCTTTAATTATTCAAATAATCTTAACATGAGCAAAATCACAAAATAACCTAAATCAGAACTAAAATTAACAAAATTAGCACAAATAACTGAAATCAAAGTTAGCTGTCACCAATAATACAAATAGCACTTGAGAGCACCACCACACAACCGTCTCGTCCGAGCGCCGACGCAAAAAAAAAAGTGCCGCACGGCGCTGGTCCGTTCTCATGTCGCTATCCCTTCCACCTGACGTCATCGCGCAGATGTACTAGGTTGAGAGGGGTTTTCCTCTAAGACTTTATTAATTGTAGCCTATGTGTTATTCTGATGTATAAGTTATATTATTGTAAAGTTTCATTAAAAACCATTAGTTTTTGCGTGATAGAGTAACAAATATCCATACATCCATCTATCCATACAAAGTTTCGCGTTTATAATATTATAAGTAGGAATAGTAGGATTTAGACGGGTAAAACAAATATATCAAGTTAACAAATAATAAACATGATTTCTGCTTCGAATAAACTTGACTTTTTACAAAAGCGTATTTAAATGTTGCACCAGTTAAAACCACAAACGTCAGTGAATTATAAATGGACGAAGAATATTTAAAAAAGACATTCGAACATTCAAATGTTTCCTTCAATTTTCGTTAACGAAAAAGAGTATTTTGTTTAAATTTTCATCCATTAAATGTGTGCTCTTCCCGAACCTTTAATACACTTAGGTACTGGCTGCGTTTTCAGAAAAATTAAAGAAAGTAATCAGTGGAATTACGTCGGCTACTAAAATATGTATTCGTCATAAAAGTATGCGCCGACTTCTGTCGAGGATAAATATTCATTATGACGGATCGTGTAGCGTTTTAGCGGGATTAAACGCTATTAACCCGAGTCGCTATGCTCTTACCTAAATCAATCGGGTGGCGTATCTGTTGTTATGTATTCTGTGTAACATTGTGTGCGCCCACTCTCCAGGCCAATTACTTAAATTCCTTGTGAATTATTTAAGTTTTTTGGAGTTGGTGGCTTGTTTCTGTGATTGTCTGTTCATACTGAATTACGATCTGGACTTTCTGTCAATCTAAACTCAACCTTATGAACTTATGCCTGTGGCTTCTCTTGCACAATTTTTGAATATGACAATCAATTTGGGTTGTACTCTGCTTGTAAAAATATATTTCAATTTTGTTTTTTTTTTCGAAATACATGTGGCGCCATCGACAGTCATAATACTCAACTCTGTGGTCCCTTTGTGCTGTGAAAAATCTGCGTAGTCAAAAGATATGGCTATGTCGCAAGCTTGTACGGAACCCTTGGTACGGGAGTCTGACTCGCTCTCGCTCGATTAGCCGTTTTTTTATGTGAAAAAGTGGAAGCTGCTTTTACGAATCTGTCCTATATCCGTCAAGAATTCAGATTTGAACAATTTTCTAATGAATGTTAATAGGATGCTTACTCAAATTACTATAAAAAATGTGCTTGTATTTAGTTGCAAACATTAAACGAAGTGCCGTCTCTCCTCTATATGTTATAAAAATGCTAACAATATACAACCTAGATTATAATCTTAATTCTTAGCTATTTTTACAGCCTTGTTTGTTATAATGAGCTTATTAGTATTCACGTTTAAATATAAAGCCTGATATAAAAGTGGAATGTCATGAAGAGAGAATTTTACGCGAGTTTTTATAATAAACAAAAATATATAAAGTGATGTATGTCTAATCTGTGTTAAGACGTGTTGTCACGTCGTCACTCATTCAATATGTATGAGCGGTTGTAAACACCAATGCGGGGGTTCGCTTCATCCGGCTGAGAGCTCTCATTCGCCTCTAATTAATTACTCAACTCAGTTTCAATTAAATTAACTCGAGATCGGGGCATCGACACGCAATGAATCGATGGCAGCCGCGATTCGATTAAGATCGTTAATGCCGATCAATTTTACTCGTTAGTTATCAATAAAGTTATTAAACGCGGGCCGCGTAGCCCTACACAGACATGCAATGCCAGGTGCATGTACTATCACGAGCAATTACATGTATACACTTAACAAAAGCGAATTCCTCCTACTGCATTTATTAACATTTTTCGGTTTTACGAATATAGTATTTTGGAAGCCTTGTCTCAAAGTAGAAACGTTTTTCACGAGAACATCGCTTTTGAATTTTGGTAAGTGTAAACATGTCATTGCTCATGACTGTACTAGCGTGAGTAGTTTCATGAAAAAAGGGTAGAAACGATGATTGGTTCGTGAAGTTGTTAAGTGGGAAATGATTTAGATAAATGATAGGCTGGCATTATTTGTTGCTTGATTATTGTTGGCAAAAGAATGAAGACATTAAAAATGCATGTTAGGGTGGTTTTGAATTGAAAATGTTGTGACATGATTCCGTGGTGTCACGCAATAGGAACGCAGGCCGACGTCGCGTCAGTTTGCGGATAGCGTGACACTTGGGAAGTCCGTGACATGCTGTGACATCAATAATTTGTGACGTCTTCGGCTCTTTGCAACGTCTCAAAGGTATAAAGGTGAATATTTTATAATACGCCGAGTTAAAATCAATAATGTATATCTTATCCCTTGATTCAGTTCCTTTTTTTCATCTGCAACCAACTAACAGACTATATAAACAAATCTTCAAGTTCAATTTGATCCACTTCCCGGTGTCCTTCTGCTTAGTTCGAATGACAATGTAGGTGACATTATTATAATCTTCCAATCGTTTAAAAAAAATGGGTATAAAATCTTTTTGCGTACACAAAAAAAAACTAGCACAAAACAAAACTCATTCAGCTGGCGCCTGTGGCTTCGCCTGCGTGATAATCGAACAAAAAGTATCCATGTGTTATTCCCGACTATAATCTACCTGTGTGCCAAATTTCATTAAGATCCGTTTCGCCGTTTTGACGTGAAAGAGCTATATATAGATTACTAGCTTTTGCCCGCGGCTTCGCTCGCGTTGAATTCGGTAGCGCCTTATTGATTTGTAATAGCAACGCTAAGTTTTCCCGTTTCTTCCCTCTTTCTCTCTCATATCCACTCTTTTTTTTAAAAAAATAGCCTATGTCCGTCTCCAGATTCCTCAACTATCTCTGCACCAAATTTCATCAAAATCGGTTTAGCCATTAAAGCGTGAAGAGGTAACAAACAAACAAACTCACTTTCGCTTTTATAAAATTAGTAAGGATGAGTTACTAACACAATAAAATATATAAATTTTGTTTAGCGTGTTATTCTATAAAGTAAACAATAATTTTGTTTTAGCTCGACTTTTTTTATTTTAAAAAACGAAAGTATCAACACACTTCGTGTTACAGGTGCAGTTTTTCCTCGAAATTGGTCCTAGTCCTTCTCTTTTCAGAATCCGACAAATGGATCGGTCAGTAAAGGATGCCAGTCAGTAAGGATGCCAGTCATGTCGTGTCACGTCTATCTTGTCTATGACGGCCAGTGTTCGCACCTACGAACTGACACGAGTGTTTGACACACTTCGGGCCCACTTCACTGTTAAATGGCATAAATCTGGTGTCCTTTAAGAAAGTGTCTTCAAAGGTTTACTAATGAACTTTACGCAGGAAAGACCAAGTTTAAAAAAAAACAAAAGACCTTTTCTAAAAATTTAAAGACAAATTTTTAAATTTTCTAAGTCTGAGCACTGTCACTTTATTCATATACTTAGTTATTTTTTTTTGTAATATTTTTCCTAATTCTTGAATAGATTTTTTTAACCAATTCTTTGTGAATAAGTGGACACTGTGGGCCTTGTACATTCCTACACACTTGTTAACTATTGTTGACTTCTTATCTTATTTTACGTTTTGTAAAGGAAGCAATGACTTATTGTGGGGCCTACGCCATCCTCTCATACTTTAGTACTAATGCTGCAACAACAACATTGTAAAAACAAATAATTAAAAAAAAGTAACCATGGAGTTTTTTGCCGGTTCTTTTCGATAACGACCAACCCGAACAACGTAGGTACGTCTTTTGTCAACGTTTTATAAGTGCCCATGTAAGCCTATGTGAAATAAAAATATTTTGATTTGATTTGAGAGAAGGCGTCGAGGACTTACCCTATACCGAAAACTGTATCATTGTATGTGAGCTAAACATAGTCAGCCTAATCGCCAGCTAATCGCAAATACTGCAATTTAAAGCTCGAAACTCATTCCAAACGTTAGTATGACGCTTTTGATACATCAACTTAAAATTTGTATCTCAAACACGGCGTAACACTAAAACTAAATTGGCCACTCGAAACTAGTTGAACCGAGTTTAAAACTGCGCCCTTAGCAGGGAGGGGGCGTTTTAATTACGGCGTTTAAGTAAAAGCGACGCTGCGTCTAGTCTAGCTAGCTGGTAGCTGCATTACACAGATTCAGCCACCAAAAGCCTTCCACTTAGCTAATGAAACATGTTCGCGTATAGTGTTTTAAGCGTCGTCGCAACCGGGAGCTCTGTGGGTATTGTGAGCGGAGCGGTCGCCAGCTTCGGTGGACTCGTCTCCGCAAATCCTCATTTACTTGCATTATTTTAATGGAACTATTGTGGGCGGATGT
The DNA here is from genome assembly GCA_905475445.1 of Ochropleura plecta. NCBI lineage: Eukaryota > Metazoa > Arthropoda > Insecta > Lepidoptera > Noctuidae > Ochropleura > Ochropleura plecta. The sequence continues at coordinate 15,005,084 of FR997727.1, read as the reverse complement.
CCTTTGTCGCGTGCGGAAACGGATCCGGCACACCGGGCGCTGGGAAATGTGCCGGTGCATAAGTGCATCACTACTCTGACCCCAAATTGTACCGCCGATCCCAAATGAAATGGCAGAAAGCTCTGTTTCAATTTAGCGGATTTGAATAGATTCAGATTCAAAAGTCGCATTTGGAAACTGGGTTTCTTGTACGTATATAAAAATAGAGGAAAGAAATAACGACGTATCCATTTAACTAATTAAGTGGGGCGAGTTGGTTTCGAGGCCACGCACCGCGTCCGCAGAGAAATCCCACGGACCTCTAATAACTGGCTTCCCTAATAAGCTAAGAGGTTGTCTTACTCGTATAAAAATGCAATCGGCGGAGCGAAGGCCCGGCGATGTCGTTCAAACTTTTCAAATTTTCCACCAGCCCGACGGTATTAATTTTAAATTAGAGCCAGAGACGTAAATTGTCTCCACATGTGAACGACTGGCGTTAATTAAAGTTTTCTTTATATTTCATGTTTTATTCTAATGTTCTTTCTTTGGAGAATTAAACTTTTTATGTTACCATAAATCTAATTTTCTGGTCCTTTTGGTCGCCATTCTCGTAATACATTCAGATAAGTTAGTGAGCTTTTAGAGTATACTTTTAAATAAACTTTGGCTAACTAAACAGCTGTCTGTTACAAAGAAACAAAGATTTAATTTCGATAATGGAACATTAATTTAGTGTCGTACTCACTGGAGGCACGCGCTCACTTAGGTCGAGCATACACCGTCGACTGCCACTTAACATGATCAAGTCGTGACTGAATAACGCGCCGTATGGTTCATAATGTGGGTCTCGCGATTGGCCATGAGCGCCCGGCCAGTTTCACACGACTGACCGTATGATTTTTCATGATCACAGAGTATAAGGGGCGACGGCGAGTGTGCGCTATGCCTTAGTGTCACGACGTGATTAATTTCTAAACCTCCTGACGCCTTAACTACAACGTAATAACTAAACTAGACACGAACCCAAGCCCAATGAATAAATTAAATACTAATTTCTTGACATACTTTGTTTCAAGCGGATTGCCTTGCGAGTAATTACTGTTATATTTTTATTAAGGTTCTGTACGAAAAGTGAAAGTAACATTTCATCAAAAATTTAAGGCGGCGTATTTTGATGAATTTTTGGTGCTTTGTTTGGAGTTAAGATTGTGAAATGTTGTTTATCATTTGATTTGATTTTCTGGGAAGACAACGTATTAAAAGACAAAGAATTTGATTTTTGTTGTCGTTATATTGATTTGATAAATGAAGTATTAATATGAATTACATACGGAGAATAATTCTGAAGGATAAACCCGAAACAAATACTTCCAAGAATTTAATGAACTGGCTGTAAAAGGAAAATATTTCTTAATAACATAGCTCTTTAAAACTTGCGATCCCCTCCTTTAATATTTCCTTGAATTGAACAAGGCGTTAAAATACTCCATTATAAAAAAAGAATTACAGACATAATTAAACATACAAGCCAGGTATCAATCAAAATTGTTTATTTTTTACAGCGTCAGTCGAAACGAGTAATTAGTGCAGACTGATTAAAGGTGAGAGCAGCTGATCGGCCGCGGCACGCAACGGTAGCGGGTTCGATGCCCGACCCGCTCCCACGAAGGGCGTTCGATCAAACTAGCTCCAGTAAAAATTGTAAACAACCCCGATTTACTTCGTAAAGAAAAATTAACGAAGAGCAAATTGGCCGTGATTATTGAAACAACAGAGTACCGTGTTGGCTCACAGCTTATTGGAGTCATTTAATTTTGAAGAAAATGTTAAAATCATACTAAAGTTCACAAGTCTGTCTCGTTGGTGGTGTGGCGGTAAGTGCGGTTGAGCTTGGGATCCTGGGTTTCGGAATGGAATTTCTGGAATTCTGAAGTCGGGCAAAGTGTTATTGAGTTTTTCCGTCAGGAATTTCTCAGTAGCTGCCACGGAGCTCACCGAACCTTTTGTGCCCAGTTAATGACAATAGGCTGGCCCCTATTACATGGGACTTTAAATGTAACTGGCGAAATGTAGGTACACCACTGCCTAACGCTACACTAAAGCAAGGCCTTCAGATACCTTACCTGCAGAAGTAGTATGCAAGTTCAGATTCAATTATCCTTTCACACAACAGACTAGACACATTAATTGGTATCTTTTTAAAACATTTCGGGTAGCACGGACTCCTACAAAAGGTACACAGAACTAGCGTGTCGTGCACAGTGCAAACGACCCCTTACTTCGCGTGCCACAACCGCTTTGAGGCCGATTGAATTAGATAGACAATAGATATCAGTCATCAATCAAAATGTCCGAGAGTTTAATTGTCGAAAGTGAATTGTTTATGATCGAGTACCTACTAAAACCTCCCACGGTAAACTCGTTGAGTACCTATTTATCGATAAACGGTAGAAGATCTCAGCATCACCTGTCCACTGCACTACATTAGAGGCTCGAGATCAGAGGGACGGTCCTCGCCCGCAGCAGCCCTTTGTGGAAAGATTCCCGGAGCGAGTGCGAGGGCACTTTGATGTCGAGCCCGCCAGGTAATTTGGAAAAACGTTATTTAATTAACTTTCGACAAGTCGGCGTAATCGTGTTACAAAGCCGCCGGGTGAACGGTGAAGTCTTTGAGCTGGCGGCCAACGGCTGTTTCACCCGGACTTGATTTTTACGCCAAACATAGCGACCGTAAAGGCGCTGTCATTTTCAGGTGTTTTCCAATTAACATCGCGCCTTTGACCACGTCCGAACAAAGTAATAACAACTACAGGCTTTGTTATTACCCGGGTAGTTTTATTAAAGGGTGGCGGTGTAATAGAGACGCACTTTTGAATAATATGAGAGCGGAATTTATTTAATTTATAGGCTCGCTAGCGGCCATCACTTTATTTACACATTTTTCGAAATATAATTATGAAGTGGGAGATATTTCTAAACAGCATTGGTTAGAGGCGTTGTACCGTGTTTACTAACATGGCCACAAATTGTTAGTTAATTAACAGGGCTGGACAATAGTTTTATGAGTTGCCGAAATAAGTTTGGCAGTGTTTAAACTTCGAAATTGGTTAGCGGTGCATTTAGTGTGAGCGTCGCAGCCCGTAGCCCGTAAGCAAGTCCGGGGAGAGACGAGCCGGCGCCCGCGGCCACCGGACGACGCTCCGCTCCACGGGATAATTAACTGTGCGAACTATCCTCTTGTCCGACAAGTACTGCAATTAGAAATTTGCTTTAAAGCGCTAATAAATATCATTAACATTTGAGCCTAACTTCTGCGGCGTAGTACCGAAGATCTGTACCTTTAGAAATAATATGTACCTACGTGTAGGATGATGGAGCTTTTCACCAATGGAGTGATCATACGTTTTTAGAAAAAAAAGGTAAGGGCAAAGCAAAGCGGCAGCTACGGCGTAGCCGCGTAGCATCGTAAGGGCTACGAAATTATAAATTTGCAAATAAAGATGTCACAGGAATTTAATTTTTGTTCTGTGGATTATTCACGCCTGCTTGCGCATTAGCACTTCATTTGTTTACTACACCAGGCCGGTTGCAGGTTTATAAAATGTGTTCCGAAGTGCGTTCCGTGCGGGTAACTCCATCACATAAACAAAGGCGCTCTTTGTGCGTTGCTCATTGAACAGCTTAATTGTATTTCTTCGCCACTATTTGCGGTGTTCGTATGTCTAATGATTTCAATTAATTAATACGTCTTTCAGCGGAGCGCGGTAACTGTGAAATGTATTCGAGAGATTTTTAGTTGGTTATTAATAATGATGAAATATCAAAACAATACAGTCGCGAGCATAAATACATTACCACCTAAACAAGATTCAAAAACGGTTTTCTCACAAATCATTGATAGAATTTATATGAAGTTACAATTACACTGTTCGAAAACTCATAGACTTATCCAAATTTCTAAAAATTGCAATTTATGTCTCACATATCGCAATTGATACTTCGTCTACTCGTCAAAAAAAAACTTTAACCAAGAGGCAGCCTAAAATGCCGTTTTAGCAGAATCTCCATTTGCTAAAGCAGGCATTTTGTATGACTTAAGTACATTTCCGATACGGAAACATGCTCGATACGGCCATGTATTTCAGTAATTATGATCACCGCACCAGGTCCCGCGCCCGCTCCGCTACCTAATCCGCTCGCACAGAGTGGCGGTGTCGTGAGTGCAAATGGTTTCCGGCACAGCCCTCACTCCATCCCTCTGTTTCGATTATGATTCGTGAATTTTTAACACGTCTGAGAGGACCGGCTTTGCAGTGTTGCTTTAAAAATATTGGTATTGGCTTTTAGAAATATGGTGTATGTAAAATGTTTTTGATTAGTCCTTTTTTGTCTGTGGTTAAGAAAAAAGTCGGAGTAGACTAACCCTTAGACATTTTGTTTTTATTTTTGGTTGAAACGTGATTAAGGGTTGTTTCAGATGAGTGGATAAGGAATGGTTTTTAATCTATCTTATGTCCTTTTTTTCAACACCCTTTCATTAGCTTCAGCTGTGATGTTATCATGTAAAAAAAATCTTAGGAATATATTTGACCGATTTACCGGTATCCAATTAAAAAAAAAAAATTGCATTTGTAGTTTAGATGACATAGTCATCATCGAGTTCACAAGTGACGTCAGTCTTAATCCAATATGGCGGAATCCCAAAAAGGCGGACTAGTTATTTTTTATGCATTCCCGTGATATTGTTATCAAATAAAAGGGTTTGCTGAGAAAAATTGTTAAGTAAAAGTTTTTATAAACACATATATTTATCACTACAAAGCCCTGTTTTTCAACGTTGGGCGTAACGCAAAGAGCTGCTTTTGCAATAGCTATATTTATTGAGGCAATCATTTAGATGTCTTCTATAATTTGAGAATACGGACAGTTTTGGGTTATACTGCTATCAAATCCACATTAAATTCAACACATTATTTGCGCTCTTTAAATAAATAATTAGACAACGTTTCAGGAAAACCCACTTCAATACAAATAACGTAAGGCGCGTTAGTGTTCCACGCGCGCCTCAAAGAGATGTCAGCAAAGCAGAGGTGCCTGCCAGGGCCACCGCCTGCTGGGGTTGCGGGTTGTTCGAAAGAGAAACCGCGGCCCCGGAACATAAAGGGCAATAGAGGGAACATGGGTGGGTTACAGCCAGTACAAGTCTGACTGACACCAGAGCGGGGGAATTTGTCTTATGATTTCACATCCACAAAAAAAAATACAAATAACGTTGACAAAAAAAACAGCTGATCCTTTCATATCTGTTTCACCACATCACATGACAAAGTACACATGTAACTTGTTATTACAACCGTACCACACTACCTACTACTTGCACCAGTTTACGAGCTCATTCACTTTTATCTCTCCGCCTCACTTACTGCAATAGACAATAGCAAATTACCCTGTTACACGACAAACGACTCCTTAATTAAACCGTTACAGACTAAAATTGCTTTTTATCAACACTTTCCGTTTGTTAATGTTAATAAGTGAAACTATTACCGATGTGGCACAGTTGCTTACCGATAAGGATAAAATGGTACATAGGAAAACATGTAAGAGGTATCTTGTGCGCCTATAATTAACTGATTAGCGGGGCTTTAATTAATTGAGTTGTTTTTTATTGTTTACTACCCACCCGCCCCAGCTTCGCAAAAAGCAATAAGTATATGTACTAATATTATACATATCGACCATTCTCTTGAATCACTCTATCTATTAAAAAAACCGCATCAATATCCGTTGCGTAGTTTTAAAGATTTAAGCATACATAGGGACAGACAGACAGCGGGGAGCGACTTATGTTTATACTATGTAGTGTTTTTCCTTGTTTCTTGTTGTTTGACTTCAGCAGTATTTTAGAATGATTTGTTTTTGGCGGAAGGGTTTGCTAGAACTGAAGGAATTAGGGTAATTTTTTGTGAGAACATTTTTAAGGATGAATGTGGATGCCTATAAGAGTAAAGGAAAACCAAAAAAACGATCTCCCCTGGCTGGAGGCCTTAAATGCAAGGCATCCACAGGATAGTCCGGTTAAGCAGCTAACGACCTCATAGGTTGAAAAAAAAAGAAACGATGGATGGACTGTGTGAAGTATGATATGGCTAGAAAGTTCTACTGAGATAAGACAAGTAACAGAGAAGTATGAAAGAGGAAAACATGCTGTGCCAACACAAAATTAACTGGGCTTAGGGCAGGAGAATAATTATGAATAGATTTAAAATGTAACAAAACAGTGACTGTATTTTGATGGTAATTTAATTTTAATCGAAATTCATAGCAATGGTCGATAATGACTGTACAGGGGGTCTAAAATCACCGCTTCAGCAGAATCATAATAGGTTAATAATATGTATTTTTTTTTCGGGTGGGAAATCATCAAATGACTTCCCCCGCTGTGGGCGGAGCGGGGGGCATGTCAGACTTGTACTGACTAAAACCCACCCATGTTCCTTCTATTGCCCTTTACGTTCCGGAGCCGCGGTATCTCTTTCGAACAACCCGCAACCCCGGCAGGTAATAATATGTATTACGTTACCATTCGTGAAATGGTCACAAAGTGACAATTCTCTATATTAACTGCGTCTGTGACTATTTAAAAATAATAACGTAATTCTAATTATTATCCTATCATGATTCTGCCATTTTAGACCCCCAGATAGTTAACAGGCAAATGTTCCTGATAACAACGAAACAATTACTTACGTTACTAAAATTGCCTACACAAACATTCCCCAATTACGTCACCAAATTAACGGAAGTACTTACAGAACTGGAAATACCGATTTCTGAATACTCCATTCAATTGGCAATTCACCGCGGTGTCAATCAACCCCCCTCTCCCACCTCCCGGCAGACAATAATTAACGCAATTAATTAAGCTTAGGAAATACCTTAATTAATGATCACGCTAGTCACGATATGTAAGTGTTTGCCGGCAAAGGTCAAGCGTGAACCCGCCCACGAGTTAAACCTTCAAAGGTTTATTAAAGAATGTAGAGGCGTGCCATAATGATCGAGTCCGGTAATCGATTTATAGTCGATTAATTTAATCATTGTTGATTCGGAAAGTTTTTATTCTATTAAATTAATCGATTTTGCTGGAAATTTATGAGGCATGTATTTGGTCATACCTGCTCGGTTCCGGTCAGTTTAAAAAAAATGTCTGATCAATGAATGGAACTTTAGGACGAGGTCTAAACGCGACGAACGCGTGTTCGCGCGAGCGATTGCTTTGGTTAGAAACCAAGGTTAAAGTTTATGGGATTTGCGTTTCTATTAACTTTTTGATTGTGTCTGTGCAATAATGTATATTATAATATTTATAACCACTTCGCAACAAAAAATAAAAAGTGGTATGGGGAACAAATGTATATAGAATAAATAATAATATTTATAACCTTCTCTGAAACAATGGGCTTCTGGATCATATAAAAAAGCGCAATTTTTTTCTTGAATTTAAAATCTTTTCGAATTACAAAATACCCAAAAACTAACTGCAGATTCCAGTACATACCTCCTCATAGTCTTTATGCGAGTGTTGTGGCGCTTGCGCGCGCGCAGCCGGCGCTCATTCGCGCGAACGACGCGGGCGGCCCACTTTGTTCTTGCGCATGGGCGCGCCGGGCGCCCCCGTCGCGTTTGCGCTCTTCATCAGCTTCTGCCAGTCTTGCTCGCACACTAGTGAGCCCGCAAGCATGTAATACCTGAAGAAATTAAGACTTTATAACATTCGGTTAACATAAGTAAAAAAAAAACTCACAAAGGTAAGGTTTTCCAGATGTTACTTGCGACAACTGATTGAATGAAGATTTTCTTTCGACTAGGGCTAGTGGCGCACTGTTACAAAGAGATTTTTTCCGGCATTCAAGGATAAGACTATGGGGTGTGGGATTCTTACTACGAAAGAATTACCCAGGTCATATTCGTGTAGAAGGGCCAGGATAGATGAGCATAATAGCTCCACTAAGTAAAACCTGCTATTTCATATACCAAAGAAGGAGTTGAAGAGACCATTGACACCTACATAATTAACTATTTACCAATCGGCTAAAGTGCGGAACTCTTTGCCAGTGAATGTGTTCTCTCTCATAATCCGTTTGCTTTTAAAGAGTAGACAATATAGAGTAAGGTTGATATAGAGTATCAGGTTTACTGTCTCAATATATACTGACCTATCGCCCTGCATGAGGTGTGATCCGCACTTGGAGCAGGCGAAGCACTTTATGTGGAACACGTGGAGCGGCTGCTGCGGCGCGTTCGTTCTCATCACGAACTCGCTGGCGGGGATGGCCTGCCCGCACGCTGCGCACGCCCCTCCTGAACCGAACATTCTGGAACAAGACAGCCTTATTTTAGTTTGTTTTAGAAGCTCAAATACCCCGGGCCCAGGGCTTGGGCAAACGCCCAGTGAGGAACAAAGTGGAACAAGGATTATTGGTACTTCTAAGATCGGATTTAGTATTAATTTGGAGGAGAGAAACCAACCAGAGTAATTTAAAGACTCGGATTTTATGCTGAAACTAAATTAGTAAACGTTTTAATAAATCACAAAAACGAACCAATTAACTAGCCCTAATCAAACAAAAAAGCAATTCAAAACCTACTTTTCTAGTTGCTAATTAAAATGCGAACTAATTACTAGTATTGAAATATTCTCTAATGAACTTGGGAGTATTTTAAACGACCTGCTTCAACAAAATGTTTAAATTGAAGATTAAAATGATCGACATCCGAGGTACTATGAGCTAACAATTTTAACAAGCTAGCTTCAATCCGTTAAAATGCCACGATTATTACTCGTTAAGCTTTGATAAATGGATAATAAAGTAACGACGTTGACTATAAATCACTCAAATATACGTTCTTATTTGTACTGCTGTTTGAACACTAAATTATTGAGTATATTTATAAAATTATTGCTAGTTTTAAGCCAGAAGCTTTGGTTCAAATTGAGGGCACCAGGCAGACTGTGGTTTATATTTCTGTGGTAAGAAAAGTCTATTCATAACATGACATTATCAAGTCATCAAAGCTTGTTCCCTGAAGCCCATACTTCGGAGAACCGCTTTCAATGATATATTACAGCAGTTTTGTAAACGAAGTTCTGTGAGGTCATACTGGAAAGATTCTATACATCCTATCCTACTTAATATTATAAATGTGAATGTTTGTGAGGATGTATGGATGTTTGTTACTCCTTCACGTCAAAACGGGTGAACACACACTCATACACATTCATACTCAAAACTTTCCTCACGAGATTTTCCTCATTTCTCAGCTTCACATGCCCCATACCAATCCAACCGATTACCACACAACTTTGTAGCCAACATGAAGCAACATTGGTCTATTCTCTGCCCAAAGACCACCTCAGCAGTTCGAACAATTTATCAATCATCATTCCTCTGCCATAAATTTCTATTTCTCCTTTAACTTTTTCATCGCTGTATTATAAAATCAATCATTCGTTCCGTGGCGATTTAGCGGTTAATTAATAAGGCTTCAAGTAGACATTTTGAATGGTTTATGATCAATAAAACGTGTGAACACAGATGATAAGACAAACTTTATAATCCCTTTGACTAATGTCATTATGTTTATAATTTGCGATAAAATTTAATGACCAGATTTGAATCATATTTTTTTTTCATTGGTTGATACTTGTGATATGAGATGGTGCTGTGGAAAACCTAGTGGTTTTTACAGACGACATATGACGTCACAAGAAGAGAAGTAGGTCAAGAATTTACTTATTAAGAAAGAAAAAACTTTTTTTTTTATTAAATAAATAAATATCTTGGGACAACTCACACACGGCTATCTGATCCCAAGCTAAGCAGAGCTTTTGTTATGGTAACCAGACAACTGATATACATACTTATACATACTTATATAATTTTATAAATACATACAATATTATAGATAAATCACACCCGTATTTCATCACTAGCTTTCGCCCGCGGCTTCGCCTGCGTTAAATTCGGGATAAGACAGTTCCTGATTTGCAGGTACCTGCCACCTGTAGTTTTTTCCCTAGCGCCTTATTTATTGTTATAGCAACGCTAAGTTTTCCCTTTTTTCCCTTTCTCCCTCATTTTTCATTTTAAAAAAAATACCCTATGTCCGTCTCCAGGGTCCCAACTATCTCTGTACCAAAAAAAAACATCAAAATCGGTTTAGCCATTTAGGCGTGAAGAGGTAACAAACAAATTCACTTTCGCTTTTATAATATCAGTAAGGATTTTGTTGTGGTTTAATGATATCTCACACAAATTCTAATCGAGTATTCAGTTTCCCTTGCTACTAAATCGTATAACTACATATTTAGTTATCGGGTTCAAGGGATTTCTCCTTGAGTCGTGACACAAATAAACTGAACGCAGCAATTAAATATTATATCTGCATCAACAACAAGCCTAAATGTCTACATGACAGTCCTAACAACCTCGTTGCAGCAAAATAATTACAATCTGTATTTCATTTCAGTTGAGACGTTGCTTGCCAACTATAATAACATAAATCTATTATTTAGCTTGTTAACTACCATGATTCCGCATAAAGTTTCTAAAATATTCACTGCACTGACAGACTGAAGTCCGTAACTTGTAAATCTCAACGGAAAACTTGGTTTAAGTAAATGACATGTTTCCTCCCAAAAATCGCGTGCGGCCCACTGTGACAACACTGTGACTGTGGCTGTTTAATAGCGGCATATAATACTTAATGGGTCATTATTGCAATCGCTATTAGCGTCGCCGGCGAGCGTATTATTTACAACCAGCCTGAATATTAATAAATTGCAATAACAATCCGGCCGAAAGCAATCAAAATTTAATTACCTGCTCTTCTTAACGTTATTCGTTTTGAAATGATTCAACGCCGAACATTGGCAATGGGTTAAAGATAAATTTGAAAGTCTTAAAAGATAAATTCGCTTCAATCACTCGGAGCAAATAGGGTTTCGTTTCATTTACTCCCAGTAAGAGCGTTTTCAATTAAGGAGCGCCCGACAAACAGTATCGGCGTATGAAGGTAAAATTAATTAAACTGAGCCAAGACAAACATGTACGAATCTATTTGTGTTGGACTCGCGGAGTGTGTACGGGAAGATGTGCGGATTATGCCCGGGAAAAATACGGGAAACAGCCCAACACTATACATGTGTACAGTCTCGGATCCGTACTATACATAAAGCTAAAATATAAACCGAAAACCAGGTTGACAGACCAATAAATCTCTACGCAAAAATAAGTGGGTCGAACTCCATGAATACCTAAATAAATCTACTCTTTTTATAAACTAGTCAATTGTGAACACTTAATTTGAACGAAATGAGATATATTACGTTGTGATTTGCCGTTAAAGGCCGGTTGAGCCGTACGTTATAATTAATTAAGAAAATTAATACGTTATATATTTCCTTACGAATCTTTTTGAACATTGTACATCGCACATCAATTCTCGGGACGGACCTAATTAAAACGAGGACATTAACACACGCGAAGTTGATTTATTTATTCGACCGTGTTACTTTAACAACTTTAGTTTGGGTACGACATCTCCAACTGATAAAGGACGCGCTTAGTTTGATACCTTACATCATGATCTGTGATTTTATTAACATAATGTAGTTTGAAAGTTGTTAACAATTTCTAATCGACAACTTTAAGGTTTCCTTTCATTCTCATTCTAATTAAGGAATGTGTGTTTAGCATGAGTTTAATAAATGCGAAAGTTTCGTACCGTATATATGTATACAAGTACAGAGTACAGGCGGGTACGGGGTCTGCTCAAAGTTTATTTGCTTTCATTACTTGTAAAATTGAATACGTCGTTGTGAATCCTCATTAATTTAAGATGTAGACTGTATCTTGACATGTTATTTTATTCATTAAGGGAGCGTCTTGAGTCTCACGGCTGTGTACGCGTCGACTTCGGATTGTTGTAAGGAACATAATTTAAAACCTCTCTACAAGATCATTAGAGCGAGGGTGTGGAGAGTCGCTAGAAGGCGCTGTTATTGCTTCTAAATATAATGTAAGTAAAGATTAACATGAGTCTCAATTATATATTTTTTTTTCTTATAGATAGCATGAGTTGTGATGGCTTTGCCTCTTAGGTTTTGGGTTCAAATCCGGACAAGTACCAATGTGACTTTTCCTCTTCATGCGTACATGCTTTGTAAGTTTATCATAGACATGACAGACAGCGGTGAAAGAAAACTTCGTGTGGAAATCTTTTTTGTATGTAGTCCAAACTAGGAGGCCGGTTAAGCAGGGCAATTCCTGTGAATGCCATGAAATTAAGGCCTCCAGCTACTAGAGCAAAAAAACTTACAAACCAAGTGACTACACGCTAAGGGCACCCCCTGTAAGAAAACCTGGAGGTATACATAATGAATATAAGGCTGCAATCGCCAACCCGTTTTGAGCAAGCGTGGTGATCAATGCTCTTGCATTCTTTGTTTGAGAAGTGGCCTTTGCCCAAATGTGGGAGAGTCATAGTCTAGTATTATTAAAGGGTAATAATTTTCATAAAAAAATATAATACAGGTTTCGAAAAAGTCAACGTAAAAATATCCAGAAGTCTGGCAGCATTGCCACATAGGATGGCGATGCTTTTGGCCTAAAGTGAAGACAAACTTGCGGACTAATATGAATAATAATGTATTTAATTATCCCGGGGTTTTCCTAGAACCTACTGATAATTATGATTATTATACGAGCCGGTCGTTACTAGTTAGTTTTAATGATATAGGTAAATATAACGACATGCATCAACACGAACGTGTTCAATTAAATATCTGATTTTTCATCTTTCCTTCCTCTTTGTTGTCCTTGTTTGGGAATGAAAACAATGTTATTTGGAATATATAAATAAGCATCAGGGAAGGCTATTAAAAATGAAATGGTACCTATAGTTTGCTAATTAATACAACAGCTAAGCCACATCGAAATTTACAGTTGACACGTATTTTTTATATGTATATTAGACCAAAAATTACAAAGATATTGCCCATTACACAGAACACAGTAGTACAGTTACGTGTGACGTCACTGGTTGCGAAAAAATGCAGCAACGCGTGACGTCACACGTAACTTTTTTTTTGGAATCTAGCCTATTAAGTTGTTATTAAATGAAGTGAGTCGGAAACGTGCTGCCTGAGTTTTGGCATGTAAACAAATAATGTGATATTAATAATAAAGAAAATTATTACATTACACATATATTATATTAAAATGTAGCTGTAGGATTTTATGCAATTCATACTTGACATTTTTACAGTCCATTTATTAGGCTCCGATTTAAGTGTTTTCTAGTGTCTGTAATAACTATCATAAGTCATTTTATAGTGAATAATTTCGAGATTGTTATTAGGTATATATGTCAGTATATACCATAAACAATATCAAACAACGAAATACTTTATTTTAGTTGTTTGTGTACTATTAGCAGTAGGTAAGTACACCATTGATTACCCCCCTTAATATTTTTATATTCGCACAGTCTATGCAAAGGTTGTTTGGAAGATATTATCGCTATTAGCGATAAGACCGCCATTGTAACTATGGAATTGGCAATTTTAGTGTGCAATAAAGTATATTCTATTCTATATACTTACTACCTAAGTGTAAATAAAGATTTAAGTATCAACAAACAATATATGAAAGTTAAAATTAATTTACTCAACCAAACTAAACAAATCTACTTAATGAACTAGAGTTCTTTAAGAGAATGTACAACAGGCCACACTGCTAGGGGATAGAGGGGGCGATTGGTTCAAAACGAATAAGATACTAAACTTGACATTTACCTACGTAAGCACTTAGTAAGTGTAGTCTAAACATTTACATTAAACGTATAATCGTCTCGATATTTACCAAAAAAATATCAATTTATTAAATAATCATCAAAGTGCGTTATAAGAATAAGAAGTACGCGCCACATTGTGTGAGGGGGAGAGAGGGGCCGATTGGCTCAAGACGAATGCCTCTCAATAGAAGGGAGATGCGTCCCGGCCGGGATCACTTGTTGCTCTCGTGTTTACTATCAGACTCAAGGAAAGGACCCTAGAAATCTTTAAACGACGCCATTATAAGTATCAAAGGGCATTATTAAATTTAGCGACGCCTACTTAATTTTATATACGTTTTTATTAACATGGAGTTTTTGTAGCTGTCTCGGTTTGGGTCACTTGGTAGCGTAAGACTAATTTGTGTAAGCAGACTAGTTTTTTCCAACGGATTCGTTCGCGTAGGGGTCTGTAATTATCCCATGGGAAAATACTACTGGGATAAAAAATATCCTAAATTCTAATCCTGTGTATAGTCAAATGTAGACTGTATAATATTTTTTGTAATTTGTAAAATTTGTAAAATATTGTCGAAAAATCTTTATCGTGAAAGCATGAAAAGGAATACAAACAGAAATATTTCTTATTTTCGCATATTAAGATTTATGTTAATTGACAACTGAGGTACGACAGAGAAGAAGGCTAGTTTAGTCATAATAAAAATATTTATAAAATACTTTCAATATTAATTGATCGTTTGTGAAAGTTTCAAATTAACTTTCGCTACTTAGTATTTGGCCGCAGGCATTAATCAAGCTGTTTTAGTATATTATGCAATTTCCAAATTAATTAATCATTTTTTTAAGAATCTTTGACTAACTCTTAATTATAATAGTACCACCCACATTTCTGTAGTTATGTTTTTAAGTCCCATGTAATAGAGGGTGAGCCTATTCTCAGCAACCAGGCATATATCTATACTCAACTACTACTAAAAAAACAACAACACTTTGCCAAATCCGAATGGCCTTGTAGATTCTTAGACGCTTGTTAACTTTTGTTAACGTATTATTTTATTTTACTTTTTGTAAAGTAAGCAATGACTTATTGTCGGGCCTACGCTGTCCTCTCATACTTAAGTGCTAACGCTGTAACAACAACATTGTAAAACTAAATGATTTTAAAAGAGTAACCATGGAGTTTCTTGCCGGTTCTTCTTCATAGGAAACGACCAACCCGAACCGTGCATCTTTTCTCGACGTTTTATAAGTACCCATGTAGGCATAAAATATTTTGACTTGATTTGATTTGAATCGATCCGAAGACCAGAACTTTACAGTCACGAGTAAAACTAAATGCTTGGCAAAATTCAAAATCGATTTATCGTGAAATAACAGTTGTACTTAATTGTGTGGCTTCCGAAATACTATTTTCGGGGAATTGTGAAACGTTGATTTATACATTAGGAGCAAAACGTATTTGAATTTTGCTAAGTGCACTTATTGTTCGTGACTGTACGTGTTACTATATTGGTAAGTTGCATAAGATAATAAGACATCTTCTCCATCTTCTTGAATTTTAGGGTTCGGACCTCAAAAGGAAAAAAAATAAACCCTTATTGGATCACTTTGTTGTCTGCCTGTCTGTCTGTCAAGACCCCTTATCTCAAAAACGAGTGGAGGTATCGAGTTGACATTAAAACCATATACTAAAGTCTGTAATCCCTTTGTGCTGTGAAAAAATCATTCACACTTACGGTCTTCGCAGTCAAAACATTTGGCCGTTTATGTCTCAAGTTTGTACGGAACCCTTGAACGCGTGTCCGACACGCTCTTGGCTGGTTTTTTTGTTAATCCCAACATTCTATCGTCAATTTAAAAAAAAAAACAGTCAAAATCTTCCAGCCAAAAATTTTGTTAACAAACCAAAGACATCGATAGTATGATTGTGTACGATCACAATGCATGCAAGGCCTTCGGAGGCGGGACGCACCATCGTCTGTGTATCAAGTTAGCACGTCGTTAGAGCAACTCGTTAGCGGCGCGTGGCGACGACAAGCCAAGAATTTGCTAATGACACATGCTTGCGATAGGGCTGACTAACAACCCGTTATAAAACGTATGAGCGTATACCGTAGCAAACTAATTAATGGGATTAAGATTTTGCATCAGACTGCATTAAACTCGTGGTTAAATAATAACAACCGCTAGTATCGATTTTCATGATATACCTGAAATGGTCTGTGGATGGGTGACATATAACATACCATTTTCATTTCTTTTCTCCGAGTCTCCGTCAGCGGAGTCTTTTATAGATTTTTGACAGTAGTTACAACCGATTGAGTGTACGATGCAAAAATGAACATTTATATTGTTAAACTGCGATTGCTATTAAAGATTTTTAAGATTAAAGTTTTAATATATGATGAAGCTCAATGTAGAATTTTCAAAAGTTGATATTGGCAACCGATTTTTTTTATAAAATTGGTAAGATATATGTAATGCTCATAGGATAAGACCAAGCGTGGTGATCAATGGTCGTGCCTTATCTATATGAGAAGAGGCCCAGCAGTGGGCCAATTATAGGCTGGTATTACTATAGGATAAGAACCCTAATTTACTTTTAATAATAATCCCTTTAATCTATAAATAAGTAAAATATCAATATTAAAAGAGATCAGTTACTCTTGGTAACCCTGTTGATATTCGCGGTCGCGGCGTCTACGGCTCGAACGCGGATGAATCAAGCGGTTTGACAAATCGGATCGCTTTAATGAATATCATGTTTATTATTCCGAACGAGTCGCATACGATTGAGCTTAATAACGGAGCATGGTGGCGTCGGCTGCTTAGTGTTAGGATTACATGGATCATCTGATAGAGCACGTGTTTTGTAGTGTAAAGTTTATGGGGAATGACACATTTTTATGTTCTGTTCAGAAGCGTATTCATATTTTTATAAAATACTAGCTTTCACCCGCGGCTTCGCTCGCGTTAAATTCGGTATAACACACCAAGCAGACCTGCAGTTTTTGCTCTTGCGCCTGATTGATTTGTAATAGCAACGTTAAGTTTTCCCTTTTCTTCCCTCGTTCTCTCTCATATCCCACTTTTTTAAAATAAAAATTAGCCTATGTCCGTCTCCTGGTTCCCAACTATCTCTGTACCAAAATTAATCAAAATCGGTTTAGCCATTAAAGCGTGAAGAGGTAACAAACAAACAAACAAACAAATAAACAAACAAACAAACTCACTTTCGCTTTTATAATATTAGTAAGGAAGTAAGGACTAGCTGTCTTGCGCGGGTTATTCGCGTCTTTAGTTCCCGCTCTGTTGGTAGTAGCGGGATGTTGTATAGCCTATGTTACTTCCTGATAATGTAGCTTTCTATTAGTAAAAAAATGGTTAAAATCGGTCCAGTAGTTTTGGAGCCTATTCGATACAAACAAATAATTCCTCTTTATAATTTTAATTATATAATAATATTAGTATAGATGTGTGTATTAATTAGTCTAATATTGACAGAATTGTCAGTAGGTAATAAATATTTCTTTACAAAGAAATTGTTTCATATATATATTCCGAACAAAATTTTATTTTGAGTTACGTTCGTTAACCGTAAGGCAATCTCGTATTCAAATTGACATAGTAAAACAACAGAGGCTCCGGACCAAGTTCCATAAACTCGTTTCAAACTCCCCTCTACACATTCTATCGGCGATTTTTAATTAAGTCCCTAGCGAGCGGCAAGCGAGCAAAGTAACACCATCAATTCATTATCCTAAACTCTGGCTCGATTGTTCCTCGCTCGCTACTTACGCAAACTTTCATTTTAATCAAGCGTTTAATTAAAAATTATCCGAGAAAAACAAAATAAGCCCGTTAGGGGGCGGTCTGAACTAATTAAGGCGCATGCGATGAGCCGACCAAGCTGAGGTGAGCGGCCTTTCATTAAACGCCTTGTTCGACTCCAGTGCGGCGCTTAGCGAAACTATTACTACTACTATAGAGGAAAAACCTTACAAGTGTAAGGGGCGTAGTCCGGTGCTTGTGTGTCGTGGGATGTGGGCACCTACTCGCCGTAATGACGACGTAATTATTAGCGACGCGACCCTCACTAAGCGTGTATTATTAAAACAACAGGGAGGTGCCGTCCATTAGTTGTAGCGCTTTATTGTACTCCAGTGATCGCTGTTTAACGAGACTATCCTGCAATTATGTTAACGAGAAACAATTAAATTTCGCTAATGAGTCGCACCAGTTTTTGTAAAAGGGTAAACTGTAATATCACAAAAGATTTACACCCCCTGAAGGCTTTACTATGAAATATAACGTTGTAAATAATCGTATAACAAAAACGGTATAGCAAACTTTTCTAATTACTGTTAATACCAATATCAATTAACTTGCGCTAAGAATTAATTATCTCGGTATTACGGTCCCTCATTTATTACTAAACTTTCACTAATCAATCTTCCAAGTAGCCAACATTGCTATAACATAATTCTATAAAATTACCACTATACATTTTATTAATGAGAATCGTAAGTTTATAGAAAAAAAAAGGATAAAGAAAATATGAGCACTAGTACGTTAAAGGTTTTCTTCAGAAAATATTTTTTCATGAAGTTGGAATCAAAATTAATAAAGGCGTAAAGTAACGGTAGCAAACAATAAAACATTTAATGTCTAGTCGCAATAATAGCCAACTACTAAGTACTATTAATAACAATAAACAAGTTTGACATGTGTAAAGTGTACATAGGTTTCTGCATTGTTCAATGCAGTTTAATAATGATTGAGTCATAACTATTTATTATCTTACTTGTTAATAAAACTGCCCTTTATGTCGACACGCTACAAGCCTCATAAATGATCTCTTATCACAAAACTTTGACAGCTCAAATGTTATTTCCAACATAAATTCAGTCAAAGGTGTACGAGGATTGACGTAGAGTATTAATTATGTCAATTATCGGTGTCACGCATAAATAATAATAATTTATTAAGTGGCAACATTTGTCAAAAGCCGCACACGATGAGCTAATCGACTATCACCGCTAATTGCGCGCACCCCGTCGGGGGAACACCCCCGCCTCCCGCCTCCCCCTCGCCACCCCTAACTAATTAGATAAGTTTGCAACTCCACTGTACTTCTGGTGTTCCACTCCGCCGGTAAGCATCAATCTTTTTAATTAAACATTTTTGACACCGCAACGATTAGCCATCGAACCCATTTCTATGCTAATATTGTGAATAGTTTTAATTTAAATGCAAAACGAGGAGCTAATACGACCACAACTACACTTGCGTGCGTTCTGCATTGTTATGGGCTTTTCAACTATTCTTAGGATGTATTTAGGTGTTAAACTAATATTAAAAGCATCTTTATACAAACTAAAACGAACATACTCAAATACATTAAAAAAAACACCGCACAAAAAGCCTCATACCCAGTGCGGTTTATTCGGGGAAACACAACACATTATAGTTTTAAAAGCATATAAATCTCGGTCGTTAAGGCTGAATAAACTGTGCTTGATGGAATCACGAACCAATCTCAGATTTATAGTTAATTGATGACTTTATGTTCAAAATTCATGCAATAAAGTGACACAATTTGAATAAAAATGTCGTAATGTCCTTACGCACCGCCATCAAAATAAATATAACTGTGACCGCGTTGCGTGAAAGCTTTCAATTAAGAAATATCGTAACGTGTCCATCAATAGAAAAGACATTATGCAAATATTTTGCTCCGGACGCGGAATTCATACACAAAATAGGTTGTTATAATAATTAATTGGTTATTGACTCAATTCCCGTGCCTATAATACGTGTTTTAATCAACCCATTTATAAGCAACAAAAATTAAATAGACGAATCAATTTCGTTAATAGTCCGAGAGCAGCATCGATCGACGTTAACAAGAATATATTTTTATAACCGCTTGATCAAATATTACTTTTTATGTTAAAATATTTATTAGAATCGATCGGATTTACGTCAAATTGATCATAATCAATTTCGTGAGCAATTAATTTATGAGACAAGTGTAGATGTTCTTTATTAAAACAAGAATGGACTCCATTATAGATGAGCGTTCAGCAATAAATCAGGACATACAATGGCACATTGTCTGTCGCTCAACCTGATTAAATATATAAATAGGTGCCGATCTGAGACGCTTGCGCAGATCTTATCACACATCTTGGGACATTTATAGAAGCGAAAACGCCGAAACGACCTCTCTATATAAGATAATAAGGCTTTAAGTATCAGTGTATGAAATCGCATGTATCTAATCGTTGTCCATGTTTGGTGTGTGCCGAAGCGATACAGAGCTTTGTTAGTATTGTGTTTCGGTTTAAAGTTGAGTGGTAAGTATGTCTTGTTAGTTAGGACGCGAGACGGCTGAGATGGATGGCAGCGAAGAGGGCGAACTCCGAAGGTTTGCACTTCATCTTTCATCGTTATATGCTTAGTGACGTGCAAACTAGAAACGTAAATGAAGTGTATCTAGAACCGGCTACAAAATGCCTTATTAGGAAAAATAACACTTGAATGATGTTATAAATACTGCTCTCATAAAATGAATTAGGTGTTTACTGACACGGTGTTATGTAGAATCGTCCTGCTTTGTAAGAAATTCTGAGAATTGTAGTAAATATCATCCTCTGCATAGCCTTTACCCAACAATGTCGGGTTTGGCTTCCAATCTAACCAGATGCAGCTGAATACCTGTATTTTACATGGAGCGACTGCCTTTCTAACCTCCACACCCCAGTTAGTGCTGGGTACTACGATACCTCTTATTAGTATCTAAATCTGGTTGTTACTTTTGAGCCACTCTCATTTATGGACTTTTTGGCTTAACGTTCGAGGAACAGAAGAAACTCTTGTAACATAGGAAATATTTTTAATGCTTGTTACAGTGGAAAGCACAAATCTTATAGACTTGACCAAGACTTTTGATACTCATATATTATTCGTCTTAAGGTTTTACTCAAAACACAAAACGTGGGTAAAATAAAGAATTCATGCAATGATTTTTCCTAATAGTGGCAGCCAACATTTTTTATTAACCTAAGCTTTCTTATAATCTTAATATTTTTGGAGTCAATAAAGTTAATATTGTTTAAGAGAATATTGTATTAACCTACAAGCTACTGCATCTGAAAAGGATGTCTCCTAGAAATGTCTTTGATGCTTACACGACGGAATCCGAAAATAAAAGGTTAGTAATAAGTCCACATTATATGGTTGCCTGTCAGTGTACAGTCTAGATACTATATACTCTGTGCCAAAATATAAGCTAAGTTTGAGCGATAATTAAGTTGCGCGTTCACATTACACGCAACACGTGACATTCACAATTTACATGCGATATTAATGAATCTCGACGCAAATTTTAACCGGTGTCCAGTAACGGTCGTTAGGGAGCTTTATTTAGGGTAAAAGGCCCAGTAATTGGCCCCGCCGGATGCAGCGCACAGGTGCTCCGTGCGTGCGCCCTCTCGCGGTGGCCACAGGAAATGAGAGCCAATTTGAATTTCTTCCGTAGCGAATCGATTAATTGGAGAGCTATTAAATCATTTTTCGGTTATGAATCCAAACGAACATATCGTGGTTATTTATTTTTTCCCTCACACCTGTGCCACTCAATGTAATGAAGAGTACGTTGAAAAAAGTTTAGAGACAATGAAGGTAGAATGATTAATTTAGATGTTGTTTTTCTTCTCTCGTAAAAATAAAAGTTAATTAAATAAGCACCCAACAAAAAGGTCGAAGACAAAAAGGCATGTCCTGGTGCAACGATGGTTTGAATGTAGCAAATCTTGAGCACAGTGAAGGCGACAAACAAAGTTAATAGTCGATGGGAGTTCGTTTCCCTCACAACATTTGAAGGCACGTACTTCATATTTCACTCAATCTTGATTTGCCATCGCAAACAATTTGTAACGTAAAAGGGTAATTAGGAGTTTAACCTGCACGAAAATAAAGGAATTATTAGAAAACAATCCGGACAGAAAGAGGGGGTTGCAGGTTGGTGAGGTGCGGGGGGGTGTTCGAAGGAAGGGTGTCTAATTAGGGAGAGGGGGCGAAGGTAATGAGCCGCGATCGCCGCTCCGATATAACGAAGGCTATTTACGCGGTGGTCGCTCTGAAAATTGCGAGGTTTTGTTTTAAAAGCGGTTACCGTTTGAGTTTTGCGATTAAGGAGTTTAATTAGACAGTGTTGTTTACAACCTCATTACGGTAGGTAACGTCGGTGGGAAATAGCCTCGGATATCGGCCGATAATTTACGAAGTTGAAAAATGAGTTTCTTGCCGCTAAGTAGATTCTGTTGTAGATTAAAACCAAACAATCCGGGCTTATGAATAAACATGAGCTCAATCTCCTTGTTTTTCTGTTCAAGTACTGAATGTGAACCTTATTGTGTTCTCTTTAAAGCTAATTGTTATTTGATGGCGGGTTATAAACTTGACCTTCAATTGTTTTAGAAAATTACAACTGCCATTACCGTCAGTGGTTCCGTATAAATGTATTATCTAGTGAGGTTTGTGGGAGAGGGTGATGTTTTATTATGTAAATGCACTTTATCATGTAATTATAAAATATATAGCGCAAATTCTAAATATAAGAAAATTATTCTCAGTGCTTAAAAATATGAATGTTTACACCCTAATTTAAAACAAAAACTCATCTGTTTTAATAATGATTGCACCTGTTTCTTATACCGGTTGAATACATAAAAAAGTTGTTATTTTTAATATATAATTAAGATATATTTTTTTTAAGAACAAAAATTCTACCACCTAAAGCTCCATAAAATTAAATAAAACTATTTGCTTTCATCAATATAACAGTATACACACCTTAACTTAGGCTTACTTTTACAAAAAAAGACCCATAAGAGTAATAATTTATCAACCAAAAAAGGTGTACAATGTGCATTTTACATATTAATTATACGAACCCTAAGCATAGGTAAGTATATCATGTTTTTTCACTTTTCTCTCACCACTAATAATCCCATAAATTATTTATGATTACCATTAAACAGCATTAACTGCATTCTTACATAGTATTTTACACCTATTTACT
The DNA here is from genome assembly GCA_905475445.1 of Ochropleura plecta. NCBI lineage: Eukaryota > Metazoa > Arthropoda > Insecta > Lepidoptera > Noctuidae > Ochropleura > Ochropleura plecta. The sequence goes on along the minus strand of FR997727.1, from coordinate 14,982,154 downwards.
CAAGCATCTCTATTAGCGTTTATGCTAACTACCCGCTTTAGAATTCATTACAAAACATAGAATTATTCAAATCATTTACACACAAGTGCTTTTATTTACATTTTCTACAAGAAACTACTTGATAACTATGAGGTGTCATTAATTAATGACCTATAACAATTGTATAACATTTATGGTGCTTATGGATTTCGCAAGTTCTGTTTTTTTTTTTCGTTTAGTCGCGTAACCGTCGTACTCCCAAGTCACAGGACACGAGTTCGAGCCCAAGACAAGCTCGACCACTGATTTTTGTTATTCATGTGTGTATTGTGTAATTATTGTTTATTTTTGTTACAAAACGTTGCCCCACACTAGGAATGTCTCCGGTATCGTGGGTGCGTTTACAATCATTTAAACTCACATTTACAAACAGCCACTATCTGTAGGCCAAATATTTGTTCCGGGCGGGAATCGAACCCGCGACACGCAGCGCAGCAGTCGATCACTCAGCCACTGCGCCAACCGCGTCATCAAGCTTGCTTCGGTGATGGAAAACATCATGAGAAAACCAGCATGCCTAAGAGATATTTTTCTATGGCATGTTAAGCCAGTCCAGTCAACTAACCACACGATAACAAAAGCGACGAATTATGGACCATTAAGGTTAGAAAAATATTAGAAAATGCAACTCCGAGAGCGAAAGTTTTGTAACATCATAAGTTTTTAGTAGCTAAATAAAAATAGAATAAAGTCAAGCGCTAAAACTAAGTAGGGCATAAACTTAAAGGTGATCATTAGTTGTCAAGAAATAATTACTGTTTCGTGGAATCCCAGTGGAGTAAACCAAGTCATCCTTTGATATAGGACACGCCGTTCACCAATTAAAGTAAGAAATATGTCCCAATTAAATTACGAACAATGTGGACGTCACAGGAGAAAAACCAAAGAGAATAGTTATTATTCCAAGTCTTTAACTAATTAAAAAAAAAATGTCACATAAAATTAAGGGTTCTTTTCACGAATGTTAATATCGTTATAAAACGGTGTTGTAAGAGACGGGACAGTGCCTCTCTCGCGGATGCGGCACAAAAGGGACGTTTTTTCTCCGTAATAGACGTCCCGCCAACATCATTAACGTATCGACAAAGTTGGTCGCAGTTATTCGCTAATGTGACAACAACAGAGAAAGCCCGCCACAAATGAGGGACCATCTTTTCGGCTTAGGATTTGGGCACACCGCGGATTTTCGGTGCGCAAGCCCCGTAAATGTCAGAATGAAATGTGTGCCCGCCGCTACATTTTTCAAATTAAAAAGAGAACTTTCAATTTAAGAAGCAAGTCGTACAAATATTGTTTACACATTGTGAGCGCAGTATTACGTTTTTATTATGGCATTTTTTCAGTTTATCTTTAATTTCTTTATTTTGTAAACCCTTTTTTTCTAGTAAGTGAAGAAGTGTGTTTCATTTTTTTTTTAGTTTAGGTACTGGAAAATTTGAAGAAAAGAGAATCGAATAAAAAGATTAGTTAGATTAAACAACTGTATTCCGGTGCTCGTCGCTCTCGGACTACGGAGCTCTTCGTAAGCGCAGAGCATCCCTAGGCGATAAATTTATGTGGGCATGCCTCGTAGTAATTTAACATTTATTGTCTAATGATAGTATCATTATTTATAGCCGCACTAATCTTATAATTAAGCACACTTAGCCACCGCTAATAATTAATTTCTAATTAGTGGAAAAATACGAATCATCTTAATCTGCACGTTACGAGCCGTTTAACCCCTGAACAAAGGCAAAGTTGCAAGAAAGACCTTCACAAACTGCAGGTGTTTTTAATTATAATAGTAATTTTATTTAATTTAGTATTAGGTGTAGTGTTTGCGTCCGGTGTGCCCCCAGCGGGCGGCAGGGGTGTATTCTAATCGCGTGTTAGCGTGGCCCGTTTTTGCGCTAACGAACAGGTTGCGTTAAGGCGACGTAGACGGCGAATCGACGGGAATTTCGCCTCATTAAAAGTTGCGACCTGCGGAGGAGGCAATTTGGAGGCTCGCGACGACTTCGCCCGCTACTTATTAACGAGCCGACATTACACTATCACTGACGTCTCGACGGACGTCTTCGTTTCGTCCCTTTATACGTATTTTATTTGTATCACGTTAGTGGCGCACTATTATTATGAGCAGCATCCCTCGCGTGCTGCTCGCCCCACCTGCCCCTCTCGAATTAGTAAACAAACGTCTTTACGAGCGGTTTTACGAGCCCCGCGATATTTCGGTCTCGCGCACGCCGGTTTACGACATAATGAATTTGTTGATGAACTAGGTATTAGAAAGTTTGGAAATAGACGCGTTAGTGACCGACGCATCGGTTGCGCTGTGACCTGCGGACTAGTAGCGACATACGCGTGCTTTATGAACAATTAAATACGTGACGCAACTAATTTATCACACAAGGGGTTCACAAGGGCAACGGTTATGTTTTTACTCTGTATTTGCTTCTAAGAACCGAAAAATAGGTTTAGTTTCATGTAGCACATTCACTGATCATAACTTAGAATCGTTACAAAACATAAACATGAATAGTTCACAGTAAAATTGATCATAGTATACAGTTTTATTACCCAGACGAGAATTGTAATAAAATTACGCCAGAAATACAAATTACGTCGTTAAAGTTTACATTTTTCTGTATTAGTTAATGATTACGTAATTTTTGTGATTATACTACGTTATACTTTATTTTACGAAAGGAATTTAGGGCACGATGTAAAAAGAGAGGCTTAATAGCTAAGATATAATAGTGGTAAAGTTAAGCGTTTTACTATTAAATTACAGCTTCTCTGGCACATAATTAAGGCATCTTCAATAAAGTTAAGCATAAATTTACATATCGGTGCGAGAATACCTCCTGTTATTAATAAGTAAGTCGTAGTAAGTTAGTAGTGCACAGAGCACGCGTCTCATAGTTATGGCGAGGTTAACACATGAGGTTAATTAAGATCAGAAGCGGGACCTATAACTAGCTAACGTTCGCTCCCGACACTCCGCGCGAGTTTACTGAGTGCTTCCCCTTAATTGATACGATTTGATCGTCATCACAAGCTCTCGCTTATTCCCGGTATATAATTTAATTAAAATTTATGTTACGATAATTTAATTTATATCCGACGATAAACGTAATTGGTTAGTTTCCTTGCCGCGCGAATGTGCTCCGCAAAACACACGGAATACGCGACTAGCTCCGACAGCTGACAATAAAAATCACTATCGACGAGTCAAAACAATATCTTTTGACTGTTTGACTGGATATGAACTGTCAGAGTGCGAATCGTAACAAGTGGGAGTCCGACCTAACCGAATCTCGGGCAGTAAACATTATTAAAAATTCCTTTGACAGCGGTGGCTATCGAATAATGATTTGTGTACGTCACGCAGGCTTCCGCTGTCATACTTGCGCCAAATTTTCACCGGGAACATTTTTTACTATTTTTTGACGGCCAGCCGGACGCCGGGCACTGCGTTTATTTATTAACGAAATTCGTCCGTCTATGTAACACGTCTCGAACGTCGCGCGCGCTGGCAGAATGTGGGCTTCATATCGATGCAGTAGAGTGCAAGGTGCAGTGGCCAGGGCGACACGCAATAAGCCTTTTTCAATCGGACGGCTATCGTTTACGAGGCTGCATAGGCGCGACGCGGCATTGCGCCCGTGCGCTCCACCCATATCAATTTCGAATAGGTTTCCTATTCGGCCAGAGAGATTGCGTTTTGATCGTTTTGTATGTAAAACTGTTGCCCTAAATTAAACGCTTTAATAATAGAATAGAAATAAAACCGGTCTGGTTCTGTTGACATGACAACATTGGGCGATATCGAGCGTACAGTTGATGTTAATATTTCATTAGTCGATCGTTGGTGAAGGTAAACTTTGGGTATTTACGGTCATCGGACGTGGCTAAACGGGACACGTAGAGTTTCAATGTTGGGATCATCAATTACAAACTACTTCCAATTAGTGATAGTGCAGTAACAAATCAAATTTAACCGAGTCCTGTTGGGGAGTCGTTCGCTAATTAGAGCTGCGGGCGAGGTGCTTCCTGCGAACTAATCAGGTGGCTAAATAATGTAGTCGTGACGGCGTCGTTAGCGCTCGTGAGACAGACGTTATTAATTAACATCACATCGAGCCACCCCCGCACCCCTCGCCCCACACCCCCCGCACCCCTCTGGACCGCCCGCCTGCTATCACTGCGACATTCACTGTACTTAATAAGTTAATACCTATTATGACGAGTGTGCATTCCGTATTGCAACCATAAGCAACCAACAATCAAAAATATTAAATTACTTCAAATCTATGGTAATCTGTACAGCTGGATTACTTGTTCAATTGCCAATTGAGTTCCTTTTAAGGTATCGGAATGGTATGAATAAGCCATTGAAGGCAAGAAACTAAATTAATCTGTGGATATAACATTATTATTTGAACAGGACTTGACAACAGCATACCTTCGTGCGGCCGGCTACCATTGAAACAAGCATGGAGTCATTCTACGAAATACTTGACGAATTGAAAAACTTATTTCAGAATCTGTCCCAATTTACGTACGTTCATAGCTCGTTTGCAACAAATTATGTGATAAAATATATTAGAAACCAGAAACGCGTGAAAAAAATAATTTATAATTAAAATTAAATCATAAAAATATACGTAAAATAAAGTAAAGATAGCGTCAGAAAAGTCGCGTGGCAATCGGCGTAGCATACGTAAGTATTGAAGTAAGGGTGTGTGCTTACGGCGCGTTAGTGTTCCCCGCGCGCCTGAAGGATATGTCAGCAAAGCAGAGAGGCCTGCCAGGGCCACCGCTAACTGTTTTTGTACGTACTGTTTAATTTATGTAAACTTATCTGTTTTTAAAACGCTTTTGTTGGCTTCATTTGTAACTATGTACAAAAATCTTAGAAATTAAATGTGTTGTCATGTTTGGTTTGGAGTGCAATTCATGGTTAGTTAGGTCACGTCATTGTAATCTTCCAATTATTAAAAGTTAATGTTATGATCGTAAACAATAAAACACATTTACATACAAAAAAATCTGGCACAAAACAAATGACATTCATAGTATAAGAACCTAAATTTAAAAAAACAAAAATGGTATTGACTATGAAGTAGGGTTACCAGTATAATAAAATGTTATGCCCTTACTTAAGAGTATTAGTTTTAAGGGTTCCGTACCTCAAAGGGAAAAAACAGAACCCTTATTTAATCACTTTGTTGTCCGTTTGTTTGTCTCTCTGTCAAGACCCTTAATCTCGGTAACGCGTGGAGGTATCGAGTTGAAATTAAAACCATATGCTCAAGTCTAAGTCAAGTGTGACGACACGGTTAGCGCAGTGGCTGAGCGATCGACTGCTGCGCTGCGTGACGCGGGTTCGATTCCCGCACGAAACAAATACCTATTTGTATGACCTACAGGTAGTTGTTTCGGGTCTGGCTGTTTGTGTATGTGAGTTTAAATGTTTGTAAACGCACCCACGATACAGGAGAACTTCCTAGAGTGGGGCAACGTTTTATTAAAGAAAAAAAAGTCTGTTGTCGCAGAGCTTTTTTCACAGGCAACACACCTAAAAGCTTTTGATTGTTTTAGCCATTTATGTCGCAAATATGTAATCTGAATCTTACTTGCTCTTGGCCGGTTTTAATAATATTTAATGACAAAGAACAGGGCAATCAAACTGAATCTAACGTAAACGTACTCCAACTAACATACTCAACCGATTGACCGCAAGAGGCCAGTACCTTATTGAAAAATTGAATGATTGCTATAAGCGTGCGCGTAAGCAAGTTGTCACTATGTACGATTGCACTCATTCGTTCATTGTGCAGGCGCCTACGCTTGACCCGTTTAGATCAACTTCTTGGCGTAGGATGACTGATACAACTTTATCTTCCAGTTTCATATCAGTGGGATGTTTGTGAAGTTTAAGTAGGAGTCTTAGAATATCTTATTTTTTATATATTTGCCTGGTTCCTGGGTCTAGAAGCTTTTCATTTTGCACTAGAATGTCTTTTTAACGAAGATAATCAAGAATATTGTTTTGAAAAAACATACCTTAAAATTGTAAAATACGGTCAAGAATTTTTGTGGATGTCAATTACCATCGGGCTTCACGAGCTGTATGTAACATATATTTAGCTATTTAAAAAAATCTTTAGTTAAAGAGTTTTTACGTTAGTGCGAAACACTGTATGTAAATTGGTTATATATTTGACTATGTATTGCCAACCCTACAGTGTTGCTTAAAAATTTAAATCCTTTATTTGGCGTCCACAGAAATTCTCGAAACTTCGAAAAGTACTACAAAACATTCTAAGTCGACGTCTTCCTAATCATTATATTTTTATCTTTTCTTTGTTTAGGAATGTGAGCTGTAGTCCTTACTTAGGAAAACTCTAATGTTACCAAAGGCTTATTCCCAAAGGCTTATTTAGATATGATTTCTATATCCTCTCCTCCTGTGTCACATGCCGATTCATCCGATAGAGCCTGTAACGTATTAATTAAGTGCAGTTTACTTCAAAGGCAATGGATTCATAGAAGATTGGAAACGGATGCTGCAGTAGGTATTAAGGTACCCAATACCAATTCCATTAGTTCAGAAGCAGATGCAGGAGATGGCTGATATTTAAAGATGTGAAGCTTAGAATATCTTAGAATAGAAATGTACTGGGATTTAACCCGGAACAAATGTTTGATTTTTGTGAATCCGGTTTTAATGTCTGTATCTCTAATGAGCCTAAGTTTATTAGACATTACACATTACATTGTAACAAACTTGGTACTCCTTGCTTAACTTTGTATTGAAGAAACGCGTAACGAACGTTTTAGAAAGGTTTATATTTATTTCATGTAAGTCAGTTAAAATGGCAGGACTGCACGTTTGGCGTAGCGTCTGAGCGATTGGCTGTTACCCTGCGTGTCGCTTGTTTGAATCCCGTACGGAACAAATATTTGTACGTCCTACTAGTAGTTGTTCCGGGGTTGGCTGTTTGTGTATGTGTGTATAAATTTTTGTAAATGCATCTACGGTACATGACAAATACAAAGGACGGGCAAAAAATTTTTATTAAAAAAAAAAAAATATTACACAATAACAACTTGAGTATATGGTTTTAATTTCACTCGATACCTTAAGGGTCTTGATAGACAGACAGACGTACAACAAAATGCTCCAATAACGGTTCCGTTTTTTCCTTTTGAGAACCCTCAAAAGAATGTTTGTTTTTCATGATCAGTTTCCTAACAAAACATCTCAAAACAATATTTTCAATCGCTCACACTCGTTATCTTGTAACAAACACTCACAACATCGTACAAACGTTACTATAACTTGTAAGCCAAGACTGTCCAATTAAGAAGCCAAACACAGTATCAATTTAATGTAACAGACATGGACGAACATGTACAAGATTGGTCCATCTAGCGGCTTTCCGTGGTACACGACTTGTAGACGAATACGTCCACACGACGTAGCTTTGCAAACACGTCCGATGACGTTCAACGACGGTAAATTGATGACGACAAATATCGCTGGTATTTGGAGTGTACTTGTATATATGTATACATGTCCTAGGTTCTGCCGTTATTTGACGTTCACAAATTGCTTTCTGTGTTAATCTAGGTAGCGAGTGCTTTTACAGACTTTATCAGAAAGTGAGGCTTTCTAAACAAGTTTTTCAATAGAACCTCGTTCGTAATCGGGGCTTTTTTTCTTTGCAATAAAGCTTTTTATTTCATCCTTTTTAGTATCTTACTCAAATTCTTAGTATTCATTTTCCATTCCTACTAAAAGATATAAGCATATAATCCAGATACAGTAGAAGAAAAATAATGTATTATAGAAAATAACTCATTAATAAACTACCCAAGCAATACATGTGATATTAATATTGGTTCACCGCGGGAGTATTCTTTTCGATTATAGCATATATAAGACTTTCGGTCTCAAACTGACAGAGAAATCGCGTGCCAAAATTACAAAAAAAAAGAACAGTTTAATTGAGAATACTCCTTTAAAAAAAAACGCTTGCCCATTAGGTTAGAGTAGACATTGAAGTTTTGTATGGAATAACTGACACTATTTTCGTGATTAAGATGTTATTCTCATAAGTAGTAAGTTAGCTTTTTTTTTTCTTTTTGGGGTGGGAAATCATTAAATAACTTCCCCCGCTCTGGGCGGGGCGGGGGGGCGGGAGTGTCAGACTTGTACTGACTAAAACCCACCCATGTTCCTTCTATTGCCCTTTACGTTCCGGGGCCACGGTATCTCTTTCGAACAACCCGCAACCCCGGCACGCGGAGGCCCTGGCAGGCCCCTCTGCTTTGCTGACATCCATATGAGGCGCGCGTGAAACACTAACGCGCCGTCAACACGGCCTGTCGTCAATAGACGAACGGGCGGTGAGTTACCTATTGCTCACCGACCACAAGCCCGCATCTACGTGGTAAGTTACCTTCACAACTGAAACAAACTTGGAAATAAAATTAATCAGCTCATTTTAGGGTTGTAGCACGAAGTTGGTGCAAAAAAAATTAATTGTCCCTTCTCTAAAATTATAATATTTGAGATCGGTTTAGCCATTTAGGCGTGAAGACGTAACAAACAAACTCACTTTCGCTTTTATAATATTAGTTAGGATGGTGAATGGTGATTCTGACCATCAAACGTAACATGTTTCTGCAAAGCGAACATATTTAGAAGGGTGCTTCTAAATATACTCGCCTTTCAGAAACCTGCCGTGTGTGCTACGTGCATAGGTAACTGGACGTGGCTGAGCTAATGGGATTGGCAGATGACCTGCACTCTCATATTCGTTGCAATCGATCTTAATAACCTTTATTCGGGTTCGTTGTTTCATACTGCATCGTGTGTATGTAAATACGATGAATGCGGTATTTTTTCCGTCATTCATCTTACGATTCTAATTCTAAAAAGAAAATTTGTAAGTTTTTTTTGGGGTGGGAAATCATCAAATAACTTCCCCCGCTCTGGGCGGAGCGGAGGGGAGTGTCAGACTTGTACTGACTAAAACCCACCCAAGTTCCTTATATTGCCCTTACGTTCCGAGGCTGCGGTATCTCTTTCGAATAATCCGCAACCCCGGCAGGAAATTTGTGAGAATGGATAGAAGTTTGTTACTCTTTCACGCAAATCCACGCAAAAACTACTAAACGGATTTTGACGCAACTCTACAGTTATTTGTCATAATTATAACACATCGGCACATTAACAACAGAATAAGACATGCACGCAGGCCAAGCCGCGGGCGTAACCTACTCCTATAATGTAATGAATCGATTGGCTACTGCGTTGCGTAGCTCAGGTTCGATTCCCGCACGCAACAAATGTTTGTATGGCCTACAGGTAGGAGTTATGGCTCTGTTTGTTTGTTTGTTTGTTACGTCTTCACGCCTAAGTGGCCAACCGATTTTGATGGATTTTGGTACAGATATAGTTGGGACCCTGGAGACGGACATAGGCTATTTAAAAAAAGTGAGAAAAGGGGGAGAAAGAGGGAAGAAAAGGTGAGAGAAAGATATTTATTTTTCGATCATAACGCAGGCTAAAGCTACCCAAAGTAACTATGCCATGCGGACGAAGTCGCGGGCGGAAGCTAGTATAAATATATTGTCAATAAATCATTTATTTCTAGGGTTGGAGATGCAATATGAAGCTACAGACTTAGAATAGAATAAAATATACTTTATTGCACACTAAAAGTTCAATATAACTGTTTTACAAAAATTGCTAATTCTATGGTTACAATGGCGGTCTTATCGCCTTTGTTACCATACGCAAACAAATGAATACTGCAAATAATAAACGATTCAAATATTGAATGTATACCATCAATTCGGTCCATCTTTCAAGACAAACGACGTAAGTCTTCCATTCATAAACGAAAACTAATAAAACTTAAATTCCAAAGGAGGAACAATACACTATTATATGTATATTATGTATATTTATATAGAACTATTAATGATTTCTTTGTAATAACGATTCCAACCTGTTGGACGGGTTATGCAATGAATCTTATTTATCGACAATGCTAATGTATTTAAATTAAAATCCATTAGAGTAACGTTGTGAAGTCGTTGTTTATTCAAACTATGGTTTAACATTGAAATTTTAAGTAGAGTGTATGAGCATTATATGATATCTTTTTTAGGGATCCGTAGCCAAATTACTAAAACGGAACCCTTGAGATTTGCCTTCTTCGTCTGTCTGTTTGTCCGTATGTCACAGCCACTCTTAAAAAAATATATCGACGTTTTTTGTGAAAATACTTGTCAAAGTTAATGGTTTGTGAGATATTTGTTTTTAAAGATGTACAATTGCTGCCTTCCCCTCTAATTAAGAAAAGTAAGTGAAGGTCAATAATTTAAAAAATACTTTCGATTGTAAATTAACGTATGAATGAGCGTTGGAATATTATATTATGTGGTGCTACGGAACCCTTTATGTGCAAAAACGACTCGTGCTTGGCTGGTTTTCATTATTTTTAAACATTGTGGTTTGTCGTGTCTTTTAAGGCCAAGAGGCTCCAAGAGTTCATTAAAATGTGTGTGAAAGTGTTAAATCATTTAATTATTTCCGCAGACTTAATAAGAAAATAGATCGTTTAGAAGACCTTGAAAAGATATATGTTTGTTTTTCGTTACGTCATTTCTACAAGTCCAATACATTTTTCAGTGTTCCACAATACTATTTTTTACATATCTTATCACTTTCACATTTATAATATTCTTTTTTACCATTAGACTTCTACCAGACTAGTAAATTCACCAATTCAGGAAGCTGAGCATCATCACTGCTATATACATGTAAGTATTTAATTCACGAATAAACTAGTTACTTTTAGACAAGAAAAGATAATTAATTGGTGACCTGTAATACAGGTGTTCCACAGGCACCAGTGATTCACAAACATGTAAAAACTTGTTTAAGCCAAAAAATAATTTAATAATGATCAAAATCCAAAAGTGTGAATATTTAAAAAAAAAATTACAAACTGGCACTAACCATAAAACACAAGCTTCCAAATTCAAACAATTTTAAGACATCAACCAAACGTCAACTGTCAATATACGTCTTTCTTATACATATTGCGCTTCAATGATTTACAGATCAGCCAATATCGTGCCTAGGAACACATTGCACGTCGTCGCCAGTTCTAGACACTAAATTGCTCTTAACTAATGTACCCACCGTCCAACCTAACTGCCATCGGCCTTGTAAACGGACGAATATATTTAGATCACCAATTAACGGCTAAAAGCTGTCTTAATTGATTAAGCTGCGCGTTGCCTTGGTCACGGAAGTGCGAAGTGTTGTTTAATGTGTCCAGTAATTGGAATTTTGTTAGTTTAATTAAAGTGTTTAAAGTTTGGCTAGTGCGAAAGTAATTTAAGCGCAATTCAGAGTGTTTTAGTCTCAAAATCAAACGGCTTCTTCGAACGAATTAGGGCAAGTCGTCTAAATCTGAAAGATTGCGTCTAACTTGAACTCTTGCATAATATACGATTCGTCGTATTCATAAAGTTTTCACAAGAATTTTATGGTGCAAACGATCTCTAACTCTATTCTCATCTCTTTAAAGAAGGCAGGAGTGTGCATCTTATAATTGATTTGTTTTCTTTTAAAATTTTGTAAAAGAAAACAAATCAATTATAAGATTAGGTTGAAGGAAAACGATTCAATGCATTAGGTAAATCTTGTGTCCATGAATAGAGGAAGACGTAAAGTTCAGCTAGCATAGTCCTCAATACCGAGATGAATATTGGTAATCGAATTGTTAGCAAAGATCGTTTGCTGGACGCTCTTTAGGTTCTATTTAGAGGTCCGGAGACGGTGGACGAGCGGACGGACAAAGAGACAAACGAAATTAATCGAGACATGCGCCGACGGCCTAATCCAATCGCGGCTGTCCGCTCTGTGCCTTTTAAACAGATCAACCATGGCTACGGGCGCCTCTCTTGCAAGAAGTTACGCATAAAGCGAGGAATATACTAGGAACAGGACTTAAACTTGTTGGAACAAGGTCTGGTAAGGAACATGTATCAAACTACAGGCCACATTCATACAGAAATATAGTCAAAATTGGGTGAAGAAATAATGCACAGCTTCCATTGAATCTTTAAACAAAAACATGTTACTAAAATTATCAGCGCTATTCGCAACAATAAACTTCAGTCGCCATTTTATTGCTTTGCAAAACGAAAACATATAGCTGTCTCTATTCCACACAACAAATCTTCGAACCACCAATTACTGACACCCACATCTAGCACAAATGTCCTCTAGCATATTGTATAAAGACTTCATAATTAATAGAAGAGCAATTTTTAATTAAAACAGGCAACATCATCGTTTGGCATCGCGTATCGGGCTTTGGCGACATCATTTACGTACAATGTCAATTTGCGCAAGAGAAACGCTGGAGTCCGGGATACAGGGGCTCATTAGAGGCGAGCGGTTGCAATTAAAACGTGCGTCTTTTGCGACTTAACGAGCGCCCAAATTGGACGGCCCGCCCGCCCTGGACACGCGTTTTAATAAATATACATTTCGACGTGATGCAATAAATACATTCACTGATGCTATCGCTGTGAAATGTTGTGTTCCCTTTGGGTTTAAATGAGGATATAATGTAGAACTGATAATGATGAGGGCGAGGATATGTTGAAGTGTTTCCGTTTTAAAAATAGTACGGTTTTACTTGGTCGTGGTATAAGATCTGTCTGCTTAATAAATGACCAATGCTCATACTTTCTCTGTGTGACAAGAGGCTTTCTGCCTTGGAGTGGGACAGTCATAGGCTAGTAATAAAGTTTTACTTAGATCGGGAATTAATGTGAACAACAAAAAATCTCATGATTAATAATAAAACAACACAAATATTTCCAACTCACACCTCATAACCAAATATTTACGTATCTATACTATCTAGTTGGGCCCAGCAGTATTACCTACTGCTCAGATAAAATAAAGAAAATAGGTTACGACCAATTTTTAGACATACCGAATTTAGATTAAAAATTTCTTAAAAATCGGTCAGGTCGTTTCGGAGGAGTATGTCAATTAAAACTGTGACACGAGAATTTTATAAAGTATATAAGAATTAATAAAGTAATAGAGTTTTTTTTACAATAAATAATAAAGTTTTTTATTATTACAATCAATAGAAAGCCACGGTGTCATTGGCTATCACGCTACGAGCTACGGGAGCTGAGCAATAGGATAAGTGACTACAGAAAAAATGTGTAAAAAAATAATAATAAGCGAAAACAACACACTTTTCTAATTTACACCTCACAACAAAAATTCATTATGCCACAACAATTTTAAAAGGATGTTAACTGTCTCTGCGGCTAAGGATGGACAAGACGTTCGCGAGTATAAAGGGGTCTTGTTAGTGATGCAGGCGCCTCCTTCACTAACGAGACCCCTTCGAGATAGCTACGGGAAACTGCTGATTGTCGATGACAAATTGCCTTGAGATTCGGTTGTCAAACAAATGTAGTGTTTGACTGTTATATAAGAAGAAGAATATGTCTATATTGATCAGTAATAACATGATAAAAAGTTTAACAACAAAATTGAAAACTCACGCTTTTTTCTTATGGGGTGGGCAGAAATTATAGAACGCTTCCTGATACGATCCTTAACTAAATACTTTTTGGGGTACCGTATCTCAAAATGAAAAACCGGAACCCGCATAGGGTCACTTGTTGTCCATCTGTCTGTCAAGACCTTTTCAATCGGAAACGCGTAAAGGTATCGAGTTGAAATTGAAACCATATACTTACGCAAGTCTGTGGTCATTTAGAGGTGTGAAAAAATCAACCTATATGTATCTGTATATATCTCTCTCTATATATATATCTAAAGTTGGTACGGAACCCTCGCGTCGTGAGCCCGTCTCGCACTTGGCCGATTTTTTTGGTTTGTTCACGTTCATAAATTCTCATTTTTTTATTGTTTTTCTGTCTTATTCTCATTTATTTGTACTATTTAGCAGTTTTGTACAATAGCATATATAAGTTATAGAAGAGCGAAGTATCCTACTGCAGGCTAGTTTTGCTTAAAGGGATGCTTCAAAAATTTGTTAAGCAGTGCAAAACTTGTAACACTAAATAAAGCATTTTGTATAAATTAGGTCAAGCATGCATGCCAGTTGCGAATCGAATACAAAACACGAAAAAAAATCATTTAACAATTTCATGCAAATGTTGATTTAACTAACAGAGTTAGCTAGCTAATTCCATTGAACCATTTCCCGGAAAACTCGAATCAGTTAAGGCTTCTAAATGGATCTCTGCGAAATACCAATACCGCATCAGTCAGTTATTTTGGCTCCGGAATAGAGATCAGCAAATGGACAAGAATCGGTTTCTAGCAAAACATAATATAGGGATGATATTACTAAAATTCTTAAAATAGTCACAGACGCAGTTAGTATTGTGAATTGTCACTTTATGACAATTCAACGCATGGTAACGTAATTCATATTATAAACCTACTAGTTTCCGCCCGCGACTTCGTACGTGTGGCATAGTTACTTTGGGCTGACGCTAACTTTAACCCGCGCGATGATCGAAAAAAAATATCTTTCTCTCCCCTTTTCTTCTTTCTTTTCTCACTTTTATTTAAGAAAATAGGTTATGTCCGTCTCCAGGGTCCCAACTATCTCTGTACAAAAAATCATCAAAATCGGTTCGGCCATTTAGGCGTGAACACGTAACAAACAAACTCACTTTCGCTTTTATAATATTATAGTAACTATAGCTTTTAGTAAATAATTAAATCGGTTGAACGGAAGTGCATCTTTGAATTTAAAACGCATTTTTTTAAATAAACGGTAAGGCTTAATCAAATAGAGTAACCTAGTATAGTGAAAGAGTTCTAAAGATCGAGTAAAGGCTAAGAACTGCGCAAAGTTTATTTCCTAGAGCGACCGGTCTCGTTAGGGTTGAAAGTAACCGATTGTCAATTCAACAAGAAGAGGTGATCTCTACAAGTCTACATAAATAATGACACAGTTTTCTAAAAGATGTACACATGAAAAACCGGGGTTGCAGGTTGTTCGAAAGAGATACCGCAGACCCAGGGCATAAACGGTAAAATAAGGAACATGGATGGGTTTAAATCAGTAAAAGGCGTCAGCTTGTTTGGGACAGTATACCAGAAGGGTTAGGCAAAAGTTAAATAAAAACCGTTCACCCACATTTAAACCCACATAGACAAACAGCCAGACCCTAAACAACTTACCTGTAGGTCATATAAATATCTGTTCCGTGCAAGGATCGAACCCGCGACACGCAGCGCAGCAGTCGATCGTGTCGTCGCTTTGTATTACGATAAACTGATAAATATTTGATCTATTGTATTGTACTCTACTATTACAAGTAACCCGCTCTCAAGAGCTGTCAGATTCACTACTATTCATTTATTTCCAATTTTTTTGCGAGGCATCAAAACAAAAAAAAATACTTTTTAATCTAATATATAAAATTCTCGTGTCACAATTTTCGTTCCCATACTCCTCCGAAACGGCTGGACCGATTTAAACGAAATTTTGTGTACATATCGGGTAGGTCTGAGAATCGGCCAACATCTATTTTTCCTATCCCTAAGTGCGCAGCGGGTGAAACCACTGGGCACAGCTAGTTTCAATGTAAAACTCCAATTCCTCACATTCCAGTACACCATTTTGCAAAGGACCTTAGTTAACGAAAGTGTTACTAAGAAGTTGGTATTTTAGAGGGGTCTCGTTAGGCGCGCGGGCGGTTGATTGCCGATTGAGCACCAATTGCCTTGATTGACGGCGCCCGCACGGCTAACGAACCTGCTTTCAACGTGGACGTGCCGCTCTTGCACGTCCCACGGACGTACGGCGGGAAGCGTACGCGACGTCTTACAGACGCATCGTGTATGTAGGTCAGTTATGTGTGAACTAGTCAGGTTAGTGGGCTCATGGACTGATTGCGTGTTGAAATTGCGATTTAAATAGTAATAAAAATAATAAAATCTTTATTGTATAAATAGCTTTTGCCCGCGGCTTTGCTCGCGTTAAATTTGGTATAACACAATACCTGCTACATGCAGTTTATGCCCTTGCGCCTTATTGATTTGTAATAGCAACGCTAAGCGCTAATTTCTTCCCTTGTTCTCCCTCATATACCACTTTTAATTAACCTATAGCCGTCTCCAGGTTCCCAACTATCTCTGTACCAAAATTCATCAAAATCGGTTCAGCCATTAAAACGTGAAGAGGTAACAAATAAACAAACTCACTTTCGCTTTTATAATATTAGTAAGGAAGTAAGGATATGAGACAATCATAGAGAGTAACTTAATAACCACAACTCAACTGATAGGTGGCGGTAGATGTGACTGATAGGTGGTTTGATTGTCTTCGGATTGGTTTTTCCTATTCCCTCGTACTAGTATTAAACTGTATCAGGAGCAGATAGTCTTCCTCACCCTTAGAACAACAGATTCCCACAAGGTTCCCGTTTCAAATCACATAGTTAGGCACATAACATAGTACAGTTATATGTAGTAATTAAGTTACATACATGATTGGAATTTTCTGTGTTGTTTTGTTTTTTTAGTAACAAACCAGTGTTTTTATTAACACTGGTTTGTTACGGGTCCGGGAAGAACGTTTTTTTTTGTTAGTTTTGTAAACTAATTTAAATCAAAATAGGCAAGCTTCTGAAATTTCGTGTTGTTATTTTCGTTTAAATAAATCTGAAAAATTGTTAAAAGGAATAGCGAGCACGCGTCGTTTCGCCAACCCGTCATACAACTCGTAGAGGTGCTACGAGCTACGACAGCTTTCTGATTGCTGCCTGCCTCCAATAATTTGGTCCGATTGACGTCGAGAAATCCCCACTGAATTTGGTTCATTTGTACACAATCAAGGAATTCTGTACCACCTACCGCAACACGCCCGCCCTGTACTGCCTTATTGCCCACACGTTATGAAACATAATGTCTTCATTTGAACAATGCCAGACGCGCTATAAATCATTATAAAATTCGAATTAAGCCAGGTTAATGTTTATGTAACGCTTCCGCCGCTTTTATAGTCGCACACATGAGTTGTAACACCTCGGCGGCTAATTCGTTCGTACACAGTAATCAGCAGCACGTAACATCATCAGCGTCTTTGTGGAGCGAGACCGCAATCCATCATATTGGGACAAAAGGAGGCGGATAAACGCGCCAGTTGTTTGCGTGAGAGAGCGTTAATTTTGTTAAGGAGTCTCAATCAGTGAAGGCGTGTAAGTAAAGTCGGCGTGCGACCGCCGCGGGAGCGATTCGAGCGAATTACTGTACCTGGAGGCGCGGGGCCGACTCGTTAGTTGTTGTTTGCCGAGTGACGCGGGTCAATCAGCAGAGACATGCACGGAACCGCACTTCTTCATCCCCCTCTGTGGCCCCTCACCTGTAGCCCCCCTCCCCACCCCGCTCGTTAGGCCGCGCCGTCTCTGTCAACTGTGAGACGAGCTTTATCGAATCTACGACGCACGACCCGCGCCGCGGTCGGCCCACTCTTCGCTCTAGTTTGACTCACAACCGCCGGTAAACAAGGGAAATCAGTGTAAAACGAATTTATATGAACGACAAATAGAAGGGGCTAAATAACGTAACGAGATATTATAGGCGTCTGTGATGACGGAAGGCGGAGGCAAGTGACAAATTATTCGAGAAAGATTTGCCCCAAATCTTTTGAACGTGTCGAAAAGATCAAAGATAATCAGAAGACAAAAAATGTCTCACAAAATGTGGCATGTCTAAAGCAGTAATGGAGTAAAATAATTGTATGGAATGGTATGCGTTTAGCTAATTAACACGCAGGGTCAGACAGCTGCGGTCCACGTGCGAGGCTGCGCCTGCGCCGCCCGCGTGTATCTACGACCGTTCGCTTCAACTACAACGGTGAAAACGGAATTGTACTATTTGTGAACGACTTTCGTATGCACTGAATGATTAGGGCTTGTTTGAATAGCTACATAATTCATATTGTTTTATGTCTATAAATCCTGACTGGTTTTTATTTCATAACTAGCTTTTGCCCGCGGCTTCGCTCGCGTTAAATTCGGGGTAACACAGTTCCCCTTGCGCCTTATTGATTTGTAACAGCAATTTGTATTAGCAACGCTAAGTTTTCCCTTTTCTTCCCTCTTTCTCCTTCACATCCCACTTTAAAAAAAAAATATTATGCCTATGTCCGTCTCCTGGTTCCCAACTATCTCTGTACCAAAATTAATTAAAATTGGTTTACCCATTAAAGCGTGAAGAGGTAACAAACAAACAAACTCACTTTCGCTTTTATAATATTAGTAAGGATTTTCTTGTCTTTTATGGATGCTCTATTTTAAAGAAAATAATATAGAATCATCTCTTTATGGCAGCAGTTATTCCAGAAATAAAGTTATATTTATTTGTGTTTTATTAGGGTCCCTTAATTACTATTCATGTGCAGCAAGTGGACAATAAACAATTTAAAAAGTAAGTACTTTCATATTAGCTAGGAACTACTTTACGTATTATGGACGCAGTAATTACCAACACATAAAAGGAGACATGTCCTGAATTATTGTACGAAGCAAACAATAATTAACATTTGCCGTAATTATAAAGAAGCGATTGCACGTTTAAGTAATTCCACATCTCTTAAGATTGTGGCTTGTGTAAATCTCAATGGAAATCGTAGGACATAATTGTAGACACAACTTAAAGAATTTATTGCCCTAGATTGCTATGAACTACCTATGTCTTATTCTTATGAAACAAGTACTAAAATGAATTGCCTACACACCGTACATTTATCTACAACGTCGCACAAACTACTAACTATGGTTATTCATTAGTTCGCAAAGAGACATAAAATTTCCATAATCATAGATATAGCCGTAAGGTTAGGCAGCTACCTAAACACAGCCGCGGTACACTGACACACAAAGCCTGATTAGTGCGGAGTTTCAAATAAAAACTTTGTTGCCTACATCTTAAATTAGTCCTTAGCGTTCTCTAACGAGGCCAATTTAGTCGGCCCGCGAGACGCCGTCGATGGCTTGTTGTGTGCAAAACTGTTCACTTTTTGCCCCTCTCCAGGTAGAAAACACAACGGTTCGAAACATTTTCATAACAATGCGCCTGCGGCTTTCTCGGTATACTTTTTTGGCCGCGATGCGTTTGACAGACACGCCATTGTCATCGTCAGATGACGGACTAAAAACTAAACCTTATATTGATGATCAATGGGAAAGATCGATGCGAAGCCGAACACTTGAAATACCGAACCATAAAAGGTACCAATTAGTCCTGGCGAGGAGAAGAACTTGGAAATAATTAGATTATGAAGAACAAATCAAGCTCACCTTGTGTAATCGCTTTTGCATAATATCATTCCGCCTTTGAAGTAGAAGGAACGGCCCATGTCGGCGAGCGCCTGGCCACAGCAAGCGCACTTGAGGCAGCCGTGGTGCCAGTATCTGTCGAGGGCGTGTAGGAGGAACCTCTCCACGATCTTGCCGTTGCAGCCGGCGCATTCTTTTAGCGCGGGGTTGTTGTTGTTGTGCGGGTAGTCGTGGCCGTTGGCGGCGAATGCGGCCTCCGGCGAGGGCGGGTGCGGCGAGCTGAGCTCCGCGTACCCGTGGTAGTGCGGGTTCATGCTCAACGCGCTCGCTGCCAGCTTGACGGTTGGAGCGGGGACCGCTCGCACCGACCACCACAACTACACGCCCTGCGGACAAAATAATATAATGGTTAAGGGATGCTTTTACTGCTCGGTATAACATTGTACATTGTCGGCAGAATGAGAAACTGTTTGGGACAGAGGAACATCTCAACTTTGACCTCTTTGAGATGTTGACCCGTTGTTTATTTTTTCTTGGCAGCCCTTGGTCAGGTCGCAGTGGTTCGGGCGTAGGCCTGCGGGCGGCCGCGTTTATAAAATTTTCCAATTAGCAATTTCATACAATTAGGAGCGGGGTGAGGGTGCGGACGACGGGGGCGGGGGATGGTTAGCGCGGGTTGCGGGGGGAGTGCGTCAACCCGATCCAATTAGCTCGCGGCCGGCGGAGCGGCGGGACGCCCGTACCGTCTGAGCGGCCCTGTCGCCATAAAACTTAATTAAACGTTTTAAAACAAGTATTCATTAAAGAATAATCAAGCTTATGTAGTCATAAATAACCGGATTGTCCCGCGCGGAACGGGTGCCGTAATTAAGACTGCACAGAGTTGATCAAACGCACTGATTTGAAACTACCCTTCATTAAGAGAGCGCGAGTCGGGCGCGGGAGCTTCCGCTGCGGTGCAGAAACTAATTAAGAATAACGGACGCTTTAAAAGCGTAATTAATTTAGATTGTAATTCTATTTCTCCAAGAGTAAAGTAGACAATTATTTCAGTAGCCCTTTCTTTTGGAACGATTTGCTTTGCTGAATGTAATTTGCTTAATTTCTGTGTCCAACAGGATAAAGGGTTGTTGCTGGTTCAAGATTTATTTCTAACGTCATAATCGACAGTTTGATTGTGATAAATAACGTTATCAAAATCAAACGTAGCTATTTGATATAATTATGAAACGCTAGTTAGAAGGTACTAACTAGCGTTTCATAATTAATTAACGATGTAGACTTCAATTACGATTGGCGCAATAGTCTTATAAAAATAATGTGTGGTTTCATCATGAACGTGAGGAGATATGCGTGGAGCGTGAGGAAAATCATTACACTTGTTGGTACATGTCTAATGAAGGCTATAAGGGCGAGGGTATGGCGTGGCCGTTGCGTGCGCCCTAATGAGCGAGCCGGGCGTCGCGTGCGCACCTATCGCACTTCGTTAAATCCCGAACTACGCGGCATTAATGTCTTTGTTTAGTTAATTCTGGAACGCGTTAGGCTTGAGGTATAAGGACTGGAGGTCTTAATTGTGGTGTGCGTGTTACATTTCCTATTTCACTTCTCTCAGGAAATTGTTCTGGAAGTGAGGTTTTCAAGGTGTAGATTATTTAATGTTTATTCTAGAAAACAGTAATTTACATTGAGTTATAGCTCCTAATCAATATAACTTTAATTGCCACTAGAAAAAGATAATTTAACGTCGGCTGTATAACAAGAACGATTACGTTCGTCTAGAATGTTCCACTATGGAACTGAGTAGAACATTCAAGATTAGTCCTAGAATGTTCCACTAATGAGCTATGAAGAAGGTTCGAGAAAGTTGTGAAACTCCTTACTCTTATAACTGTTTCTATTTCTAACTTCTATATAGGTAGTTAGGATAGGTCAGCGTTATACCTAAATAGCTGACGGATTTGCGGGAAATTATGAACTTGGCGACACAATAAAGTGAATTGAAGTGAGCTACGCGTAAGTGTGATATGTATGTGAAAAATTATCAGTGGTGAGTTAGTTGTTGTTTTATAAGTGTTTTGTGTACATAATCTTATATATAAAATACCGTCACAATGTTCGTTCCCATAGCCCTCCGAAACGGCTCGACCGATTCTTATGTTTTTTTATGCATTTTCAGTAAGTCTGAGAATCGGCTACTATCTATTTTTCAAACCCCTAAGTGTTATGGGGACTTAAGCAGCGAGTGAAACCGCTAGGCACAGCTAGTCTAATATATAAAATTCTCGTGTCACGTGTCGTGTCGTTCCCATACTCCTCCGAAACAGCTCGACCGATTCTTATGAAATTTTTATGTACGATATATTCAGTAAGTCTGAGAATCGGCCAACATCTATTTTTCATACTGCTAAGTGAGCAGCCGGTGAAACCGCTGGGCACAGCTAGTAATAATATTTTAAAGAAAAAAGATTTGTATGTTTGTAACGAATAAACTCAAAACTACTGGACCGAATTCAAACATTCTTTTCCATTAAAATACTACATTATCACTGAGTAACATAGGCTATAAGATCTACCAAGACCAGTCAGTGGTGTTTAAAGGGTAGTGTTTTAATTTATCTCATATCTAGCTCGTAACAAATTTCTTTCTCTGTCTGACACTCTTCATTTGTCACAAGAAAATGTTCACATTTGTCCAACATCAGGTCCATACGTACCTGATGTTGGACAAGGAAGATATGCTGTATCATTTCGAAATATTTCTAAGGAAAATCGACGATTCGATGGAGCCAATTTGGATCAATAAATTATCCCTGAAAGAATCTCCGGTAGTTATGCCCTTGTCAACATAGAGCACGGAGACACGGTCGCTGCTAGAAGTGGCAATGTCTATATTTTCCTTGTATAAACCAAACCTTTTTTGATATTGTTCGTCGTGGCCTTTAGTTCTGAGACGAGCTACACGATATTGGACAAACGCTTGCACTGACCGAACAGGTACACTTCAATCTGTGTGGTTTTTTCTTCAAAAGACCATTTCAGAAGTCAGATAAACTGTCAGACTTTAAAACAGACCTTTAAAATGGTTTTGACTTTTACGTCTCAGCGTAGTCAGGAAAAAAACCACCGGCCACATGCAATGAATTAGCTTGTTTTAAAAAATATAGAGATTAAAATGGATAATTATAGAAGGAAATAATTATCATTCGAACCTTGGTTAAATGTAAGATACGACTTTGAGACTAAAGAAAACCCGTGGGAATATGTTGTATGGGCGTGATTCAAGCCACTAAATATTTTTATAAACTAGACTAGGTAATTGACCATAAATCTTGTTTATGATTTAGATAGGTACAAATTAGGTATTGTTGGTTATTACGTGGTCTAGTATTTTATTTACCAACATTTTCTTTATAATTGCTATTTAAATATGCATATATATACTTTACATATTTAATAGAATAGTCTAACCAGACGTTAATAATGAGGAAATAAATTTAATTAAAAGTGACACTGCTTCATACACAAATACGCATTTTTAACGTATGTAACTGACTAAATACAAAAATACCTGCCAAGTCCGAGTCGGACTCGCGCACCGAGTGTTCCGTACAAACTTGGACATAAACGTGTATGGCACACGGACATAAACGACCTCCGACGTACTTGAGTATATGGTTTAAATTACAACTTAAATTCCACGCGTTCCCAAGATAAAGGCCCTTGACAGACAGATGGACAACAAATCCTATAAGGGTTCCGTTTTTATTCCTTTTGGTTTAAGGAACCCTAAAATTGAGGCATTTTTATTCGTGGATGTAATTTTTTTTTCTGTTGCTTATTTCATGAACTCTTCTAATACCTCGCTATAAATAAAAAAACTAAATGCCTGTTTAGGGACACGAAACCATCGTGCATAATTACTCAAACTTATGTCTATACGAATTTTCAATGCGCTAAGTTGACACTGAAATGTGTCTTATTGATATTAGAATTAAGGTTTAAAATGTGTTTTATTGTGCGAACACGGTGCGTGTTTAGGCTGGCGGGGGTGGGCTGAGAACTTGGCAGGTGCCGTTTTCATTATTCAAGCGCCATTGATTGGATACTTTGTTGCCGTTTAAAAATCTTATTAGCAACCGGCCGACAACAAAGCGGTGCGATGAGCCTCCTCACAGCCCTCTCTATTTACCTGTTAAGTGATTTTTTTTTCAATTACCACGATGAGCTGCAACTTCACAACGAAAGTGTAAGTCATCTTGTTAGTGAATGTTTATTTCCGAGCTTTCCATCGTATATTTTAAAACATTTGTCAGCTGCAATAAACGTGATGATTCGACACAAATTTTCCGTGGAATTCCCAAAACATAGATAATACAATGACAAACGATTTGACGTGAAAACCATAGAGGTTATTTATCATACTTATTTTCGTGACGGATACTGGTGTACAGAAACATTACCTCATCCGTGTACAAATAAAAATAACGGTAACTAAGCTGAAATTATTATCTAGTAAAAAAAAGCTAAAGTGAGTAAACGTATCATCGGTCACTTGTTTTAACTGCAGGGTTCCCTAAGAACAGCCGGGCGCCCGCACGCCGCGAATAATGTAATTAAGGCGAAACCGCCGGCAAAATTAAACGCGAAAACGGAATGAGAATGTGAGCCTAATTAGAGCCGGGAGCGGGGCGGAAGACGGTGCAGCGGCACCCCAGACCCGCACCCTCCGCGACCCGCGACGACCCGCCAGCCCGCTGCACGGGACCCCAACACGTGATGTAACGTCTTCATCCATCTCACGTATGATGCCAAAACCAAATAATCCAACTAATGATGTAGCCAAATTTAAGAAAGAAAAACACAAATTAAGGCCCATTCAAAAATGCCAATTAATTTTAACTCCCAGCAGAACTAATGACAAGCATAACTACGCCAGTAATATTAATTCTGCGCTAATGAGCCGCGTTTTAACGAAGCTATAAAATATTAGCCTTTTTTCAGTTTTTTATATTGCACCACGCAAATAATCACAGCACAGCGCACGTCGGCGTCGGTCGCAAGCATAAATCCAATTCGTTTTCTCTCACATCCATACTAATTAAAAAACTGCGGACAAATTGGAGCCCACTCTTCGCCCACGGGAACATAAAATATCCATTCCATTGACGGCACCGGTCCGCCATTGATTAATTTTATCCAATCGGATGCGACTTCAGGTTTTTCAGGAGTTAATTGTTATGCTTCATTAGGTGAGTGACTTTTGGTGTTGTGTACGATTACCGATTTATTCCGTACCGAATATATTCGATTATTGATAAATGAACTAGCGACTCATGCTGTTGAATAAACCGGCCAAGTGCGAGTCGGACTCGCGAACGAAGGGTTAACGTACCATATCCTTACTAATATTTTAAAGCGAAAGTGAGTTTGTTTGTTACTTCTTCACGCTTTAATGGCTAAACCGATTTTGATGAATTTTGGTACAGAGATAGTTAGGAACCAGGAGACGGACATAAGCTATTTTTTTTTAAAAAACGTGGGATGTGAGGGAGAAAGAGGGCATAACAGGGAAAACTTAGCGTTGCTATTACAAATCAATAAGGCGCAAGGGGAACTGTGTTACCCCGAATTTAACGCGAGCGAAGCCGCGAGCAAAAGCTAGTATATTTATAAAAGAGAAAATGACTGACACACTCATCACGAAATCTCAGAAACTACAAGTATTAGGAGTCTCAAATTTTACATGGCGGATCCTTTAAGGACGTAGGTGGTCTCTTTTTTTTTGAGGTTGGATATAATCAAATAACTTCCCCCGCTCTGGGCGAAGCGGGGGGGGGGGGTGTCAGACTTTTACTGACTAAAACCCACCTATGTTCTTTCTATTGCCCTTTACGTCCCGGGGCCGCGGTATCTCTTTCAAACAACCCGCAACCTCGGAACAACTAGCAACCCCGGTAGGTGGTCACCTTAAACTGAATTTTGCAAAAATTCAACCCCTAAGGAGGGTGAAACAGTGTAGTAAAGTTTGTTTGACAGATAACACGGTTCTTTGGCCGGATTGACTTGAAATTATGCAGGGGCATTCTTTCACAAGACTAATAGACTATAATAACATCACGCTGCATCACTCGGGACCTGTAAACCGCTGGGCACAGCTACTTATCTATAAAGCGGTAAAAAAACATGTTTGTAATATTTAATATTTTTTATTGTTATATAGCGGCAACAGATATACATCATCTGTGACATTTTCAACTGTCTAACCATCACAGTTCATGAGATGCAGACTGGTGACAGACGGAAGGACAGCGGAGTCTTAGTAATAGGGGGGGGGTTTTACCCTTCGTGTGAGGAACACGAAAAAATATGGCAGCAATATGAATGTATCAGCCCACTTATAGTAAACGGGTATACAGTACATGAGACTAATGTGTGTAATATTATTTGCATATAATGACCGTTAATGTGGCCAGCGCATTATTCATCCGGCGTGACCTCAAAACGGCCGCAAGAACCGTTTGATCGATGTACGTTCCCTCTCCATACATCTGTGTATTTTAAAATGGTTACTCCATGATAGGTAGGTAATTACTAAAGAATCACGTAGCACATAGATAATTTTATAGAAATCATGAATGGTAAACGACGTAATTGACGCACGAAGATATCTGATCCAACAAAATTGTGTGCCATATTCTAAATGATGGTTATTATGTAGGTATCAAATAAAATATGGCTTTAAATGTTTATGGGCAGGCGATATTAAGTTTAAACTGAGTGATGAAGAAAAGTCATCACATGACAAGGCGAAACTCCTCAATGTTCAGAAGTCTTCCTGGAAAGGGCATTATTCTTATTTAAAGAGCACTGATTTCATGTAAAATACTGGTATTCAGCTGTAGCCGGTTAGACTGGAAGCTGACCCAATATAGTTGGGAAACGGCTAGGCAGATGATTATTTGAATATAATTCTTTCTTTAAATATTCGTTAGCCTCTACATATCTCATTCAAAATTCGAATAATAAATCCTAATGAGCTAAAACACACTGGCACACAAACTTAAAAAAAAAACTAAAGCGAGTGCTAACCTTGGCAGAATATTTTAATGATTTTATCTACATACAAAGTTAATAAGTATCAGCTCAATTTGAAAAACAACCACGGCCTTGTACAATTTGCTGTTATTTTGACTATTTCGTGTGGTAGTTCTGTCAAGTACCATAGTTTTAAGCAATTTTTTATCATTTACCTTGTCACTCCGTGCCGTGTCAGGGTTTTGCATGAATAGTCGTATTTGGAAACTACGTCCTTGCTTTGTTACCGGCGTATAATAATTAGCAGTCACTAACTCAAACGACGAAAAAAACACACAACACTTTGTTATAAAATTACACATACATATTTTTATTACAATATAAGTTCAATTTACTTCGTAGGTATGCAACAAACTAGTTCATGAATATTCTTATAATGGTAATTTTTAATGTATAAATTAACTCATTTATAGTTGCTGCATTAATTAATATCGTGCTCACCAGAAAATATTCCACAGACTTTATAACTTTTCATAAAATGTGTTCACATATCATTAATTTTTTAGGGTCTCTTGTAGAGTTAACCCCTAGTAATAAAATTACGAGCGAAACGTAAGTGAATGAACTGGAAGGCGCACGCGCGTAAAGAATGCTAATAGGAACGTTTTGTAGTACACTAATGGCTAAGGATTTGTCATTGCCGCCAAGCAGGTGTCGTGACGAAAAACACGTAATAATGACCGTACAAGTGTAGACATTGTCTCCGACGGATCGAGCGCTCTCGCCGTAATTAGAGGCGGCCGACCGAGGACGACCGAGAGCTGCGAACAACAGAGGAGGCATCGATAACAGCAAATGAGAAGCTAATAGAAAAGCAGAACGCCTGCGGAAATAATTAGAAATTGATTTTAATAAATTAGTGCACAAATTAAATTAGCAATCCGACTCGTTCCCTAATGCTAATCAAACAAAGATATCAATTCCAGATAATAAACCTAAATTCAACATTCTTATGTTGAATTTAGGTAAAAGGAAAATTAACGCGTAAAGTCCGATTTCAGCTTTGTAAAAATTGATTAAGATCATTTATCAGATATTAAATCAGCAATGTACAAAGCCACCGTTTACAAATTACGCACAGATATGAAATGAAAAAGATGATCTATGGCCGATAATTTAATTAGCTGATCGCAGATTACTTCAAATTTTGATTTCATTGTGTTAAACAACATTATTAATTAAATTGATAAAGTTTTCGTTCCAAAACAAAGATGCCGACAATCACGCTTAATTGGATAACATTGATCTGATGTCCTTCTAATTTTAAATACAAACTTACCAATTATTGATAATATCATCGGTTTTTTTTTTGTAATGCACGCAACTTATTCAGTGAATTAGGTACCGTTGTAACCACTAAGGGTCTAATGACACTCCCTTGTGGCATTCCTACTTATACACGCATTAGCAATCATATTTTACCATCACAGTTCGATATATTTAACTCTTTCTCTTGCATTTACTACCCCAAACTAATCACTCCAAGTAATAATTAGGAAGTTTACGTTTAAAGTTTACAATGACACAATGTGCCTCATCCAAAAGTGTACCCCAGTTCAATCCTCCGCGTCAAACGAAGCGGTCCGTCACGGCGGACTGACCATAATTGTGCCTCGTCCAACAAATATATTAAGTATTCGTGATAGAAGTGAGGTGTATGTAATTTTAGAACGTTTTGCCACAAATGTCAGCCGCAGGCGGGTCCAAAGTGTCGGCCACTTGAACTTGTTGCTAGTCCAGCCAACATGAATGATTGCTGCCTTACTTTGATACCATGACAAGGATGGTTTGTTAACAAGATCTTAGGTTATCCATGCATTATAATGAATTGTGGTAAATGGTCATGTAAATGTAATCAACGTTGCGAAACGGTGTGTGACGTCAATTTTTTTAATTATAATTTTCTTTTTTGTGAATTCCCCATCCATAAATATGTTAGTCGACGATATTCTTGGATTTTATTTAATAGCTTTAAGGAAAATAATATTGGTTACATACTAGATGTTATAAGGATAATTATTAGGTGAAACAGTGTGTACGATGTGGATTTCCATCGACAAAAATGACGAAATTCTATCAAATCCACACATTCATTTCTTATTTAACTTTAGCTTTCCTTAGTGGTTTCTTTTGTTATAAATACGGAAATATAGTGCAAATGCGTTTAAACCTAGTGTTTATACAGTGTTAGTTGTCAGTAAAGTTAAGGTTACTGTTAAATAGTTAATACAGTCTCAGTTTCCAAAATTTTGAACCAGAAATCCCTTCCAAAAAGAATCTTCAAATGCACGCATACGTAAATCTCATTTAATCTTATCTCTAATTGGGTGCAAGTTAAAATCTTAATTGGCACTCGACCCAAAATGTTTATAAGCTGTCGAACATTAAAAATACACGTTAGTACGACGTGGGTCATAAATTTCTTTAGTATTTACGTCTAATGTCCCGCAGCTCATTATTATCTGATGTCCGTACTGTGATAATACCTCACAACGCATCCATTGTTTCCATCAGTGAATGAACTTTATGTCACCAAGTATTGTCAACAATATTATTATTTTTGTTTTTGTTTGCCTTTTAGAGGTCATAGACCTATGCAGCGACGCCATCTTTGATTATATTATAGTACTAGCTTTCGCCCGCGGCTTCGCTCGCGTTAAATTCGGTATAACACACCAAGCAGACCTGCAGTTTTTGCTCTTGCGCCTGATTGATTTGTAATAGCAACGCTAAGTGTTCCCTGTTTTTCCCTCTTTCTCCCTCACATCCCACTTTTTTCAAAAAAAAGTTAGCCTATGTCCGTCTCCTGGTTTCCAACTATCTCTGTACCAAAATTCATCAAAATCGGTTTAGCCATTAAAGCGTGAAGAGGTAACAAACAAACAAACAAATAAACAAACAAACAAACAAACTCACTTTCGCTTTTATAATATTAGTAAGGATGTATTTTTTTATGATGTCATCAGGTCTTGTATTGGTCTTGATCAATAGCGGAATGAATATTAAAAATATCATCATGTGCCTAGCCTTTTCCCAACTATGTTGGGGTCGGCTTCCAGTCTAACCGGATGCAGCTGAATATCAGTATTTTACATGGAACGACTGCCTATCTGACCTCCACAACCCAGTTAGTACTGGGTAATACGATACCCCTTGGTAAGACTGGTTGTCAGACTTTCGGGACACTGACTACCTGTAACGACTGTCAAAGATCTACAAATGACAGCCGGGACCAACGGCTTAATGTTTAATGAATATTAAAAATAATGATAAAAAAATCTCAAGTATTAAGTTTACAAAGAAAAGGCTACAGGAAGTTTAGAAGTACATGACTCAAATGAGAATAATGTTGGCAAAATAAAAAAAATCTAAGTATTTTACCGACTTGTCCGATCTAGTTTACTTAAACCTGTGTTTCAAGCAGCCATTTCTTTACTGCGGAAGTTTTTAAAGAATCTCTAAGTTCAGATAATGAACAAACATTTTCTGTGGCTACCTAAATATAAACTAGGCTTAAGATTATATGAATATTTATAAAATAAATGTAATACCTATTTGGTTACCTAAATAAACTTGATTAATCTATGTTAATACTTCTGGTAGTTTTTCTGTGTCTGAGTAATTGAGTTCTGCTAAATATTCTAATAACATTATACGTCTTATAATATTATTGTATCTAAAGCAATATTTTTATTTAAAATAGCTGAATAATGGCCAGATTTTGCTAACTTAACCAGTTACAGTTGCAGACATTTATCCATGGCGCCAGAACAGTCATCAATTTGTCAAAAACTAATGTTTTTGTTTATCAAATGTTTCATCAGCATTTTTTCAAGTGGCGCCCTTCGACCACACGAGACTGCACTTGAATACATCACGAAAGGCTAAAATATTGCAATGTTGTGTTCCAGTGGGATGCCAAGTAAAAAAAAAATCGACAATTTAAAGTACCGTAGGAGAATTTTCATCTGTCCCTTTGTCTTGTATGATTTGCTGAGTATGGCTTATGTTTTTAGTTGTAACTTATGTGTTTTAACTATTTTCATGCAAGTGATTGGTGACAGACTGAAACAAAGAAATAATATTTCTAGCTGATTTATTATGCTTCAGACGTATTTACCGTATCTACAACAAATTGGATGCCACCAAAATGAAAACTTATCAATTTTTATCTATATTAACAAAATTAATTAACTACAACGTACACAAGCAAATAGACTTAATTAATTTTAACCAGTGCTGAAAACATTTATTTAATTACAAAATTAATTAGCCGTTGTTTTCTAAATTCGTTGTTCAAACAATGCGTAAAATATATGAATCTGTTAGCCATTTTTAATTGCTACATCATAATCTACAATAACCAATTATTTTTTGTTCTTTTGTCAAATGACATTTAGTTCCTCCTCTACTGTTTTGATTTCATATTTTTTTGTTGTATTGTACATATTTTATTGTTTACTTTAAACCTATTTACAGGAATAAGCACACAGTTGGTGTTTTGTTATTTTCTGGCAATTGGGTGCATCATCAAGGGTTTCCAGATCATGACCTCTAGTTCAATCTTGTACTAATGTTGATTCTAATCATTCTGTGACATGGTCATATTGGCTATGTTTGTCTACAGTTCATCTTAATAACACATATTTATACACACATATATATACATACAAAACATTATGAAAAATAAAAATACATAAAGGAAAAAGAGCACAAAGGTACAATAATATAATACTACATCGCGGGCTGCGGGTTGTTCGAAAGAGATACCGCGGCCCCGGAACGTAAAGGGCAATGGAAGGAATATGGGTGGGTTTTAGTCAGTACTCCTACACAAAAAAAAATACTACTTTTAAATAATAACACATATTTAATTTATTCATTAACTTGCAAGATCACACTTGGAATCCCCAAAGGGTTATGCATGTGGGTGTATCTAACATATACACCCACATATACAGGGTTATTTGTAAAACACTGGCAACGTCTCAGGACCATGTTACTAACATCATAATCAACAACTTTTGTTCTAGGACATTTAAACATTAATCATATTTTAGTTCATCAGATTTTCATACAAAAATAAAAATATTGAAATTGAACGCTCTAAATGTTACGGAATCTATGCGAAGCAAACGTACCTACAAGCGGCGGTGTAGGTATGTAGGTAGAGGTACAGCAAAATACGGAGTTGAAATGTGTTAGATAGGACAACGAAATCTTGAACATTTGTTTTTGGTAAATGTATAAAATTTTGTAAAAAATCCTAGAACAAAAGTTGTTGTTTATGATGATTGTAATACAGTCCTGCAAGGTTGTCGGTGTTTTACAAATAACCCAGTACATACATTATATACTATATATATATATATATATTATGTTTTAAGTGCCATAGGGTACGAGCCTATTGCCATCAACCGGCCACAATCCAGAGAGAGAATCGAAGTCGAATGACGGCATGGTTGATGCAGTGGCTGAGCGATTGGCTGCTGCGCTGAGTGTCAAGGGTTCGATTTCCGCACGGTACAAATATTTGTATGGCCTACAGATAGTTGTTTCGGGTCAGGCTGTTTGTGTATGTGAGTTGAAATGTTTGTAAAGGCACCCACGATACAGGAGAAATTTCTAGAGTGGAGCAACTTTAAAAAAAAAGTCCGTGACTGCTACTGAGAAATCCTTAATGGAAAACCCAATAACACTTTGCAAGCCCCGAGTCGAACCCAGGATCTTATTATACTCAACAGTCACTCTTAAGACTTCTAGATCACAGTGGAAGATTCATGTAAAGTCCATTTAAATTTATTTGTCTTGCAACCGCTACTTTTTTTAATTTTCCCTAATACGGGTCGGCATTTCGAACACCGGAGATGGCAACACCGTAAAATGTAGGGATTTAAAATAAGAACTTCTATTTCTGGCAGTCTGTGACTCCCGGTCTATTTGTGGATTTTGTTTTCCAATAATATCATGAAATGTTTCAAAAGCTTATTACGTAAAAATAGTTGACAAACATCATTTACAGGCATGAACGAGTTTGTTATTAGAAATCTTTAACTTGTGGTCAATAATTTAATTGGCAACACTAAGGACATAAAAGTTTTAAATGTTCTTTGTGGTCTCATCCTTTCTGGTTTATTAATTGTCTAGTAAATAAAAAGAGCCATAAAAATCAGCCTCAACTATTGTTTTATTGCAACTAATTCTACTATTAACACATATTTGTGCAGTAAAGTTATCAAGTTAAATACCATCTGCAATTCCACAATTACTAGGAATGTGATCGTAAAGTAACTGTAGGGTTGGATAGCGCTGTTTGTTTAAATATAGAATAATTATGATCATTTAATATTATTATCAAAACCATTATTTCCACTCATCCTTGAGACTCGACTATTAAAAAATATTTACTGCGAAAATATTACATTATTATTTTAATTACTTTACATCGTTTTTTTTTAGCAATTTTTACTGTTTGCTAAATTGTAATATAATGGCTTCATTTATAGTTTTAATAAGCCATTTAATTTCAAATTAGGACTGTTTCCTTGCTAGCCCCATTAAAACTAATTTCGTTGAAGACGCAAAATGGCACTGAATTGTTTTTATAATGTATTTATTATACCTATCTAAGCTGATACCAGCCTATGAACGAATAAAAATATTAATTAATGGAAATCTAAATGCTTGCTTTGAATTAAACATTAAATGATGTATTAGTAATTCATCACTGCCTAGCCTTTTCCCAGCTATGTTCGGGTCGGCTTCCAGTCTTACTGAATGCAGCAGAATACCAGTATTTTACATGGAGCGACTGCCTAACTAACGTCCACAACCCAGAAAGTAGTTTATTTACTGGGTTGTGGAGGTTTGAGTACTTTCGGGACACTGATTATATAGAAATTGGTAGCTTGTTTCCGACACAATATTTCAGCAGCGCCTACTATCTTCTAGACCTGAAAAAAGACTACCAAAGAGGCTGCTTTCCTTTCGCGTCATAAAAGTCAACTATCCTACAATCCCTGAGAGATTTCATGCTAAAGGATCGCCTTTAGCATGAAATCTCTCGTAAGATCAGATCAGAACATACTTTTTAAATCACGGATGACCAAATTGGAATTAATATGTTGTTTGTTTCTTGTGCAGGGTCAGAAAATACGAATAAGAACCTGAGAACGTACTACCTTCTAAAGTGCATTCAAGTGTCCAGCAAGCAAGACCAACATAAGATATGGAGGTTCACGTATAATTTTATTATTCTATCTCACGGTGGATAGATAATGTCGTTATTCGGTCACTTTCACACCGTTTTATAGCTCATCGCGTATCGGACCTGCGCCGGCGCAGCACGATGCGGCGCGGACGCACCGAGATAACTACGATTCCATGTTAATTTATCGCCTTTACTGCACACAAGTGCAAACTACTTTCTATCTTTCTATTAGATACATATCATGGAATTTTCTCTAGTTAAAAAATCTTGACATTTAATTGATTTATTTACTTTCTTGTTCTGCAAGAGAAATGACATGCTCTAGTGGAACGGCTGCATAATTTCCCGCGTCGTTTGACTGAAGAAAGCTGTGATTTGATTGGTTGATGGTGTTCGTAAACCATGTGGCTAATTGAATTCGTTTTTGTGCAGTAATTAATTACAATTGTTTCAGTGAAATTGCACAACTTGTCGGTTGCCGTTTAAAACAACTGTTTTTAGTGGTTCGCGTATTAATTTTGCTTGAAGTGGGTAGTGAGTAAATGTAAAACAAAACGTGAGCTTACTTTTTCTCAAACTTGCGAAAAAGCTAGAGAAATCTTGCATTTTTTTTCTTAAATTTTCTAACCTTTTTTGTCGTCTGATGAAAATCCATTCTGAAGTAAACACCATTCATGATGACTTTGCCGCGTAAAACATTTTCTTTCTGGTTTATGCATACTTTTTGTGCCATAACTGTTTAGTTGAGCGGTTAACTGACGTCTACCGTTAGTTGCGCATGCGATGTCAACCGCAGCATAAAATTCTATAACAGAATCGTATTTATGCCATTTCCCTTTCTACTTCAATGCAGACATGTTATTTGTTGTATATTAAATATCGGACGATTAATTATGTTCTTTGATCAATCGCGGAGATTGCTCGAAGCTATCGTTGGTTTATAAAAGGTTCAATTATAATAAATGTAGCTAATTTCAATCAAATAATACCACTAATTAGCTGACATGGAGTGTTCTTTGTGCGGGCCGCTTAACAAATGACTCAATTGATGTTGTTAATAGTCGTGCCTTCGCGGGCTCATTATAACCGAGGCATTCGGGGTTCACAGACAGTCACGACGCAATGGAGTAATAGAAATCACTATTAAAATGAATACTGGATGGTATTCTAATATGGCCGCGATAAAAAAAAAACGCAATGAATCGAGGAAACAAAAAAATCAAAACTCGTGATTGGTTTTCGCTGGCGTGTCTATGGTTAGGGGCTGCACCCAAAGTACAGCTGTACTAATTGTTCAGTATTATTTAAAAAAACGATTGAAACATTCACTATCTGTTACTGTCAACCAGTATATGAATGTTCACTAGGTGTCTTATTAGAAAAAAACAGTCATTCGAAAACTCATTAGGAGACTACGAGTTACTGAATTCATGAAGTAATTATAAAATAGTTACATAATACAGACTTGTACTGACAAAATCTCACCCATGTCTCTTCTATTGCCCTTTATGTTCCGGGGCCGCGGTATCTCTTTCGAACAACCCGCAACCCCGGAGCATGAGGTTGTCTTGGGTTTGATTCTCGGGTCAGTCAGACACCGAGGATTACGTATTTGTGACATAAATTGCCATATCTTTTGACTGCATATACTTAGAGGGTTGATTTTTTCACAGCTTCAACTACAGACTTGAATATAATATGGTTTTAATTTTAACTCGATACCTCCACGCGTTTCCGAGATAAAGGATCTTTACATACAGACAGACAGACTACAAAGTGATCCAATAAGGGTTCCGTTTTTTCCTTGTGAGGTACAGAACCACAAAAATAACAAAAGTCTGTCGGAACTTATGTCCCATCATTTGTCAATGAGAATCATTATCGTTGCAAAAACGTGACCAGCAAAAAAGCATCATCATCATTATAAGCCAAGAGATATTAAGAGCCTTTGATATTAATTTAATGACCTTTAAAAATAACCGTAGTTACTTACTCAATGGTCAAAAACGAAGTTTCGTTTATAACTGAAGCCTGAGGCTTCCCATCCTGCATTACAAATATGTTTGTTTACAAACTAATTAAAATTAGACAGTGCCTCGCTTAGTTGAGTAAAAATGTAATTTTCAAAATAATTGGTACACGTGTCTTGTTTAAAAATAAAAGATAATTGGAGGTTGTCAAAGGAAATTTTCGTTTCAGGAATTGTGGACACACAGTCGCAATGTAAAAGGAAGATTATCATTTTTAAGTTTTTTATTTTTTGTTAAATAATGATAATTTTTAATTGATGAACTGACCTCAATTTCGTAAACGTCAGTCTTTTTTGATGACGGCCAAAAAAACCATCCCAAAAGAATAAAGCCATGACAATAAAAAAGATACCTTTTTGTATTCCTAAAAAAAATGAGCGAATGCACCGATGCTTTAGATTCTCGTTATCTATGAATGAACGAGGAGTGACATTGACTGACATCAGACTTGGATAGTGGTTGGAAAGCGACGGGCGGTCTGCCGCGAGACGTGGTCTCCGAGAAACTAATATCAAATTAAATCCTCTGAAGCAGTACATTTTTTAACCTAACGTAAACGACTCACTATTTAGTACCGAATTAAATTGCTCAATCAGATTTATAGGTTACGAAACGTTCGAACGTTTATTGTGTATTAAATAAATATATAATTTATAATATAAAATTCTCGTATCACAATGTTCGTTCCCATACTTCTCCGAAACGGCTCGACCGATTCATATGATATTTTTTTATGCATGTTCAGTTCAGTCTGAGAATCGGCTACTATCTATCGGGTGGTTGAAACCACTGGGCACAGCTAGTAATCTATAATAATTTAGAGTAACTAACTAACTAAAAAATTTACAAGTACCAAAAAAGGGAAAACAATTACAAGGCGCCAAAAAATTCATCTACATCGTTGCCAATAGGAAAAGTGCTCAGAAGACTGTCAGCTAATGCCGATGCTAATTCTTTGGCCAAAATAAATGGCAGCCTTCTGGTCAAGTGAAGAGTCGACCAACCGCTTTGCGATATATGTCGTATTGAGTAACCCAATTCGGATCTGGGAAACAAAAACTCGTATTACTTTGGATTGTTACGTCCACTGCTACAAATAGCCCTCCTCTATGCATCCAGCTCTTTGTATTTTTGGAAATGGAATTTCCTGAAAGCCAGGATCAACAGTGGCGACCACCAGAAAAGCGTTGAGGAAATAAAGATCGACGAGATCCCGGAGCAACTATTTAACTGTCTTGAATCCCGCAACGAAATTAATCAGAAAATAATAGAGGAGCAAACATAATTTCCACTTCGAAATCTCTTGCTTCTCACTTTTAGTGGATAATTTCGCAATCTATATTCCATTATAGATTGCGAAATTATCATTATTATTATTAATTATTTGACGGGCCTGTTGGTCTAGTGGTTAGTGGCCCTGACTGCTGAGCCGGAGGTCGTGGGTTCGATTCCTACCCAGGACAAACTTTGTGTGATGAGCATGATTGTTTGTTCTGTGTCTGGGTGTGATTTATTTATAATATGTATGTATTTATAAATTATATAAGTATGTATATCAGTTGTCTGGTTACCATAACACAAGCTCTGCTTAACTTGGGATCAGATAGCCGTGTGTGAGTTGTCCCAAGATATTTATTTATTTATTATGTCAATGCGATTACTAAACGTGGCCATTATTATTATCCCAAAATACAAGAAAGGATACATGAGGAAATGCACAATTACTTAACAACTGTGGCTCCTTCGGGAAGCACAGCCGTGTTGTTAAATTGTTTTGAGAAACCAAATTCTGAATCGGAAGTCATCGTTTGTCTGATGATGCGGAAAAGTAAACATAATTGTATGGCGTTGTGTGGTTAATGCATGCGTGCGTAGGCTGTAAGGTTCAAACACCAGTGTTTACCGAGACGATCCTCTATTAGCATTGCGTCCAACAATTCTCTCATTAAATCTGGGTGTGACGACTTGCCCTGGAGGAGGAATGTAGCTTCAAGTAGTTCTGAAGTGAAATTTTACTATGAGCTATAGGGAAGCGAATTTGTACAAGACAACACATATCGCTTCAGTCTTATGCAACGTAGAATCAGGACATGAACAAGATGGGAGCTTTGAGCATATTGGAGAAATGCACTTAAACCTATTGGAGTGTTGCGGGTTGTTCGAAAGAGATACCGCGGCCCCGGAACATACAGGGCAAAAGAAGGAATTTGGGTGGGTTTAAGTCAGTAAAAATCTGACACGCCCCCAGAGTGGGGAGAGTTATTTGATGATTACCCATCCGTAAAAAGCCAGCATTGGATCGATCGATTCATCGATTAATTTTGTTCTCAAATATCTAACGAAGCCTCTGCTTAGTTGGAGTTGGTCGAAAACCGACATATCCGTACTCAAATCTCAGGAGACATCTAAAAATCTAACAACTGAACCGTGCAACGTTGAAGCTTCACATTCCCTACATGTATTACGCTTCAACGCTGTTTTGACGAGCACATTAAAAGTTTTATTATATAGCAAGGCGGGATAATAAGCGGTGGCCCCGGATCACATTGACGGACGTTTGACTGCCAACTGATAGGCAGTTGCCAGGTGGCCCTTACCCTTATTGTGACTTAAGCTAGTGACACAATTTTATACCGACTACATTTAAATTTTCGTATGACTGTCACCGACCAACTATCGAACGATTTTATTTGTCGCGTGTGTCATTGGCATTAGAATAAAAGCTCTCGTGTCTGTACCAGACCGGGCCGTTTCCATGCGTATGATTTTCTCTTTTACTTGTCGCTTTAACGAGCGCGACAGAACATTACCAACGTAGGTCGCCCATAAAAAATATCCTAGGCAAGTTTCCAAAGTACTCGTTCGCAGTCTTGTAAGCGTGCCACAGCCGATACATGTTCCGGTCACAAAAACGTTGGAGAGCAAAGCAAACAACGAGAACATAAATCTAGAAGTTGTAATGAAGCGTTATTGGTACGATAATAAAAGCTAAATTGATTAGCGGTGGTCCCGCGCAGGTAGACCGCATTCCGGGCGCCCCCCTCCCTGATCTCCACCCGTCTCACCGCGCCTCCCCGCCGCGATCGCCGCCCGCCACGGGACCGGGACACGGGAATGTTTGTCATAACATTTAAGTCACGTTAAGAAATTACGTTATAACAATTGGAACGGCTCACTATACGAAGCGAAATTATTAAGAAAATTTTAGGTCTTTTTAGAGTACTTTATTCTTCAAATATATGTAAAGCTGTACAGCATCTGTACCCTCCTTTTCACAATCGCACACTCACTTGTTCACATACCGGTTACAAAACCAAAACTCGTCTTACCTGTAATAAAAATAAAGCATTCGTTAGTAAATCCAACAGTTTAGGAGTATCCAGGCTCAGGTAAGCAAGTTCCACTTGCTTTTTACCGTTGTCAGGAGTAAATGATGTCGTGACGTCTGACAAGAGAGAATGGAACGTGTAACAAATAATAGAATTGGACGAGGGCAGGAAGTTGATGATGGTGATGAAAGAGTAACCAACATTCAACGACGAGGAATCGGCTTAGGACAGTCAGAAAAAGACCGACCCGGATCCGAGTGGCGTCAAAACCGAAGCGTATTTGTTGCCTTTATTTCACGAACATAGCTCTTTCTGAATCTGTCCAACAAGCTGATTTCCCGTCACTCCCGAAGGCGCTGACAAGAGCCAAAATCTCCAAAAAAGGCTTATTTTAATGTTTCTTCTCTATAGAATTCCACAGTGATCCCACGTTAACTCGTCTTAATAACTGTCTGCATAAGAGCATGATTCATCGCAGGGCGCGGTGAAAATAAGCGTAAAATTAACAACAGATCAAGGTTGCAATTAAAGAAGAACGCCTGCACGTGTACATCTGAAGTATTTTTTTACATAAATATTATAATCACTGGTTTGACGAATGTTTTTAAAGGTGTATTAAAGCATTTCAATATTGTATGTGTGTTAATACAAGTTTACAAACCAGCAATCAATTGTTTTTGTGGAAAAGCATGTAAATGTACGTCTGATGTTTAGTTCTTCTCTAGTTCGAATCACACGAAAACGCACCTCAGATTTTTCAGATACCTGAAGGGTTACCATGACAAATTATAGCAGTTCTTATTCCTGTGTGAGACAGAGATGGTGCTAGACACCCTGTATAGCTCTGTCTCTTTCCCTCAGTGGAATAAGTTCTGCTTTAAGACGTCATGGTAGGGTAGCTGTGCGTTATATTTAATTGCTTCTCTGAAGGAAAACTAGGAAACCAAACCAGCATGCTAAATTGTCAAGTCAGAGAGAGGTTGTTGGGCATACGACAGGCCGTCTCGACGACGCGTTTGTGTTCCACGTGCGTTTCAAAGAAAATAATGTCAGCAAAGCAGAGGGGCCTGTCGGGGTTGTGGGTTGTTCGAAAGAGATACCGTGGCTTCGGAACATAAAGGTTTTAGTCAGTAAAGTCTGACACTCCCAGTCGTGATTTCCCATTTGCAAAAAAAGGAGGTCCATGGGCGACATAAAAACTATTACATCAGGTTTTATACTATCGCCACGAAAAAACGTATTCCTTATCTAGACACCTACACAGCTCTTTCTGAGTTACACATTCAAAATCCCTCCCAAACAATACATCACATTTTCAAGCACATAAGTAAGAATTTCATCAATCATTTTAAAGTCCCATAAAAGTTCTATACATCGTCTTTACATTCATATTATTTTACTATCTCGACTATTGAAAGATTAATCGGAACCAGATGATCAATGTTTCATTTGTACAAACAAACTAGAATCGGAACATTCGTAACGTTAAACTGATCTTAGAATACGAGTACGTCTTTATTTTGTTCCACTGTGGTCCCGGGAACCAGTGACCATTTTATTGGGAGAGCGTGCGTGGGCGCAGCTTTACAAACCATAAATTTAAGACCACTAATAAAAATACTACTAACACATTTCCTACACTTTGATTCGACCTGTTTATATAGATCAAAGAAGTATGAAATAAAGTTTATATAATCTTCCATAATAACTTTGTATATTCAGAGGACGTGAATGAGCAATGGCCTAGTTGCTGTTATTTCAACCTCCTGTGTTTTGTCAGACGGAGATACTTCGGGTCCAATTAAATGTTAAGATTGAACATAATTATGAACACTTGTAAGATACACAGAATGAACGTAATGGAGAAGCCGACACGCAAGCAACTGACATATCGAAGCGCACGATGACAGTGTTAATTGGGATTATTCCATTTAATCTGTGCTCTTAATTCTTCGAGAATAAATTCGATTGTTAAGACAAAATAATGCGCTCAGGTGAGCGGCTTAATGAAGTGATGAGTGTTAATTACTAAGGCATGTATGATCATAAAGATTTCGAGTATAGTGATATGCGAAGTTGCACGTTGCTTCGTGGTCGGCGTTGGTGGTGCGGGCGCGGTGTCCCTCGCGTGATGGCATCCCAGCTTCATGAATGAACGCCGTTCGGACTCCATTCAACCAGTTTGGTCGCGCACTGATTACCGCTTACCCACTTTTAATCTTATCTACTACACGACTTGGTACCACCACGTGAACTGGACCCAGCGAGCGGCGACCGCGATTGGTCGGCTCGTTGCTTGTCCAAAAAAACCGCTGCCTTCCTCTTTTCATTCACACCTTTTTATGATGTTTTTTGGTGAATGAAGTCGTGTTCGGGATAATTATTGAATTTCGACAATTCGTTACGAATATCGATGAGCCGGAAGCCTGCCGGCGCGGGTGATTGCATCGGGTGATAAAATTCCGTCGCTCCGAAAGTAATTTTATGGTGTTTAAACTGAATTTTAGTTTGATCTGAATTGTGGGTGGATGTCGACGGTTTTTTGAACTCAAAAGCAATTTCATAGAATCAGAAGGTAAAATAAAGTACCTACAAGAGTCAAAATAAGTTCTGTATCTAAGACATACTTGTGCTCTATACATAACAACGTTAATCCGGAGTGTCAAATTAAATTAATGGACAAACAAGCTCGCTGCAATGGCGGCCACTGGATGGATATCAGACGGGCATTATAAAACGAATCAGTGGTAATAACGCAGGGGATCTAATTAAATTGCCGCCGATAATAATGGCACTCAGTCTCCCCTCGCAGACCCCTCGACATTTATTATTCCAACAGTACCTGCACAACACAGAAAGGGAACAACATTTTTCTAAATTTCTCACCAGCTCGTAAATACTTGAATAGCAACTATGAGGTAACGGAACCATTATTTTTAGCAAGATTCAGATTAAATGTAAATAACTGGAAACATTTTGTAAGTAGACCAAGGGCAGACTGAGTAACGTAATTAAAGGGCTCTGGATTCTACTGGAATACGTGTCAAGGAAACAGTAAAGTAACTTTTATAGAGATACTCCAGTTGCATGAACACGATATGTCTGTAGCACATAGTTTATAAAAAAAACAGGACATTCGATTTCCTTAACGTGGAATCGCTTGGCGATTCTCTGCGTCGTGTCTACATTGCCTGCTACTCTGTCGAA
The DNA here is from genome assembly GCA_905475445.1 of Ochropleura plecta. NCBI lineage: Eukaryota > Metazoa > Arthropoda > Insecta > Lepidoptera > Noctuidae > Ochropleura > Ochropleura plecta. The sequence continues at coordinate 14,939,861 of FR997727.1, read as the reverse complement.
TTGCAATTCACGGCAATTCAAACGCACACCTTTATATTGTTATATCTCCATTTCATTGCTCGCCAGGGACTACATCTGCTCGGGCTTCCCTCGTGCTCCCCGCTCCCCTTCCCCACGTCCATTAGTGTTTTGTGAATGATTTAAAAGCTCTTTCGGATAACTACTCTGTAAGTGAGTAATATAAGACTTGCTTCCTATTTTATCAGTGCTCCCCAAATTTGAGTGCGCATTAAAACATTAAGTTGTATTACAGGCATTATTACGAACTCGAAACAGCTGTACGCCTGTAAGGGAATGTAACTCGTTCAGTTCCACAAATTAATGGACCAAGCATTCTTGGCGAGATATAAAAAAGTAAATGATTAGAGACAATAAAATAGCTTTTAGCATAACGAAGATTCTTTGGCATCGCTGAAAATCTCATCTGAAAGTTACTGTCTTCGCCTTATAATGTATTTACCTAAATAGAACGGCTGACGAAATTAATTTCATCAGGCGAGAATGGCATTCGATTGGAGACATCCCTGAGTATTTATACTCTCGTTATGTACCTGATATATTACACAAGAAACATTCACAATGCCACATAAAAATATACGAGTATCTATAGCACACAGACACAATAACACGAAATTTCCAAATCCGAGTTTTAGGCGGAGGGAAAGCGGAAGAAAATCCGTCATCTGTGGGTCGTAAACAATGGTCGTCGGTACGTAGGTGCATGTAAATGAGAGTTATGGTAATTTATCGGCGGGGATGGGGTGGTAATGATAAGATAACGCTTTTGTTGCCGCGCGGCCCGGAGATACGGCCTGTGGACGAGCGGCGCACCGCCGACAACACCGAATTATTTTTAGTGTACCCTAATGAAATTGGGAAAACGGTACGCTTATGGAATTGTCTGATGTCTCCGTCTGAGTTTTGGTGTCACGGCTTTTTTAGAAGGTCGCGGTGTGAATAGCAGACTTCTGGTCTAGAATTTGATGTGTGATTTTATTTAATGGTGAGATGGGCAAAAAGGAGTCAATTAGAAGCATACTATGCAACAGACAAATTACCTGTATAAGTGCTCAGTAATAAAATCTTTAAAAAGTTCCCTCGTTTATTAAACCAAGTAATAAAAAAACACACGAGGTTGTACCTTGAGGTAAAATTGTCAGCTGTGCATTACACAATAAACATTCTTTAACACACATAAAAATATTTATTTAAACAATTTGTTATACTTGTAAACAGTACGCCTAGAATGTTTCGGAACATTTATCACACGTCGAGCTAACACTTGACCGCCTTTTTATCGTGAAAAATTACAAAACAAAAACAAGATTTCACACTTAAAGCATTTTATTGGACGACGCAGGAATCCATTGGACCATTGAGGTGAACGGTCGAGGATAATTTTTAACGTAAAAGCTTTCACTGAATGCTGTAGTACCGTCTAAAGAATTCACATTAACGAAACTCTTTTAGATTCTTTTAATCCACATGACGCTAAATATGTTATTTACTAGGAACGTTTTGTATTGCTCATTAAATAGATTTTTGATGCGGAATATTGTACTAAACATTTTATGAGCGGATAAAATTGTATTACCTATCACAATCAAGATTAAATCTTCAGCTTCATCATTGGCAGTGAATTAACGTTTGTCACTAAGCGATAACTGTCATCACGTATCTACAATAGAGGAGATTGGGGTAAATTGGCAGATAAAAATACATTTATCTGTGTATGTGCAGTTAACGAGACCCGCCAGGGGTCCCCAGCCCCATCTGTTTCCCCTGCAGACATAGCGACGCCGAAAAAAATTATTATTGTTAAAACGATAATTCATAAAATTTGTTTATTCAAATATAAGTGTGTATTTATGTACGAACACTATAAATTGCCGCTTAAATAGAAACATAAAAATACTTTTCGGTTAAAAATGGTGGCTGTGTCAAAGTACCTTCCACGTGGTATTTTTTATTTGGAGATAAAATACTGTAGCGGTACTTGTAATAATGAATAAGTATGACAACGCGTAATGAATGTCGTGTTACAAAGTAACATTACTTTTCAAACATATGTATGATCTATAATCTTTGAGAAACACGGTATTTTTTTAAAACATTTTTTTTTTATTAAAAAATCGTTGCCCCACACTAGGAATTTCTCCTGTATCGTGGGTGCGTTTACAAACATTTAAACTCACATACACAAACACCCAGACCCGAAACAACTATCTGCAGGTCATACACATATTTGTTCCACGCGGGAATCGAACCCGCGACACGCAGCGCAGCAGTCGTTCGCTCAGCCACTGCGCCAACCGTGCCGTCAAATTTATCTTTGTCTTTTTTAAGGTAACCCGTAATAAAATGTTTCACAATACAATATGAGAATTGGTATTTCATGTAGCAGAGTAATTTAATTTGATGCACTTTACGTGTTTTCGTCTTATTTTAGTTTGTATTCAATATAATGTTCTGTTTGTGGTCCATAAATAAAAGTATTGGTAATGAAGATAGTATTTAGATGTCAGCTTTTATGTACCTAGCTACATAATAAATACAAATATGGAAGAACTGTTCGTTTTCAAATCATTGCCAAGAAAGTCATAATGTCAGCAAAAATATTCGTAACTAATTGTACAGTTTTGCAAGAGTTTGATTGTTGCTACATACGTGAATATTTTGCTTAGTTTTCTAAATGATACGTATGTATTTTTACTGTTGCTAAGCTGTTAATCATCGGCAAAAAAATCAACATCTATTTATTGTGAAGTTATATTTAGTAGACTTTCTGGTCAGTTCCAATTTACCCGATCTTCCTCATCCAAGTTCTTTTAGAGTTCTATACATCAAAAGGAAAAGCTGAACCCTTATAGGATAATTTTGTTGTCTGTTTGTCTGTCAATACACTTTATCTCAAGAACGCTTAGAGGTATCTTTTAGAAATTAAAACCATTATACCAAAATTTGTGGCCCCTTTGAGGTGAAAAAATCAATCCTCTAAGTCTAGGCAGTCGAAAGATATGGCCGTTTATGTAGCAAGTTTGTACGGAACCTTCATTGAGCGAGTCCGACTCGCACTTGGCTGGTTTATTTTTAATCTGGATACTGAGTACTGAGGCTTTAGATGCCTGTTTTTTTTTTATTTGTGTTAAAGCTCTCAATCTTGAATTAACAACGATTCTACTTTGACACTACTGGCTTTAGAATCTTAGGCAAAGTGATTATGAACAAAAAAATATTCGAAGTAAGTCTTTTTTATCCAAAGCTAGGGTCAACAGAGTGCACAGAGGTGGTAAGCGGTGGTTAAATAATTCATAAACAGGTAGCGAAGCGTTCGAGTGCGTGTGCGCAGGTCGCCATTGTTCGCTGATGAGTGTCAGAGGGACAAAGAGGTCATGTCATGGAACAATGCTGAATGGTACCTAAATATTGATGATTATGAGACCTAAAAAAATGATTTCTATTTACATATTTCCATTTTGGGGAAAGACAAGGATTTTACAAAAAAAAATCTTATGCCTTATTTATTGTTATATGTTTTGACTGCCTAGACTTATAGGGTTGTTTTTTTTTAAATCTCCAAGGGACCACAAGAGTATATTGTTTTAATTTCAACTCTATACGTTCAAGCATTCCCGAGATAAAGGGTCTTGACAGACAGACAACAAAGTGATGATAAAGGTTCTGCTTTTTCCCTTTTGTGGTACGAAATTCTAAAAATCCTAAAATTAAATATAATTATTTAATTCCATAATTGTCCGACCAGGTGGGATGACGATCTAAGAAAGACTGCAGGCAGATGCTGGATGCGGCAAGCTGAAGACAGGGCGCTATGGCGCTCATTAGGGGAGGGCTATGTCCAGCAGTGGACTAATATAGCCTGATGATGATGATGATCCACAAGGAAGTTTTACAGCAATATAATTTGCTCACTTATAATACAATAACTCTTTGTTTTAAGCAAAGGTTCATGCAATGAATCACGATAAAAGGAGAAAACCTTGTCTTTATTGTTTGCCCTTATAAGTGACAGGTATGTTGTTATTTTAATAATCATTGTAGCATGTATGGAGTCCATAATAAGTTAACTATCAAGTATTGCGACGGTTACTCGAGGTACCTCGTTAAAACTTCACACGTCTCGGGATACTTTAACAAGTTCAACTAGCTTGATTTTAGACGACTAACATTTAATTTGTATAGAAAATGGCGGCTTCTAATACAAATTGTCACGAAGTTGAGTAGAGCTCGCTATTGGAAAGAATATTGAGAAACAGGTAGTACATGTTTGAATCATCATCTGCCTAGCATTTACCCAATTATATTGGGGTCGGCTTCCAGTCTAACCAAATGCAGCAATCCGACCTCCACAACCCAGTAAGTACTAGGTAATATGTTACCCCTTGGTAAGACTGGTTATGTTTGTATACATTCAAATAATTTATTATCTCTAATACATTCTGTATTCTGTGCAGTTAATTAGTCTTGGGACATCCCAAGTCTAATTAGGACTAGGAAATATAATAATACAAGAATTCGTTAAATATGACCATTATTTCCTTCTCTTGTCCCATTTTATTTAGGGTCTATGCAGCATTTCTATTAAAATTTCACTTGGTTTTCGGGCAACTTGTCCCAAGATATTTATTTATTTATTTAACTCCTATCCAGCTACCTCCAGCCACCCTGCGAAGGTTGTCGCTTCACCAAGCCTGAGGGCGTCCCACCTTACGCTTGCCGTTTCGACATCACTGACGTCTCGACATCGGCTCTATAGGTATTGTGTCTGTATAGCTGTCGTGGCTACTGACGCTTCTAAAAAAAACGGTACGCTTATAGAATCACTTCGTTGTCCGTCTGTCTCTCTGTCAAGATCTTTTGTCTCTGGAACGCGTGGAGGTATGGAGTCAAAATTTTCATTAACCATTTACTCAAGTTTGTGGTCCCTCGGAGCTGTGATAAAATCAAATTCCGTAGCTGATTCCAAAACAATTTCTCTTAATAAGTTTGTTGATCGCCACTGATTATGGCTTGATTAGAGTTAAAATGTTTGGAATATTGTAATGTATTATTTGACACAGTTTACTCATAACATAATTAACTGTCACAGCAGTTATTTCTGCTAAAAGTAGACCTGTCAATCTTTGTTGACCATTTCGCAGACCCCATGATAATACTAAAAGATCCCAATCATTAACACTGCGGAACGATATCAAATCGAATGTAGAAATTTCGCATACAATAGAGGAGAGAGTCAACGGAGGATTGTACTTGATAACGTGTATTGATAGCACTCGTACAGAAACGCATTTTACAGCGCGGAGTCGCACGTAATTGTGGCCGTAAATAGGTACACTCACCTGCAAAATTGCATGGATACCTTAGTGTCTATTTTCCTGTGAACGTTTGATTTTAAGTTTTCGGAAAATAAACAAGATTCCTTTTCTCGCTTCGTACGATTTTATTTCTGTACTACCCATGAAATTTTCCTGCCTATTGTTCATCGGTTTTAACACAAATGCTTTTAAAAGTACGTTAATAGTTTAAAGCTAAAGATTTTATTGGAACTAAACTACTACTAACTAACTAACTACTTTAAGATAGAAACGGCGAGTGAAACCGCGAGAAACGGCTAGTACAAAATAACAAGGTTACACATGATAAAAAGTACAATTAATGTTGGTGGAGGATTTGAAAAATGTCGACCGACGTGTAAACGTTTAATGATGCTAATTTCACGAGTGGTTTTGTAACGATTGTCCACATTTGTTAATTTTTCTGAGAGAGTCCTTTAATTAATGGACTTTTAATCAGCTTGTTGCTTATTTTTTACTGAATTGTATATTAACCATGTTGCAGACAGTTCTGTTGCCGACTGTCTTCCTAATGTTAATTAGGTGCAGTCTATTAAGACATCTTAATTGGCCACCCAGGCAAATAAAGGTAACCTCCAATATATTTTATATCGACTTGTGTCTTACTAAGAGCATCCGAACTCAATAAAATGCACGTCATTATTTGTTTAGGATAACGTTTTAATAAAAAAAACTAACAGAAAATAATAAAACTTGTTCTCACTATCTGATTAGACATTTCCTAACGATTTTTGCAGTTACTGTCTATCATCTGAACTCCACAACCTAGTTAGTACTGGGTAATCGATACCCTTTGGTAAGACTGGTTGTCAGATTTCACGGCTCATTCTATCTACCTTTGACAGCAGGGACCAACGTCTTAACGTGAGTTCCGAGGCACAAAAGAAACTCGGTATGTAATGGATGATCAACGATCTAACTTAGGCAAGCGAAGCTTAACCTAAGGATGTACCCGAGCAGCTGTAATTATTTAGCCACGAACTGTTCAAACACAAAATAATAACAATTAAGGATAAAAAGTAATTACAATATCGTCAATGAATTGTGACCTAGTGAACTCGGCGATTTCCACCCCACGTAAAAAAAGATGCGTAATTGATTGCATCGACGCGAGCTCATTTGACTGATTGTATAGAGCACCAAATTGCGTATTTAACGTATGGGAAGAACCCTTGTGTACCGTTGCCAATTTGGATGGCACCCCCTGGAGTCGGGGACCCCACCGCTCCCCCAAACATGTTTATATTGCATTTAGATTCAGATCATTCAAAAAAGCAATACGGCCAATTTTATTGCCGTCAGATACACTTTTAGAAGCAAAGTATGTCTCGCACGAATATTGTACACTGGAAGTGGAACAGAGTTGCAAAATGCCGATCCGTTAAGGGCCATTCGCAGTTTTATCATAGTGCAAATAACCCGCCCTGAGCAGATTAGATAAACTACAGAAAACGGGGCGACGACGTGGGAAGCGAGCCGAGAAATATGACGTAAACACTGTTTTAATTACAAACGTTTGTGTGCAAATTACTCGCGAGCCATTAATCTCTTATGAAAAATGTCTGTAACACCATTCTTGATGAATAACTATATTTTTTTGCGTTAGGTTCTACGTGACTCCTGTGTCTGTCTCTCCTCCCGTTAATCGAATTAGGATCGTTGTATTCGTTGACAATTTGGTCGGAATTTATGGCAGTGCAAATGAATGCGCATAATTTGTCAAAACTGTCGGATTTGCAGGGAGCGTGTACTAGCGATTCCCGGATCGTTCGGTATCTATGCAGATCTAAATTTAGAGGGTAATCGCTTGTTTAATAATATATGCCGGGAGCACTCAGTATAATCTATTTACATTCGGAGTGGACCGATCTATTCAGTCGATATTACATGAACGGGCATTTACTATTATCTTGAAACTCTCCGTCACCACTCATAATAATCTGCTTGTTCAACGTCAGTTTGGTTTCCTATTGCTCATCAAGTTCCTTATCAAAAATAACTCTTTTATAATTGCCTTTGGATTAAATTCTTCATTAGCCTTTCATCGTTGTAAACTTGGAATAGTATTCGTTTTAATCTTAATATTATTATTCTTGATAATATTATTGAAAATCTTTCACAGAATGTAATCAAATGCAGTTCACAGATACTTCAACAGGTTCTTTTCAACAGTAGGTACGTTTCCCTTACAAATATTTAACATTGTAATCACATTCATTCCGTTTTCAACGACCCCGTCGTTTGTATTCATGATGTCCGTACATAATGGTTTATCTGTGAGAAGTAGTTAATTAGCAGCTATAACTAAGTAAGTAAAGCAGATAATAGCAAGGTATTCCTGTCATGAGGTCACGGATATCGTCTGTCGTCGCCACAGTAACAGATGGCTCATTGTGTTAAAAGGTGGAGATAAGCCATGTCTTGGAGTAAACACATTTCATCCAACAAGTCGACTCACCTTCCTACTTATAGGAAATGAAATTAGAGAAACAACGGGCTCGGCAAATTGTAAATTATTGCAAAACTGCCAAGAAAGTGCCAAGTATTCAAATAAATGAGGTTGAGCATATTATAAAAACATTAGATAAAATACATCAAATAATTAGGTTTATAATAATGATGATTCAGCTTAACGTGCGACGGATCATCGTAAACACCAGCATTGTCTTCACCATTATAAAATTAATAACAACAATGACTCAGTGTACCAAATAAATCAAATTACATCGCCCACTATGCGGGAACAATGAAACAAAATATAACGTTTAAAGTAACAATTAAACACAAGACAATGCCGCGGAAAGGAGCTCCGCGTAAAACTGAGAACTTCTTGGCTCCTCATCAATCAGCTATCGCGAACCCCACCCCGGCTTTGCTCGTTACACATAATTAATCACTGAATATAATTAAAATTCCCGATGACAAGGCGCGATCACCGCAATATTCATCAGAGAGGAAAAGCCTCAGAAAGAATATTGGTGAGTTCAAAGAGCCAATGAAAGGACATTTTTTAACCCTTTGGGACCGTCGTCTTCGAGTGATTCAATTTTCAATTAATATTTGACGTGACTTGCAAATGAGGGTCTAATTCATTTATCTGTTGTGTCGTACGGTTATAATAGTTTTTAGATTGATTATTATATCTTTGGTGTTCTTCAGCGGCTTATAGTTTTGGGGCCCAAGATAATGTTAGATTTGAGGCGCCTCCTCGCTGGCGTCTGCCGTGGTGTAATTACCTAGTGACTCAGCATGGCTTTGTTCGCCCTGCATAGGATCCGCGAACAAACTTGTTTTAATTAATTTCGTGTCTCGAACAAGCCTTCAGCTGATTGTTATCTACTTAGTTGCTGTTAGCGCTCCGGACGCCCCGATAATGAAGCAACAAATTGTTCTAAACTAGACTTATGATTTTGATATCAATGAGTATGCTATTATGCTCTTAGGTTGACTTATTGGATGATGTTCTGTTGTTGGCGATAGTTTGTAGTTTGAAACTAGTTTTTTTTATGTTTTTATTAGTTATTTTAAAGTGATTTTTGTTTTTTTCTGATTTCAAATTTATAGGACTGCATTTTGATTCGCTGGAAAAAGTTTGAGCATTGACTTCGCCATAGCAAACTTACTGCTTTTGATTTGCAGTAAAATACAAATTTACACACAGTTTTACTGCAGTGAATTCGCCGTGGTAGATTGTGGTGGTACAGATTATTTTGTTTTGGACTAAATCTTCAAACAATAATCTCCCTCATGAACTAAATTGGTCAGTGAACTTTTGCATGACCAACAGTCACATTGATTTTTATATAAGTAACAACAGGTTTAAATGTTAGAGTCAAGTTTTTCGATATGACACACATGTCGATGATCCTTTTCAAAAACTACTTTGAGTGCACTCATTACAATCTTTATCGCGTTGTATGTAGATGTGAACCAGATATCGACACGTAACTACCGTTATATATATCTCCTCGTTGTTCGTGTTTGGCGTGCTAGTTACCATGGCAACCGGTGAAATATGGGCCCCGTCTTTACTAAGCTTATTGCCAGTATTAGCTAAGAACAGCTATTATTTCCACTTCTATTCTTCTGTTCCTGCATTCATTTTATAGTGGGAACCACTCCAGCCCAGAAATTGATGCAATTCATTTGATGTGTTTGAGTTTCCTTATCATGTAACCATTTTCCTGTTTCAAGTAACTCTTGGGTTACCTAAGTAATAAAAAGTCTTGATCCGTATGGAACCTGTTTTGCCATTTGTCGTAAGTGTATAAGATGTGTCTTGATATTATGTCATAAGTGAACGGTAAATGGATAAAAAATCTGAACTCAATGGACTTGTATTGATCTAATATCTCGCTCTTCTAGATATGAAAGCCCATTAAATTCTCATAAAAGACTGTACTATCAAAACAATCAATAAATCATAATCCATCGCGATTAAAACCACATGAATTTTACAACAGCCCACAGAACAGAGTGCCCTCAAAACAATAATTAGTACCAATTACGACACGAAATATCCCCAACAATCAAATGGGATGACTGGCACAAGTTGAGTGGCCGCACGCAGAGAGAAATTAAGGAGATCATCCGTCTCTCTTCGGTGAAGGCACAATAACAGCTGTCCCTTGCCCTCATTCACAATTCAATTTAAGCTTTCAATCATCGACATCGAAAACTACCATTAAGATAGCGAGAAGTGCACTTATTTTGATTGAATAAGGCCAGCATTGTTTGACGGGAATGTCTTCCTTAGAAGAATTATTTCTCTTTTCCTCATTGCTTTTTGTAGCTTCAGTAAATATGTTGAAATCTTAAATCACAAATTCTTGAGGATTTTATTAGAAATTGTCTGATATTTTTAGCTTCACAAACCCCAGTACTTAATGTGGTTAATATCTATTCTGTTTTTCTTCTCAACTGTCTGAGCTATATTAAAATTCTTTAATTTAAAGAATGCGCGCCTCGTTATTATGATAGAGGTTAAACGCTTGTTCCTAAATTCTTCAAACATCATTATTTCATGGCCGAGACCCTCTTACCTACAGAACAAATAAACTTCGGTTGACTTTGTTTATTTTTCTATGGGAGTTGAATTGCTTCTTCCTGGAACGTGGGTAATATTGGTAATCGTTCTGTAAATATCATTAGATTTTTTTTCTAACAATGACATAAGCAGTCCATAAAGTTTTGATACTAAAGGTCTAAGTTATGATCAAAGCAAATCATAGACATCCAAAACAGAATCAAATGATGATGAAAAAGTTTAACAAGTTGTTAGGTGCTTGTTTGAAACAATTTCAAACAAAAAAAGAATTATACATTGTATTAAGAATATGCACAACAACCTACGTGAGAGGTTTGTTTCCGCCAAACGGATAAGTAGGTAGCTATAACCTGTAATCGGAACCGGTTTAGTCAATGTGGACTTACGGACTGGGGAGAGGGCATGCGCGATATCATAGCAGGTGTTCCACTGTGAGCCTACTGCCTCAATGAGAATTCCAATTCAAGCCTTAAATAGTTTGTCTGAGATTTACTTCGCGGTCTAGCTATAACTCAAGATAAATGTTGCCACACAGCTGGTTTTAGATATACGTGCGATGTGAGTTTGATAAACGAAGATAAAAACAGTTGCGGAGCCCATGAAGTTGTCGAGAAGGCAATCTTCCTACCATCAGGACTCGCCATAGACGTTCGAAAATGAGTTTAGGGCGGCGTGTCTGTAACGCGTGTTTAATAATGTAAGGTCTGAAGGCGCGCCGTCCCTTACCGGCCTGCTCACTGAATAATGGATGCAACAATAATATGACTCGAGTACGCCCGTCTCAATTTATTCAATAACCAATTCCATATTGCTTGACCATAACTCTAACAGGAATTTTAAATTCTGAATATTTAGAACTCAAAGTGAAATGGGACTTATTTTAAATATTGATGTCATTGATACTTAGTAATCCTCTTAGTTTAACAATCAACTCTCATTTGTGGCGTTGGAATATCCTCCTCTGAATAAAAGGCTTTTATAAGAGAAACATGGGAACGTACACCTGTCGCAAGCCCGCATTTTAGAATAGCGTCTGGCTAGAGTATTAAATATATTAGTATTCATTCGAAATGTATCATAGACGAAATAGCGGTTCCAGAATATTTTGCACAAATTGTAATATTATTAAAACTTATTCGAAATATATCCCATTATTGTTTAAGAAAATAGAAGTTAAGTTTACGTAGCTCTGGCATGCTATACGCAAGCTTTATTTGCATAGTAAGCGAGTTGTTTAGTTGCTCTTTAAATGTAGGGAACTAATGTGTAGGTAGAGAGTTAGCCAAGTGGAACTGGTTGTGTTATGTTAAACTTAGACAAATTAACATTAAGTTTTCTGGAGATTTTTGCACTCCACAAGTTATGATTGAAAGAACCACAGCATGTATTTATAAGAATATTCCAGAAAATATTCAATTTTCTTTGCAATCTTGGACGGTTCCGTTCGGGAAGTTAACGTGGATTAAATAAAAGTTTATGATCATGAGGCGATACTTCTTTTTCTTTAATCAAACCCCATTTGTGTAGGTACATCGTGTTTTCATGAGGGTGCAGCAGAATGCGTTTAATTCGTTAATAAATCAGGGTGCGGGGTGGTGCGGGTTCATTAGGCTGATCGCCTGGGGCTTCCGGGGTGCTCGCCTGTCCGGCCCACAGGCCCACTCCATGCACTCCAGCCTTCTGTTGCTTGATGCGTTTAATTTCGCGAGGGCCATCCGATGATGGATGCGTCGCTAATTTCATTTGTCCATCAGCGGGTTTGTCGTTTACAAACAACCGATGCACGAAACATCAATTTACTTTTGTTTCATAAACTCAATCAATTACTTCGCCAACATTGATGTTGCCTTTTCGATACGAAACAATTTGATTTGGTACATTCAAAGAATCAGCTGCTGAATCCATTTTAATATCCAAATGGGAATCTTAGTTAAAATAAGTAATTAATTGGCTCTCATAACTTGGGCTTATCGCTGGCATAAATTAAGGTAGATTCGCGCGGCGCCTCGTCCACGCACGTAGTGAAACTTTTAATTGCATTGAGCTCTATCACTGTCGTCAACTGGGAGTTATGAACACCCACAGAGATTGTACTCTTCTCCGAGCCACCAACAAATAAATTTTAATCATGTACCTACCATAGAGAGCCAATTAAGCGCATTATCTGGTATTAGATGCGTAACATTATTTATTAACTGTCTAAATATTTTAGAATTATATTATCATTGAGAAACATTTTTAATCTAATGAAACGTTAAATCTATTATATCTTCGAAATTAAAATCCTCCGAAATTATTTAGGAACTCGAGAGTCAAGCACGAAATGAATAATGGATTAATTAGAATTTTTAAATTAAAATTGTCACCGTGTATCCGTTCTGTGGCCAGCACAAACATAATACAATAGAGGCCAGGGCCGGACGAGAGGACTCATTAATTTAGATGATTGTACAATTATCTAAATATAAGCGGAGCGAGACGCCCACGCGGGCGCAGGGGGTACTCCAACCCGAAAACGAGGGAGGGGAGCGGGCACTCGTTTTTAATTAAACCGGCGATGAAATGAAGTGGTCCGTATAATATTGCTTAGACATGTTTTAAATTAATTTTAACCCGTCTTATTACGAATGATTTGATGAAATAATTTGTGCGCTCCCGGGTCTAAACAAAAAAATCTCGTAGATCATCATTTGAGACTGCGGCTGTTAATCTAGTCAGCACAGCTGATGTAATATCCTCATCAAACGGCAAGCAATAATACGTTTTGTTTAGTTCATGGCTTAATGCAGATTGGCCGGCCCCCACGACTCATGAGCGAATAGGCCTAAGTCCTCAATAACAATGTTGGGGCCGGGGCCCCGGTCGGGCCGCGGTGACGGCGCTCGTACGCAAGGGTTGTGCGCCTCTCCTCTTCTCTATTTGTTTTTCGTTAAAGCTTTAATTAAAAGTAGGTTTATTTTAAAGAAAATTGATGTTCAAAGTAAATAAATCCTTGATGGTTTAATTATCTCTTAGTAATTGAGTTTCACCTGACGGTAAAATAATTAGTGTTGTGCTCACGAGATGCTTATTAATTAATGATTTTGGAGATACTGTTGTACGGGGTAATCTATTATGTCTTTTTTAGTGATAAAAGTTTTAATTAATATATTCATACGGACACGTTTTTTCGTTTGGCTAACATTAATTATATTTTTAAATTATATTCTCATTCAAAGTTCGTTAGCCGATTTATCTAATGCAATCTAATGCCTTGAAATTGATTGCAATGTTGATCTGATAATTATAAAATACGTACAACAAAAACTGTCAAGTTTTCAATACAACACATTCTTGAGCAAAAATTGTTTCAACAGTAGTGATTATTGCTGGAAAATTTCAGTTCACAAAGTTACAAGTTAGTTAACTTGACATGTCAACAACAGTACATCACTGTGTTTGAAACAATTTAGTTGAGCAGCACGTGGCTCAAGTTTGATGTTCGTCCGTCGCGAGTGCACCGGGCTGCCGACTGCCCCACCCCCACCACCACTAAACTGTTCTACATCCAGCAGCTGAGCTATTGTTGTAATGTGTTCAACGTGTCATAGTTATTAGTTGATGCAGTCTGTTTACAAACATGCTGCATTGCAGTTCGACGCTCAAGACGTTCGATCGTTACAGGCCAACCACCAACTTCTTCCCGATAGTTACCTAAAGGCTTTGTCCTCTGGGGTCTGTAAGCCGCGCGTCCAGGCTTGGTGCCTCGAAGGGACCCGCCGGTCTCCGGACCGGCACGATGCACCAAACAAAAAACTTAACAATAACAAAAAAACACAATAAACGTATGAACTCAAGAAACTACACCGTCGAGCGCAGTCTCGTAACCTTTAAGTTCGACAGGATAAAAGACTGGTCACATAAAAACTTCCTTGTAAAACTTTAAAACAAAACTGTACAGAGAACTTCGAAAAAAGTAGAAATGTTTGAGGGGATCGACGACACTTCCCCGTGCGGCGTTTCGGTCGCGACTGAGCCACGCGGTCGGAGAGGGGCCGCGCGGGGGGCAGGGGGCGCCGGCCCCGCACCTCCGCGGTATTATTTGATTAATTCGCCTCCCCCTTCTATACTCGGTGAGTCGTTACGACGACGGCGACGTTAAGTTTTTAAATTTCAGTGAGAGGACCGCAACCTTCACCTACTCCTTAATACTTTAATTGAATTAATTAAGATTGACGGGCGCCAACAAAGATTAGACGTTAATAAGCAAACGCTGAAGGACCCGTCCCGTTCATGGTTAATTACAGCGGCCGCGGCTGCGGTACGCTCGAAGGAAAAATCCCAGCTTGAAATAATGAGTATTACCTACCGAGCAACGTAAGACCCGCTAATTGGTGCATTTACATACAGAAGTAAAATAAAGTCAGAGTGAGTTATTTGACGATGTCAGATGTTCTGAAACGGCTGACAGTCCACGACAACGTTGCTATAGATTGAGTCAGTCCTGTCGGCCGGCTCGCTGACGACACTTTATGCATTTTGGTGAATATTAATCATTGGACCGAATCCTTTGAGTGCTTACAGCCTATTGGAATACGAAATACAAGAGTATGGGAGCTGCATTGATTATTAAACTGTTCTAGAGACAAATGACAAACTTTATTTTACTTTTACCTTGTTACTTTCATTTCATTTTCGAGGTAAAAGAGTCGATTGTTACAACGATCAGTTTACCAATTAAGCCAACTAAAGTCGATTAGACGTTGACTATTGAACCCAATCCGTTAAGTTCATTTGTTGTTCCCACGGGCCGACTGCGAAGCTGAGGCTGGATTTAGTGATGCGATTCTTACATTTGAGGTGACTTGAGTCGGTAGCTGTACAACTTTGAAGAAGTTTAACAAAAATTTCGTGTAGACAATTCAAGTAGTGCAACTTTAGTAGAAGAACTGTTCTTATGAAATAATATTACTTTATTTATATAAAAACACACACAGATTGTAGTACATTTTACAGATTTCGCAAAGTGGGTTATATTTAATTTCTGACAATCAAGTGGGTGACGTGCTGTTCTCCTTGCTATTAAGATTGAAGAAGTTAAAGATGATTGTAGAGGTTATGTTAACTATGGCTGATATGCTAATACACGAATAGAATTGTGCAGAAGTTAGAGTGACGAAAATGATCTATAGACCTTCTTTATTTGAAGTGATTTGAGATGGCACTTTAGAAGTTTTGCTAAGATTGGAGAAGAAAAGACGGTGGAGGCAATGTTAGTAAGGTTGATGTGAAAAAATAATAAAGTTGTCTAGTAGCTATAATTAAGAAAATAATTCATGGACCTGTTAGTAAATGAAATATTATAACTTGTTATGACAAAAAGGACCCTAAGACAGATACAGTGCCGTGTTGACGACGCATTCCTTTTCCATGCGCGCCTCAAAGAGATGTTAGCAAAGCTACGGGGCCAGCCAGAGCCAATGCCGGTTGGGGTTGCGGGTTGTTTCAGAACACATATGGCAAAAGAAGAAACATGGATGGGTTTAATCACTAAATGTCTGACACTCCCCCAGAGCGGGAGCAGTTATTTGATGATTTCCCATCCAAAAAAAAAAAAAACGAAAAAGGCAGATATAGTGCACTGTGCAGGTGAAATTCTGTATTAGAGGTGACTTGAATCTTAGCTTAAAAACTTTTTGGAGACCATTGGGGAAACAAAAGATGTCGGAAATAAAGTTAGTGACCATAAGGTTGATGTGACAGAAGATAATAATGAAGATGAAATTGAGAGAGATCCAAAAATGATTCGAGGATCAGCCAACCAAGAACACTTAGTTATTTCTAATGATGAATTTGTACTTCTTGATGTGATTTATTTCAGGAAGTAAAGATCCTGTCAGATGGAGATTTAAAATAAAAATCCGTATAGGCCAGCTTGCAGCATATTTGCTGCTTGGTGTCAATTCATTTCAACATAAAAATAAGTAAGTCAAGTCGAAAAATAACCTCAGCCATCCCGACAGGAAACTCATTACACATTCCGTGTCGGGTTACAAGAAAGAGGCCGGTCTCGATTTCTGGTTACTTCAATAATTTTACGGATGGAGCATTATCGGGCTAATTCGGTTTAGTTCGGTTTGGCCCGATCGATCAACTGATGCGCGGGCGCAGGTGGGCTCTTGAACAAAGTACACGCGCACCTCTGGCCCATATTATGAAACTTTGCTGTCTGTTGGTTTGAAACTGGATGTTTCTTTTTGTGATTTTTGTGATGCATTCATTTGTCTACGGCAACCTCTTTATTATTTTCACATAAATCAATACTCCTACCTACCTACTTATACTTTTTCTGAATTTACTTTATTCATATTTTCTGTATGAACATTTTATATCAATCGAATTAGTTTTACATCGTCGATGTAAATCGAAAGGATGGAATTTTACTAACATTTTATATTGATGATTTATTTTTATCCAGTCCTTTGAATTTTACGGGCAACCTGTGGATGCAGGTGCCAACTGTCATTTCTCCCGCCACTGCAATACTGTCAATGTTTATAAAATTAAAATACTATAGAAGGTGGCTTAGATTCAGTCACATATTTCTGGCCATTTTAAGATTTTGCTAAAATATCCTTTTCCTGTTTCGAATCTTCTGGTTCTTTCTTCAGCTTGAATTTTGAAATAATGTATTTTTCTAACACTGTATTTTTAGTTACGTTCTTCTATTTTTAAGACTTGTTCCAACACAGCACTAAAGAGTGCAATCTATCATGAAATATTCACCATCTTTCATAAATAAAACGGTTCCGAACGTCCTCAGTTTTCGTGGTACAAGGAAATCTCTTACAAGGCTGCTCCGGTTCGAAATTAATCTTTGTTTAAAGTTAATGGGCCTTATTAATCATGGGCATTATGTCTAGATGAATATTATGTGGTAATCGGTGACTCACTTCAGAGATATCGAGGCTTTTTATTACGAAAACAAATGCACCGTTACACAACCTGTCCGTTGCTCTATTGCATTAAGTTGATCCAAAACACAATAGAAATAACACTCTAAAACACCGCATTAAAGTTCATAATAACCTTTGAATTATTCATTCACAGATACCCGGAGCAGGTGAATGTGTTACCAATATTATATTTCTTAATTAATAGAGGTGAGAACACTCAGATCCACGGGAATTTAATATAATGGGCTTTATTCCTGACTAATTTAATTGTAATGGGTATAATATGGTTTTATAATTTTATGGTTCCTTGTCTATTATAATTGTATTTATAATAAGATTATACATTGTATCGACAGCTGCTTCAATTAGAGTGGTTATGTAAATAGACTTCTTGTGAAAGTTGTATTAACAACTACACTTGGATATTGTGGGTGTATTGTAAACGGGCTTCTTAATCCTTAATAAAACAGTTACCGTCTCTTCATCAATGTTATAGCGCAGAGACTAATGGGCGCTCTCCCCCTCTGTCTGCCAAAACGTACCCCGCGAAGTCTCATCCAATCAGGATAATGTGTGATACTCGTCAATCGTGTAAGTGGCTCCAAATTGTACCCCAGAAGGTAAAGTCTGCTCTTATTGAGTGCACTTTTGTGATTAAGTAGTTGCTCTTTACCATGATGTTTGTAGGATCTTTTGAACGCAATGGGAATGATAACAACAGAACAAGCACCGTAAATGCAGATAGCCAGACATCTTATTTCAAGATTAGTTTACATATTCACCTCTCTAAAGCGGGTAACAACGAGACAAGGGTACAATTAAGGCGGTGGCACACTGCACCGCTGCAGCGGAGGGCGGGTGTCGCGCGTCGGTCACAATGCGCCAAATGACGGCCGGTACGCAAATGAAGAATATTGTCGGACGGCGTGAATGCTCCTTAATGACGCGTCGGGCAGGGCCCGTGTGCCGTCGTCACCCACACGACATTTGCGCGATTGTCGAGTGTTAATTATTGGATCATTGTCGAGGTAGCTCCACATGGGGAGCGTCTTTTGAGGCGGTTTGTAAACCGCGTATGTGTGAATATGAACTTTCTGGGTATTCTAAGTGTGTCTGCGAGGAACAGTAGCGCAATCATCACTCATTTCTCATACACATTTATGGAAGTCAACCTTGTAAGGGTTGTAGAAAAGGATTAAATGGACTAAAGATTTACAAAAGATGGTTGTAGAAATTAAGATAAAGTCACGACTAGGTACTAATATATGTATTATACAATTACTGCAACCAAAGCTACGTCAATACTTTGTTGTGGAATTATTTATACGGTAAGTATTAGAACGTGCGTGCGCGTACGCACGTTTGGGTGCCAAAGCAACAGTTACACAAACTTCTTCAAGTGGCGAGCGGACACTCCACCGACTACTGTCAACAAAATGTGCCAACATGTGACTTGTGCCCGGACATAAATCAACAGATTTCACCGTTTGTAAACCCAAAATAAATCGACTTAGGTGACTACTCATCCGCAAAATATTTCATCCGCGGATGAAACGTTACCCTTTTAAAATTGTAAGGCGACGAATCATCCGCAAGTTCGGATGAGTCGTCGCATAGTTAATATTGATGTGGTCATATCGGCCAAATAGACGAACAAACATATTTTGTGTATAGGAACATTGTCTGTTCTTTAGTTTCATCGGTTTCGCTAGCTGCTATGTGTAATAATATCGTGGTTAAATCGAACAAAAATACTTCTATGCACAAGAATCGTTTTTATTAAGAATATAATTTTTTATACTGGTGAATCAGAATAATAAGCAATATCCCTAAACAAATGACAGGTAGTTACTGTTTTACTGCGAAAACTGAGTTAATGTTATAAAAATTAGTAAATCTAAATAGAATGTTATTAAGAATTATACATTTTTACATATGTTAGAAAATATTAATTAATAACGAAAAATCGAAATAATTTAAACCTTCTTAGTATTTAGGGGCAAAAAAAATTTATAATCAAAAAATCAACCGCTACGAAATTTTGTAAACGATCTGTATCACTAATATGATAATTTCTCAATACAATGTCCGAGGCTAATTTCATTATCAATAAACTCTCGCAAACTGTTATTAATTTTTTTTTCCTTTACCATACTTTCTTCCGTTCTCTTTGAAATAAATCCTTGATTTTTCCACAGATTAGAATGATATTTAGCATCTTTTTTAAGAGTATTTAATAAAACGGCTATGTTAGGTTTGCTCTTTATTGTCCTATTCAGTCTCGAGTTCCACCATTCTATAGCGTTATTCGTTTTGTGCCGGATATTATAAAAACACCATTTATCAGACAAGATAGATTTCTTCTCTAGCCAGGTATTTTGAAAATAATGGTTAAATTGCGCTGTTTTATCATCCTTTTGTATACATTCACCCAATACATAAAGCCAACCATCTGAAACTTTAATATTTGGGAGATATGCCAACGCCATACAACGCCTCACGTGAGCCCTTGACATGTTTGATTTTTTTGTAATTCCAATCAGTTTAGCTTTGTTTTGGACAGCTTTTTTAAAATGAAATATACACCCTCGAGTAGTTACTTTATCAAATACAGCTTTAGCTGCTGTCATCGCACTGGTTTCAAAATCAGTAGTGATGGACTCAGGATCAAATTCGGGAATTTTGCTTTTTAAGAGATGGAAGAAAATTTCATAACTTGATTGCTTTTTATTTGGCAATAAGGCATAAACTGCTGGTATAATATTCGTATGTGTATTAGTACTGCCAATGTCAACATGTAACGTATACAACTGCTTAAAGGGAGGTACAACGGCTTTAAATGTTCCATCGCAAAAAATATGTTTAGCTTTCTTGAGAATTTCTTTGGATTCTTCAGTGGCAAACAGTAATATCCTGTCACTTTTTTGGCTATAATCAGCAAGTAAAAAGTCTTTGTGAACACCAGGAACTGTTAGATCTTTCAATTTAAAAAATCGCACCTTTTTAGTTTGCAGTTCTTTATTACGTAGTTTATACATTCTTTTCTTGAAATTGTTGTATTTTGGTAATTTTATGACTAAGTCTAATCCTGTAGACTCTAATTTTTCTACCGCCTCTTTATAAATTGTAGGCATAGGAGTACTTTCAGTTTTGGCTCTTTCTAAACATTCGTCAATTTTCTCCAATAACTGGTTATCTAAACTACTAGACTGACAACTATGAAGTTTTTCTTTCAGTATAAGGTTACAATCATAGTTAGTAACCAAATTAGATTTACAATTTTGTGAAGCACAGTGCCAAACTATATGTCCGTTTTTATTTTCACGTTTTTTATAATAACGATAGTTTCCTTCCATTAAAAGTTTTCCTCCTCGTTGCGATGAAATCATTTTAAATCGCGTAATTTCCTTATCCATAATTGTGATTCTAAAATAGAAACTTAACAATGTTACAATGTTTTGAGTTTTATTTTTCTTGGATAAGTAATAATAAAATATCTGACCTCAAGGCAGCTCAATCACCCGCAATGGAATATGAAAACTCAGTTTTTTCCCACGCACCGGAACATAAAAACTTTATGCAATTCTATTATTAATTAATTTACTATAATATGTAGTAATATGTAGATTATCATTTCATATGACAGAATGACAGAAAAGAAAAGAGACTGTAAGTAAAAAAAAAAAAAAAATATTAACGATCCAAAAAGTTACAACTTAATTTTATTAATTTCGATGAATTTACATAGTTTGAAAACAAAACGAGAAAACACAAAAGAAAGAAGACATTTAACAGAAGTTGGACGAGGGATATGAGGAGGAATGATTTCATGTACACTGACTAACAAAATATATTCATGACAAAACAACTTAGCTTGTCTCAATTATTTTCTAAATACCCTCAAACCTTTCGTTTTTTAAACCGCTGATACAAGTTGCACAAAACGTCGGTAGTCGTAAATATTTGGTTATTTAAGTATTATCAAACTATTGAAATGTACTCATATTTATAACATTAACTCAGTTTTCGCAGTAAAACAGTAACTACCTGTCATTTGTTTAGGGAAATTGCTTATTATTCTGATTCACCAGTATAAAAAATTATATTCTTAATAAAAACGATTCTTGTGCATAGAAGTATTTTTGTTCGATTTAACCACGATATTATTACACATAGCAGCTAGCGAAACCGATGAAACTAAAGAACAGACAATGTTCCTATACACAAAATATGTTTGTTCGTCTATTTGGCCAATATGACCACATCAATATTAACTATGCGACGACTCATCCGAACTTGCGGATGATTCGTCGCCTTACAATTTTAAAAGGGTAACGTTTCATCCGCGGATGAAATATTTTGCGGATGAGTAGTCACCTAAGTCAATAAATCTGATGTGTACAGTACCAGCTTGTACAAAAAGGTCTAGTTGACATAGATACCACAAATTATTTCTTAAAGCTCAAATATTGGTTCAAAACCTGTTTTCGGCGTCAAACCCATCTACAATATGTATGTATATAGCGTTAAATAGAATGATTTTATCAAACGCTTCACCAACAAAATTTTCATTTTCAAATGTTTGTGTAAGTTCTGATTTTGTATCGACATATTTGGCCTGCCCAAAAAAGTCTTCAACGACTCGATAATCACAAAACATTAACACAGCCTTCCTAACAGCTTTTCTCATTACAGTTACAACACTAATAATAACTTCGTTTCTATCGTGAAATACTTCACTTAAACATCATATTCGTGCTTAACATAAAACATTTGTATGAACTAGTGGTTATAAAGCTAGGCAAGACAAACCGCGGTTGTAATATACATAACGAGGGCACTAAATGTCGAAGACTGACGCTCGCCAGCTACCAAGATGGGGACACGAATTTATGAAAACTACTTTTGAATGCGCGTAGAACTGGGAGCAAAAATTGTTGTAATTGCACTTACAGCGCTTAGCTCCTGAAGTGGTTTAAGACGTTGGGACAATTCCATGATTTATAAGGATTTATACACATTTTAGATGGTTTTGTAGACAATAGTGATATTGAAAGTATTACAGAATTGATCTAAAAACATAAAAGACAACCTGAAAATCTGTAGTAGAACTCTGATTTCAGTATAAATTTAAGAAAAGTTTAGAATATTGTTTTTCGTAAATCTGCGTTCAAGTGGGACGTCTGCCAAATTTCTAGAAAGCACGCGTTGCGGGTGTACCATTTATTTCTATTGTAGTATTATAATATCTTAATCACACGTTAAACGTATGATTAGTGAAGATTACAAGTCACCCGAGATGGGAATATAATTACATCCTAATAGTTTATGTATAGGGGAGTTTAAACTTAAAGCGAAGAAAGTTGGCGCGACTGGCAGGTGCGGAGATTTACGGTGCGCAGTTGACCTCTGCCAAGCAAATTGCCTCCACAAAAGAAGCGTTGACGGGGATGCACAAAACGGTTGACCCTAACCTTGAAAGTGTAAACGAGGGCCTGAGGTTTGTGAAAAAGAACTTAATCGACTACAATTTCCAATGCTTTTGTGACCTTAATTACTTTAACGTAAAGTATTGCGACATGATTAATACTGGCGTTTCCATTCTAAAACACGAAACACAAAATAGAAGTATTCAAAACAAAGGAAGTTATCAGCAATTATTTTGAAACCGGAGAACATTGTTTATACACCTTGCTGATGTGAACAATAACTAAATTAGTAAGCTTTTATTTCTTAAAACAGATAATAAACCTTGTGCATAACAACAAGTTAATTGTTAGTAGTTCTCAGAACAGCACATTACGGGGGTGATTTCGGGACTGGGAGATCAAGGACGAGCAGCTTGGCGTCATCGAACGAGAGCGCATTACGTTCGATTGTAGGGCCAGGCGCGGCCTAATTGCCAGCATTGTGTCGGCATGCAGATGTGAATGGGCTTTGATTTGGGCCCGGGGGCGCGGGGGCCGGGGCCAGGGGACAAATCGCTCGTTACGGCTGCAGGTAAACTTTCATTGAGCGTCGGAAGGCGTCGGACGTGAGAGGCGGCCGACAAAATGCCCTCGTTATTCGCCGCCGAATCACTCGCTCATTGTGCTCCGGGAAACGGTAGACGCGCTCGCCGAATCACGGAAAAGACTTTAATGAGGCGTGAGAACGTTCTAAATGAACGATTGTGCAGGAGCTCGGTTTAATGAATGATTGATATTAGAGTGGCTCTGATTAACACCCATTACGAGATGTTCCAGACCAAGTACCGGATACTTCATCATTTCTTCGGCAAAATGTAATAGATTCTCGGTTTTCGTAATTTCGGCGGTTCATCGAACCACTTGTTGCTCTGTAGAGGGTGAGAGAAAAACTGAGTGTCGGGCGAGAGGCGATCCTCCCGTTCCCCGCGGCCTCTCCTCACACTCCTCTGGTCCAAACTCGACACCACGCCAATTAAAACCTGACTCCTGGCGTTTTGTCATGTAGGTATGGCACGCGTTAGATTTAGCTAGCTGTGTTGAATTTTAATTGAATCAATGTTCTAAAAACTAAAAATATTTATTAATTGGCACGGTCTAGCGGCGTGTGAACATAGTACTAACAAGGTTTAGGTTGTTCATTTGATTATTGCAATATTTTAAAGTCAACAGTTACTAGGGCGCATTATATAATTGGACTACGCTCAAGTGCACGTAGGTAGGCAACAATGTGGGGTGCTTAATTAGTTGGCATGAAGTGTGTAGTGCGGTGCATACTGCAAATATCTGTGTGAGCACCCCAGTGCGTGAGACAGGTGGCGAGGGCGGCCGGCGGGGCCCGCCAGCGCGGGGCCGCCTGCCGGGGCCCGGGGCGCAACGGTGTAACAGTTGCCTCGCATCACCGACATGTGCCCACTATTTGTATGTAAATTAAAAATTTAATTAACAGCTAAAAATAAACACTATTACTTTCCAACGACTTTGTATGTATTAATACTAGTTGTTTTGAAGTTGTTGCATATAATTCGCTAAATATGACCGCGTAGTTGCTAGGAACAAGTATTTAATTAGTTAGGTATATATTGCCTTTCACTTCGAGTTGCCCGCGGCTTTGGATCAGCTTAGTAACTCAATCTGATGACGTAATTTAAGGATCAATCGACAATGATTTACAATGTTCGAAATGAGGTCAACTGCTGTGTGAGTGAGTCTATAGTCTCACCTTACTTTTACTGGCGTTTGGCTAAATCAGATTTCAGTTTGAATGGCATCTTTCAACATGGTAGGGAATATTTATACATTGCGTAAAATAAATACATAGTTAATTAGGTATGTTCCCTACTGGTCAAAGCAATTTTTGAACTTTCCCAAACACCTTTCATTAGAATTTTCGAAACTCCGATACCTACACCTATATCCATTTAGAAAGGCATTCAATAAATAAACAAAATTATCTCAAATATGCAGGAGGCTGCCCTGCATATTTATCCCATTTTTTTGCGGATAGGAAATCATCAAATAAATTCCCCCGCTCTGGGGCGGGGGGGAGTGTCAGACTTGTACTGACTAAAACCCACCCATGTTCCTTCTATTGCCCTTTATGTTCCGGTGCCGCGGTATTTCTTTCGGACAACTCGCAATATATCCCTCAATTAACAAATATACACAGTGTCAACCCCAGGAAAACTTTTCAGATTTTTTTTTTTTTAGTTCTAAGCACTTAAAAAAAACACGCTGTATCGTGCCAACTGCCTGGACCAACAACTTTTTTTTAAATTAAATTATAACTAGCTTTTGCCCGCGGCTTCGCTCGCGTTAACTTCGGTAGCGCCTTATTGATTTGTAATAGCAACGCTAAGTTTTCCCGTTTCGTCCCTCTTTCTCCCTCACATCCCACTCTTATTTAAAAAAAAATAGCCTATGTCCGTCTCCTGGTTCCCAACTATCTGTACCAAAATTCATCAAAATCGGTTCAGCCATTAAAGAAAGAAAGAAAGAAAGAAAGAAAAACTTTTATTTGGGACTCGCACAAAACAAGTAAAACAATAAAAAAAAAAAATGAAATAAAATAGAACAGACAGGGTTATTGTCTGTGCGAGGCCAAAAAGGTCCCTGTCTCAGCATAAGCTGCGATATTTTAGGTTTAAAATAACACAGCGCTGGTATTCTGACAGGGCCAGTTAGTGGTATCACGGACACAGAACGGAACACATACTTGAATAAATATTCTTATTATAGATACAAACATTACAAAATAATAAATAAATGCAAAAGGACAAAAGTATAATTATAAAATTCTTCATGCAAATTATTTTATTTTTAGCCAATACCCAATAGCCCAGCGCTCCAAATATCTTTTGTCGACGAGACAAAACGCTAAAGCGTGAAGAGGTAACAAACATACAAACAAACAAACTCACTTTAACTAGTAAACCAGTATAAGTATATAAGGATTAATTTATTTTGTGTCACAGGGGTTTGTGTGTTAGTTTGAGATGACAAATAGTATAAAAAGAGACCCAAAATAAAAAAAAGCCAGCCAACTTCGAGTCGGACTCCTGTATCGAGACTTCGAGAGTTCTTGTGTGGAACCCAGTGGAACCGTCGATGCGTGAGTTCCACTATCGACATAAACGGCCATGTCTTTAAACTGCGTAGATTTAGAGGGTTGATTTTTTCACAGCTCTAAGAGACCACAAAATTGATCATATGGTTTTAATTTCAATTTGATACTTCCACACGTTACCGAGATAATGGGTTTTGACAGACAGACAGAATATTCAGACAACAAAGTGATACTATGTATAACAAAGCTAAAAATTCTCGTAGGTTGAATCAAATAGTGTCGTAACACATTAACATTTTTGGAGTGGAATCCAACCGTGAACCGGAGTCAAATATCTTTAAAAATATCATCTGTTTACGTTAACAAAGCCCAAAACATGATACTTTTTGTTAAAAAACCTTCACGGTAAAACGCATTTGTTTGTTGTTAAACAACAAAAAAGTTAATGAAATTGAAGGTGTCATGCTCCAATTAAAGCCCCAGTAGCCAGTGCATGGCTGCATGAGGAGACATACGCACGCACGTGATTTCAATATTTCATCTGCAAGGCAGCATACACACTGCGGTCTCGTTCCACTCCTACAATTACGCGCTTGTGTCATATTTACAGCCCAGGTAATTGCCATTCAATTACGAGGCCAGCCCGCTGTGCATCTGAGGGAGAGCTCCGACACCTCACCGATATATCCGTCCCTCTCCTACGCGGCGTGCAGCCGGCCAGCCATCAATCATCGAACACCCCCCGCTGGGCGCCTGTAGGGATGGGAAACGTCACAAAGCGAGTATCTCAGTTCAACAATGCTCGATAAGTGGGCAAACGCCACGCTAAATTGATTCCGAACCGATTCTGATCCGAACTTTGTTTAGCCGTATTAATTTAACTCGTCCGTTTGTCATTTGTGTTGCAAATAATAGTTATCGATGGCATTCATATTTTAAAACAATTACGTATGATTAATTGTTTGTAACGATATTCTAGGGTAAACAGGTGTTTTGAAATGTCACCGGTTGTGTTTGGCATTTGTTAACTAAGTATTATTTTATACATTAATTAAATAATATTTTATATCTTTTCTAGACCCTAACAGCCAACTAAAGGTTTTGCATAAACAATGGCTTATAGCCTAATGATTAACATTGTTTCTGCGTAATTGGTATATAAACTCGTAGAAAAAATATAACAAATGGAGAGGATGTTAACTTTAAATAAATACGCCAATTAAAAAAGATTATAATCATTTTTAAATGCAAGACACACGTTGTGGTATTTTTTTCCTTAAAACATCATGCTATTAAAGTATAATAATAGGTTGTAAAGTATCGATATTAAGAGCGAGTGTGTTGCAGCCCTAGGTTGTAGCACAGGTATGCAATCTCGCCTTTATACCATCACCCTATTGCACTTCGGTGCTCGAGCCAATCTTTCAAATTGAGTTCAGTGCGATGTAGGGAATAATGTGATTTAAAACCAATAACTTCGTTATCTGTATCATTTATTTATGTTTTCTTGATTCGATTTTCATTTATTACCACATTGGAGTATAGAGGGGGTGTGGGAACGTAAGTGAAACTAATAGACAAGTTCATCTCATCTTGTAGGACACGTCTCCATTCTCCATTGTTCTGAATAAAACTATGTTTTAGCTTTCTGTCTGATCTAATCTGATCAAATAAGGCCTATGATTAAATATGACCTAGAAGTTAGTTATGGTTATAAAATATACTCACAACTACAAGGCAAAACCAATATAGTATACCATAGCTAAATAAATAATAGTTTTGATCAGCTGGACAAACACATTTTGATCTCACTATTTACAGACAATCATTTCCTAGAAACCTTGAAAGTAATTCAACTATTAACGACGTATTTTATTTAACGATAAAATCATTCGGAACCATTTACTGAAATCTGATCCGATCCTAAAACGCACACACCCGCACTCAACTTCGCACACACACACACACACACAAACTCACATACACTCATCAAAATGTTTTTTTTTTAATTTTTGTAATTTATCTTTTTCTCATAAATTCTGTATTACCAATTTCTATGCACCGAATGGAAGAGACCTCCACGAGCTCCATGACCTCCTACGGCGTAAACGTAACGATATACGTCGATTCAAAATACAATTATCAAGTAATAATTTGGTTAAATTGTTTGCAAAAAATATCAAATATCATCCATAGATATGAATAATTTACAAAATTATTAAAATTTTCCATGTGAAGCCGGTATTCCTCCTCAGATACTAAGTCCAAATGTAGTCGATAAAGATGTAGGTACGATTACCTGTAAAAGACATACTGTTTTTGTGCCAATCGCATAGAAAAATATCACTTATTCCCAATCCCCAAAGTGTTAGCTCAGTTTAAATCCCACGTAGTATCCAGACTCAAGGCTGCTATTGAAAAACTCCTGGAAAAAACTCAAAAACACTTTGCCCTACCCGAGAGTCGACCTCAGAAACTTCTGCACAGCGGTCACGCTTCCGACCACTGCACCAAAGATGAGACAGTAACAATGACGCAAGGGTTTTGACCTTTTAATATTCTAGTTTTAGATGCACAATGAAACCCACTTCAAATAACTGTTTTAAGACTTGCTAATGTGGGTTGTTGCAAATTCATTTTCCTGTCGTTAATTATACGGGTAAACTTTAGGAACTCTCTCTCAATTCTCGGTACAACTTAACTCTTCAACTTCATCATCTCCCACGTTATAATATCGGTTAACGAGAATTTCACATTTAATTACAAAGTTATCAATAGGTTTTTTACTACATTATTAATTTCCTGATGCTAATTGGGTAAATTTAAATATCGTTTGCATTATTTCTGCCTCAGAAAGCACAATGAACCGTCAGTTCTGGCTGTCATTTATAGATCTTTGACTGTCGTTACAGGTAGTCAGTGGAGCGAGCTGTGTACATTTCGAGGTTGTCTTGATAAGGTTTAAGTTCTCGTAGTTCTTCATGAAATGTATGACCGTGGAAGACTTTGGAAGTTGAAATTTACTGCATTTAAAAAGCTTACTAATTAAATTATTATTGAAGTTTCTTCTGTATTTTACCATGCTTTTAATAGCACCTTTGCAAAAATCATGATGTATAATTTGACCCCCTTCCGGTGTCAAGGAGTGAAATCTTGCTAAGTCACGTTATACTAAAATCAAAATGGCGGACTGTAAAAGATAGCGGACTTGTCATTTTGTATACATTTCCATGGTGCATGGAAAAATACAATGGCGTCATACTAAAGCGTGTTTTTAGGGTTCCGTAACTCAAAAGAAGAAAAGGAACCTCACACCACCATATACCATACCATGTACCATATAGGTACTCAAATCTGTGATTTTTTGGAGGTGTGTAAAAATCAACCATCTAAGTCTACACAGTAGCAAGATATGGCCGTTTATGACGCAAATTATTAAAGTGCGGGAAACTTTTTTCTTTTCTTTTTTTAGTAAAACGTTGCCCCACACTAGGAATTTCTCCTGTATCGTGGGTGCGTTTACAAACATTTAAACTCACAACCACAAACAGCCAGACCCGAAACAACTATCTGCAGGTCATACAAATATTTGTTCCGTGCGTGAATCGAACCCGCGATACGCAGCGCAGCAGTCGATCGCTCAGCCACTGCGCCAACCGTGCCGTCAAACCGTGCCGTTTGTTTGTTACCTCTTCACGCTTTAATGGCTAAACCGATTTTGATGATTTTGGTACAGAGATAGTTGGGACCCTGGAGACGGACATGGACTATTTAAAAAAAAAAAGATTGAGATATGAGGGAGAAAGAGGGAAGGAAAGAGGAAACTTAGCATTGCTATTACAATAAATAAGGCGCAAGGGCAAAAACTACATGTAGCAGGTCCCTGTAAATCAGGAAAGAGAACTGTGTTACCAATAGTGGCGGTAAGTCCCCTCTTTGAGGAGTGGCTGGAGAGGCGTCATGGCGTCCTCACCTACCGCCTGACGCAGGTCCTCACCGGACACGGAAGTTTCGGGAGGTTCCTGCACATCATCGGGCGGGAGGAAGCGCCCGGGTGTCACCATTGTGACGATCACCCTGAGGACTCGGTGCAGCACACAGTGGCGATCTGCCCAGCGTGGGCGGAGCACCGCCGTGCCCTCGTAGAGGCGATCGGCGGCGGCGATCTCTCGCGTCCTGCCCTGGTTCAGGCCATGGTCCGGAGCGAGAGGGAATGGGAAGCGGTCACCACCTTCTGCGAAGCAGTAATGCTAGCAAAGGAGGTGGCCGGGCGTTTGAGGGAGAGAACATCTGCCCAACCCAGCCGCCACGGGAGACGCCCAGGGCGCCGGGCGCCGCGAGACGACTTCCGGCCACCGTAGATGCGGGCCTGAGGGCGGTGAGCAATGGCTAGTTCACCGTCCGTCCGTCGATTGACGACAGGCCGTGTCGACGGCGCGTTCGTGTTTCACGCGCGCCTCAAAGAGAGTCAGCAAAGCAGAGGGGCTTGCCAGAGCCTCCGCCTGCCGGGGTTGCGGGTTGTTCGAAAGAGATACCGCGGCCTCGGAACGTAAAGGGCAATAGAAGGAACATGGGTGGGTTTTAGTCAGTACAAGTCTGACATGCCCCCCCGCTCCGCCCAGAGCGGGGGAAGTCATTGGATGATTTCCCACCCGAAAAAAAAAGCTAGTAAATTATATTATTAGAAATT
The DNA here is from genome assembly GCA_905475445.1 of Ochropleura plecta. NCBI lineage: Eukaryota > Metazoa > Arthropoda > Insecta > Lepidoptera > Noctuidae > Ochropleura > Ochropleura plecta. Next base: position 14,909,285 of record FR997727.1, on the reverse strand, counting down.
ATATTCAACTCATTGACAAATCATTTCTGCAATAATAAAAAAAAAATCATACACATACTAGCTCAACTGCAGACGATGGTCTTGAACCTGATACAGCAAAATAAATTTGGTCACATACCGACAGCAACGCCACCTAGCAGGTCCAATTAAACAGTAAATTTCTTACAAATCGGTGCAGCCTTTTAGGAGGATTTATTTGACACACTCACACGTACAGAAGAAATAGGAATATATTTTGAAAAAAATAAGTACACTTTTGTTTTTATTACTTTTATTGTGTGGATCTATTCACACATGTGCAAATGTTTCTTCGTGAAAGCTTCGGAAATACAAAATCAAACATGATAGATTTTTCATTTACGACTGCCTCAATAAATCAATTTCCTTGTTGCTAATTCAAACGACAATGTTTTCTTTTAAAAAGATTGTTTTTGTTGGTGAACGTTAATTCATTTAGTTTTTTTTTGGAAAAAGATTTTTCTTTTGAATTGGTTTTTTTTCGTGCGCGATCTGATGAGAAGAGAGACCAAAAGAGATTATGAAAGAGTTTTTAACAGTTTCTTTAAGGTTATGTTTCTTCCAGCATTTTTCTCTGCGATTACTAATTCGACTATCGTAATCCTTTTTTTTAGACAATTGGCGTCTTGAAGTTTTCTGAATCCTCATAAGAAATAGGCGACATGACGAACATGACATCAATTGACGAAAAATAAATGTTATCAAAATGAATGGTGCTGCCAACTATGTACATGTTTACTTTTCATGATTTTTCAAAAAAAGAAGTCTAAATATATTTTTTAAATATAGTGTTCATTAAGCTAACCTCACATTGAAATAAATGCCAGTATCATAAAGTTCTTTTAACTTTTATAATTAAAACAACGGGTAAAATGGGAATTGGAGTAAAAAATGTACAAAAATGCAGGTTCATTAAATTGGCTACGGAATAGTTAATGTCAAAACAATGTGACCATGTGTCAGAGTTTTTGTGAGACTTTCTCTTTTGCATTAGATAAATCTTGTTAATCAATGTTGTTATGTAAGCTTTAAATATTTACAATTAATGATTCTGTATAGAAGGTGTAGCAACGAATAACGTTTTGATAATAAATTGGTATGCAAATTAGTCGTGTTGTTTTGTTGTAATTAATCAAATTACTACCTGGTTGAAGTTTCATTTTAAATAAGATTATTGTAAAAATATATATATAAAAATATATCTTTTGCTGTTTTCTATGTACACACATAAGTACAATTTCCAAGAGTTAGGTTTCGTAGTCTAACAATTATTGCTTAAGATTCAAGTAGACATAGTTACAAAATAGGCAAGCCAAGCTTTTACATTTTATTATTGAATTAATTGTTAGAACGTGACTGCTCCGTTGGTCTAGTAGTCGTAAGTGCGACAAATGAGCATGAAGTCCTGAGTTCGGTGCAGAGGTCGGGTAAAGTGTTATTGGGTATTACCATCATGATTTTTCCAGTGAAATACACTGAGTCCGCGAGGAGCTCGTGGCTAAATAGTAGCAGCCGCTCGAGTCGATCTTTAAGTTAAGCCGCGCTTGCCTAGGCTGGTCTGTGGAGGGGTAAGCACCCGTTAAATACCGAGTTTCCTCCGTGCATCGGAAAGCACGTTAAGCTGTAGTTCCCGGCTGCCAATTGTAGATCTCTGACAGTCGTTAAATCTGACGATCAAGAGACATCGTATAACCCAGTACTAGCTGGGTTGTGGAGGTCAGATAGGCAGTCGCTCCATGTAAAATACTGATATTCAGCTGCATCCGGTTAGAATGGAAACCGACCGCAACATAGTTGAGAAATGGCTAGGCAGATGATGATGACTTGGAGTCCGCAATTGCCCTCGTTTGATGGCAATGAACTTCTATTAAATCCGACTTAAACATAACCGGCAAAAAGTGTATGTACTTAATGACACCTCTGCCTATATCTTCGGCAAACGCAGGCGTGATGGCGTATATTTTTACAATCAATGCTTTATATTTTTCAATGTCCTAATTCCAGACAGTAAAAGTCTAATATTACCTAATACAGTTAAAAAAAGACAATAAAACATTGTAGATTATGATGGTATTTCACAAAAATTCACACAATTTCTTATCAAGCATTCATTTTAACTTATGGAATTCTTAGAAAAATTATCAAAAACTAATTTTCCAAAAAATTACGAATCTAAAATATCAAGTGTCCTCGCTTTGAACTAAAAACCTTGCCACATTATGTATAGACAAAATTAACCGGAGATTTTTCTCGGAAAAATCCAAGGCTTGCTTGTTTCAATTACGGTTACTAATGAGTTGACTTGTGCTCACTAATTAGGCACCTCGCTAATTAATCACAACCAGTTCACCTTGTTCGAGAAAGTTCATTCTACTCCCGTCCTTGTTTACTCTCCTAATTATTTCCCTATTATAAATAAATATACGTATTTGTATTTTGTAGTGTCTTGTGTTTTTGTGTGAGTTTTTGTTTTAGTGGTGTTGTTGATGTAGGTAATATTAATTTGGTCAAATTTCAGGATTTTTTTCGATTTTGAACAAGACAACTAACTGGTCTTAGCATTTTATTTCAGTATTTTTTTCGATTTTTGAACAAGACAACTGGTCTTAGCATTTATGTCACTATATTTACAAGCAATTCTTTATATTTTTAATGTCCTAATTCTATCCAATAAAAGTCTAATTTTATTACTGTTTAAAAAAGACAATAAAACATTATAGAGTACTAGCTTTTGCCCGCGGCTTCGGTCGCATTAAATTCGGGGTAACACAGTTCCCCTTTCTTGATTTGCAGGTACCTGCTACCTAGTTTTTGCCCCTGCGCCTTATTTATTGTAATAGCAAAGCTAAGTTTTCTCTTTTCTTCCCTCAGTCTCCCATGTTTCGCACTTAAAAAAAATAGCTTATGTCCGTCTCCACTATCTCTTTACCAAAATTTATCAAAATCGGTTTAGCCATTTAGGCGTAAAGACAAAACAAACAAACTCACTTTCGCTTTTTTAATATTATAGTAAGGATGATGGCATCACACACAAATTCTTATCGAGTATTCATTTTTCACTACTTTGCCACTAAAAGTTATAAGCATATCACTTTAGAAGAAAAATGTGTAGATTATATGTTGTAGATAACTCAAAAGTTCATAAGCAACTGAAGCAATATAGGTGTTAACATGTCTCTTTGGGACCCTTTCGATTATAAAAATAATCTAGAAAATCAGCCCACAATTAACGGAAAAATCGCATAACAAACATATAAAAATACAAATTGAGCACCTCCTGCTTTTGAATAGTCGGTTAAAAAAGAAAACACAAGTCCCTTGCACATAATATAAATATTAAACCTAACAAATTGAAATAGTACTAAGCCTAGTACCAGTAGATAAGTTAATCACCATCGCGAAGGCAATAAAAATGAAACCCCAATGGATAATCTTGGCTTTCACAGGAAGCTCAATATATCCATGTGTGACCGCCAACCAGTCTGGTACCAATTAACAGCATTACACTTATCTAACACCCTCATTATAACAAGTAATACTGTAAGTGGCTTTAGTAAAACTTCATTATTTAATGTCAAAGATTGGAACTTCGCTCGCCCATCACGCGACGACTTGTTCGTGTATTAACCATCTTCGAGTAATTTTCAACTGTAAAAACTGATGTTTAGAGTTGGAATTTGAATGGTGAGATGAGGAGTTTAGGTGACACCAAAATACGTATGCTTCAAACAGTTATAGTGGAGTACTTGTAGTATGTTATGGTGCATTCAACCAATGTGCCACCTGTCAGCTCGGTATCGTGAGTTTGAAATGAGAACTTTCATTTATTTTGACAGGCACAGATTAACTTGCGCGTATATTCCTAAGGAATGTTGTACAATTCATACAGTCACTTAATATGCAATAATATCTTACTTTTCTCAATGTAAAGTAAGATTTTTTCCGATCCGATAAAATGAAATATCACATAATTTTTATCGAGTATTCATTTTACATTGTTATTAAAAGATTTGCAGATCATCCATATAGACATAGAGAAAAAAATATGTACTATCGGCGATAACTCATGAACTAAACTTAATAAAATTGATATGGGACTACCTGGGAAGTATAACCTAAAAAACAAAAAAAGAATTTTGCAAATCGGTCCAGGCGTCTTTGAGTAATCGGTGAACATACATAAAAAAACAAGGTTCCGACGAATTGAGAACCTCCTGTTTTTTAAAGTTGGTTAAAAGGAAATATTTTTTACCTATTGATTTGGAAAAACTAAGGGGTATCATATTACCCAGTAATTGGGTATTAGGGTGTATCCGGTTAATTTGGAAGCCAACCTCAATATGTTAGCAAGCAGATGACAAACTTAGATCAGTTGGTTAATATAAGCAAAGTAAAGTTAAAATTAAAAGCATCTATTCGATCCTATATCGAATAGAATATTGCACACCAAAAGTTGAACATAACTGTTTTACAGAAACTGCTAATTCTATGGTAACAATGGCGGTCTTGTCGCTGATAGGGATATTCCTGTGGATGGACTGTAGGAATCCTTACTAATATTATAAAAGCGAAAGTGTTTTTTTTTGTAACGTATTCACGTCAAACCCGATTTTGATGAATTTTGGTACAGAGTTAGTTTGGACTCTGGAGACGGACATAGGCTAAAAAAGGGTGAGAAAAGAGGGAAGAAATGGAGAAAGATATTTTTTTTCGATCATCACGCGGGTTAAAGTTAGCGTTAACCCAAAGTAACTATGCCACGAGGACGAAGTCGCGGTCGGAAGCTAGTATAAAAATATAGCGGGGGTAGTCAAAGATATTCACAGAAAACATATTTATTTCCAGCAACAACATTCCATTGCCTTAAAATTTTCTAAAGCTGCCATTCGGAATCGATCCACCGCATTATCAAGCAACAAAACGATGGCCAATTATCCATTTAGAATCAGACTGGCATTGTGAGCGGTAAAAATGAAAGAAGCTGATGAAATAGAGCCCTCCATTCAGCTGCTCATTATACAAGGTAACTTGCAAAATACGTTGTTTTCGAACCCTTTCCAGCAAGGTTGCCTTGGGCCAGCAATTTGTTTCTGCTGGTGTATCATTGATACATTTATTACCAATGGATTACGGCTGCAATGGTGTAAGCTAGGACTTATCTCATTCAGAAATGGGTCCCTTTAAAAAAGTACAAATAAGCTTCTCAGTAATCATGATTCTCCTATTCGTTGAGAACAGCGTTGGAATAGATCGCATGTGCTTGTCATTTTTTACTATAGCTAGGTAGGTAAGTTTAACTTTTAATTGTGTTTTTTTAATCGAGTTAAAATAAGAAGGAAGTTCTCAATTCGTCGGAATCTTTACGCCATAACTAAAAATGCTAAAATAAAAAACATTTTTGTAAAAATCAAATTGGAAGTTGGTTTTGGACACTTTAACTTGCACGTCTTACTACATCGTTCTCACATAATGCACCATCTAGATTTTAATGATGTTACTAAGGTTTTGTAACAATATCCAGATTTAAAAGAGTGCCCATGGAGTTTCTTGCCCATTCTTCTCATTAAAGAATGGAAACGCTTTCAAATCGGCAACTACAGTAGTTTTACAGTTCAAAAGTGCCTGTAATACCTACTTGAAATAAATGCTTTTGATTTGATTTGATTAGGCAGGGACATAGTAAACCTGGCTTTGCTTGTTAAGTCTTCCATATACTAAAGGGTGAGCCTATTACCACCACTTTCTATTTTTACAAATGGATATCATTAAATAACTTCCCCCGCTCTGAGCGAAGCGGGGCGGAATGTCAGACTTGTACTGACTAAAACCCACCCATGTTCCATCTATTGCCTTTATGTTCCGGGGCCGCGGTATCTCTTTCGAACAAGCCGCAACCCCGGCAGGCGTTGGCCTTAACAGGCACCTCTGAGGCGCGCGTGGAACACTAACGCGACGACACGGCCTGTCATCAAACGTCGACCTTAAAATCGAACCTACACTCAACTAGTACGACATATGTGACGACATACGTCACAATAAGCTAAACACACAGACCTCACTTGTGCAAACACGAAGTTAAAATGCAAAAAGCCCACTGTTGTAGGACATTGTTTGCATTGACAACGGAATGACGAATGCGAGACAGGAAAAAAGTTTTCTAAGAGGTAAAAAACTGGTCAAGTGTGAGTCCACCGAGGGTTCCGTACAAATTTACGACATAATTGGCCATATTTTTTGACTGCATAGACTTTAGAGGGTTTTTTTTTTCACAGCTCCAAGGGATCACAGAGTTAAGAATATGGTTTCAATTTCAACTAGATACCTCTACGCTTTTCCGAGATAAAGGGTCTTAAAATGCATACAGTTCTGTTTTTTCGTTTTGAGATACAGAACCCAAAAAAGTCAAGTGCTGTTTCTGAGGTTTTACTATTCATATCCACGTTTTTAAAAGATAATAACGATATTTTTAATAAAGTCTTGTATAGGATATTTGCAAAAAACTGTGTTTCGAAACAGCGCCGTAATATTGGGAACTCATCTAAACAAACAGGTAAATTTTGTTTGTTTGTTACGATTTCACTTAAAAACTGCTCAGCCGATTTGAAAAATTCTTTCACCATTAGAAAATTATATTATTACTGAGTAACATAGAGTACAAGACTATATTACATCACCTTACTACCCACGGGAGCGCGCAGAACAGCTAGTATCCAATAAAAAACATGGTAAATATCCTGTTTCAAACGTTATTATTATTAGTAATGTTAGTAACCATGTCATTTTAAGAAGTTATAAATTACAGTATTGTTCAGATGTTCACAGATTTATAAAATAAATTTCTTGTGACTAATTCAGATGATGCACACGATTGAGATAGAAAATGCCCAAAGCATTAAATCTATAGTGTTTTTTTACGAGTGCATATTTTGAACATAGCATATAACATTATAGAACTAAAAGACACTATTTTTTATCATGTTTAAAAACTGAACTTTGAAAAGTTTTTAAAAGACATTCACAACGTCAAAAATAACTGCCTGCACCAAACTAACTGGATTAGTGATTCTTTTAAAATAAAATTCTTTTAAAATAAAGTATTTGTATTCTTCATTCTATTCTTAACTATTTGTAAAAGTAACATCTATCAGAGCCACAAATTAACACATCAAGATCAATAAACCCTAACCCCCATTACATAACGACTAAACAATCGATCAAACAGATAACCACCAAAATCGGAATAAACTATCCTAAGCCTTATTATTAAGCGAAATTACAAGTTAACGCTATAGAAGACATGGCTAATCGGATTGTGGGGAATAATGAGATTCCGATAGCGGCCGATGTATCCGCCGATAGGATCTACAGATAGTCGCGAGTCACGTTGCGCGCGCGCACGCCGTACAACTTCATCAACGACGAACAATCCCATATAAGGTTAAGCCCGAAACAATTATTTAATGTCGGCGACTCATAATTAAAAGGTAATATAAAATTTATGGGCGATTGTCATTTGTCAGCCTTATACATGAATGATTTTGTGTTGCGAAAAAGAAACGGGTTTTTAAATGGTGCTTTGAAAGTGTTAAAGCTCGTTGCGTATAGTTTCTGAAAGTAGTTGACTCGTCAGATATCTTTCTGTTCGTGTAAGTTTTTAATTAAATTGTGAGCCTTATAAGGAGGTTATAGAATTAAGTATTGATAAAGTTGCGTTTTTAATGTGTGCAGATGAAAAAGATATGAGTATTAATGTTTATGGGCACGCAAACAACGATTAATATTGCATTAGAATTTTGTATAAATTATAACTTGTAACAACTGTTTTTTCTTTTATTTACCGCTCTTTAGAGAGACTATTAATAAAGTTATAGGTTATACAGTAAAATTGTATGTCCTGTTCGCATTTTGACGATTCGAAAATAAACCTAGTGGTGAAGAAAATAAATATTAATTCCGACCAATACTACGTTAGCACTGTTTTTATTCTGTGCCAATACTAAGTAACGTGACCGCGTAATTTAGAAAGTGTCATAGCTAATCATTTTCCTGTTTAAGCTCCGCTACATAGATCATTCGTTTGCTTACTTTAAATATTTTTTTGACTATATATAGTATATCTAAAATCCTCCTCTTATATATAACATTCTCGTCTCACAGTTTTAGTTACCATACTCCTCCGAAACGACTTGGCCGATTTTTATGAAATATTATAATATTTTTATTCGGTAGGTCTGAGAATCGGTCATAATCTATTTTTCATACCCCTAAGAGGCAAAGGCAGCCCTCTTCAAAAGGGAACCTGAAAAGCGTTTGAAACCGTTGGGCACAGCTAGCATATAATTTTATGACATTTTTTTTAAATGCCACCACACACTAGGAACTTCTCCTGTATCGTGGGTGCGTTTACAAATATTTAATTTCGTATACACAAACAGCCAGACCCGAAACAACTACATGTAGGTCATAATTTGTTCCGTGCGGGGATCGTACCCGCGACACGAAGCGTCGTAGTCGATCGCTCAACCACTGCGCCAACCGTGTCGTCACAATATTAAATTCTCATAATATTAAAGGGAACGGCTTAACCTGAAGAGGTTAAGCCGCGTTTGCCCGGGTAGGTCCGTAGATGGGTAACCACTCTTTACATACCCAGTTTCCTTCATGCCTAGGTAAGCATGTTAAGCTGTTGGTCCCAGCTGATAATTATTGTAGATTAAAAGGGAACAGGAAGAGAGGACGAACGAGACGAATACGACGATATTAAAGCGTCAGCGGGGTCAATGTAGAAAAGAAAAACCTATGACCGCGAAACGTGGAAGATTATGGGGGAGGCCTATGCGAAAGCAAAATAATCATTAGAAACCGATGTCAAATCCTTACCAACATTATAAAAAAGACACGAAAGTGAGTTTGTTTGTTACGTCTTCACGCCTAAATGGTGTAACCGATTTTGATGAATTTTGGTACAGAGATAGCTTTTGACATTATGTTTAAAGTGAGAAATGAGGGAGAAAGAGGGAAGAAAAGGGAAAACTTAGCATTGCTATTACAATAAATAAGGCGCAAGGGCAAAAACTACATATAGCAGGTACCTGCAAATCAGGAAAGGGGAACTGTGTTACCCCGAATATAACGCGAGCGAAGCCGCGGGCAAAAGCTAGTAATTTTTTTTTGTGTAACTAGATGTAAGATTGTTAATAAAGGCTATTTTATTTTTATCTTTATCTAATCACTTCAAATACTCGTATTCAGCTGCATCTGGTTACTCTGGAAGCCGATCCCAACATAGCTGGGTAAAGTCTAGGCAGAAGACGATCATGTTTTTTCTGATAGCAGTAATTGGCGTAGCGTTTTGTTGGCCGTCTATAACAATTTTGGCATCAATTATTAATATTTTTTCTTCTATGATATAATTCTTTAATTTATTTATTTTTTATCTTCTATTGCGTTTCTTATTAACATAGATTGTAAGTAGATAGTGTTTACTAATATTATATGGACATAGGTCTAAAATAAAACATTTTTATATTTACCTCATAATGTACGTTTTTCTAAACCCAAGTGAGATATATAACTGGTCTGAATATCGTTCAAATTATTATTTAATAATAAATAATTGGATCTAGGAACCACGTTGTTTTATATTTTGTTAAAAAATATATTTATTAAATGATATAAATAATAAATTTATATATAAATTATTATATATATAATATCATATATATTAATTAAAACCATTATCAGAAACAAAGCAATCACAGTATTTACGTTGGAAATGCAATTTATCAGAACATGGTCTTGTTTAGTCCACTCGGTAATTAAACGAGAGCTTTCACTACAGTAATGGAATTCAATTAAAACTAAAACGCAGTGCATTCAGCCGTTGATACCAACTTACTAGCAAGCGTAAACTTCCTCTGAATACAATTAATTAAATCATTGGAAGACTTAACAAACATGTAAAAAACGGTTTCATTTGATTAAAATTCTTGATCGTCTTCGCATCTAGTATATTTACAGGTTAATCTATCAAAATTAAATTAGCTAATTAAACAAATGGGTAAGAAAGTACAACAAAACTATAAGAAGAAGCGCAGCAAAGGCATCTCATATTGGCAGTGTAGTCTCGATCGATGGCTCGGCGGCGCCCCCTCGCGGCCCCAATCAGCTCCATCAAAACTCGAGCTCATTACTCAAAATCAATTAGCGTTATTAGTGCGGCGCGTCTTCGTTAGCCCGTGATGGAGGGTAATTTATTGGCATCTCTTAATTAGGGATAAGTCTAATTGGAGGCTTAGTCGTAACGAGGCCCTCGAAATCTGACGTCCCGACGAATAAATTGGTCGGCCGGGCCACGGCCTTGGCGCGACGGGCCACAAGTCGGTGCAGTACGGGCGCGGTACCGCACGCCGCTGTCACCGCTGATATTTTGACGTGCCAACTCGATTTATGCTCCTCCAATGTACTCACTTTAACGACAGCTCTAATAAGTTTCAAACATTGACTTAGTGCTGGCTTAAAAGGATGCGTCATGACATAACATATAGGATTTAGTCGATGGTAATGAAAGATATACTGCTCGACGTCTAATGTCGGTCTGGGGACTACTAAAACGATTTTAAAGTCGCACTGCACTAGTCCTTAATAGTTAAGGAATATTGATTTTATATGTGGTTTGTCGGAGAGCATAATGCATAGTCGCGTTGGCCCAAACGTATACGAGGTTATGGATTCAAATCCTGGAGAGTACCAAAGTGACTTTTTCAACTCATATGTAATGTATTTTCTAACCTCATTTGGGATATCACAGACATCGTGAGGAATCTCTACTGATCATTAATTAAAGTCTGAAATCGCCAAGACTTTCTTGAGCAAGCTGGGTGATCAATGCTTTTGCCTGTATGCCTTCTCTGTTGTCCCAGCAATAGGACAGTAATAGGCCGGTATTATTATTACGATAACGCATTCTAGTAGGACTAATTCGGTCGGGTGGTATCTGCGGCGAGCGCTAAGCGGTGATGTGCGGTCGGTGCGGCCGCTGTTCAAAGCGATTCGAACAAAAATAAAGGACTCTCATAAAGCATATAAATAAAAGAGTGCGGACAACGGCATGATTAAGTGCATCGCGCGATGTAACGCGATACTTTGTAGCGTGCCTTATCCCGACGAGAGGTGGAGAGGTATACCCCCCCCCCCCCCCGACCCCTACGGCCCACAGAACTGGTCAACTCTATAATTAGATCGCTCCTCTGTGACACACTACGTGGAAATAATTTGTATTTTAATAATGAGATTAATTTAGATCTTAGATTAGTCCCGGTTCTATCACGATCGGTAAGCGAGGCCTAAAATAAAACGACCACGGAATTGTTCAACTTGTTGTAGGAAGCGTAATTAGTGGAGCAGACTTCATTTTGAGGAAGAGCCTTAGTATTTTCATAGCGGGAAATAAGATGAAAAGCTTACACTAACCTCATAACTTCCCATCGACTAAAATCGAATCAAATCAAAACTTCCCATTGAATAAAATAAACCTTCGCTGCAAATTCATTGTGCACCCACTACACTTGCTTATTAATAAAAAAACACGTATGAAGTATAAAAAAATCTCTCACTTAATTGTTCCAAATCGATACACGGCCCGAGAGCGCCAAAGAATCGGTTTAATGCCAAATCGAATTACGATCAGACGATGCAGGAACAAAGGTGGATTGGAGCTGTGTTAACACTAAATATTTTTAGCCTTCACTAGTTTTATTTGAATAAAACTGACCTTGAATGTTTACACAGGTGTCCATCCTTCATTCATGTTCAATACTCGAATAATTATCAAATTAGACGCACTTTCACTTTATGTTTGTTGGTTTGAGGAATGGAACCACGTTGTCTGCGTCTAACGTATTTATTTATAAGCTTTTTATTACTGTTTTGTAACTATTAAGTTGCTATTGACTATGTCCATATTTTTAGTTTACTATCTGTCTGGTTTATACATCTTTTATTTATAAATACCTGTATCGTTAAGTTATCTTTTCTAGACTTATGAAATTTCTGTAACAGCTCATAAAAATACAATGAGCTAGCTAATACCTAACTAAATGGCTAGTTGAAGGCTCAATGAATTCCTGATTTTCTGAAAGACTATGCAAGCTAGGTTTAACGTTCAAAACGTGTGGAATACAACACGAAACTTTCCTTTAGACCAAAATACTGAGAAGCCAATATAATGACTAAAAAATTCTCGCTATAGAACAATTCGCCATTCAAAACGGTCATAAAGATCACCGCGCTAATCCTCGAGCGTTTCAAATAAAACCGAATGGACCGGCTACGTGGGCCATACATTACCCTTTCTTAGGACGACGTCTCGGCGGACTAATGCCTACAATGTGTATTATAGCATTTAATATAATAATAACGTAATGAAACGTCTCGCGCGAGGGGGCGAGGGTGGGGGGTGCGCGGGCGGCGGAGGGACCGCGGGAACCGGTCGCCGGAGGTCATCGGCAGCGAGCCTTCCGCGACCGGTGTTGCCAGCTTAGGCCGACTCGGTTGCCCATTTATGTAGTTTTTCGAAACGGCTGAGGTTAACTGGGACAGCCCGTAACATTTGTTGCCTTTTTAAGTCGTCTATTAGTCTTGCACGCGGCAGCCACGGACAGGATACATTAGAAATAATGATCTGTGCATGTGGCTCTACATTATGCAAAACATATTTTCTTCCTTCAAGTACATGTCCCCTTTTTGGAAAATTTCGATATTCTTGGAAAATGCGAGTGCTATTGAGGCATTTCACAGTTAATAATGTGGCATCACTGCGAACATACAATTCAAAGGTGTCCAAAAATCGGAGGTTGGCAACCCGGCGACGGCTATGGTAATGCTCCGACGCGTCGCCCGCGCGTATGTTAATGCTCCATTAAGATTATACTAATTGAAAGCCAATAAATACAACGGCTATGAATATTAATTTTATTTGGCTTCGCGCTGTTACTGTACGGACCAGTTTCTGGATCGCGTGCGACGAATTACTTGCGACTCTTTCCAATGTTTTGTGGAAGAGAGGCGATGACGTACTCCGAAGAATGCTGGCCATGTTTATGTTCAGTGAAAGTAGCTTTAAGTTTATCGCTGACAGAGCTTAATTTGATGATTTGTAGAATAAACTGTCGAAAGTTTTTTTTTAAAGCACGAGTGGACTGGGCAGACGTTTTCTGCGCACGCTAAGTTCTCGAAGATCTTATCTATGCTTTTCATTAAGTGAGTTCGAGGTCAAGAGCAGGCCTACAGAATTATGCATATTAGATAAAAACTGCTTGTTTTGGAAATACCCAACTCGAGCAAACAACACCATCATAATGAGAGGTTATTAAAATAAACTTAAGTCAACCACATTACAGTTAATTTTATCATGATCAGATAGTAAGAATTCATAACCAAACAATCAGTGTTTGCTATCGGCAAGCGTGACTCTAGCACTTACGTACAAGTGTAGCCATCACCGGCGGCGGCTACGTGCGGTAGCAGTCAGTTGCGTGCGTATCTTCACCATCCGGTTGGCGTGACGTCTCGATATTCCTGTCAATCCCGGCCGTCGATTACACAGGACAAATCAATTACCGCTCGCATTCCACCGGCAGCCGACCGACGAATTCTCTGTCACGATCCCGTCGGACGATGACGAGACCTCTCATCGAACGGTATGCAGAACATTGCGCGCCCTTGTTTGCCCCTAAAGACTAGATTTGCACATAGAGAGCCATGGATAGCGCGCTTCCATCAATTGTCCGTGAATTCCACGCATTCAAACATACGTCTAGATCGAATCGTTGTGTACCCTCAAGCATGGCTCAGCTTTGACCACGCCAAGAATTTCGTGTTCGATACCTGTCCCGGAATGTTATCAGTGCGTCGCATCGGCACTCGGCATCAAACATGTCAGACACTATCGTACTACATTGTAAACCACTATTTAAATGAGTATATAAATTAATTGAAAACGCAATCATGTAACGTGCTCGATATAATAAATATGTATGTATTACATGTACATCCTGCGGTAATCAGCTAATTGGGTATGAATTATTGATCCCGTAAGTGGTAATGATTGGTTTGTGTGGCCGAGCGGATGAAAGTCGTACTGAAGTAGCGTGCTCAACTGCTTAATGTCTTGGATTTTTTGTTGAATTTGCCGCAAAAATGTAGATGATATTTCATAAACACAAAAACCGCGTTGCCGTGGCGTGGTGGTGGCTTCGTGGCCACAGTGGCGTGCTGGCTGTAGACAGAGTGGGGCTCGCCGGGTCAATGTCAGCGCGTGCGGTTTTCCTTCGGCGTTGGGCCGCCGGCCGCGAGGTCGACTAACTGCTAATTATTTTTCGACCAACGAGTTGCAACATCAGCTGGTTTATGATGACTAACTGACTAAATGCGGTTTAGTGGTCACGAAATACTTTAGTGATTACCGTGCTGTGGTAATAAGATTGTGTTTGCTGTGTACGTTTGTTTTGTGTTATGTTTATGGAGGTTTCGAGGGAGCGAGATCCCAATATAAGTGTCGGGGCGCAGTAGATGCGCGAGAGCCTGCGCCCACGCAGGGTCGCCGCTGTTCGCCTCGATTTTATGTTAATCGAAGAGCCGTGTCGTCGGGCGACGTGTACATAAGACACAACGGTTAGGTAAAACGGAACACATCCAGTCACAAATACATTAAATACGCCATTATCCGCAGCCGAGAACAATTTCACATTTACGACTTTACACTGACACGTCGTAAATTGGCTTTATATAGTTTCTATTGCGGCCTTATTTGCACGTGAGGTGATTGGAAACTAACTCGATGGCAGGACAAAGTGCAACGATCGGCTTAACTATTATTGCATTTAAGTAAATATAAAGGGGTTGCGGGTTGTTCGAATGTGATACCGCTGCCCCGAAACACAAAGCGCAAAAAAAGGATATGGATGAGTTTTAATCAGTAAAAGTCTGACACTCCCATCCGCTCCGCCCAGAGCGGAAAAAGTAAATTGATGATTTCCCATCGAAAAAAATAAAAAGGGGTATAAAATCTTTTTTATATAGGTAGTTACGGAAAACTTGCTCCATACGATACGTCTTTGGTTTCATGCTACATGATATTTTATAAACTTAAGTCGGTGGTGTGACATTACCATAATTATACACCTAATTAAATAAGAACCATATTTGCCCACAATACTTTTTAGGGTTGCGTCTCCAATGGGTTAAACGGGACCTGATTTCTAAGACTGCTGTCCGTCCGTCTGTCCCATCTTTCACTAGGCCGTATCTCATGAATCGTTATAGTTAGATAGTTGAAATTCTTACAGATAATGTACCTATTTCTGTTGCTGTTATAACAAAAGTTACTAAAAAGCAGAATTAAATAAATATTTAAGGACAAAAATACCTCCCATATAACAAACAACATTTTTTTTTCATCTGTCCTATCGCAGGCCTGCTGGAAGAGATTTATTTATGGAATAAGCAGTACCTTTGTGCTCTTTTTTCCTTATGTACTTTTTTATATAATGTTTTGTGTGTACATAAAAAAATAAACATTTTTTGTGCCATTTTTTAGATATGCATTTACATGGAACCATTCGTGCGCGAGTCCGACTCGCACTTGACTGGTTTTTATTTTACGCCTCTCAGAAAGTTAATAAGATTAATAATAACGAACTTATGGAAAGTGGGAAAAAACATTTAATTGTGAAATAATGGTAATTACAGTAATAGGTTATTAATAAAGAGTATGTAAAGGAATTTAAAGTTGTGTTCAAGAATATCGAACATGTGCTCTTTATTCATTTGTAGTGGCTCATAAATTAGCTATTTAATGTAATATTCATTACAGCGAGCCGCATTTTTCTCCGCTACCGTAGACTTACAACTGTTAAGAAATTCCTTGTTCAAGTAGTTGTAATTTTAAGTGTTGGCTACAAGCGTGATTAAGTTTTATTTAGAAAATATGGAAAAATCGTTTAACTTGTTAATGTTAATGTGAGTGGAAAAATGCTAGAAATTCTCATTTTTTTATATTGCTTCTTGTTACAAAGTGTATGAACATAGTTTTGACTTTTTCAATCTTTGCAACTAACAGACTACAATTCGAGAAAAAAGGAGATGTTAGAAGCAAGAATGTACAGATATCTCAAAGTTTATCTAATTGAAGATTCAAATTTAAAAAAAGACACTTATATTACAATTAAGTACTAGATATTAATGCAATAATCATTTTTTTGTTCCAGACAGAAAGTAAAGTAGGTGACCGTGAAATAATTATTACCGACTAATATAATATCACGCCTATAATCCATGAAGGGTAGAGGTTTAGGTAGGTACCAAATAGTAAACCCACATTCCGCCAGTTTTTTTTTAAGTCCCATGTAAAAATGGCCAACAAATAAGTACCTACCTACATCTTATATTTTTTCAGAGAATCTTGAAATATGTCCTAAACACAGACTACAATTTTTTTACTGAAATATTTTACTTACGAAAATATGTTGTATTGTATAAAAAATATTTATAGCATCATATAAGTTTGCCAATAACTCCATTTGTCTGTGATCCCACAAACCTACGACAATGTAAAAAAACTTCAAATAAGAAAACTGTTCATAAGTACTAAAAACTACCTACATTTTATCCACAATTTCAAATAATTTCAAAGGATGTCTCAATTTATACAAATAAAGACGTTACATAAATAAAATCGTGTTTGTAACAAAAATATCTTATAGTTGGTCCCAATACTGTGGTCCGTAAGCGTCTCCTACGCATACACCTACTCCTAAGTAGGGCTAGCATTCGTCCGCATTTAACAGGACATGTACGGGATTTTGATCCAACCGTCCGGACTTTTCCAAACACCATGAATTTATCCACACTTTTTTCCAGCGTTGTTCCAGAATTCTTGCCATTTTTTGAAAAAATAATCAATACACTTTTATAAAGGATGGTATTTAAAAGTACTTCAATTTATTCCCATTTCGTTTACCTAATTTTGCCTGTGTTCCACCAAATATACTGAATGTGCACCAAAATATGTTAATTAAAATATGTCATAACGAGCATCAGCGCACTACAATAAAAAAGTGTTATATCTTTATCCATTTTCTATTAATGCAAGTCGTTACTGGCGTAGGGGGTCACAGTTTTAACCTAACCTAACCTACGCATTTTTTTAACATTCAGTAAGGAATATTTGGTGCACGATCAGTATTTTTGGTGAACACAAAAATATTATCCATTTATAAATACGTACAAGAATTATAACTGAATAAAACGATTAAATAAATAATTTAATTGCAACTTCAAGTAAATGAAATAAAATATCGTTTACAATAAATAAGGTGACCGTGACGGCGCGTTCGTGTTCCACGTGCACCTCAAACAGATGTCAGCAGAGCAAGAGGGGCCTGCCAGGGCCACGGCCTGCAGGGACTGCGTGTTGTCCGAAAGGGATAGCGCGGCCTCGGTACACAAAGGGCAAAAGAAGAGACATGGGGAGGCTTTAGTCCGCCCCCCCCCCCCCCCCCAGAGCAAGAGAAGTTATTTGATGATTTCCCCAACCAAAAAAGGCACACTTAAGGTAAGGTAAGTTAAATGTTAGAGTAACAGCCATTACCTAAGCTAACTTAGTATCTAGTCTTAGTATAAAAGTAAAATGCCTTTAAAGTAGTTACGCACATTAATGTAATCGTATCCTCATTAGAAAATATCTCAATTTCAAGTAAAGTTTGCTGTAAGCAAACCCAATTCTGGGTTAAGCTTGGCGTTGTACATAAGCTTTAGTATTGCAATTTGTGTATAATTTTTAAGGAGGATTAAACTTTTTTGCAGTAACCTATTTTACTTTTAGGACTTTTCCTAAAATGGTAACCCTACTCATGAGGCAGTTGTTGCTTACCTTTTACAATATCTTAATTTATTCGATCCGGTCTCCCAGTGCCCATGAAATTGTGATCGTAAATTATTTTTTTAGAAACAAAGATTTTATTTTCTATTGTGATGTAATACAAATATTTGTTTCCGGAAATGGTCATAAAACCATAAAAGTCTATTAAATAATTAATTTATGGGCTATTGGTGCCCGATATTGGATTTACGATTTAGAAAGAATTAAAAAATATATGTGGAGTCTATTGAGGCCCATAGAATATTTTAAATGTGTGCTTTGGATTCGGGTAATTAATATTCGCAGTAATTTAAACAGAAAACTTCAATTACACTTAACAATTTTATATGTATCAGGTAGGCCGGTAAATATAATTTAAAAGATTTCCAAGAATTGTAATTAATAATTATAACATATTCATTATTTATACATAATTTCAAAATGTTACAATTACCATTGTATGTACTCAAAGCGGATAAGGGTAAAAGGTAAATTGAAATGCTTTTTTAGCATTTAATTATAATGTTAACACAATACCCACTGATGTTTTATCACGAATTAACAATTCAAACAAAACAGTCGAGGTAAGCATGAGGGCCTTCTAGGCACAAGTATTAATTAAGAGGGTTGAACCACTCCGTCTCTAATTAACCGAAGACCCAAGCCAGCCACATTCGGAGTAATTAGTTGCCTCCGAGGGCTGTTCTCACGCTCTCGGACCTTAAACATCGCGAAATAATAGGAATTTCATCGATTACAATTATGCAAATAAGGCAAATATAGTTGCGTATCCAGCGAGTTGGACACGTTGAATAAATTAGTCGTCATTAATACCGAGTTGAGAATGGTAGCCGCGGCGGACAGTAAGAGAGATGTCACATGTGCAGTGTCATTACGGCGCGGCATCGGCAGCGCGGGCCGCTGGCAGCTGGCGCAATTTGTCCCCCGCTACGTGAATCGGTTATTAATCTGTTGCTACAATTACTCGCTGACCATTGAATTAATTGTACCCCTTATCTGGCGAATTCACTCGCGAACGTCAACTTATCGAGATGTTAAGTTCTTGTGTAGCTGTCAAGAAACGGTCGTGGTGATATTTTTATTATTGCAAAAACTTACCAATGTGATCGTGCGTTGTTATAATGTCAACCACTTGTCGCCGTTACGGAGCGCTCGCGCAAAAACTTCCTTACTCGATGGCTCGTTTTACTTAAAAGAACTCATTTAAGGCATTCGATCGAAAAGCCGTCGACAATGAAATAAATGATCCCTCTCGACGACACAGCAATAAAAATTTCATAATCAAACTTTTTAAAACAATAACACTCGAACGAGGGTGGTCGAGAATCTTTATTAAAATCTCGAGAGAGTAATAAAAGCACAGTTAAATGCGGAGAATTCTGATGAAAATATTAATTAATGTTTCGGAATGGGAAACATGTTGCTAATTAAATGGCGATATCGCATAAAACGTAATTAGAGGCCGGGAACATTGGTTTCTCACGGGGCTGCATGCGCGTCCCGCGGGCGCCGCGTGCGGTACCGGCGCGGCGCGGCACGGCTCGGTGCCAGCTAACCCGCGCATCTCGCGTTATGAAAGGAATGCAACGCGTACGCTTACACAGCAGAACAGGTTACGTTTCAACTGAGTAGGTACTGCATACAGATTTTCCACACTCAACACATTAAATTTCGCTCTTAATAGTTGTTAACTTTTTGCGAGCCACTTCTTGTTAACAATGTACAAAATTGCAATTCGTAAAAATGATTCAATAAAATCGGTTAAGTGCGAGTTGGACTCGCGCACCGAGGGTCCTGTACTTGTTTCATAAACGGCCATATATTTTTGACTGTGTAAACTTAGAGGGTGATTTTGCACAGCTCCAAGACTTGAGTATATATGGTTTTAATTTAGACTTCATACCTTCAGTCGCTCTCAATTAAAGAGTATTTACAGACAGACAGACAACAGAGTGATCCTATAAGGGTTCCGTATTTTCCTTTTAAGGTACGGAACCTTAAAAATAGATTCAAGAAGGAGTTTATAATATAAATTCCGCGAGAGCGAAACTACGAGCATTCTGAAAGATGGCGGACGTTATTAAATGCACTGACTGGCAACTATTAGTGGCGATGATAGACGCATGAATGAGCGGCGTAATTAAAAAAATCAATGATCACTTATTGTAATTAGCGGTGTATCGCTTGGCCGACAAAAAGGTAATTGTTTCCTGACGCCCGTCAATCAGTTGCGGGGAGAATGGTGCGGGATCGACACGTGCGCCGGCGCAGACCGTCCGACGGCTCTCTATTCTATTGCGATGCATATTAACGCGATATTAAAGCTGTGAATAATGAATTGATGAATAGAGAATGGCTATTATTTTAAAATTATTTGTAATACTTTTTGGTGAGTAATGACGTGACGTTGTTTTTTTTTAATTTTCTTGATAGCCAGTGAAATGTAATTTAAAAGTCTACTTTCGAATGTTGATAGTGCTATCATTACTTTATGCATTGAATACAGAATTGGCACAACCAGAAGGCGACGAAGCAGACCTTGTAGAAGATTTCTGGATGAGTTGAGCAAAATCGTTCACATTTGCCCTGCTTCGAAAGAGAGGTTATAATAGGGAGGGGGAAGCCTTTGTCCAATATTTGGACGATGCAAGCTAACAGTGACAGTAACATACAAGTGAACAAGATCATAAAAGTTAATTCTAAGAAGTTTTACATACTAAGTACATAACGATCGAAAACACAACTGCAACAACATATTTTTAATGACCATACATTTTGTACCCAATCCAATATTATACAGAAATAAACTTTATTTTAATTAATGTAACCTTACATTGTTTACAATTTCAGTAATTGAACAAAGAGCATGGTCATAAATATCGCCGGCAACACAATATAACAGCGTAAGATACACAAAGTCGTCGCGTTATCAACCAAACGGCAGAGGCTCGTATATTTCATAATGAGGTTATTACTGAGCATTCTAGTTGCCTTATCTCCAGCTATTCCGAAGCAGAGACTAGCGCCAAATTGGCGTGGCGGAGTGCGCAGGCGCAGGCGATCGGTCGCGCAGATATAGCTAATTAAGGGCCGCGCGCGCCGATCTATTTGGAGAGATCTAGCCGCTGACGTGTGAAAATACCCAATTAATTAACGCGAAACGCTCGCCCGATCACGGGGCATCGTACCTCGCGTGCTACAGGAACGACCTAACGCTACCGACGTTCTATTACAACTTTAAATCGAACTATCTCTCGTTAGAGACGCCCATTACTAGCGACAACTTCAAGTTCCATTTTATTGTACGCTGTCGACACTGAAAGTGTTATACTCGACATATTTACAGCTGGTGACGTAAATCTAATTACAGCAATCACCCACTGACCACCAAGTTCACAATAGCGCCATAAATTCGAAGAATTCATACCATAAATAAATTCGATTGCACATTAGCCGCACTACCTATAAAGTGGAACATTTGAACGTTTATTTATGACAGTGGACTCCCGTCAATTAAACGGGGTTCCCCTCTGTCGCCGTGTAGAGATGACGGCACGGGGGGTGGGGTGGGTGCAGGGTGGATTGGCGGTGCACTAACAGCGAATAGATGGAGGTGAGCGATGGCCGCGCGGTGTAAAGCGAGTGTTAATGGGCTATTAGCCGGTGGTGCGACGGGCGTCTAATTGGCGCGCGGGCACGCCGGCACGTCGCGCGGGCACGCCGCGCCAGCACGCGCTAGATGCGCGCTGATACCACGCACGCTAACTGCACTATTTTCGGATACTTAATTGCCTATTTCCCCTAACATTGTTCTACCGTGATTTCGTAAGGTGCTTACACGAAAACTCACCCTGTTACTGAAAACCTTACAAGTATTTTGCAGTCAAATCTTGTGTTTGTCGACAAAATATCACGTAGCTCCAGAAGTGTCCAACCTACCCATAAATTAATTAGATACTTATCCGAATATCATTTTTTTTAACATTTTTCAAAACCCATAATGAAATAATAGGTAGATAATGAAAATCAAGTTTTAAAAACGTTTGGACATTCTAAAATCCTAGATAAAGTTAAGGCCCAAAACTATTGTACCTTTTTAATCTATATAGGTATATAAAAGAGAAAATCATTGACTTACTCAACACAATGGCGCTCATTAGGGGAGGGCTATGTCCAGCAGTGGACTAATATAGCCTGATGATGACTCACCACAAAATCTTAAAAACTACTAGTATTGCGAGTCTCAAATTTTGCATGGGGTCATTTTAGGCCGTAGATGCACACTTAGATGGGATTTTGTAAAAATAAACTTTAAGCGGGTGAAACAGGGTGGCAAAGTTTGTATATGAGATCTCGATTCTGGCCGGAATTTTTGCAAAGGCGTTCATGAAATTAATAGATTATATTATAACATCATGCTATGATATAAAGGAGCAGAGAGTGAAACCGCTGAGTAGAACTAGTCCTTACTTAATATTATAAAAGCGAAAGTGAGTTTGTTTGCAGATAGACAAAGGCTAAAAAGTGAGAAAAGGGGGAGTATGAGGGAAGAAAAGGGGGAGTAAAAGGGAAGAAAAGGGGGAGTAAGAGGGAAGAAAAGGGGGAGTAAGAGGTAAGAAAAGATGAGAAAAAGTTTTTTATTTTCGATCATCACGCGGCTTAAAGTTAGTGTGAGCCCAAAGTAACCATGCCACGCGAATGAAGTCGCGGGCGGAAGCTAGTACTCAATAAAAATCAAGTTATCTTCCGCGAGCTGTCACAGTTTACTTCCAGCAGCTTCCTCAAACAACATTGGTTCAACAAAACTAAGTAGGAAAATATTAGCTAACAGTTCTTGTTGACGGTACGACTTGTACAATCAGCCGTCGGGACGCGGCGTCAACCAGGAAATTAAACGCTTGGACAGTGCCGCTTGCAACGCAATGCCGTCGTCACGTCATGACGTCATTCAAGCTACCACGGGTCTATTTACAGGCAGATTTTGAGTGAGCACCTCTGTTCTCTCGTTTGAAGTAAATGGAGGCTTTTGAAGTTGATGGAGCCTTCATTAAGGAATGATGAAGACGTTGCATTGATATGAGTGAAAATTTGGATGAGTTTGTTTGATTAACGGTCGATTTCGAGCCTAACTATGGCTCATTACTTGAATACGATCATACGAGATACCAGCATATTAGGAGATACTTGGTATTAACAAAAATATTTGAGGTTTTAGTTGCTAACTTTAAAGATTACCTACAATGACAAATTATTAAAAACCTATGACATATTTACAACTAGCTGCGCTCCGCGGTTTTACCCGTATAAACCACTAACTGCGCCCCGCGGTTTCACTCGCGTGGTGATAGAACTTACAATATATCTTTATGAATTGTAGCCTATGTGTTATTCCGATATGTAAGCTATATTCTTTGGAAAGCTTCACTAAAATCCATTCAGTAGTTTTTGCGTGAAAGAGTCACAAACATCCATACAAAATTTCGCGTTTTTAATATTAGTAAACGGCCATAGTTTTTGACTGCGTAGATTTAGAGGGTTGATTTTTAGGACCACAGACTTGAGTAGATATATATATGGTGTTAATTTCAAATCGATAACTCTACGCGTTCCCGACATAAAGGTTCTTGACAGACAGACAGACAGATAGACGGACAACGAAGTGATCCATAAGGGTACCGTTATTTCTCATTAAGGTACAGAACCCAACAAAGTAATCTACGTGTTAGTCCAGGGATTTCTCATCCAACAAAAGGGTATGAGCTAACTACATACCAAATTACATTGAAACCCGTTTAGTCGTTTGAGCGTGAAGGAGTGACAAACATAAACACACACAACTTTCGCTTTTCTATTGTTATAGTATCGTTCAGTTCAGTTCAGTAGTATTAATCACTGAGTCGAGTACGCCACAACCAAATTGTCGCAGTGCAATTAATTAGTGTTTGTTAGTACAGTTACAAGTAAAAACAAATATACACTTACCAAACTAAAACCCACCCATGTGAATTCTTTTGCCTTTTATGCTCCGGGGCCGCGGTATCTCTTTCGAGCAACCCGCAACCCCGGCAGGCCCTGGCAGGTTCCTCTGCACACTTACCCAACTTAAAAAAGCGATTTTCTAGTCCAGAAACCGGCCAAGAGCGAGTCAGACTCACGCACCGAGGGTTCCGATTTCCGTACAAACTTGCAACATAATTGCAATGTCTGTCAGAGCAAACATGATCGCTCGAAGGTTTGCGCGGTGTACCAGTGAGGAAAAAATTGCGCTCTTTATAGCGTACTGTACCTCACTGTACTCATGCTGTTTATGGGCTGACTACAGTAAGAAAACCTACAGCGCCCTCCGCGTCCAATATAAAACGCATTCAGGGCGGTTTTGGGGCTATCCCGAGCGTGTAGCGCATCAGGCATGTTCGCAGAAGCACGTACCGATTGCTTCCATGCTACCATGCGAAAGCGTGCCGCGTCTATGTTGCGAAGAGTGAGGGGTAGCACCAACGCCGTGCTGGCGATGTTTGCTGCTAGGATGGACAGCTATATCCTGAGGCATTGTAGTAGCCGACATGTGCCAGTACAAGACCCGCGTATGTAAATGTGAAATGATTAATAATATAGTGTGTTTTTATTTTGCTTTTATTTTATTTAATGTTTGTGTACAATGTAAGAATTGTGTACAATGTAAGAATTGAATTTTTTGTTTTCTCTAACAATTTATTTTATCTAATTTATGAATTTATTTTTAATATGGATGTTTTAATGTAATTTAATGTTGTTGTAAATGTAATGAAATGGGTGTAACTTACCTGAATTAAAGTTAGCCAGGGACCACAAATTTTAGTAAATGGTTTTAATTTCTACAAAATACCTCCAAATCGGTATAGCCATTAAAGCGGGAAGAGGTAACAAACTCACTTTCGCTTTTATAATATTAGTAAGGATACACCTATCATCCTTTTTATTATGTTAGTACTTAAGTGCAATAACATTCAACAATAACAACTTTCCCTCTACGACTGTACTAGAGTTGATAAGCCAATACCAAAAAATCATTAGAACACCAAATAAAATTGTACAAAAAAGCCTAAACTAATTTATAACGTAATAATATTATGACCACTAAAGCAAATAAATGAAAACTCAAATAATGTTTGCACATAGACAATGATTTCAAAGGCATGAAGCAGTGCGTAAATCAAGTAGTTTCTGGGCACAGAGTAAGCAACCCTGGGCATAGACTCATAGAGTAAGCAAGGTAATTGCGCAGCTATAGACAACCCGTCCTCAGTATGTCGTCGGTTAATTTCCTGGTGCTGAGATTCGCAGCGTGCGTTGTGGCACGTTGATTAGTTAGGTACAACTTGTGGGGATGTAGTATAGGTTTTTGTAAGGAGCTTAATCAATATGGGTTGGCTTGAGAAGGACTGAATTATATGGTTGTAATGAATTCTGGGTATTATAGACCTGTAACTCAAGTAGATGATGTTGGAGGTAAAAAAAGCAAGGCTGAAATTGCAATGCATCTGTTGAGATGGGTAAAGATCGTCACACACTGGAAGCCAGAGGAAGGACGGTGCCGTCGTGGTCCATCGTGGTGAAAACGGTATAGTCAGGGATCGGACAGTATAGAAAGGTTTGTATTGCATCTGTTTAGTAAAAGAAGTGACAGACATCACTATAATACTAGAAATAGGGACCAACTGGTTCAGCCAGGTTTCAGGCTAGCTAAGGTAGACTCCTCTTTTATGGGGTACTGTTTAAAATGTTACAATAAAATACCTCCACACATCCTACAACTGAATGAATCGAAGTTTAAATCTTGTATTAAACGCACACTATGTAGGCAAGCATACTATAAGTTGGGGGATTACATTAATGATATAAATGCTTGGCTCAATGCCGGTCCTGCTCCACAACCATAGGGGCAAACTAATTAATCAGCATCTGAAGTTATTGTGGCAGCTGAAGAAGATTGTAAGACTATCTTTGCATTGTTTAGACTCAATTTCCTAATATTGTATAATTGTAATGCCCATGTGTGATTCGAGTACTATGTAATTTTATTGACTCGACGGTTGCCCTGGTGGTTGAGAGATTGGCATGCTCACTTAAATGTCTCGCTGATGGTGGCGGGTGTGTCGGGTCATTTAGCTCCCTTCAAAATGGTCGAGCTGAATGGGGCTGATCCATACGTCATGTTCGTGAACGGGCGCTGTCAGTTGGGACTGGTCATCTCTTAGCTACCACGGTTTGTTTTAATTCATCTATTAAACTCTTGCTAATTATTGCTTTTACTGTGGACGCTCTAAATGTGCTCGTTTTTCTACATCGTTCTCATATTATGTATAATCTCAACATGAATGATGTATCCATGATTTTATAAAATATTATGATTTAAAAGAGTGTCCGTGGAGTTTCTTGCCCATTCTTCTCCATAAAGATCGACGCTTTCGAATGGGCAACTACAGTACTTTCATAAGTTATTATGTCTTGTGACTGGGACTGTAGCAGCATCATTTTTTTGTTCTTGTTTTTATGACATTCAAAAGTGCCTCTAATGGTCTAATTGAAATAAATGCTTTGAGTTTGAGTTTGGAAGGAGAAAGTTGATGCCTTTGCCTAGCCGTGAAACACGAAGCAAGCTTGTAAAAAAACATTTACTGAGCCTAGTGAATTACGATTTATTTCCTCTCTTCTATTCCACCAATGGGAACATGCTGATTATGGATTATGACCTCTACTAAATGAGTTAATTATGACCCAGAATTATACGGTAAAATTACCCCACACTAGGACTTTCTCCTGTATCGTGTTTGCGTTCACAAACATTTTAACTCACATACACAAACATCCAGACCTGGAACAACTATCCGTAGGCCATACAAAAGTTTGTTCCGTGTGGGGATCGAACCCGCGACACGCAGCGCAGCAGTCGATCGCTCACCCACTGCGCCAATGGTGTGTAATATTAACATTTATATGATTCTATACTCCTGGTGCTTAAAGCTGACGCGTATCAGCAGCGTGCACCTGATTTAAACAAGTGGGTTCTTATTATGCATGAATAAAAGAACGCACATAAAATTAGAAAGCGTTTATTTCTTTAATCATTGCTTTGCGTAGACATGAAGGGTAGACGAGTATACGCGTTGCAAACTCGTAGCAAACGGTTAGAGTCTCGTAGCACGCGCATTGTAGATGTGCCTACGCGTAGCAAACTCGTACGTGAATAGCAGTAACGCGTAGTAGATAAATCTACACGTAGCATATTCGTAGCAAACGCGTAGCAAATGTTTAGTCTACGCGCAGCAATTACTCGAGTACCTGTAGTGTACATTTGGGCTTTTAAATTAGCCAGTTCGAAAGTAACCTATTTCTACCCACTAACAATTTACTTAAAATACTTCCAACAAGACTCCGACAAGAATGGTTATTAACAGCGTATTGTCCCGGGGAAGAAAGTGACCATATGACGTTTAATTTCCTCCCGAGCAACCCCCCTCCCTGTTGCACCACCCTTCGTTGTGAGCTTACTCTCGCTGCCATCATCTGATAGTTAGAGATTCAATTAACACAGCAGAGCGAAACTGGGCCTTTGTTTATTATCTTTGCGCCATAGAATCTAGATTAAATTAGTGGCCGATATGTTGTTAATCTGTTAAAGATTGCGATTTATAAATGCAAGTGTTTTGTTGTAAATATTATGTTGAAGTTGAATAATCTTTAACTGAAGTTAGCAAGTTTTTATTGTGCTTTCCATTTACAGATTACGTTGCTTTTCCAGCAATTATATTCCAACCACCATGAAGTCACTTAAAAAGTATACATCTATTTATTTCCATTTTAAATAAGCCCCTAATCATATCAGCAAATAATTAAAAAAACACGCCAGACGCCAAACAACAATAGTTAAACACAAAAACCTTTGATGAAATGCCTAGTTTGAAGCTGATAGCGTAAAGTGCACCTATATTAGAAGTTAACTAAATACCGTTGATCTTAAAAACAAACATAATTTTGAGCAGTAAGCCTGCACCGTTTCACCTAAAAATAGAAACCCTAATCTCATCAGCAGGCCCTCAAAATTCAAAAATCACCCTTAATGACTGACGCTAATATCAATCAGAGACAAAAACCTTTGATACACAACCTCCGACAATAAGGCTTTGGTCTAGTCACCGACGCCAGTACCGAAGTAATTTTCCCGTGCAGGTTTCACGGAGCGTTCGTCGCGTGTTTGCTAGTTAGAATTCGGGTGCAGTTCGGAAATTAATCAGGGCCCATTGTGGGCGCTTTGTCGCGGCCCTGCTGCCAATTATTGGCTGCGCAGCGCCCGTAATTGAACCAGCCTTCAGGCAGTTCCCAACTAGTGGGCGAACGAAAAAGTTTGCCTATCTGGGTTGAAGAATGTTGGTAATCGGTGGGTTAGTTGTTTTATGTGAGAAGTAAGGTGTTATTTGTTTATTGGGATAAGTTAAAACAATTAATTTGAAAAGAGGACATTCACGGTCCATTACTGCTCTAAAATAATTCTTAATAAATCAGCTTGGGAATTTGTCTCTGGAATGAAAAACATTTTCTTTTTGCAAGTCTTTTCCGATAAAATACACAATTTAAGAAACGTACCAACCTGTAATTGTTTAAATCCTTATGTTTCCGAAGTGAAATATCATTTCCGAGAGCAAAATTTGCAATAAATATCGACGTTAAGAGGCTTAACATTCATTTTAAACACAGCGCAAACACGGAAAAATAAAAAAAATGTAGCGTTTCCGGCCGGTTACGAGTTACACATATAAATATGAATCGAAAAATATTGAGAGGAAAATGCAGTTAACAATCACATCATAAGCAATCACTCGCGAGTGAATGAAATAAATTGCACGTTTACAATATTCGTTGTTGAGAAAAATTGGGATAAAAACATGGTGGATTCGGCACCAAAGCTTCGCAATTTGGCTGGCTTGTGTCGACCGCGCGGCCGCGCCGAATCCGCGCGTCCCCTGCCCACCGCGCCTCATGCTGATTGATTACAGTAAAATAATTTGCGTGAAAGCGCAAACCTCGTCACCTTTGTGTTCGCTTTCTTTTTTTTTTGCATTTCAATCACAGTATTTACTGCGCAAAAGATATTTCAATGTTCATTACTTATCGTAGTTTTAAATCCGACACGCGGAGGGAAATAACACTACAGTCCATTAGTTTATGTTGTCGCATTTATAGATTAAATAATTTATAGTGTATAAATATTGCATTTTTTTTGGATTGTTGCTCTTTAATGAAATTAACCGTCATATAAATTCGTTCATTTAATGTAGTGCTACGACGATTTACGAAACACTTTGAATACTTTCAACAAAGTCAGTTCAGAAAATAAATGCTGAACTTTACTGTAGTATTTGGTTTCTAGCAGGGCTAATAACACTATATATCACTTATCACAGGCTCACCAGCACAACCAAGTCCCCGTTCCTGGTCCCGCCATCCGTGATGACTGACAGTTGACATTCGTGACAGCTACCCGACCACTTGTGTGTGTGAGACAGTATTTACATATTTTTTTTGAGGTGGGAAATCATCAAATAACTTCCCCCGCTCTGGGCGGAGCGGGGGGGCGTGTCAGACTTTTACTGACTAAAACCCACCCATGTTCCTTCTTATGCCCTTTACGTTACGGGGCCGCGGTATCTATTTCGAACAACCCGCAACCCAAAATAGATACACTACATTTACCTTACTGGGGACTATAACAAACAATAAACTGAAAAAGACCAACGCCACATAACACCCCAAATATTTATATTACAACACATCGTCCGCTAAACAAAAACAAAGGATTAGCACTAAAGTCTCGTTATTCGGGGTTAACGTATTAAAAGGTATAAAAGTCCAAGGGTGGCGTAAAACGGCGATGTTAAAACAATGGCAAGTAACGCGACGGTAACCGCCACTGAATTTGCATTCCTCATTGCGAGAGCACATAAAAATGCTCTCATTAACCTGGGGTGGTCAACTCACCCTGTATAGCGGCCACAGTACACCACACACGCTCTATTAAAGTGCGGCCCAGCGACTGCATGTGACGCCCGTGACGCGTCATGCCACTGACGTGTAACATTGCCAAAGATTAAATTGAATATCGTGTAAATGATATGGCTTGATGTTGCTAATTGGATACCGTGGATCAGTTAAAATTGTATTAATAAAATAAATAAATATAAATATCTTGGGACAACTCACACACGGCTATCTGATCCCAAGCTAAGCAGAGCTTGTGTTATGGTAACCAGACAACTGATATACATACTTATATAATTTATAAATACATACGTATTATAGATAAATCACACCCAGACACAGAACAAACAATCATGCTCATCACACAAAGTTTGTCCTGGGTGGGAATCGAACCCACGACCTCCGGCTCAGCAGTCAGGGCCACTAACCACTAGACCAACAGGCCCGTCAATTGGTTGACAATAAATTGTGAAATATAATTAAATGAGTGAAGTCGGACTGTGGTTGATGATACCGTAAGATATGCGCTAAATTACTATAATAAAAGCACATAAAATATTATATTTTATATTTGAAAGATATATCTCACACTTCCTACCCATTCCCTAGTCTTCACTTTCTTTTCTCTCTAATTCTTTATTTAAAACGATCTGAGTATTGGAACGTCATGGCCAACCAGCCAGCATTCGGCTTTAGTTAAGGTATAAAACTTCCTACAATACTGTCATAGTGATATCAATGTCTGGTTAGGTGTTCCGTTTTTAAATAGAGATTTTAAATTGCGATTACATGAAATTTAAAAGAAAAAATGTAAAAGACGTGCCGTGTCCAAAATGTTGTCCTAACCAAACTTGCTAGAAAACCAATCGACGCAACTGTTTCCAGCGAACGTCCCGCAACACACAGGGTGTAGAATTCCCAGCAAGATCAGAGGACGCGAGTAATCGTGTATCCGACGCAGTTTTCATTACCGCTGCTTAACATACCGGCGTCGCGTGCCCGCATACCGCCTCTTTTTATTCTATTTTATTCTGCCTAATGTTTATTGCTCACCGGTCAAGTAATGCGACACTAATTTCGCATGCCTTCGTTTAGCAATGTCCTAGAAAACTACGCTCGTAATACGTAAGCGTTTACTGTTGTTTGTAGCTGCTTTACTTATAAATAAGTACGAATTTGTTTTGTACGTTTTTCCGCACGGCTTCTCGTAAACGTTTGCCTGTATTGCAGACGCTTTTAAATAGGCTTCGCTTTTCGATTCCCTTTAACTTAACGGTTTTATTTCAAGATTTAAAATTACACCATTAAAAGAGACTACTCAAGAGATCAACAAAGATTACCATTTAATTACGCAAACCATTAATTTATTTGAGAAACTAAATTAGAACACTTTCAGTATTTCGTATATTTACGTCGATGCTCGTAATCTCCCCGCTTTCGAGGGTTAAAATTCAGTCCACAATGGCGGCATTGTTCCATTAACACAATTTTATACCCGACATATTAAAATAATAAAAACTTATGCCTCTCTTAATTAAATAATTTAGCGGCGGCCTGAGCCGAGATATGTAAATTGTTTTAGGGGATAGATCAAACAACCCTTTTTTATGACTTTAATATGCGGTCGCCGGGACGGAGGGGGGGTTCGTGAGACACAGTCGGGCCCGGGGGGCGAGGTAAGTTATGAAATATTTAATAACGGCGCACACGATTCCATTTGAATTACTTTCGAGGAAATGACGACGTGCAAAGCAGGCGGCACATCGCGCTGCCCCGCGCCCCGCGCCCCGCGCTCACCTACGCGACGTGAGCGCCGAAATGAGCTAAGAAACAAATATTACGACAAACAAACTTTTTGCCTTATTAAAATTCAGCAACGTAGAATTATTTTTACACAGCAAACGTTTTGTTTTGCGGCGCGACGCCTTTCCCTTGCAATAATAATATTTTCTGAGCGCTTTTCATTGAAGCCAACCAGTTCACATACAAAACAAACCTTGGCATTGAGACACTTAATTGTTTTTTTGTTTCTTCAGTTGTTAATTGTTGCTCTCTTTCAAGCAATTAAAGCATTTTACCGAAATGGAGTTTCTGTACCGCTTCTTGCAAAAAGTTAATGAATTAAATACCTAATGATATGAGTAATCTGCGCCTGCTGTGTGCCTCAACCAGGGCTCTGAACCGGTTTAAAAAGAGCGGTTAATTTCGATAATATACCGGTAAATATATCGTTCCTTCATTAACCGGTTAAACAAGTGAACAGTTCATATGTAACCCAAATGATAAAGGTTACCGGTTACATAAGCACAAACGGTTTTGACACCCAAAT
The DNA here is from genome assembly GCA_905475445.1 of Ochropleura plecta. NCBI lineage: Eukaryota > Metazoa > Arthropoda > Insecta > Lepidoptera > Noctuidae > Ochropleura > Ochropleura plecta. The sequence goes on along the minus strand of FR997727.1, from coordinate 14,876,982 downwards.
TAACCGGTTAATTCCGTAATTCGTAAATATTTTTCGTCTACTTTTTTAATACTTCCAACAAGTTATAGTGACATTAATACATTTAGTACCCCAGAAAAAATTAGGAAAAAACAAATTTTTGATCTGAGGACGTCAAATACAACCGGAGAACTTAAATGGTGCGGGTAGATTCATGTTTCGACTTGCTTAGTATTTTGCGCGCCCGCAAACAAAGCGTCGAGCAAACCTACGCCACACAGTGGGTTGAAAGTATGATTTTAGTGACATATTGGTCAATTTCGTTTTTTTTTGCGTTTTCTGTATATAAAACTCGTCAGCTTCAATAATAAATATCTCTTGACGTTTTTCTCTAAACTTAACAGTTTGGGTAGAAAAATGGGTTTTGTGTTTTTTTTTGTATGGAACTGATCTAATAAAATCAAATTTCTGCTAAGTAGCGTTAGATTTTTTTTCACTTTTAGCCATTTAATGCTAATGAGGATCATTAGTTAATAAACCCTCATTAAATAGGAAGCAGAAAAATTAGAAGTTATCTGTTTGTCACTGGTATAAAAACGAATACTAATTAATATAAAATAAATGTAGCCCACATTTATTTTATATTAATTAGTATTCGTTTATTCGTACTACTTCTAACATCCAGTGATTGTGATCATACCTTTTTGGCTATAATGGAAGGTTTAGTTAATAATTTATATTTATTTATGATTTTAAGAGAGCAGCTGCACTCATTGTCGAATAGTTCAAACTTTTTCCAATTTCTACAAGAAAAAATTAATGTGTCTGAAGAAAACAGTGCTGAACTCCAAAAAATCTGTACGCGATTTTGTTCAAATATAAATGCAAGGTGGGAGCGAAGTAACCGCACGTTGGCAGAGTTTATTAGAAAAAATGGGGATTGGTTGGAAAGTGCAATAAGTTGGCCTGCGGGAATAATACCTGAACCTGTTGACACTGAACAAAGAATGTTTGAGGTTTGTGATAAAAAAAATGTTGAAAATCTACCACCATCTACAGCAGAAGCTTCAGCATCTTCATTTACACCTCGAAAACCTTTCGAAGAATTGACATCCAGACAAAAACGGAGACGTGTTGATGAAATCAACAAATCGTTTTCAATATCCCCGGAAGAACTGAATGCTACCACAAATGCTAATTTAAGAAAAACTGGAAATGAAGATGTAGGAAAAATAATGCATCATTTGTTAAATAACCCAGAAGATTTATAAAAAGGTAAGGAGTGTTTAAGTGCAAAAGTGAAAAGTAATCAATATTTACCCGATAAGGCACTGTCTTTGTTGGTTTCTCTTAAATTAAGTAGATGGCAGTATATAAGTCTAAGAGAGCAGCAAGTAAAAATGGATCGGACTTATACTCTTCTTATTATGAAATTAAGCAAGAAAAGTCACAATGTTACCCAGGAAAAGAAAACGTAACTATAACAAAAGATGGAGCTGCTATTAAACTGCAAGCTTTACTCAACTTGACGGTCTCGAGGCTATTAAATGTGATTGCTTTGGATTTGAGCTCGGCAAAAGATTTAGTGCTTATAAGCAAATGGGGTTTTGATGGAACCTCAGGTCAAACTAATTACAAACAAAAGACGGAAATAGACTTTGATGATTCAACTATATTCATGGCCAGTCTAGTTCCTGTAAGGCTTCAAAAATCTGATGGCACAATTGTTTGGGAAAACGACCGACCCTCATCAGCATTCTATTGCCGTCCGATTATGTTTAAATTTACCAAAGAATTGTTACACAAGTTACACAGTCAACAGTGGTAAGTACAAAAAATTGCATAGAAAAAGAAATAGATGAACTTCAGTCGAATTGAAGTAACGCATAAATTGATCATGACGATGATACACGGCAAAATTACTTCATATTTGTCAGAGACATCATCGTCTGTCTGTGATATTTGCAAAGCAAAACCGTCCGAGATGAACAATTTACCATCAATTGCTCAAAGAGAAAAAAACTAAGATATGTACCATTATGGATTGTCATCTTTACATGCCTGGATAAGAAGCAGAGTGCTTACTTCACATCGGTTAGTATATATTATATTTTAACTACATCCTTTTTCTGCTTCATTTATGTTTAATTTCCTTTTATAAAGTGTCATTCCTCTTTCTTTGCAGCTTATCGTTTGGAGTTTAAAAAAATGGAGTTGCAGGGGCGATGATAAAGAAAAAAATATGCTCAAAAAGAGCGCTATACAGCAACAAGCATTTAAGAGTGAAACCGGTTTACTCATTGATATTATCAAGCAAGGAGTACGCACAACAAATGATGGCAATACTGCTAAAAGATTTTTTAGAGATCCACCAACAACAGCCCGCATAACAGGAATTAGTTTAGATTTAATTGAAAAGTTTCACGTGATTCTTCAGACTGTGGCATCTGGAGAGCGCGTGGCCCTTACAAAATTTTTCGAATATTGTAATGATACTGCTAAATTATATGTTAATTTATATCCATGTTATTTTTATATTTTTTTTTTCGGGTGTTAAATCATCTAATGGCTTCCCCCGCTCTGGGCGGAGCGGGGGGCATGTCAGACTTGTACTGACTAAAACCCACCCATGTTCCTTCTGTTGCCCTTTACGTTCCGGGGCCGCGGTATCTCTTTCGAACAACCCGCAACCCCGGCAGGCGGAGGCCCTGGCAAGCCCCTCTGCTTTGCTGACATCTCTTTGAGGCGCGCGTGAAATAAGAACGCGCCCCGTCGACACGGCCTGTCGTCAATCGACGGACGGACGGCGAGCTACCCATTGCTCACCGTCCACAGGCCCGCATCTACGGTGGCCGGGAGTCGTCTCGCGGCGCCCGGCGCCGGGGCGTCTCCCGCTGCGGCTGGGTTGGGTAGATGATCTCTCCCTCAAACGCCCGGCCACCTCCTTTGCTAGCATTACTGCTTCGCAGAAGGATATGACCGCTTCCCATTCCCTCTCGCTCCGGACCATGGCCTGGACCTGGGCCGGACGCGAGAGGTCGCCGCCGCCGATCGCCTCTAGCTCGGGCACGGCGGTGCTCCGCCCACGCTGGGCAGATCGCCACTGTGTGCTCCACCGTGTCCTCCGGGCGATCGTCACAATATGGTGACACCCGGGCGCTTCCTCCCGCCCGATGATGTTCAGGAACCTCCCGAAACTTCCGTGTCCGGTGAGGAATATCCATGGTATTATACGGCATCCAGTGTTCACAAATTGTTGGTACATGGGGCTGACATAATTAAGCATTTTGGTGCCATACCTGTCGGTAAACTGTCGGAAGAAGCAGGAGAGGCTCGCAGTAAACATTTTTGGAATTACAGAGAGAGCCATTCTAGACAAGTAAGTAGAACGGCGACAAACGAAGATATAGATACGATAGATCACAAGTCTAAGACCTCAAATGAAAAGACAAATATGGGTCTCTCTCCAAAAGTCAAAGAGCTTCTGATGAGTTTTCCAACAGAATCCGATTTAGATTTTATTGATGTAAATAATTTACAAGATAGTCCTAGCGATAGTGAATAAGATTTTGATAGATTGTAAGTGTATCGATTTTTTTTTGTAAGTATTAGTGTTGTATATTCTTAGTCCTAATTAGGTGTATTATTGTGTACCTTTACTAAACCTTTACTATGTATCTTTTGTAAGTAGCTTTATTATGTACGTTTTACTACTATTTACCTTTTTCCTAAGTAAGTATACATTTTTACTTAAAAGAGCACATTCGTAGCCTCTTTTAAAAATAACATATTATTACGAGTACCTACCAATTTAAGCGTACATATGAGATCTTTTAAATGTATTTTTGTTACTGATTAAGAACTTACCTGTATTAATTCGTCTTTTGTCTTAATACTTTATTTTTGTCATTGTATTTCATATTAAAATTGAACTAAAAGAACGTACGAAAATAAAGCTTTTTATTCTATGTATTTTTTTCATTTTTTCAATCATCATTTTTAGGCAGAGTTGCAACTTTATGCAAATGTTCATAGCATCAAATGATAGTGAATGACACAAGGTATAAGAAAAATAACGTTGCAAAGCGGGATCTAACGGTACTTAGCAGAAATTTGATTTTATTTGATCCGTTCCATACAAAAAAAACAAAATTCATTTTTCTGCCCAAACTATTAAGTTTAGAGAAAAACGTCAAGAGATATTTATTATTGAAGCTGAGTTCTATCCATCCGCATACAGAAAACGCAAAAAAAACGAAATTGACGCCTATGTCACTAAAATCATAGTTTCGACCCACACAGTGGCCACTGTGTGGCAGCGACGTTGCGAACTTGCATGCGACTTGATGCGACTATTTTGTAACTAAATGACATCGCAACGTCTTGACCGTGCTTGTGAAAGAGGCGGGGGCGGGGGGTGTTCAAATTTGTTTTTAACCGGTTAATTTTCACTTTCAAAACCAAAATTAATGAAAAACCGGTTTCTCGCAAAAACCGGTTAAAACCGGTAAAGTGCAAACCTTAACCTAAATTGATTTCGGTTTGGGGTCAATGACCGTAACCGGTTAAGAATTTCAACCGGTTTCCGACCCCTGGCCTCAACGAGACTTCACTGTCTCAAATGCCGAGGGAGTGTTTAAATTAATGTTTCCCGACAAATTGCGAAAAAAAACCGGGTAATCTGACGTCACGGGCTCGTGTGCGGGTAATACTAATGACGCGGCGTCATAATCAGGTAATGACGCTTATTATTGTAATGTGATGTCATCAAGACACGTCTTTTAAACGATGGTTGTTTGAGTACGAATGCGTGTAAAGAAAAAGGTTTGTGATTATAATTTACATGTTTATTTGCAAGTGTCATTTAGTTTAATTGTGGCCTTATTTATCTTTAGGGATAAGGGTATAAGCACACATTTTTCTTAATAAAAAATGTTTACGCAAAATAACACAAATAAAAAAAAGTTTTATCTAAAGTCTACGACCGAAATGATGTTGGGTTATAACAAACATGTATATTTTTTTCCTCTCGTCCTGAGAAATGATGCCGGGGCGCTTCTCACGCGTCTGTAACGAGTCCGTATCATCGGGCGTATCGCTCGAACTCGCGGACGCCTCGCGTTCAGTGTGTACACGCCCTAAACCACGTTCGACGAACAAATGTTATCAGTAAAATGCTGATTACTGAAATATATGATCTAAGAGCTAATAAATTTTGTTTCTTCGTATTTTCTACCAACAGTCGTGGTAAAATATGTAATTGGGGCAGGAAGTTGTTAGTATATTTTATTACTATTTTTTTATAGTCGTTATGAATGGTAGAAATTAGCTGTACTAATTAATACTAATTAACAATAAAAATAAACATATTTGCTATATGTATGTAACTGATTAATTAAACGTGAATGTTGTCTTGTATTAATCGATGCAGATATTTCTGGATCTTTAATTTATAATTAACTAATCAAATATAATTAACTATATTAATTTTGTTGATAGTATCGAATGAGTTAAAATAACGTCTTCGTTCACGATGGATCTTCTAATAGAGATTTTATCAGCATTCTACAGGTTGATTGACTTTTGGTCATTATCATTACTATCCAGTTGCATCATTACTGTGACTCTTTGAAAACGTATAGAACTTCCAATCAACCATTGGATTAACAACCTTAATTCGATCACAAACAGTAAAGTTTTCACTGACTCTAAAATTATCTAAAACCTTATTCGATATTCCTATCATTCTAAATTTAACTTTAATAACATGTAATCAAGGTTGTCATTTGTTTAAGTAGCAGTGAGACCTCTAGTTTCTCGATCGAGAGTACTAAGTGGGTGCACTGTTATTGATTGCGCGATCTGCAGGGACGATACCGAAAAGATTTCGTAATGAAGGTGATTTGAGTCAGTAAATCACCTAGAATCATTAAGTTGTTATAACATGCCAATTCTACGTGACTTGCCTGTGCTTATGTATATGCAGAGACAGCAAAAATAGTAGTATGCAAAAACGATCTTAATTTTGATCGGTTCCAATTTTTTTTTAATGGCGTCTCGCATTTCGACCTATGAGGCACGACGATTTCATTTGGAACCGATTTCCCCTAGCTGGAGGCCTTAAATGCAAGGCATCTACAGGATTGACCGGTTAAGCCGATAACGAGGCTTAACCGGTCAATCCTGGCAAATCGGTTCCAAATGAAATCGTTGTGTTTTATATGTAACACTAGCTTTCGCCCGCAGCTTCGCTCGCGTTAAATTCGGTATAACACACCAAGCAGACCTGCAGTTTTTGCTCTTGCGCCTGATTGATTTGTAATAGCAACGCTAAGTTTTCCCTTTTCTTCCCTCGTTCTCCCTCATATCTCACTTTTTTTTAATAAAAATATAGCTTATGTCCGTCTCCTGGTTCCCAACTATCTCTGTACCAAAATTCATCAAAATCGGTTTAGCCATTAAAGCGTGAAGAGGTAACACACAAACAAACTCACTTTCGCTTTTATAATATTAGTAAGGATAAGGATAACACGAGGTCTGGTTTCAGTACACCCACATCTCGCCCGTTATATATTTATGGGGTAGTAGGGGGGCGTACCTATTGCCATCAATCGAGTACTGATCCAAACTGAATGGCTGCTAGATACAAATTCCTGATAGAAAAACATAACGGTTTCGGTTGGCACAGTGGCTGAGCGATCAACTACTGCGCTGCGTGTCGCAGGTTCGTTTTCTGCACGGAACAAATGTTTGTGTGACCTGCAGATAGTTGTTTCGGGTCTAGCTGTTTGTGTATGTGAGTTGAAATGCTTGTTAACGCACCCACGATACAGGAGAAATTCCTAGTGTGGGACAAAGTTTAAAAAAAAAACACTTTCCCCACTTGGGAATCGAACACGGGTACTGATGCTTAGCAGACGCGCTGGCGATCGTACACCAACAAATCAGTACCATAAACCATAACATGTCGAGCTAACGGGTCCTGGAGGCCAATGTAGCATTGGTTGGGGGCCAGCTGGCCCAGATGACTGGATGCCCCGACGACTTTATAAAAGCGGACGGCACGGGTGCTGCAGTGGCTGAGTGATCGACTGCTGCGCTGCGTGTCGCCGGTTCGATTCCCGCACAGAACAAATATTTGTATGACCTGCAGATAGTTGTTTCGTTTCTGGCTGTTTGTGTATGTGAGTATAAATATTTGTAAACGCACCCACGATACAGAAGGAATTTCTAGTGTGGGGAATAGTTTTATTTTTAAGTGGCCGGAATAGAGCTACGCACAGTTTTTATCTATAGATTTAGATGTTTGCAGTGATAGCTTAGTGGTGTGAACGTCATACTGCCAAGTCATAGTCCCCGAGTTCGAATCCAAGGAACGCAACTCTGATTTTTTGGATTTATGTGCGTATGGTATAATTATTAACACTTACTTCGGTAAGGAAACCATGGTGAGAAAACAGGCATCTTAGCCAAGTCAAGTGGCCCATGGGCGGAATAAAAACTCTAACACCAGAGTAGTCAATAACCGCACGATTAAGAACAAATAATGTCTGTTCATCAGTTCATGCTCTCTCCTAAACTACTGAAGCGATTTTGATGAAATTTTGCACAGTGGTTACGCCCGGAAAGGTTTCTAAACAGATATTGCAACGCATAACAGCAACTGTACAACTAGAACCAAATAAATTATAACAAATAAATACATTTACTGCCAAGAGCCTCCACAAACATCGAAGCTCTCCATAAGCGGTTGTATCAAGGGTCTGATTCAGAAGGCAGGTTCCTGTCTCTGGAGCCCTAAACACCGGTTAAAGAAATATTTAAAAAGAAAAAATTAATAATAATAATTATATTATTATTCAGTCACACAAATTAGAAAACGAAAAAAAATGAAAATTAGTCTATGTGGCCTGCGTGCCATTGTAATGTATTTTGTTGACTTTACCATGAAAACTTGTAAAGTATGCTTACTTACAATTATGGATAATTTATAAATCTCTTCATAAGCTTCAATAAAAGTAAATCTTTATGGGTTTTCGTGATTTAGTAAGGCAATTATAAAAGATGAATTTTAATTAACGGCTTAATTAGGGAGTCAAATTAATGTCAATAGTTTTCTATCGAATAATCAAGTTATGTTTCATTACTTTGTTATTTATTTTTCAAGTTCGTGAGCTTTATCTATTGAAGTTTTTAATGACTATATTTAAGTTCTCATAAAAATGTTCGATTAGAATTGATTGATGTTGATTTCTTAGAATAGGTCTAATACTAATTTCAAATAAATTGTAAACAATCTTTATCTACTTATTTGGTTTTATTTTATTGGCACTTTTTGAAATAAGAACCTATAGTTTATTCCAACGTTTTTAATTTGATATTTCAATGTTGATCGCTTAGGTTTTTAAAGTGGTCGGAATCTATGAAAGGATGCCAGACATCCGTCACATCAAACCTCAGGTCCTGTTGAATACTAGGGTCGGACATAAGCTGTCCGGCAGTTTACTGAACTGGACTTATTTGGCGCAATCGTGAGACACACACACATTTTAGTGTTTTTTAGTCTAAAGATTTGAGTTTATTTTATTATTTTAGTGTTATTCCGTGCCCTTGTGCCAAATAAACATTTATTTTCTTTAGACATACCACAGAGAGGAATTATAAATTTTCTGTGGAAAAAAATAATAATCACGTTTCGAAATCGGAACTCATCAAAAAATCGATACTGTAGCCGCCAGCAATGCGATTATTAAAATAAAAACTGCTTAAACAGTTGAACGAACTTCCCCCCATAAAGTTTTGCATCGTTTTGCATTACGAACATAAACAAAATAATTAATTTAAACACAATCTCTTCAATCTCCATTCCAAGAATTGAACAACAAGAGAGCTATTAATATCTGGATTCGTCACAGTCTTTTTTGCCCACACTGTGGGCGTTTACTTAGGGTATGTTCAGACGGACCACAGCTAAAGCACAAAATAAACCTGAAAATGTATCCTGGTACAAAATTGTATGAATATTGTAAAGAAACATTTACACGGATAACAGTTTGCAAAAATGTGGTCAATGATCGTTGCGACCTTGTGGTCAAAACAAGCACATCATGCGTTCTATTTTTCAAAATGAGAATAGAGTCTTGTTCTCGCAACTACAATTGACGTGTTTGTACCTAACGCAATTTTTGAAATCAGAATTTCCAACAAATGTTTTACTCGACCCCTATTTGACCACATTTTTGCTTGTCTCCATTCTTAACTTTTTCCAACTGTATTAGATTTTTACTAGTGAAAGTAACTGGGTAACTCGATACCTCTTGGCAAGACTAGCTAAGAGTTAGTTGTCATTTATACATCACATTTACACATATGAAAACATTCAAGAATTTCATGTGGTCAGTCTAAACAAACCCTTAGGCCGTAGTCGTGAAAACCTTTGGCAGATAACTCGATAGCTAATTCGAAATGGTTCATTGTTGTCTGTAGTTCCAAAGGCAGTACTTTCACAGATATTGCTTTAGCAGACTCTTGCACAATAGTTCTGGGACGTAAAGCTAACTAAATGGCAAGGGTCTTGACGTCAGTTGATGTGACAATGTTTGACAACAATGGGCGTTTTAATTTTTAAGTATGTGACATTAAGTTTTGTATGTTTTGCTAGTCGTTATGTTTCTAAGGAATTTATGTTGTTTGGAATAGGTATTTAGGTGCAAACTTTTATATGAAAGCTTGTTTTCTTACAAAATCTTCAGAGCTTCTGTTTATTTAACGTTTGTCAAGAATTCAACAGAACATTCAGGGGTTAACTGGAAAAAATGGTACTGGGCAAGTCAAGTCTGTATCAAGTTGGAATAGCAATGGGATAAACTCAAGTGATATTTTATTTTTAATAAAACGACATCGAAGCAGGGCAAAGAGGTGGCAGGATGAACCGACCTTATTTTTAAAGGATTGGCCCACAATTCCATTAGATCGAAAAATGTGGATAAGATGCCACCGCCTTGCTTGGACATGGTCATTAATGACTTAATATAAGTACTCTGTGTTAAAACTGTTGACTTATTTTATAGTACAGGGTTATTAATTTATCTACTAAGTGGAGTGATTAAGTAAGTGCCGTTATATATTGCAGTCTATGTTAGAGTTAGTGCTGACATGATGGCCCCTCTAATTTCCGTACATTTGCGATATTTTAGTGTTTAATGGCTATAAAACGGTTATTATCTCTGTATAAGAGCATGTTAAAATTTAGCTCCAGAATAAGAGCTGACAGACTTGTCCAGGTATTCATTAGTATAAACTGTAATGTATAGGGGTAATATACGTAATTGAAAGAAGATAAAATATTTTAAAATGATATTTTAGTTCACAATTTCAGCAATACATGTTACACTATGAAAAACAAGGCTAAGTTATTTTTGAACCTTAATATAAAAACTTGAGTATTCGAATGTCTTTGCAAACCAGCCTGTACTGCCACAGGTTTGATTAATGTTATGAGACCTCTTCAATGCTAAGCATGAAAATCTACATCTACTCTTCCAAATTCCTTTACGCGGTGTAAAGGAATTTGGAAGAGTAGATGTAGATTTACCGACCGATTTTATGTCCAATTCATACGTAGTTTCAACAATGAAGCTCTGGAACGCGCTACGGCATTAAAAAAGCTGAAAGCAAATTTACTTTTAATAGAAAAGTTCGTAACCACTATTTAGGTCCGTCTACCAATTAAAAGTCATAGTAATTACTGTTAAAGTAGTTTCTCGTTTTTTTTTTAATGTATTTATTAGTTTCTTTCATATGTATATGTGTACTGGTATCTGTATAAATATATACGTTTTCGAAAACAAAAACCTGTATATATATTTACATTTAATATAATTTTTGTACCACAACATTATGATAGATGTTGTCGTATTTTACCCAAAGTTTATTTTATAGAGAGTGCCTTATGGCATTAAGTCCGCCTATGTACCACTATTGTACATGATGTTTAAATAAATAAAATTCAGTTTTTGAGGACGCTGTTATTAGTTTTGTTACCTAGTAATGTTGTATATCTCTATAGTCTCTTCAACATGAATAAGAAAGGAACCTTTCTTGTCAATGGAGACTACAAAGTTGTAGCTTGAATTGAACGCGTGTTTATACATACTTGATTTATAAATAATTTACCATTTTTGTATGTTCACAAAAATCTACAAGGAATAAACAAGTTTATGGGAACAAACCGGAGATACAAGGTTGCGAGCTAGCGCAAACATAAGGGCGTGGACAGAGAGCGGCGAGCAGGCACGCGTGGGCGCAGACACGGCCGCCCCTAACAACTTAATAAGCAGTTGTGCGTGATTTACGCGCGCTCGCGGCGCCGGCGCACTGGCTCACTCGCCCCTCCGACTTATTTATACTAATTTATGACAGATAAACATCGATTTTACTTAGCAATACCAAGACAAAGGATCGAAATGCATCCCTTTTATTATCTTCAAGAATTCATACAAAAGGAACACAACATAATTGTGTTCGTGTTCTCATAGTAGACGGTACGCGTATCATTAAACGCAACAGCCAGTCAGAATGGCTCATTAGCGCTAAGCGTGCCATTAAAAAGTGGCCACAACTGGCTCACACGGGGTACAAATCCAGATTATAAATCTAAACGCGCGCTAATTACGCCGCACCCAATAAATCTCTCGCAATAAATAGGCCGTAAATATACCACAAATATACCATAAATATACGATTCCGTGGTCGTTGGCCATAGACCCCACTCGAAGCGGCTCTCGGGCCGAGTTATGGCCCTTCGAATAGCCGACTCGGCCGTAACAATCGGTGTGAATCGGAAATAACCGGAAAATTTCCACAACTTGTCTAATAGCTTATTGTTATACGATTGTGGTGTTATTGTTGTTACGGCTAACAAATAGCCGTGTTGTCAACGTGTTTTAAGCGTTCTTTAGTGAGCACTTATGCGGAGAAATGTCCAAGATGTTATGAAATGTTGAAACACGGAGAGAAATTCAAATGTGCGACTGCGGACAATTATTATATTTACTTCATTTGGCGCTCGATGAATAAATAAATAATGGAAATCAGTCAAGTGCGAGCTTAACTTGTAGGTTTGAGTTTCCGCATCAATATTTACACCAAAAGTGCTATTTGTTGATCAATCTTGTAGATATATAAGAAAGATAAAACATTATAATAAGTCTGCGCCTTTAATTTTCATAAAAAAATTATATGGCTTGAAAATATCAGTCACTAAATCAACAGAAATATTTCAAATTATTTTGTTAAAAAATGTTACCATAATTTAAACGACTATTTAAATAATACTTTCACACCCTAATTAAATTGTAATCATATAATTTTTGACATCTCTTTAAAAGTTTGACATTGAATTTTATCCTGATCATACTTATTTAACTGACATGCCACTAACTGTAATTTTGATTCCTATTTAATATGTTTGTCTTAAAAAATATATTTTATGTATCAAATATTTGAAAGCCCCGCGCTTATCTAGATTGGTATTTAGTAAGTTGCAGAATATGATGAGACCTTTGTTTATATTTAAGACCATAAAAATGTACCATGTTCAGACAATTTAATGAATTTGTACCATTTTTCAGCTGTATTTAATTATAGTTAAAGAAATCAGAGGGTTTACTTTTCCAAGCTAAGGTATCCGGTAAACAAGGTTATAATATCCCTCAATCACGTCAAAACTTTGCTTGACGAATTCAAAACATTCAAGAGAAAAATCAACAAAACATTGCATTAACAAGTTTCTCTAATATATAATAGTATTAATCACTGCATTTCATTAAGTATTTTTTTAATATATCCAAACTTTTTTCAAAATTCTATGTCACTATTTTTACTTTTTATTTGACACAAACTGTGCCGAGACATCAAGAACTCAAAATAAATAACGAACATGTTTTAAGTGTTATCGATGTCTAAATAGACTACACAGAAGGCACATGCACTTTGTAATTACCAAGAGAACAGACGATTATTACTTATACTAATACTTACTTATAGTAATTTAAAAGATGGTTGGCTTTTCCCAATATCCGGCAGCCGGATACTCGTTCTTAATTAGTCCAGAGTTCGAGCTCAAAACAACAATTATCAACAATGAGGCATAACTAAAATTAAGAAACCGTCTACCATGTACAGCTAACTAGGTTTGACGACACGGTTGGCGCAGTGGTTGAGCGATCGACTGCTGCGCTGCGTGTTGCGGGTTAGACTTCCGCACGGAACAAATATTTGTATGGCCTACAGATAGTTGTTCCGGGTCTGGATGTTTGTGTATGTGAATTTAAATCTTTGCAATCGCACCCACGTTACAGGAGAAATTCCTAGTGTGGGCAACGTCTCTAAAAAAAAGTAAGTCTTCGCAATTTTTTTTGCTAGGAAACGGTTTTTATAAATATTTATTTTATAAATACGCTCTTAAAACATTGTTCTGATGTATTGTATAGTACAAGGATCAGAGAGGTTATAAAAGTAAAGTTGTAACATTCAAAAATTGGGTTTAAACAACCCTTGAGAGACCCTAATAGATGCATTCAATAGTACGGCAATCGTGGAGGTATTTAAAGTTAAGATTTATACTTAGGTTAAAAAAATACTTGTGAAAAAGTTGGAACTTTGACCCCCAATATCGTCATAACTAGAAGCTTCCCTGGTTTGGTCTAACAGGGATGGCCAACCAGTCGATCACGAGAAATAAAGAAGAAAACTCCAGTCGATCGTGGCATGGCAAACAAAATAAATACGTCTAGCAGATGCGCAACGTAATCATCAAAAGTCTGCGCGTATTATATTGTGTGATATTTATTTTAAAAAAGTACCACATAATGGTCATTCATATTGGTAGGTCGCACTGGATTTCGTCCGTGTAAAGTAAATCTTGGGTGTATTCAAGTCGGTCACCCCTGGTCTAGAACAAAAAATGGCCACATTGACGTAGAGAACATGTAGCTGCCCGCTTTTTTAAGAGAACTTTTACACCCTTTGTGTTTGTGCAAAACTAGCAGCCGCTCGGGTCGACCTTTAGGCTAAGCCGCGCTTACCTAGGTTGGTATGTGGATGGGTGACCACCCATTACATACCGAGTTTCTTTCGTGCCTCGGTAAGCACGTTAAGCTGTTGGTCCCGGTTGTCATTTGTAGATCTTTGACAGTCGTTACTGGTAGTCAGTGTCCCGAAAGTCTGACAACCAGTGTCATCAATAAGTATCGTATTACCCAGTACTAACTTCGTTATGGAGGTCAGATAGGCAGTCGCACCATTTAAAATACTGGTGCATCTCGTACAGCTGGAAGCCGACCCCAAAATAATTACACACATATCATTTGATACACATTAAAACGTCATAGTTGCGAGTTAGGTGTATTTGTCTTGGCGCTCCTGTATCATATAAAGTAAAGCCATCTGCATTTTTATTGATGATTCAAGTAGATAAGTCAAGCAGTGAGCAAACCAACAACAATTTTTAAGTTCTACCAACATAGACTTAAGAACTATTTTTTTTGGTAATATTCGAATAAATATTTACTATTCGAATATAAATTTGGAAAGAATATTCGAATAGTTAGAATATTCGATTGCAACCTCTATTTGCGAATCACCAAAGGAAAATGATTGAATGATACTTTTCTCAAGAACTGAGGGTCGAAAATGGCTGCTTAAATAAAACCTTAAAAAAAATATCAGGGTAGTTGACACCACCAATCAATTGACATACTTTTTATGAGCTGTCAAAACGCGATTCCCCCATAGATTTTGTATGAGACTCGCAACCGATGACGTCACTAAGTTGTCAAGTCAATAACGCAACTATTTATTAATTTTAAAGCAAATAAAAATCGAATTTTAAAGTTATTTTGAAATGAATGGAGTTCTCAGGTCTAGAATAACGTGTTCTTTCAGAGAAATTGTGTCTTTAAATTATTGGTTAATGGTGTCAACTACCCAATTATCACTTTGTGGCCAGTTTACGAGTTTTAACGTAATTCCTATTATTATCCTATTATGATACTGCCCAAGCAGCCATTTTAGGTAGCCAACTCGCTATCAATTAGAGTAAAGTACACAAAACAAGAACTATCAACAATAAACCATAACTGAATATGAAGCAAAGCGAACAAATTAGAAAGAAAAGCAATCAGCTAGCAAGCTCGATCACCCACTGCATAAATTAGCGCAGTTTGCAACGTTACGAACATACGTACTAGTATGTGCAAACATCATGAATATAATTAATTATTAATTAATACAGTTGTTGTTAAAGAATGGGCGGACGTGAACTAACTGCTAATGTTTTCGTATTCATTTTTAATTCGTTTTTATGGAATTAAGATTGGTGTTTGTTTGGAATTATTGTAGTGACTGTTTTTGTTTCATGTTTGCAGCTTTTACAATGTTTCTAAGTTTAACTAGTAATAAAATATTTGTATTACGCTTTTATTAGCTTCTAACTCTTATTGTATAAAAATCACGGCTAAAAAATGGTGCGGCTGCAGTTTATTAAAAAAGTTCTACATATGAAAAACTCAATAGTCAATATTCCAATTTTCGTTGGAGGTTTGTTTGCACGTACTACGAACTTATTTTTTTTTTAATTTCCACCTCTTGCTACAGAAATTAGATGAAGGACCAAATATTTATGACTTCAGAAGCCAATATCTCATCAAGTATTGATTTGAGAAAAAAAATATAAAAGATACCTTGATATATTTTTTTTTGTCATACAGTTAAATATGAAGATATTATTTTTCAACCTTCACATGCATGCTGGGCCACCCCTACTTTTTTTTTTATAAATTCGAGTCATAATTCTAAAGCGGATTATAGACGGCATCTACTCTCCAAATGTCAACTATATGGTGTCAATAGTCTCGGTGTCAATAATCAAATGGCTGTGACATACTGGGCGAATCTCTAAAGGTTCCATTTTAGCGATTTGGCTACGGAGCCCTAAAAATGGGTCATTGCTTGCTTGCTGGTATGTCGCATATATGCCACTGTCCTTTATTAATCCTTGTGGAAATGTATGAGAGTGAAAGATACAAATAATAGTCCGTCTAGAAGCGAGATTTTGAAAATAATCTGGGACAGAAAGAAAGATGGCGGTAAAACGTATTCATTTGATTAATTAATTTTGTACCTTAACCATATGCGACTTGTCTAAGCCCTCTGAGTACGCCCAGGCAAAATTTACATCTTTCCTGGAAAGTTAAGCAGTCATAATCAACCCTCTATTAAGGCAAAGTTTAATTAAATTAAACGGAACTAAATCCATCCCAAGAAGGAAATCAATCCTAAAGCAATCAATTCACAAATTCCCTTTATTTACTGGCAAGTGCGGCGGTAAGGATGTAAAGAATTAAATAACACTACAATTATACGAAGCAGTTTATTGTAATAACTTCCTTAAAACCAATCAGAACTCATAAAACAAACAATTGTGCAGGAAGTGCCTTAAAATTTCGATTACACACTTTCTGTAGATGTTCGAACTTCGAACGTAAATCGTTTCGAGACGGTGACGTCACGGTCACGTATAGAGCTGCACGCTTTTTCTGGCGCGTGGCCATGATCGGAACTAAAGACGCCATCTTTGTTTTTTCAATACTATTTCCTATTTTTATTTTATGAAGTCCTTTCATAGTCACAGTTGCTTTAGTTATAATGAAATAAATGCATTTCTATGCAGTCAGTATTTTAAAAATTAAACAACAATGAAAAAACAAAGTCTTAGTTAGTACAATGATTTATGTATCATGTGTATGTAATAATTATGTGCGAAGAATTTGGTTATTTTTTTAAATTGTTAATTGCAAATACTTAAAAGGATTTAGATTGCCCTCAAGCCTCGGAGATCGGCAAATAATGTGCAACAATTTAAGTTCATTCAAGTGACATTCGACAAAGAAGTCTCAATATGTGGCGCGTACTCAGTCACTTTCTCATTGTAAAGGCATTATACAACTTGACACTGGCCGCAAATTGCGATAAACGTGAAAAAAAATACGGATTACCTTTGCACATCCTCAAGACAAATTCAAATGAAGAACGCATCGAACGAAGAATAAATGAACAACTCTCATTGACAATGGTGGTGAGATTCCGCAATCGCTCGGTCATTAGCGGTCACTTCGGGAGTCTTGCGACCACTTGTAGTGATAACCGTTACTTAGATTTGTGCAAATGTATATTTTTTCAATTTTATGCTCATTAGAGGACGCTGAAGGGTGTCTTTGTTAAGTTATTTTACAAGAGTCTTTTTGTATTAGAAAATAATTGAAATGGTAAGGGAAATAAAACTCTACGATTTCTGGGACCTAAGAAAATGCGCGAAATGTAGGTGTACTGTTAGGTTACACCTGCCTATCTCTTCATGGAATACAGCCCTGATGTTATGTTATTTAATAGAAACACAAAAATAAATAATAGCTCAATGGTAACAAGAGACATTTCCCATTGAACACTTCACCTAGGTATATTCCTCAAACGTCCTATCATTCCCTCACCATTCACTTTGTGCGACCAGCTCGAAGGATCCTCGCGCCAACAGGCTTATTTCCCGCGCACCGGTAAATCGAAGCGGAAATATAAATTCGTATTGATAACATCTTTGAAAAATACCTGTAAATATAACAGGACCGAATCGTCGCCAAACATCCGTTCGTGTTTCCAGTCTTTTATTTATTTTTAAATTTCGAACTACACGCTTCAATTGAATTGAGGTTTAATAAAATCTCCGTGGAATGGATGCTTTTTGGAATATTTATTTCCTGAATCAACAATTTCTTTTGCAATAAAATACATAACAAATGTCTTAATTGAGCTTTGTACTGTATGGAGCTGGTATGTGTAATTAAAAAAGCATAAAGCATTTTAAGATTATATTTTAGTTCATCATTTCAGCAATACATGTTACATGTACACACTTATTCTATTCTATCTTTTTTATTAATTCTCCATTTAAACAACCTGAGTATTCGAACGTCATCGCAAACCAGCTAGCACTTTTGAAGATTTGCTAAAAACCTTCACAGTATCTTTGGGTTTTGTTTTCAATTAGTATTCGTTTAGTATATATATTCATGTCGCGAGTTAATAGGCTTCTTTTGGGTTAGCTTAGCTCGTTCCATCGTCGACTTAAACTCTGTTTTTTTGTACAAGATTGAGTTCAAGAGCAAGTCGATATAATAGGTACATATAATACTGATTTATAGAAATATTTTATTGCAAAACTCGAAATTAATTTTCCGTGAGATATAAACCAAAACAAATCAATTCCCAAACGCTCCATTTTAAACTTCCTAATTATAATTCCGAAATAAGAACACCAGAAAAACAAAACATACCCTTACAAACCCAATTAACACGTAATAGGTCTCATAAAATATGATTCATCCAACAAAGATATCTAATACAGGTCGGCAACACGTATTAATATAAAACAAGGCTATTCATTACACTTTACTTGGTTGCCGCGGCACCATATAATTAGGACTATCGACTGGGTCATTTTCGATAATTCATAATGTATGTTAATTATGGAGGTTTCTTAGCCGCGGGACAAGCTTTCCTCCAGACTAGTGATGGACGAACCGAATCGATACTTTATAGTATCGAAGTATCGATACAACATGATGCGATACTTTGGTATTTAGGAATGATACAAACGATTACGATATAATGTTTAGATAAGTTTCAGTACTGGCAAGATCGGATCGCATCGTAATACGATCAGTATTGGATACAAACACATGACCTGTGAACTTAAAAAATATGACAAGAAGAGATAAAATAATTTATTACATTTTGCTGGGACTCTTATGAATAAATAAGCACATAAATTCATGATAAAACTTTATCGATAGAAATTCAAGTATCGGGCATCCCTACTTCAGACCCCTTGCCCGCGAACTGTGTTTATATTGCGCCTGCACACTTACAAATAAATAATGATAGACAACAGTGGGAATTCTAAATAAGCGAACTAAATAACAGCTTTTGTTATTTGATTTAAGGGAACCGAAACATACTTTATTGTGTTGAGGCTGGTGCGTGAATTATAGTGGTGTGTTATAAAAGTTTTTTGAAGTATAAAGAAATAAGGCCAATTGGTATATATGGTCAAATTATGTCTAAAACATGTACCACAAAGGTGTGTTCATATATTATGGTAAGTGCACAATTTCTCTATGGGACGAAAAAAAAGTGTGTGTGTCAACTCCGACGCACGACTGGAGTTTACTCCTTAAGTACGAGTATCTAACCATACGCAAAAAGAGTTTATTCAACTAAAAAAGATTAATATCATTATGAAAGGGTAAATTCACAAATGAATGAAAAAAAAATAGCAATATAAATACATCGACACTGATAGAAACAAACAAGCCCAATAACATATAGTATATAGGTATATTCGCCTATACAGCATACCAAATGTACGTCTTAATACACTCACAGCCAAATTAGAAAGTTGCGCACTAAAGGTGCGCACCAAAAACGTGACACATTTTCGTTACTTTAGTAGGTTTTACCCAGTATTAGTATATAATCTATGGGTTTTACCCCTCGGATTTTTCTCATACCGGGCGCCTTATACATGAAAATCGATTCTTATGGAGTAAACTCCAAAAAAAACGAAAACCGCGAAAATCAAATCAGCTGCTCCGTACATTTGGGTCTAGTAGGCAGATATTGAAGTTTAGAACAGCATTATGATCATGAGAACACATGATTTTAATTTTTGGCGGTTTCGATATTCGTTCTATAAAATGGTGCAGTTTTATGGTCTGTATGTCATCTTTAAGGGGGAAGTACCAAAGTAGCCCGCAAAATACTATTAACTAACTTTTTCTGTAATTTTCAGGTCAGTATGAAGTTATGACGATTAAAATGCTTTGCTGCTTCCTAATCCTGTTCAAAACTAGAAATACTTCTGCATGGTAAAATAAAATAAATCTTCTAATAACACTCTTCTAGCTAAAGAACTACGTACACACGACGGCACATCGACCTATACAAAACTAGATCTCTCTACTACGGTGTGCGATCCGTAGTAGAGAGATCTGTAGGCCTACCATGACGTCTTAAAGCAGAACTTATTCCACTGAGGAAAAGAGATGGTGCTAGACACCCTGTATAGCTCTGTCTCTTTCTCTCAGTGGAATAAGTTCTGCTTTAAGACGTCATGGTAGGGTAGCAGGTTATATTTATAGTTTAGAATAAGTTGACCTACCGTCGTGTGTATCTCTCCCGTCCTGCTTTAGTAATGTAGGTACTTAAATCTATCTTCAAGAACAAATAGCCCACGCTCAACAGTTGCATGTCTTTTCATCATGAAGACAGAGGAACTATGATCTGAGGACTGATTAAGATTTCATGCCACGTGACAATAATGACGCAAGCGAGTTGTAAAAGCCATCTTAGCCGATAAACAATATTATCATAATTTGATGTGTCTAGTGTAATATGGCAACATTTATTAATGGTCTGTGCCATTTAGGTTTAATGCATACTCTGTGGTCTAGTCTATGACTTATTATAACACAAAATATAGTCTGTCTTGTCGGTACAGGTACTGGTTTTTATTAGTATCTTTATGACTTCAGAACCGTTCATTTCTTGACTCACTGAAAACTTCAAGAATCCTTGTATCATATTTCTACAAACTCCACGCCTGTTTTCCTTGGGTTGTTCGAAAGAGATACCGCGGCCCCGGAACGTAAAGGGCAATAGAAGGAACATGGGTGGGTTTTAGTCAGTACAATTTATGATTACCCACCCCAAAAAAAATGCATAGCATACTCTGTGGTCTTGTCTATGACTTTTTATAACAATAAATATAGTCAGCCTTGTCGCTACAAGTACTGTATTTTATTAGTATCTTTATAACTTCAGAACCTTCTGTTCATTCCATTTTTTTTTTGGTGTGGGATATCATCAAATAACTTCGCTCCGCCCAGAGCGGGGGGGGGGGGGGGTGTCAGACTTGTACTGACTAAAACCCACCCATGTTCTTTCCATTGCCCTTTATGTTCCGGGGCCGCGGTATCTCTTTCAAACAACCCGCAACCCCGGCAGTCTGTTCATTCCTTGACTCAGTGAAAACTTCAAGAATCCTTGCATCATATTTCTACAAACTCCACGCCTGTTTTCCTTTAAGCAGAAATTAATCTGTAGTAGGTGCACCCAACATCCTAGCGAACTACATCTATTTAAGCAACTATATTACAAATCAGCCTCATAGCACCACCAAAATGCAATCCTTCTTTCTACTTTAAAAATTGCGCACACATTCACCACACGCAATTAACATTGCAGAGAGCATATTTTGATTCGGGCGAGAAACTCGCGCACATCAAACTATACACAACACTTTTGTGTGTTTTTCACGGCATCAACGAGCGCGATACTGAAAAGCCTCAGGCTCCTAATTAGGCTGAAGTCGGACGTGCCAATTAATTCAAGTTTCACTCGGAAACTTTGCCGCGTCAATTAATTTCATAGTTAATTAGCAAGCGCGGCCCGGACAAAACCGGGTGAGGGAAAGAAAGGCTAACGATGGTGGCCCGCGGCCTCCTACAATGCACCAATTACATCAGCTTTGTTGCGACCAACTCGAAGAATATCACAGATTCATTCAATCCGAGCGCGTTCGTTCTACGTACGAGGACATTTTTTTTATATCTATGATGGATATTTGTTTTCTATTTTTTATTAGTTCCAAGCTATGCAATCATTTAATTTTCCCAATATTCGCTATAATTACTTTTCAAAAATTATAGAATAACATGAAAAAAGCAACAGAAGACACCAAAAAGTTTTCAACCGTGTGCGGATTTAGCACTGGACATTTAAGTAAAAAAGCCATATAAAATTAAAAGGTTCAATTTATTTTTCTATTAATTGGCTTCTATAGTGGTGTGTGCTGTGTTACATGCATTTTATTACTGAAGAAGTCGATAGTTAATAGGTACTGTTCTCTGTTAAAGAAATAAAGTATTTAATCAGTGCCAGCAAAAGTTAAGTTAGTTTTGAAATACACCATGGATTTAAACGTAAAATTTAACACCATTCAAGTGTTGTGTCATTGTTCCAAAGAAGAATTAAATCTCAATAGTCCACAATAGCTTCAAAAAAGAATAAATGGATACCTAAAATAGAGCAAAATGTTTTATGTTTTTGTAATAGCTCCAAAGCCATCACCAATTCTAGATGGGCAATCCCGCATCAACAACATTGATTTTATTTTTAAAACGTTTGCAGCCATCAGAGATACAATGACATTATTTTCTTACCGTGACCATCTATCTATTACAAGACACTTCTAGCGAACAAAGTCCTCTCGATATTCTACGAAGCAATAAATAAGAGTGAGTATTTTATTTTATTTGTAGGCATTGTCTTACATCAAGCAATAATGGCCCACGAACGAGCCCGATGTACCGCGGAGAATTCAACAACATCACGGCGGGACTCGCCAGCATTCGAGCAATAACTCGAAGCAAATAAAATTTTAACCTCTGCTTAATATCTGGCGGAACATTTCGACGAAGTGAACCAGCCAAATTGACAGACAGTAAAATATTTTATTCGCGCAATAATTTCATTTGTAAGAAAAACAAGGCAAGCGCGCCCCGCCATCACCGCCGCCGCCGCCGCGGTGCTCCACAAACATCTTCCACGTGAATTAACCTATTAAACACCAAATTCGGGAAATAAACTTCAGTTACCGACGTTCCGTACCTACTCGTAAAATCGGGGTGTATTTTTTGGATGCCATTAAAATGGTAAAATACAATTGTTTATTTCACTTGTCTATTTGCAGAAAGTCTTCATGTTGCTTTATTGTTCGTTTATCAACATCCTGCTAAGCAAGGCAAATAAAAACGGCGTGTGTTTTCGCTGTTTACGTCTCCAAGAGGGTGTTAAGATCTTAAGGCCCACGCACACTTATAACGGTAAATCAGTCGACGTCGGCTTCAGAACTCCCATGACTCCTCAAGTCGTCACACGTCCTTAGGCCGTATTTGAATCGGAGCGGGAGTTAGATGGCGAGGCAGTCGCTCGGCTGTGTCGACCCGGTTCGCTTTGTTTTCCCGCGCGATGTCATTAGTGGAAAGCCCTCGATATTTTCGCAAGCATCGATTATTTTTAATGGGCCGCCGCCGGCACAGCCACGCCGCACGTACTCGCCCTCCAAGTAATTCGATAGTACATCCGCACTCAACAGGATATAAGAATCGCTATTTCTATAATTATACCGAACTACAAAAAATCCGAAGTTTTTTCATAATATTGGTTTTGAACCAAACCGTGACTGCATGTATGCTTTATGTTTATTCCTTTCATAATTTACATATGGCATTGAAGTTTTGTTTACTTTACGTCATCTAGTTTGGCGTAAAATATTATGATTGTTCAAAATAAAACTGTGTTGACTATTGAGATTACATCATTGTCCACTTCAGTTACATCAATATTCTTACACTCAACCTGTTGTTTTTATTGTCGAATCTATTTTAAATACAAAGACTATTTTGAAACAATTAATTACTAAAATATTAAATACATGTCAAATTGCTCATAAGTGTCACCAAGTTATTTATTTTCACCTTCTACACGATATAACATCTACCAGCAAGTTCCAATCACCACTAATTCTAATTCCTCGAAATTTCGAATTCGGTTCACAAATCGGCAGCACGCAACTGGGCCGGTGAGCGCAATCATTAAGAAATCATTAATGGCGCTTACGAACCGCTTTCGTGTCACCAGCGCCCTCCAGTGCTTGCATACGTCTTAATAAGTCAGCACGCCGCTTGAATACTGATGTCTTGGTCTGTTTTTGAACAGTAGTTATAGAATACAGGTTTTTTTTTTTTAAATTAACTTTGATGACGTTTTCTGACAGTAATATAATCTTATCTTTAAAAAACGAGCGTACATTTGAAAATTTTATTGGAAGGGTGTTAAACGGCTGGTTTAAAAAATCTGATGGAATGCATAACCTCCTCTTATTTTAAAAAAAACAACGATTTAACATTAAGTAAGTACATAAGTAGGTAATCATTTAGTACGTGAAAATGCAAATAGTATTCCCATAAATTAGAACAAAATAAAACGGGAAAAAATTTACTACTTTTGCTATTATCATTCAAAGAATTGAAGGAAACTTATTTCAACCAGTCGCAAAGCTTCCTTTGAAAGGTAGGTTTTTGACTAAATGTAATATTATGTCATATTAGCTCAAACAAACCATCTTTTAACAATACGTCTTGCAAACGTTAGTTAACTTATACTTTACTGCACTTTCGCTACAATCTAGGCACAGACAAAAAACATAGCCACGAAGTTAGTATAAAACTATATCACTTTGTATAATATTCCATATTGTTTGCGAACCGTTAAATATAGTTCATTTTATTAGTTTTAATCGACTGACGTCGATCAACAGTCTGCGCTAATGAACGAAGTTAACGGGTACAAAGTAGCGTAAAGTGGAGATCTACGCGAGAGAACTTCGGAAAAATATATAGACTTTAGTATACGTAGTGACTCCTTCAGAAATGTATTAATATACCGGAGTTATCGTTCGTTTGGTACTCTTCTTTTAGGTTAGATCTTGTAGGTACATAGGTTTGTTAACTACTAAAATTAAGCTGTAGGTATCCCTTAGGTACACCTGCAACTTGGTTTTAAACACGCACCTGTAACTACCTATATCAAAAAATTAAAAGTTCAATTTGACTCATTTTCCAATTTTCGATTGAGCTGAAATTTGGCGCAAATGTTTAGTTTGGCTAACAAAGTATGGCTAGCTATAATTGCCGTCATTATAAATCCAATATGGCGGACAATCCAAGATGGCGTAGCAGTATTTTAGTTTGTTGTCTGCAAACGGCCCGCAATTTGACTGTCTATATCTGGCAATAAACTCACTCCGAATTTCATGGGACTTCAAACATTACTGGCCAAATGTGACTGTAGTCTATTAGGTAGACATCTTCCTAACCCTTTTTTGCGGATGGGAAATCATCAAATAACTTCCCTCGCTCTGGGCGGAGCGGGGGGGGAATGTCAGACTTGTACTGACTAAAGCCCACCCATGTTCCTTCTATTGCCCTTTGCGTTCTGGGGCCGCTGTATCTTTTTCGAACAACCCGCAACCCCGAAATTTTCACAGGCAGTAAGCGCTGTGCAGACGTGGACACCTAACTAACCCTTGGGGGATTATTGACGTGATGTTATTAATTGGATTGATACTTACTAATGCACTGATCAATATCTAGATTTATTTCATTGAAGCTGACTAAAGTACTAACTACGTTTGCATGACATAATTGTTTGCTTTGATAAACTCAATGGATACCTAATATTTACAATGCTTTAAATTTCCCAAACATAATCATGTTAAAAGATTCTTAGTTATCTTCTATTAAATAATATTCTATTTTAATAATTTTAGATTTAAAAATCCGCGACTGGAAAAGTACTACGGATATAACGTCGTCCAAATTGTTTTTTTTTAAATAAATTGTTCTTTTCAATGGCAAATTAATAGGCTGAGGACAAGATTGATGTCAAGAGTAGGCTCAATTTAAAAAAGAAACCGGCCAAGTGCGAGTCGGACAAACTTCAACGATCTTTTGCCTGCGTAGAGTTTTTCACAGCTCCAAGGGACTTCAGATTTGAGTACATGGTTTTTATTTCAACCTCTATGCGTTCTCTAGATTAGTATTGGCAGACAGACAGACAAACAGACAACAAAGTGATCATAATACGAGATCCGTTTTTTTTTCCCATTTGAGGTACCGGAACCGTAAAAACGAGAACAATAATCAGAGAAATTGATAACCATACTTTTCTAGGAAGTCGGTTAAAAAACAATTAATTTAAACAATCAATAATAATAAATTTATTTTTTCTTATTACTATTTCATATTAGACACGTACATTTTAAACAAGGATTAATTTAAAAACATAGCTTCAATACCAATTGTAACTCAGAGGAATCGGCGTTAAGGGCTGAAATACCGGCTATGCCTAGTTCGGCCCCAGATGCTAATAATTTTATGTACAAGTATCTGTAGACTAAGCACTTAATTTGTGAAATAATGTACAACTTTTTTTGTGAATAATCAATTATTATACTACTAGCTTTTGCCCGCGGCTTCGCTCGCGTTAAATTCGGGGTAACACAGTTCCCCTTTCCTGATTTACAGGTACCTGCCACCTGTAGTATTTGCCCTAGCGCCTTATTTATTGTAATAACAATGCTAAGTTTTCCCTTTTCTTCCTTTTCTTCCCTCTTTCTCAATATCTCAATCTTTTTTTTTTTTAAAAATAGCCTATGTCCGTCTCCAGGGTCCCAATTATCTCTGTACCAAAATTCATCAAAATCGGTTTAGCCATTTAGGCGTGAAGACGTAACAAATAAACAAACAAACTCACTTTCGCTTTTATAATATTAGTAAGGATTATAACTAGAATCAATCTCACTATCAGACTTGAACTACCGTGTGCCTATCAATGTCTGATTTGATAGCAGTCTATAAAGCCAGCTCTTCTCCCACAATGCCACACAAAGGCTATAGCATAAAGCTGTGTGTACATCCAGGGTACATCAGGGTGGCACGCATCGTGTCGCCTGCGGCTAAATCATTAAGGGATCATTAAAAGTCCGCCGTCAACCTGTTGGGCGCTCAACCGATGCCCTCTCTCTACTTTTTCTTCATTTCTCTTCTCGTTCAAAGGGTTTAGATATTTAATTCCGCGTTATAATTAAACTTTATTTCTGTGACTTAGTTTCTATGTTGGTGGCGGATTTGTTTCGTTATTTTTGATTATTTTTTCATGGATATTATTATTAACACTTAAAACGGGATATTTACCATGTTAGTTATTTATTTCGAGTTCCCGATATTTTGGCGATGTTGCAAACTCCATGATCACTGATGTCATTGCGGGTGGGTGTTTATGAGCAGACAACAAAACGATCTACCCTCTTCCTTATTCGTTGTGTACATGGATACTTTCTTTTTATGAAAGTTTCTTTTAAATATTACCTTCATGTATATATTCGAGTATTGTTTTTTTTATAATCAATAGGCTGGCCCCCTAATATATTGGACTTAAACATAACTGTCGAAATACGGTTGTACAATAGGGTAGTTTCCAGAGTCAAAGTAATTACATTCTATTTAGTCTGTCTTTTAGATTATTCAAAAATAAGGGACACTTTTTTTTAATAATCTACGACGTCACACGTTGCGAAAAAATGCAGCAACGCGTGACGTCGCACGTAACTTTAATGGGCTATATCTTTGTAATTTTTGGTCTAATTTACATATTACAAAATACGTGTCCCTTATTTTTGAATAATCTAAAAGCCTGACATTTTTTTTTGGAAACTATCCTTTTCTTGTATAGCGGGCTGGTGTCCACAACTCCACGCCCAACGCGCGTATTGTGTACGTAGTTGTAACATAAGTACATATGACAGTGGGTGTGATTTTCAAAACCTTCAGCTATTATTTTGCTATGCTTCATGCTCTCAACGTTAAATCTGTTAAATTAAAAGACGGCTGCAAGTATTTCAGAAAAAGAATGACATTTCTAAGTTCAAAATTAGTATGACTACCATGTTCGTTACCATACATTTTATTTCAAAAACGTTGAATCGTTGCATCTGAGCACGGAAATATAACCCATAGACAATTAATTGCTTCACAATTATTGAATGTTACAACAAATCTTAATTTGCATCACAAGATTTTATACGTTACCATACCGTTTTTGAAACCTTCCTACCTTAGTCCCATTTTATTTGAGGTCGGCGCAACATGTTTTCTTCTTCCATTCTCCCCTGTCAGACGTCACGGCATCATTTACTCTTTTCTCTATAATACCCTTCCTTGCACGATAATTCCATCTTTTCTTTGTCCTTCCTTTCCCTGTCCAACATTCATATTATCATCTCTTTTCGTCAGTCACATGCGTTTGATCCTTCCTCATTGCATTTCTATTCTAAAACAAACGACTGCCTTTATGTTTTTCTGTAACGTCAAACAATTTGATACTAACCCCGCAAATGAGATACAAACGGTTATAAAACATAAAATCAAGTGCATAAAACATTCATAAAGTTTTATGACACCGATTTATCACTTCAGCGGATAGTTAGAACGGTGTCGGGATGAAAAGAGTGATAACAAAGTCGTCGGGAGCGGGCGGCGCGGTACGGCGCGGCAAGCAAATGAGGCGCGACGTTCACTGCTAACTAAACCAATCGGCCGTGCTGGTGCTGCAGACGGGCGGGTTGCACGCTGCGTTTGTAGAAAACGTTGTAGCTTTTCGTTGATATTATTTTGAAAGATTGAAAGATATCAGATTTCCGGAGAAGAAAAGCCATTTTTGTTGAAAAGTAACGTTAAAATGTGTGGCAACGTTAAAAAATGGATCTTTTTAATAAAACCACGTAAATTTTTTATTCCTTTTTGATCATCACGTGGTGATTATTACAAGACTGTCTCCTATCATCACAAGTGACCAGAAATAGTCAGACAAAAGACTTCAACGAGCTCATTGTTACGATGATGATTTTCACTGAAAATTCTCTAGAGGTGATAATTCATACACACACTCACCTCCCCATCCACTTTTAAGGAGAGTCAAAACTTATATGACTCACTATAATAATCTATCTACATACATAACCTCGCAGATCTGCACAGTCCAGCGTTTCCCACCCGCGCGTTCCACCCGCTTATTTAAGACGATCATTTAGCATCATTTGCGGACTGCTTTTTAAACCTCATCCGTTTTTAATGCGACCGCTGAATCCTTTCGCGTTGCTTGTTATTCGGATACTATACTGCGCACTGATACCCGGGTATCTATATCCGTTGTCTAGTTATGAATTCTCTGTGAAGATTTGATACCGTTGTCTTTCTGGACTGACAGTTACAAAAATAGTTTATTTAGAATTGGAATTCCTGGAGTTCGACTGGAATGGTGTAGCTTTATTGTTGACTGTATATTTTCAGTTGCAAATATGTTTCTATTTTCAATCCTATATCCTTTTTTCAATTAATTTATAGTTTAAAACATGCTTTCTAAATTATAAAACCATTGAAAATAAAAATCAACAAGTCTGATTAATACGCGGCGATAATCCAGCGACTGGAATATCATTTATGAAGCCATCAGCGCTAGCGATCCAGCGCTAACTGCATGTAAACACATAAATATTTATCTCATAACGTTCCCGACCTCGTTAAACGACACAGATTAAAAACCATACAGAGTGTTAACGCATGCAATGATCCAGTCTCGATAAGGGGAAAATGACATTTAATTAATAAAAAACTATGATGTAGATTTATTAAAATATCAAATTATATTTTCCTACTAATAGATATTTACTTGACTTTGTGAAAAACCGATCCGATTTCTGTAGCAAAATTATATTTCTCTCTGCTGTAACTTGTAAAACATCTGTTTTAATTCTGTTTTATTTGTCATTTTCTAGCTTTTGTAGCAGCTTAAATATGATTATGCAGTGATTCAGGGTTGTTTTATGGTTGATAGCGAGTTTTGGGGTCTTATAGGCACTCCATTTATTTCATACTCCGTGTAAAAAACAAGTATGTCATAACTGCTTCATTTTAAGCTCTAATTTACTAAAGTTATTGCCACTTCCTCTTCCTAATTAGTAAATGTATATTACGAAGCTTCAAATTAATTCAGAAAGCGATAGATCTATCAACACTGTTTTAATTATGAGCTGAATAGTTATGGATATGGTTTTAATTAATTAGAGAACTATTTTTACTTGGTGGACGAAAAATCGAGATCTCGTCCAAAATAAGTTTAAACATTCAATATCAATTAACAACATTGTTAACTCAAAAATTATTCAATGTCAATGATATGATCTTAGTAAGTACATGTTAGATTAATATTTCTATAGTATAATTAGTAATTGACGGGCCTGTTGGTCTAGTGGTTAGTGGCCCTGACTGCTGAGCCGGAGGTCGTGGGTTCGATTCCCACCCAGGACAAACTTTGTGTGATGAGCATGATCGTTTGTTCTGTGTCTGATTTATCTATAATATGTATGTATTTATAAATTATAAGTATGTATATCAGTTGTCTGGTTACCATAACACAAGCTCTGCTTAGCTTGGGATCAGATAGCCGTGTGTGAGTTGTCCCAAGATATTTATTTATTTATTTAGTAATAAGAATTGTAAAGTTTATGTTCTCAACTGCATTGTTTAATTTTACACATTTCGGTGATAGTCCATAGTTTCTAGCCATTTCTAATACCGTAAACTACATTGCCGAACTCAATTATATGATTGATAAAATCAAAACCTGCAAATTCAGATACCAAACACATAAAATTTGATTACACTTTTTCAACCCTCCAACAACAAACCGTTATCGATACATTAAATTAATTACAAACACGTAGTCACCACTATCCCATTCACTAATCCTGGCTAAACGCAATGCGAACGCAGCACAAACGCACTGTGAACGCACGGTAAGCGCACAATATGGCGGTGCCCCCCTAATCCGTTGCGGGCCCGACTCGTTATCGCACGGCGGTCATGTCATTATAACGCTATATCGGTAACCGAACGTTATCTTAATTTATTTGTAGCACATGCATTTTTATTGCTCGTTGGTTTTTGGGAATGTTAAGCTGGTTTTTGCGGGTTGGTTCAACTAGAATTTAATAGCAATATTTTACAGTGGTGAGCTGTACCTACATTGGTTGTTGACGGGCCTATTGGTTTGACGGGCCTGTTGGTCTAGTGGTTAGTGGCCCTGACTGCTGAGCCGGACGTCGTGGGTTCGATTCCCACCCAGGACAAACTTTGTGTGATGAGCATGATTGTTTGTTCTGTGTCTGGGTGTGATTTATCTATAATATGTATGTATTTATAAATTATATAAGTATGTATATCAGTTGTCTGGTTACCATAACACAAGATCTGCTTAGCTTGGGATCAGATAGCCTATTATTATTATTATTGGTGAAAAAGCTCTTGGCTAAATAATAACACCCACTCGGGTCGATCTTCAAATTAAGCCGAGCTTGCCTGGGTGGTTCCGTGGATGGCTGACCAGCCAAGTTTCCTACGTGCCTAAGAAAGAACGTTAAACCATTGGTCCCGGCTGTCAATTGTGTAACTCATATAGTTGTAACAGGCAGTCTGACAATTAGTCTTACCAAGTGGTATCGTATAACCCAGTAACAAATGGGTTGTGAAGGTCAGATAACAAGTCTCTCCATGAAACTTACTGGTATTCAATATAGTTGGAAAAAGGCTAAACAGATGTTGTTGGATTTTCGGCAATTGTTAGGTTGTTTTTACGGTTTACACATAATTATAACGACAAAATTTATACGCATCAAGTTGCTGATTTTTTGGCAATGATAAGGTTTTCGTGGATCACGTTAAAAACAGCTTATCAAATTGACATAATTTGGCTATGATAAGGTTTCGGACGATCACGTTAAAAACAGTTTTATAAATTAACATAATACTCGAGTTATTGATACTAATCATCAGTATTTTGTACAGATACATACAAAATACTACATACAGATTCAGTGAGATGGCTAAAATGATTTCAAATCAGCCAGTATCTTCATTTATTTCTAGCACATTCGATTTTATTGCTCGTTGTTGATTTTCGGGAATTGACGAACAGATATTCGCGGGTTAGTTTAACACATCATTATGATGCTAGACTTTGATACGGGTCATTATTATTTGCAGCACGCGAATTTTAATACAAGTTACTAGATATTTGGAAATGGTAAGGGACTTGCGGGTTAGTTTAACTTGAGACTTAACACATTAGTCAGTTGATGTAGATCAATTTTAGTATAGTGTTGCAGATTTAACTGACGACGTGTTTATACAAACGGATTCCAACGATTATGCGATGCTGTAAGTTTAAAATCATTTTTTTATTTGTATAATCGGTTTATATTTTAGTTAAGTAACTTGTTGTTGTAGTTTGCTGGATGTTGGTTTAGCTAGGCACAAAATTAAATTGATTTTTGTTAGATGTAATGAATAAAATAAAGCGTGATTTGTTTTTTTTTGTGTAAATTTCGGGGGGAGTTAAAAGAGCCTTATTAAAAACATTCATTTCAATCATTCACTTGCATGTAGAAATTAAAAAAATTGAATCGTTTTCCGTTTTTATTGACTTTTTATTTCCGTATTTTTACATTCAATCACATTTCGAATTTATTTATTAGAAGCAATGTGTTTTTTTTTGTATTAATACATGTAAAGACAGAGTGGGTTTAGGAAATTAACTCCATATATTTGTACGACCATTATAATATTATAATAATATGTCAAATATATTCATTCAATTTAATTTAAACTTTTTCAAAAATCAAAGAACATGATCATAACATACAGAATAGCAAATGATTGATTTGATATGTTTCGATCCAGTATTTGATGTAGACTTATCGGAAGATTTATACATAAAGTCTCAACATGACTCAATGGCCTCTTATTTAAATCCACCCACAACTAAAAGACCAAACACTAGCAAAACAAACAGCTCATAAAAATTCACTTTCCTTTCGAAAAAAAAAAATATAAAGAAACCGCAAGCACGACAAAGCACCCCAATCGAAATGGAAAAACGATCCATGCCAATTGCCATAAAAAGATCGTCGGCCCAATAAAACGGAATCGACATTGTCAGCGATGATTTGAGCGGGAGCGGGAGTTAAGGTTCACTTACACGGGCAACTTTAAGCAGACAATTATTGCTGGCAACAGTTGCTGTTGTTTGTAATATAAAAAAATGTGAAAAACACTTTATCTATATTGTCCTTTTTATCGGATTGGAAATCATTAAATAACTTCCCCTCTCTAGGCGGAGCAGAGAGAAGTGTCGGACTTTTACTGACTAAAACCCATCCATGTTCCTTCATTTGGCAAAAGTTTGTAAGGTTCAAAATAGAAGGGATAACCTCTAAGGGGCCTGCCAGGGAAACTGCCTGCCGCTCCGCCCAGTCAAGTTATTTGATGATTTCCCATCCGCTAAAAAGGGGATAACCTCTAACACTACTTTTCCGAATTGCAAAATTATTTTACTGATAAAAAGTTACACTGTTATCGAGTGCCACAGAATGTCATGTTTTTGCGACGCGGATAGAGTCTCATGTCTGGATTCAAGAGCTAGTCTAATTTATGAATTGGATTATGTGGCCATAGGTGTTAATTTTTTTTTGCATATAAGAAAAAAAGAAAGGAAATACAGGACGTAATACCACACCTCTAATCCCCGAAGGTTAAGCAAAGGTGTATCTAATAATATACTCTGACATAGATAGGAAGCACGTTCTTTGGTTCAACATAAGAACGATATTCGTAACAATATAACTTATATTGTTGTGAGAAATAGTTTCATATGGGCAAAACGGCCATCGTTCCGTGTCTATGGCATAATTACCCGTCACCGCAACTTTTGTTGCCCAAAAATGCAATAAGCTTACTGTTTGTTGCCCGTGTAACCCCAACTTTAGATGGCGAGCGCGGTGCGGAAGGGCGCGGGAACGGGGAAACACGGTTTGGGCGGGCGGACATTTTTATACGGCGACAGGAAAAACTGGCATCTCGCAACGTTAGTGACTAGTGAGTCAGTGACGACTGATTTGTTCCCATTTGAAACCAATAGTGGTTTCAAAAGATTATTTTCGTGACGTGTGTTTTTTAAGTTGTGGGGAGTTCAGTTTCTAGTTTCATTAAATTTGTAGTCTAATAAAACAGTTTGGCAATGGAAAAAGAAAGTTACTTTTAAAAAGATTTAATAGTTTAAACTAACGATATAAATTAATAAAACTCAACGAAATAGTACGTGTATTGGTTCGATATTATTAACTTTATAACTTACGGGGCATCAAGACGTGTAAAAGTGTTTTTTAAAAACCAAAAAAAAAACTCAACTTGCAAAATTAACATCATTTTAGAATTACAAAAATAATTTGTTTTTTTTTTATATAGAATGCTTCATTAGCTTCACTTTTCTTTGACTTCAACACAAACGGTGGCAAAATTCTTGAGGAGAAATAACTAGTCACAACTTTCTAGAAAATTCCAACTAAGTTAATTTAACATTACATAATATCACTCTTGTTATCTCCGAAGAGTTAGGAAGAGGTGTGAGTGTGACAACATTTTGGCAACCAGGCAACATCAACCATCAAGCCATCAACCGGGCACAATAAAATAAGAAATTTATTAAATTCCCCTCAATCCTTCATCTGATTTAAGTTATAAAGTGAGTCTCATCATCATCTTTTATTTGGGGTTGTCGCAGTAAGTCTTCTCCTTCCATACTTCTACACAATCCTTCATTTAAGCAGTCAGTCACCACTCACATGCTTTACACAATCCATCAATCGTTAATTTGGTCTTTCTCTAATCTTATAGCCATTCACAATCATCCACATTTTTTTTTAAATAATAAATTGTGGAGCCGTAACTATGATATACTTCTGAAAACATCAAAACCACAGTAAAATAGACTAGAGTGCAGATAACAGTTTTCAAGTCAAAGAAAATACAAGAAAACATGTTATTTAGCACAGACATATTATATTTTTATATATTTTCCATTTTTATCTGAATTCACATATACGCTTAGGACAATAATCATCATCAACCTCCTGCCCCTGTCAAATTTGGGGTTGGCGCAACACGTTTTCTTCTTTCATTCTCCCCTGTCACACGTCACGTCATCATTTACTCCTTTCTCCTTCATAAGCTTAGTACAATATATGGCAAAGTAATCTAATCTGCTTTCTCATTCAAAACTTCATAAGAGTTAGAAAGGGGCCCTTAGAGACTCTAGGCAGTTAAGGTTGCAAGAGAACCTCGGGGTAAAATACTTCATGGTTTTTAACTTCATTGTTATAGTTTTTAAGTTCAAGGGTAATTTCAATAGTGGTTAAAAAACTTTTTTTTTTTGAGAAAAAAAACTTTCTATTTCAAAGCTGAAGCTGATGTTAGTAATTAATAAATACATTTAATTTCATAGTAACAAAATATAATGAAAAACAAAATGTATCAGCGTTTTTCAATGAAAACGTTTCTTCTCTCTCTCTTTCAACACTAATAAGAAAGTTTCAAAAAACTTTTAATTTCTACGTTTTACAGCAGCAAATTTTATTAGATTATTAAGTATTTTATAATTAATAAATCTCCTGTAAAATCAATCCTGTGATTTTGATAACTTGTTGTAAAATTAGTTTTGAGGAGTGAACTTACTTGGCGTGCGTGTGGGGCCGTGCAGCGACTGTCAAAACCACCACTCACGCTCTCACGGGACTCACGCCCACCAGCACACAAGTAGCACACCGCAGGCCCTACGTCCCTCAGACGTCACGTCAGCGACAGATCAGCTAAAGATACTTTACAAGTTAGCGGAGCATCTGATATCGTAAGCGATGTTCAAAGTTATTCCGTTGCCGTCCGCGCAAAGAGATGAGCGTCAGACGTCGCGTCGACAGACCGACTGAGCGGGAAACGGAGCGCGCGCGGCGACGAAACCGGCGCGTCGCTGGGCGGTCCCGGCAACACGCCCCGCCTCAGACCCGCCTACTCGCAGCCACGCCCACCTGAATTAATAAAGGCGGCAAACACCGCCGGACACGCGGACAATGCCGCATTGTCCTGCGTCCAAAATAGTTTCAATTAGAATCGAGGACAAGGCACAAAAGCACCCGCCGGCGATCATTCACGCCGAAATTGGCCGCTGCATGAGCGATTAGCGAAACCTCATACAAAACTGTCGATGATAGCCCACACTATTGTCCTGCATTCGAACTAAACCGCTCGTTATAATTGAATGACTCTGCTTTATTTTCGACGTGTTATAGTGAGCTTTATGGCTTTGAATATCGTGTTCGAAGTTTGCATTTCAATCATAGTTTTGTGAAATCTGAGCTTCATAATCACCAAGATTTTGACATAATTATTACATAACTCGAATCAAGTATAGTTAAACACGGCAAAAATTACTGAATAACGTTCTAGAATACATACCTTAAGCTTAGAATTAAAAATGTTTCTAAAAAAATTCATTACAGTCCACTAAAGACTTCAAGTGAAACTTTCACACACTTAGAACTTCGTTATACGTTATGATAATGAAATAAAGCAGTATCTTAATGACCACTTATAAAAAAGCAACTACGACAACCATCCATCACACCAGTTCTGGATTAACCACATAGCAAAAGTAACAATTGCTACGTGCCCAACGCAAAATGGGGCCCCACGTGTCCAAACTCTTTTTTGAAGGAACTTTAACCCACCACTCGTCACAATGGATCGATGGTAGTATCTAAAGCTACACATCAGTAACTATACTTTTTTTACAGTTAGCCTACCGCAAAATTTTTCTTGGGATGGTGTACCCTCTCTGGTAGATCGTGGGCCCCTTCATAGAATTAGCTACGGGCCTCACGCGTGCTTAATCCGGCACAGCCGGGAAAGGACTCCCTAGAAGAAGATACACTGACCGTATTGGTCAGGTTCTATAGAAAGGTCAAGTGCGTGGTACACGCAACTTGCGTGCGTCTGTGATCGTAGAAGCTGGAGTTCTGTGGTTTCTGCTTTCATGGGAAAAGGCGTGGAAAGAAAGGAATTATGTATGTATGTATACTGTTAATGAAACTGTTTAAGGGTTCTGTAAAAAGCCGTAAAGGGAAAAACGGAACACTAATAGGATCACTTTGTTATCTTTGTATCTCAGAAACGCGTGGAGATATCGAGTTGAAATTAAAACCATACACTTAAGTCTATAACCCCTTAGAGCTATGGAAAAATCATCTGTCTAATTAGACGCAGTCTAAAGCAAGTTTGTAATGAACCCTCGGTGCGCGAATCCGACTAGCACTTTTATGCTTTTTTTTGTACTTAATAATGTGAAGTTTTCAGTGTCGATCACTGGGAAGCATTATCCAATAACAAGCTGATATTTAAGCTCTGTTTTGTCTATAACCTACATAGCATTGTAAACAGAAGAAACAAAGTAACAAAAAAGCAAGCTATGAAACCAACGGTCCTTCAGCAATTTGAGTTTTAAACACACGTTTGTTGTGAAATACAGCAATCCTGAACCTGCTACCTAAGGCTCTAGCACTCGTACCCCTAAAGTAAAAAAAAAAATCCTTTCATTTTTTGACGTGATAACGTCTTTAAAATCGTTTTAGTCGGGTGACATGTTCAGAAACTTGTAAACCTCACGAGCGACATTTCATAAAGATGGTAGCGCCATCTGTTACTTGGCTCGAAAAAAAAACTTTAAATTAGTACTTAATTTCATTTTAGATGTCACTACTGGTGATAACTTATATCACCAATAAGACGTTATCACGTAAACATCTCGATCGTAAACCTACTTTACAAACAACCAATTTTTTTCGTATGATACTAATTATGTTTGTTGCAATTTAACTAAAAAGTTACAGGAAAATTGTATTTTCGATAAAGAAATCGACGTATTTACTTCACATTTATAGTACCCACACGTGTTAGGACTTCTGGATAATCTCATCATCTCAGCATCTGCTTAGCCTTTTCCCAAAAACGTTGTCTACCCCAGTGTGTCTGCCTTCCTGATCTCCACAACCCAGTTACTTCTGAATTCTTTTTTTTTTTAAGAAAAACGTTGCCCACACTAGGAATTTCTTCTGTATCGTGGGTGCATTTACAAACATTTAAACTCTCATACACAAACAGCCAAACCCGAAATTACTATTTGTAGGTCATACAAATATTTGTTCCGTGCGAGAATCAAACCTCCCACTGCGCTAACCGTGCCTACAATAGCCGAATAGTACGATAAATCAGCTCTTATGATGTAAAAACTTTAGAAAACAAAATTAAAGTCCAAAAAATATGCAAAAACAACGACAGTTATGTAAACTTTTTTGTGAAAAAAAATGTTAGTTTTTTTTTATCAATAAATTTGACTACGAGAATGTTTCCACAGTTCTCCTTGCGCCTTATTGATTTGTAATAGCAACGCTAAGTTTTCCCTTTTCTTCCCTCTTTCTCCCTCACTTCCCACTTTTTTTTCAAAAATGTTAGCCTATGTCCGTCTCCTGGTTCCCAACTATCTCTGTACCAAAATTCATCAAAATCGGTTTAGCCATTAAAGCGTGAAGAGGTAACAAACAAACTCACTTTCGCTTTTATAATATTAGTAAGGAAGTAAGGATTATGTTCCATAATTTTTTATTACTGTGAGCGCCCGATATTTCGACGCTGCTGCAACCGTCACAATCGAGGGATTGATCGTAACCATATACCGAAAATGCGTTTCCTGTTTTCATAACTTTCAAAATAATCTGCAATCAGTAGATAGATACCCGATGGCCTAACAAACATAAGGGAAATGAAACGCGTAGTTTTTTCAAGACGGACGACCAAGTTAATTGTCATTGCCCGAGGAATTGCCAAATTCTACGGAACAGGGCACATTGCTCACAGAACGGATCGCTGACAGGCCCCAAAAGGTTGGCGCTACAAAATCAAAATATTTTATTTTCACATAGGCTTACATGGGCACTTATAAAACGTCGAGAAAAGGTGCACGGTTCGAATTGATCGTTTCCTATGGAGAAGAACCGGCAAGAAACTCCATGGTTACTCTTTTAAAATCATTTGGTTTTACAATGACGTTGTTTCAGAGCGTTAGGACTTACATATGAGAGGACAGCGTAGGCCCGACAATAAGTCATTGCTTGCTTTACAAAACGTAAAATAAGATAAAATATTAACAGAAGTTAACAAGCGTCTAAGAATTTACAAGGCCAACAATGTCCACTCCTTCACTACGCACCGGAAGACAGCTTTGTTACTTGGATTGATGACTTATTCCGCTGAATGCGAACTTATCATCAGCACCAGCCTATTTGGTGATGATTGAGGGAGGTCCATATCCAAAAATGTTCAGCTGATATTATGAAACATCCATATGCGAATCAGTGCCCTTTCGTTAAAACTTCAAATAAAAACATAAATTGTAGGTAGCTACTATTACGTCCTACCATTGTAATTCTATTAATATTCTCTTTCACACTTATTACTTGCATTTTTAAATATTTCCATTTAATACTTAACAACATAAAACAATAAGTTTCCGCCGGTATCGGGAGCAGGGTCCAAGCTACCGGTGGTAAATGAATTGTGTAATGGAAAACTGCATTACTTTTATGCCTTTTACCATATCTTTACAGTAAATAAAGTCACATTTATTTAGGAAAATCACGTATTGTATTATCAATTCAATACGTACATTCTGCTTTCTTTAGTTTCATAAGTGCCCATGAAGGATTAACTGAATTAATATATTTTGAAATGAAGTTTTAAAGACTCTGCTGGCTTATTTTATTTAACATACTTTTATAAGCTTCTCCTGTAATCATGTAAAAAGATCTTATAAGTGTAATTTGAGGCAGCTTTACGTTTTCCAATTAAAAAAAATGCATTCCTACCTGTTAAGCTTCTAAAAATCCAGCATGGTGGATTCCCAAAGATGATGAAACTAATGTTTTTTACGTATATCAAATGTAAGGAGAAGAATACGAGAAAATTTGTTTTTTTTTTACAAATTATTTTTATTAAACTGTAAATTATCAAGTGTTAATCCGTAACTACTGGCTTAAATTTTCTTGAAAACTTTATTTGTTTAGAGGCCCTTACAGAGGTATGTCAGCCTCATCATACTTTAATCTGACTAACTATGACCCTATTTAATAAACCTTAATTAGGTATAACATTATTGCCTAAGCGTGTGATGCAGCAACCATTTTATAAATCAGTTTCGCCGTTTTCCGTACTAGGTATAGATAGAATTCTCTCTGTCCTGTTTTTGTCACATTCCATTAGTAAATGTTGGACATCCTCGACTATGTTACAGACTTGGCAATGTGTGAATTATATTATTTTCCGTAAAAAATCGTTACAAAACAATCATCTCATCCACATGACTAGAAACACACAGTCTACACAAGAAGACAAATGAAGCGCGAAATGTTTTCTCCTCCGCGCACGACGACGGTCCATTCACAGATCAGTGGCTCCTCCAACGTCACCAAGTAATGCTCAAACTGGATATCCGTTTGCTTTTCTGGCCACGGGAAGGGATTTCCTGGTTGAACAAACAGACCGTCTCACTTCAAATATCTTCGTGATTTTCGAATAATACCCGACACCCGTTATACAGGGAGGTGTGACTATTCTAAAAGATTAGACGGTAGGGAACCGTACGAAAACTGAATATCAAGGATGCGTTGTTTTCAGCCAGCGATGCTTCTGTTTGTAAGTGAGCTTTGTTGTATAAACTAACGTACTGGTTTTCTCATATTGAATTAGTTTCTGAATTCTCCCATGATCCCAATTTGTATTAAGTATACATACATATAAACGCAACAATACTGAATCCAGTTTTCAGAGATATTGTTGGCTTTGATTTACGCCGTAGATGCTTGCCGTTTTAAAATTCAAAGACTCCTAGAAATTCTACTGTTTGGTAGACCATATCTACATGAACCTTTTATTAATTAAATTGTAAGTACAACCAAAAAAATCAAAAGACAAATTAAGGCCGCTTCCTCTACGAGCGTCGGCACCGTGAGACGACTCCTGGCCACCATAGATGCGGGTGTGTGAACGGTGAGCAATGGGTAGTTCACTGTCCAACTTCTGTCCGTCTAGTGAAAGTAGGCCGTGTCGACGGCGCGATCGTGTTCCACGCAAGCTTCAAAGAGATGTCAGCAAAGCAGAGAGACCTACAAGGGCCACCGTCTACCGTGGTTGCAGGTTGTTCGAAAGAGATACCGCGGCCCTAGAACATAAAGGGCAAAAGAAGGAACATGGGTGGGTTTCAGTCAGAAAACGTCTAACACTCAACGCTCCGCCGAGAGCGGGGAAAGTGATTTGACGATTTCCCATCTGCAAAATAAAAAAAGGCGGCTCCCACTGAAGAAATGAAATCTTTATTCTAAACTCTCGACCCGCTTCACTCAACAGAATACTACGTTTCTCTAACCATAATAATTCGATAGAACATTTAAACAAAGCTAGAAAGCAATGAGTCGTAATTGGAACGAGTTATTCGGCAAACAGTGCCAGTGTCCCGTACTCCCTCCGCTCCGGTCACGTGGGCCAATATTTATTTTATCAATATTCAAACAGTTCAGACGTCGAGTTTTGTCTTGATCGACTATAGAGGGGTTTAGTGAAGTGGGGTGGGTAGGTACGTAGGTGATAGAGATTGAATATTTTGGCGCTAGAATATTTCAAGTTCGTTCAATTCTTTGGATTGGTATTCAGTTTTCTTTTTCAGTAATTTAACTAAACTGGCAAAATGTAATAAACATACATTCTACAACAAATATACTAACCAATTTTTTCAGAACTTTCCGATTAAAACTCAATCAACGGCCTGAAAGTTTTATTTTTACATATCATTTTCTAATTGTCTTTTCTGAAACAAAAAACGTCTCATAAACACTATTATTTAACTTGGTATGATCATACAAAATTCAATACAACTAAACGATATCAACGCACCATACAAACCACCACAACCCTTTAAACAAAACTGCATCCTAAAACTATCGCCACATCTTCAACTGAATTATCGCAGGCTTTCGCGCTATACACAATCCCTTGTTTAATCTCTCTAATACGTTAACGAGCAGCCATTTTACAAGTTTATTCTAGCCGTCGCCGCCCCGCAGCCGCCCCGCACCCGCACCGCATCCGCCACGCGCGCGGCCCGCACCTCGGAATGCTAAGCAGACCGATTGACATTCCAGTGGCGGAGCAATCGAACAGAAAATACACTTGTCATACATTTAACGTGGAATTTTTATGATTAAACTCGAACCGAGGGGAAATTATTACGGTTGTATTAGAGTAGATTTAATAAGAATGGTAAACGATTCAGGTGGTGGCTGGTGGTGCATATTTTTATGTAAATTGAGACTTTTTAGCGGCTTATAAATTATGGTGTGTCAAAGAGCAGGTATGTTTTCTTTCCAAGATTTTATTGTACCTGTTTTCATCGTTTTTTAAGAACTTCTTGGAGTCAAATGTTAGTGGATGGTGAGTACTTTACAAAAAAGTTATGAATGTACGTAATTAATTAGAAATATGGATTTGTACTATTTTAAAAAAAATATCACCATTGCAATCAAATTACAAAAAAAAAACCCAGGTAGGTACGTCATACCAATAAAAATACATCAAACTTCTTCATAAAAATACATATTCACGTGTCTCTAACCCTCATGAGCTAATAATTTGATCGGATCCCGCCGGGCATCCCGCTACCAAGCGGGTTACCTGCGGGATGTCACGTCAACTCGGGCCACTCGTCATCGTAGCAAACTCACGAAAATTCGACGCCCGCGCCTCCACCGTACGCGGGACCTAATTCTTGGATCC
Organism: Ochropleura plecta; assembly: GCA_905475445.1. Lineage (NCBI taxonomy): Eukaryota > Metazoa > Arthropoda > Insecta > Lepidoptera > Noctuidae > Ochropleura > Ochropleura plecta. The sequence goes on along the minus strand of FR997727.1, from coordinate 14,834,464 downwards.
TGTCGCGTGTCGCTCTTCGCCCGTCAAATTTGCGAACAGGGCTACCGCAAAAAAGTAGGAACTCAGTTTTTGGAAAATATTTTTTTACGATATTAAAAAAAACTTAAAATATAATAAACCATTTATTTCAGGTCACAAAGACAATAAGGCAAATACCTAAATCTGAACATACATACATTTGTGTAAGTTTCATTATTTTCCTAGTCTTTTCTCAAATATGTTGGGGTCGGCTTCAGGTGAATACCAGAATTTTTCAAAGAGCGACTGCTTCTCTCACCTCCACAACCCAGTAAGGACTGAATAGTACGAGACCCCTTAGTAATGGGGTTGTCAGACATGCGGATCACTGACTGATCTGTAACGACTGTCAAAGATGTTATTATTTAGCCACAAGCACCTCCATTCGTGTCAATATTATAAAACATAAAACTATGTTAGTAGCACTTCAGTTCCACAATGTTAATAGTATGGAGTTGTAGTACCTAATTATTTGATTAGAATCATTCGTACAGATGGCCTTAATGGCGAGTCACAGACAATTTAAAAAAAAAAACTGAAACAAGATCAACCATGTCCTTATATTCATACATTTAACTTTGATATTAATATTGTATTGTTTGAAAACATATAAATACACTTATTGCATGATTCAAATTGCATACATTATCATAGTTTCCACGAAAAAATATATTATGTACACTATTACAGCATACTAGGTGGTTATGTATGCGGTAATAATAAGTACATACACAGCTCAATATATTATGACATATACAATTTGTTTTGTTAAACTTTTAGAGGCACAAAATATCATGCATTCAGCGCTGTATTTGGTATTGAATGCTAGCATTGTCGGATATAGGTTGAGAAATATTTATCAGTATGGCAAGTGTATTGCAGAAGCGGAGTGGCAGTTGGCAGTCGCGCCTCGCGGCGGGTACTGGCACCCCTGTCGGCCATCACAGACAACGTCTTCCTTGGACTGACAGCCGGTGACATATTTTATTCACGGCGCACCGTCGTAATTCCGTCGATGCAGATAAATTGTTTTACCGCGGGAGCCAGCCACGTCCCACGACTTTGGCGTTTGCATGATGAGCTCGTTTTTTATGCTCGAATAAAATTGTGTTAGCCACCGTCAGTGGCGCGACGTGTGAACTCCGTTGGATTCCCAAGAAATTGTTTTCGGGAAACCTGCTTTGATATTTATGAAAGTTGGCATGTTGAGACGTACGTTTGACTGAAGGGTACGCGGTGGATTTTAACATCGTTAGGACTATGTATTTGTGTGTTATTCTCTAGGGTACCCGATATTGTACGAACGCTCGTAGTAGTGTTTATGAACAGCCACCAGTTGCAAGATGTCAGGTATCGTAAACACGTTGACACAGTCGCTTTGCTGCAGCGCTGCACCGCCGCGAGACCGGATCCCGCTATCAATATTAAATCCCGACGCGCAAACATCTGCTCGCGACTGCAAACGTATAAGTTTAATCAGTGGTGTTTCGATTAGTTAGAACATCGGATCTGCAGTTGACGAGATGCACGTTTAATTAAATGTTCTTGCTTAACGTATGTTTACATTAAATGCAATGTTGTTTTTGAAATTGATGGGAACTAATCAATAATTATAATAAACTAATTCTAAAGTTTTTGTGTAAACGTATTTTTCTTTAATAACTATATTTGAAAAAGAAACGAAAATACGTTACAGCAAAATTATTATTAAATATATTCGTACGTTCAGTACATACAAATACTTACCAACTTTAGTCGCCTGCAAACAATGAACCAGCACAAACCTTAAGTTCCTAATTTAAAATGTATGAACATCCACCAAAAAGTACGATTGACTGAAAGCAAATACTCCTGAGTCCCACAGAAAATAAAATAAGCTTTGACCCGAAGTTTCATGGGATTATGAATGTTTATACTGAAAATAATGTGCGGTCGTGGCGTTCGGTGCAAATATTTGAAGATGTAGTCAAAGGGATGGCTTTTTGCGAGGTCCTTTGAGCGTCCGCGGTCTGCGGTCAGATAACCCGATTAGCCGCCCAACGTCGCTATGTACCATGAGAATTGAAAACATAGCTAGTTTACCTCAAGCGGTGACAGGAACTTTGCGTTGATATATTTTATTTAAAAGTTCAAAAAACATTTTTTTTGTACTAGTTTTGTTTCAGGAGTAACTAACATTTGGGGTTGTACCTACTATTGATTGATTCCAAACAGAAAACACATTACAGTTCATTTCATTAAGCAAACAAATAAAGTCCAGGCATCAAGTTGAAGACCTAACCTTAGGTTTGATAGCGAAACATAAATTCAATGATAGTCTCTGAACCACACAAACTGTGTTATGTTTCTCCTTTACGACTGGCTGACACTAAAATGTTTCCGAATAAAATTGTTATCCATCAAAACAGCGAGCATCTTTAGCATAAGAAATGCAGCGGTATGCCTACAAGTAGTCGCATCTGAAGATGTAACGTGCAAGATGTTCTGGATAGGATACTGCTATCTTGAAAGCGATACGAATTCATACGAAGTTTTCTTGTAAACGTAGCAAGGTTTCTTGCTATTATTTGCAGCAAAACAGCATTTTAATGCAAAGGATTCACTTGTCGAATTTGTCCTCATTATCTACAATTGTCAGAATACCTTTTTTAAAAAAAAAACTTTGCCCCACACTAGGAATTTCTCCTGTATCGCGGGCGCGTTTACAAACATTTAAACTCACATACACAAACAGCCAGACCCGGAACAACTCTCTGTACGCCATATAAATATTTGTTCCGTGCGGGGATCGAACCCACTCGAATCGATTGCTCAGCCACTATGCCAAACGTGTCGTCATGGTCGTGGTTGGCGTAGTGGCTGAGCAATGCGACTGCTGCGCTGCGTGTCGCGGGTTCAATTCCCGCACGGAACAAATATTTGTATGACCTACAGGTAGTTGTTTCGGAGAGTTGGGCAATGTGTCTTTAAAATAAAAATGGGGATCACCAAAGCTTTCAAGGCGTTTTTAGAAGCTTTGAAAGCTTTGGTGATCTCGATATACTGTAAAATCTCCATACTGCAAACATTTGGGATAGTTTTCGTGACAGATTGATGTGACACGGTAATTATTTTATATTGTTTAACGCCTTTCACTTAAATTACAAATCTGTATCAAATAGTTTGTACCCCTTCTAGTACACTACATGTATGTCCTGCTGACTTATTCAGAACTGCCAGCAGAGGCTTCGCGGCCCTCCACCTGCGGTGAGGTGTAACTTAACGAACCCTCACTGAATCTTTAATGTAGTTTCATTTAATGCTACTTGAAAACTACGATATGGTCCTATTCATGTTGATTTTCAAAGTTTTCGGCAACATGTATGGTTAATCGTGGGTCTTGTTTGAGTACGTGTGGTAAAGTATTTATGAGAAGTTCGCCCTAAATTATGCGGTGGAGGCTCTTTTATTTAGTTTGTCATGTGAAAAATTAAATTACTCAAAACTTTTTGAACTTGTCTTTGGTCATACTGTGTCGTTTTTCAGATCTAAACAAGATCAGTATTTTTTATGATAATTTTATTTAAAACTACTTACAAACTTCACACGATATGATCCTCTTGATATTGGTATTCAATGTTTTCTATGTATGACAAATCGTGGCCCGAGTTTGTGTGTGTTTGTGCGGTTAATTATATATTTATGAATTAAAGTTTGCCCTAAATATGGCTGAGGTTTAATTAGGTAGTTATTTAGTTGTGTTAAATAAATTACATACAGCTGTTGATTTATTTTTTCATAATATTCTGTTTTCAGAGCTTGCAAAAGACGAAAAAAAAATGTATTTGAATGATATCAATAGGATTTTCGGTAAGACGAAAATCTTTAAAAGCCCTACAATCCTGAAAGAGCAGAAACTTTAGAAATACATTCAGCATCTCATTAGACAATAAATCAATTTACTGAGTTAACAAAATTATTTTAAATTGTTAATGGTTCTTAAAAGCTTTTGATTTCTCATAATTATATTTACACTGTTGATGAGAAAAGAGGACAAAATACGCGCCTAATATCAATTATATTCAGTAGGTAATTCTACAGCAGAATTAATTCAATTTCTAATACAAACATCTACCTTGACTCAGGTACTCGTCAAACGAGCCGAGTTCCCTACTTGGCAAATTAGATTTGATATAAAGCCTATTTTAATTTGCTCCGTCGCTAAACATTGGGTGCTCTTAAATGTTTAAGCGAGTGCACAACTGGTAGCTGTGTGCGGAGCGCCGGGGCATGGTGGAGGTGCGCGGGCGGCGCGCCACCGCCGACGTCGTTGACATTCAACAAAGCAAATATGTTCTTGGCGGTGGCGCCCGGCCCAACGCGATAATAAGCTTACCGGCCGAGGGCGGGCCGCCCCCGCCCCGCGCCGCCCGCCCGCGAGACCGCCCTAGCCTCACGGTGTTATTAAATTCTTTTGTTGCCGGAATGCCCAGTTATTTAGCCGTGGTCCGGCTCTACGGGATCAACGTAAATATCTCCAACATGTTTGTCTTTTGAACTCCACTAGATGTGGGATGAAACGGATTATTTGCATCCTTGTGTTTTTCCACGTGCGAGGGTTGCCGACCTTAAGATTTGAGCGAAATAAATTGTGTAACAATGTAATATGATAAATTCAAAACAGCTGGTGTTTGCAGTCAGGGCTCGCTACTCCTTCGTATATTGTAAAATAAGCTGCTCAAATTAACTTGGTATGAATTTAGACAACATCTAAGCCGAGCGCTTTATTTCGAGCACATTACTCTCTGTTTAACAATAAAACTCATTAAATCGCTCGTGCGGTGGAGTTTTATAAATGTTTCACGTATTAATAAAATTAACAAAGCAGTGGTACACGAGAGGGCTATTTCCCAACAAAGCGTCGGAGCGTGGTACAATGGAATCTAAAATAAATACGAGGACTTTAGCAAACAGTGGAGCGCACAAAGCGTCCACCTGGTGAGTGGTGCCTTGCTCCGGCTCTATAGAAAATTAAGTGGCGGCGACGGAGTTCAATTAATGGCCGCGAGGCGTCCGCCGGAAAGTCTCTTCACATACTGACGGAGAGACGCCTTTGGCTGCACAATATAGCAAACATTAGACTTTAATGGCATTATTGCAGCTCTTGTGTTGTAATTTACCATCGCAGGAAGAGTCTCATCAGTTTTAATGGCAAGTTTTTGACTGACTTCAAAAAAGGAGGTGGACCTATGTTCAACCGCATTTTAAATGTATATTCACCGATTACTTCGCCAACTGTCGACCGATTTTGATCATTCTTTTTTTGTTCGAAAGGGAAAAGTCTTCTTTTTTAGTTTCTGAAGACCCATATCAATTTAATTTATATTGCTTGGGTAGTTTATCAGTTATCGTCCATAATACTATATGGATGATCTGCTAATCTTTTAGTCATGGAGAATGAATACTCGATAAAAAAAATCTTTTAAGTTTGGAAGTCGGTAGCAAAAAAGTCAACGAAGCAAACAAAAGTCACCGGCTTCCGGGTGTAAAGGTATTTTCTACTTTTTTTAGTTTTTTCTTTGGAAGCCTGTTTATTTACTAATTAGTTACTAACATATCATCACAAAATTCAGTAATAGGTAGATAGTCAATTATTCGACCACAATCATCAAGAGATATTATTTTCGCCACATCTTATCGTCACGCAACAAAACTTCAAGATTACACGAAGCACATCTATAATACAATCGACAAAGAGCTGCGGTCAGCAAAAAACTCCTCAGACTAATGTATTCAATCCATAATCCTTATCTGTAAAAAACCTCAGCTTAGACCACACACTATCGAGTCCCCTCTTATTGGCTGATCTCTATCAGCGTGCAGCATCCAGCTAAACCGCCGCTTATCGCGCAAATTACACCGTTTTACTCGATCCTCTCGAAAACTGCGAAAAGTAGACCTTTTTAACACAGCTTAGGACATCGCCCCTACCATGTGAGTTCTTTGAAAACACGATAATTTCCCTGATAGTAAAAACAAAGATTCTTCTACAACCAATACCGCTTACCCATGCATCTATAGAATTATTTTATACGAAAAGTGGTCCATACTAGACTTGCCTGTGAGTGTGTAATGAGTTCTTAGTATGATAAAAATTAAAGCAGAGCTACATTTGCCTTCAGTTTTATTCAGCGTAGGCTTCGTAACGGCGTAGGCTCTTGACAGACGTTACGTAGGCGCCTACGAAGATCCAACGTTGAACACAAATCAAGCCATAATTCTCTCACCAAAAGTAATCGTCTGAACACAGTTGTAAAAGAGTTACAAAAAAACAACTATAACATATTTTAGAATATGAATAAAGTCTAAATTAAAAACACACACACCAAAAATATACAATGGCTTTACAACACGTCGAAACAAATGAGAGTCTATTAACATTTTATCGAAATCAGTTCGTGGTAGGGGCGGGCAGCTTACCAATCGCCAGTTGAACCCCCGTCGGCGGATTTTATTGCCATTCGTATTGTCGGCTAGAGATTTACTTTGACACGTCGGAAATTCGTTTGTTGACTCTTCGCCGCCATTTTCGAATGTCTATTTCGCACTGTTTTCCGCGTTTTTCTTCGTCGTAAAAGCTTAATTGCGGTTAAACTGCTCGTACGTTCACTTTAACTGTACTTCGATAGCTTTGTGAAATGTGAACCACTGACACCTAAGGATTACCTCGTTGTGATTTAGCTTTACCGCCGAGAATATAAACTGTGGGGTGGTGAAAACAATGCAAATTCACTCCCGCTTGAATAATTTTATCTAATTTATCAATTTCCGCGCCACTTCTTCAAAAACACGCCACTACACGTTCGCAGATGTATAGCCACGTATGTCAGGTAAAATGCATTGGGTAACACATTAACAATGTTTCCTCTGAAAGCCTTTGTCTGCACTCAACGAATTACGGGGAAAGGCGAAAATTTAAATACCCGCCGGGACTGTTTTACATGTAAGAGATGCACTTTGCATGTAATGCGGCGATTAAATGAGACGACAACGTTCTGAGCCGACGCTGACTGCCGCTCAACGGAAAATGTTGACTTTAAAAGAGTGGTATAATGACTTTGTAAAACAAATTGTGTTTTTTACACAATCATCCATTACTACGGAACTTTGTTGGTTAAATTCATATGGCTTAACGTTTCCGAATTTCTAGCAGATTTTAATTAACAGATAAACTGGTCAGTAAGATGCAGATCATGCTGAACGAGAAAAGATTATATCAGGTGGCTTCTTCTGGGGTTGAGGGTTGTTCGAAAGAGATACTGCGGCACCGGAACACAAAGGGCAAAAGAAGGAACATTTAGTTTAAGTCAGTAAAAGATTGACACTTCCTACTGCCCCGCCCAGAGCGTGAGAAGTTATTTGATGATTCCCATCCCTAAAAAGAAAAGATGGCTTTTTCAGGACACCTGTATACAAATCTAAACTACATCCTGAAGTCTTTGAATACTTACTAACGCAAAAACGCTCCAGTAAAACCTTTTTTTAAACTCCTTTTTTAACATTCGCCTAGTTGCCAGTGGAGCCACCCGCTCACTCGCCCCGCAGCGAACCTCTGCTTACCCTCGAGGGGCACCACTCGTCGCCACAAAGGTGCAAAGGTAAGAAAACTCAATTAAAACAACGTCGCACTTGTCCGGGTTCACATTACCACACGATTAAGCTTGCTGTAAGGTAATGTCGCGTACCATATTCATTAGATACGTGTTTTTGTGAAAAATGGAGTAGTATTTTTTCCTGGATGTAAAAGCTAGACATTGCTTGTGCTAGGTCGAATACGCTAGTTTATATAAAATAATAAAACTTTATTGAACTGAAGCCTACATTAAATAGAAGGTAAGGTTTAACATGATTGGGTTAAGAGACTTATATCAATTTTTTTAAAAACATTGAGACCCTGAGCTCTAAACTAGGTGAGAACCTGTCTGAATCCGAATCTTACAGATCAGTATCCCTCCGCAAACCTATTGGAATAAACAATTACCTACTTTAGATCATAATTAAATTAAATAAAAATATACACCATTGAATTCATTTACAGTTATATGTAGGGATGTGAAGGTATGTTTGTTTATGTGTGAGTTTATTTATTTAATGCACAAATAGACGCTTTTTGCGTATGGGAAATCATCAAATAACTTCCCTCGCCCTGGGCGGAGCGGGGAGAGTAACAGACTTGTTCTGACTAAAACCCACCCGTGTTCCTAATATTGCCTTTTATGTTCCGGGTCGCGGTAACTCTTTGAAACAACCTGCAACCTCGGCAGACAAATAGACGTTAGACTTACAACTATGACTCTGTTAAGGCACACCAAATTGTCTTAAATCAAATAAAACAATGTTGCAGTGAGTATAATACTATATAATATCACGTAAATTAGGAAATTTCACAATGATATTATATTAATAAAGTTATATCTAACCATAAACATCAAAATTCAAATATTATAATGAGAAACATATTATTATTATATTTTCAAATTCTATTTTAACTTTAAATCTTCCATAAATTCTTGGGTACTTATTATAAGCTTTTTAGAAAAGAGCAATGACTTTAACCTAGCTTTAAATACACATAATGTTTTCGTGGACCGTATATCTTCAGTCAATTCGATTCGATTGTATATCTATATACTTCTGTATTCTGGGCTATTTTTATTCTAAGTGCTACTGTTGCTGGCACTGATTTTTTTTATAACGTAGACAATTACGTATTTAACCATATTTTTAACAAATAAGTAAACCTCCCTTAAGAATTACCTCCTGAAAGTTTACTCCTTCTGGTCACAATCATCGACAATGTTATCATTACTGTTCGGAGTACATACCATGTTTAATAGAGTTCCCGATATTTTGGCACTTTTGTAAACGCCATGAGCCCATGATCACGGTTAACCATGTAACGTAGTTCATCACGTAATCGTGACCCGAGTTTCAACAATCTTTTTATAATTGAAAGGGATATAACTCTCGTAGGGGTCCTAAATCAATTATATCTATATTATTTCGGTAGTTTATAAATTACTAGCTTTCGCCCGCGGCTTCGCTCGCGTTAAATTCGGTAGCGCCTTATGGATTTGTAATAGCAACGCTAAGTTTTCCCGTTTCTTCCCTCTTTCTCCCTCGTATCCCACTCTTTTTTAATAAAAAATAGCCTATGTCCGTCTCCTGGTTCCCAACTATCTCTGTACCAAAATTCATCAAAATCGGTTTAGCCATTAAAGCGTGAAGAGGTAACAAACAAACAAACTCACTTTCGCTTTTATAATATTAGTAAGGATCTTCTATAGGTAATACATATTTTTCCATTTAATGTATATGGACGATACGCTTATATCTTTTAGTAGCAATGGAAAATATAAATGGACTAGCTGGCACTCGCGGCTTCGCCCTCGTGATATCGAAAAAAAAATCCTATGTGTATATTCCTGACCATAATCTACCTCTGTGCCAAATTTCATCAAAATCCGTTCAGCCGTTTTGACGTGATAGAGTAAAAAACGCCCATTCATCCACACAAACATTCGCATTTATATCTAATATTAGTAAGATATACCATCATACTACAACTATAAAGGCAATAACAAAAACTTGCTTGCAAAAACGACCGGCTTCCAAAAAACACTAAAAAAACGGAAAATTATTTCATTTCCGTAGGTCGGTGGCAAAAAAAAACGATGAATCAAACCAAAGTCGCCGACTTCCGAAAGTAAACTATTTTTCGTTTTTTTAGTGTTTTTTGGAAGTCGTTTTTAGTATTAATGATAGAGCAAGCTTATGTTGCTTACAAGAAATGCTATCTAGCTTGTGGCTTAATTAAATTAATGACCTAAGACGAGAAAACAGTTTGAATATTTTCTTCTAAAATTCAGTAACGTATAAACCCATATCTGTAAATAAGTCAGTAAACTTGAATAGAAGACATTTTTTTTCTTTCGAAACTGAGCCGATACTATTCTACCAGTGCGGCAACGTCATTAAAGATGTGATTTGATTCTACTTATATTTTAGTATTAAATATTTCTTGAAGTTAGAACTGTGAAACGTTAGAATTCATAGCTTTTTTGATGGTTCTTACTTCGTTTAAATTCTCACTAATAATAGGCCGCATCATTACTTCATATAAGGTGAGTAGCGGCCAAACGTGAGCCTATTTAGAATACAAATAAATAAAATAAGCTAAAAGCTTCGATGGCCACCTGTCGAAGCTCTCCTTAGGCGGTTGGATCAAGTAGTAAAGAGCTTGATTCAGAAGGCAGTACTCTTCGATACGGGCCACATTGTGAGGAGGTGCCTGTCTCTGGAGCCCTAACCTGCTGCTGCAGCTGTTGGACCCCGGAACTGAACCCTGCTCCCGATATCAGCGGACTATTATTTTTTTTTATTTATAAATGTAATTTTATGAAATACTAGCTTTTGCCCCGGCTTCGCTCGCGTTAAGTTCGGAGTAACACAGTTCCTCTTTCCGGATTTGCAGGTACCTGCAGTTTTTGCCCTTGCGCCTTATTGATTTGTAATAGCAAAGCTAAGTTTTCCCTTTTCTTCCCTCTTTTTCCCTCATATCTCAATCATTTTTAAATAGCCTATGTCCGTATCCAGGGTCCCAACCCAACTATCTCTGTACCAAAATTCATCAAAATCGGCTTAGCCATTTAGGCGTGAAGACGTAACAAACAAACACACTTTTGCTTTTAGGCGCGTCGCCCACACGACCAAGAGTCGAGGCGCAGTCGAAGCGCGGGCGCAGGAGTTACGCGCCGCAACAAAGTTTTCTTAACAAATGAATGGCAGTGCGCTCATAGACAAGAGTCGCGGCGCGGGCGAGGTGGCGTCGGGGCGGAGGCGAGGTGGCGTCGGGGCGGAGGCGAGGTGCAGGCGCAGGTAGGGCGCTCAAGTGTGCCCAAGCCACGACGCCGCCGCCATTTTGTCATTTGGTTTCGTGCGGAGCTGCGTTTAGACGTTTTAAATATGCGCGACGATTTTGAAACCAACGCAAAACTCATTGAAATTGTTCAATTAAATCCTTGTATTTATGACCAGTATAACCAGTAACCTTTCTTCAGGGCAAATTGATTTCCTCCAGTTAGTGTCCTTCTTCTGTAAACTATTCTTCGTTTTTTCAAACAGTAATTGGAATGTTTCTGGTGACATTTCATAAAACTTTTTGAACTTGTCGGGATAACTTTTTAAGTCACGTGTAGCTCTGAATAAACCTCTTTTGTCACACTGTCGCCACATTTATGGATGCACCCAAAATCTTCTTCTATTTAAATTAAGAACTTGTAGTGCTAGTACGTCTTAGTAGGTGAATGAATTAATAATGTGAAGGAAGCATAGCCGCCTGCGCCTCGACTCCTACGCAGAGACCTATCCTCGCCCGTGCTTCGACGCCGCACCGCCGCTGACGCGACGCCGCCTCGACTTACCAGTGAGCGACGCGCCTTATAATATTAGTCCTTACTAATATCTATTATAAAAGTGAGTTTGTTTGATAAGGATTTAAAAATCTAAAGATATGTGTAAATAAATAAATAAAATTAAAAACTACCCTTAATAAAACACGATCATATCAGCTAAGACAATAAATAAAGTAATAACTGTTATTTATTGTATTGTTTAAGACCTAGCAAACTTGATTAGAAAAACTTTTCATTAAATTTTTCATATCAGAGAAACTTTTTCTATCTACTTCGTAAAGTAATAAAAGTGTCACAAACTTTTTCTTTGTGTAAATGACACGGGTGTCCTTATAATGTAATGTTAGTTTGGGGCGTAAATGTGAGACTATCTGACCAATGGCCGTCTTCAGAGGGAGGATTCCGATACGTACGAAAGATAACACAGACATTCCGTGATTCCGCTGTAACAAATGAGGCTGTTAAGACGCTTTTGGAAGAGCTTTGTTGCCGTAGAAGTTTATAGTTAGCATTTATTAGTATGAACTACAAAAGTTTTCAAGATTTCTCTGCGAAACGTTTTTTTAACGAATTCAAAAACAAAGGAGGAGGTTCTCAATTCGACTTTTTTTTAAATTTCTATTGTATTTGTTGCATGATTTCTCCGTAAATTTTACCGGATTTTCAAAATTCTTATTAAATCGATTGGGTATGGGGAAGGAGTCCCATATCAATTTTATCTGTATTTCCTGGGTAGTTTATGAGTTATCTTCTATATTATTTATTTTTTCTACTAATGAATATGGACTAGATATATCTTTTATTCTTTTAGCAGCAATGGAAAACCATTACTCGATAACAATTTATGTCAGATACCATCATAACACAATTAAAAAGGCGGAAATAAAAGATAATTTTTGCAAAAAAAAAAACAAGACTCCGAAAAAAACTAAAAAGAAAGAAAATAAGTTGACTTCCAGAAGTTGGTCGCAAAAAATCGATAAATCAAAAAAAGTCAAAAAAAGGAAGTAAAATTATTTTCCGTCTTTTTATTTGTGAAGAGATCTAAAAAAATATTGAGGAGTAGCAATACAAGCTACGGCCTTCAAAAAACATTGTTTTGTAAGCAAATAGCACAAATAAGCACTGCACATTTTTTTCTGTGCGGGGATCGACCCCGCGACACACCACAACATCCAATCGCTCAGCCATCGTTTACCTAAATATAACAAGAAATAAACCCATTAAACAGTTAACAAACAACAATAAAAAGCACACCTTATATTTATATAACTCTAACAACAAATGAAACGTGCGTCAACATAACACAAGAAACAATAAAATCCCATTTTACGTTCAGAAGTCTTAGTATGAAGCGGGTAAGACCGTTATACAGAACACCTTTCAAGTCCCGATGGGGTAATATATTTTCAAGTTGGTTCATTAATTAATTGGCGTCTACCACGATGGGCCGTGTGCTTTTTACGATGACTATAAAACTTGTGTAAATGTGGGTGGCTTCATTATCTCCTGGTGTTGTTGCACGCGGAGGCGGCAACTTTGGTAGGACTTCGTAGGACAAGGACTACTTCTTCAGGGTTGGAAGTTGACTATGTGATATAGGAGAATAAACAAATCAAAGGTTATCTCTCTTTCAAGAAAGGAGAATCCAATATCAATGAGGAGTCGGCTTTAAATCACGTGATTCGTAAAGAGGGAAAGGGCTAAGTATAGGATAATTTGTATTTATTTTTTTAGCAACAAGCGAATCCTTACTAATATTATAAAAGCGAAAGTGAGTTTGTTTGTTTGTTATGTCTTCACGCCTAAATGGCCAAACCGAAGTTAATGATTTTTAGTACAGGGATAGTTGGGACCCTGGAGACGGACATAGGCTAAAATAGCTAAAACAAATGAGAAAAGGGGGAGAAAGAGGGAAGAAAAGGGGGAGAGAAAGATATTTTTTTTCGATCATCACGCGGGTTAAAGTTAGCGCTAGCCCAAAGTAACTATGCCACGCGGACGAAGTCGCGGGCGGAAGCTAGAAAATAATAAATCTAAAATTTTTGATGTTTCCAATTTCAAAAAAAAACCGGCCAAGAGCGTGTCAGGCCACGCTCAGTGTAGGGTTCCGTAGTTTCCCGTCCGTCACAATAAGTGTTCATGAAAGTGTTCAATAAGTGTTCCACGGTAGGTCATGAAAGCACGGAAAATCTTAACATCGACTTTTAAAAAAATGACGTCATTACGCAACGCCATCTATCGAACCATTTATGAACTGGTTTTTACCTTAACATTTTGATGGTGTTAAAAAAAATGAATTTTAGTTTTTTTCTAAATTGCCTTAGCATGTTCTTGATAGAAGTTTTATGTAGTTATAAGATACCGCCAATGCCAAGGAGAGACCAACCGAACAATTCATTAATTTTGGATTGCGAGAACCGATTTCAATAATTCTTTTTTTGTTTGAAAAAAAATACGTTCAGGATAATAAAATATGTAAACGAAGTTAAAAAAAATGCTTGCATATACGATTATACTACAAACTTAGTCCAGAAATTATTTTGTACAACTTTTGTCTTTTTTGTACAAAAACTGTTGTGTCAATCAAGTTCAAAATAATTTTCCTAGAAAGTCCTTATAAAGTTCTACTTTTCAGATTTTTTTCATATTTTCTAAACTTATGGTTCAAAAGTTAGAGGGGGGGGGACACATTGTTTTTTACTTTTGGAGCGATTATTTCCGAAATTATTGACATTATCAAAAAATGATTTTAGTAAACCCTTATTCATTTTTAAATACCTTTCCAACAATATATCACACGTTAGGGTTGAAATTAAAAAAAAAATCACTTCCCACTTTACATATAGGGTGGCTACCCTAATAAAACATTTTTTTCCAATTTTTATTTCACCACTTTGTCGGCGTGATTGATGTACATACTGGTACCAAATTTCAGCTTTCTAGTGCTAACGGTCACAGAGATTAAGCGAGGACGGACGGACGGACGGACGGACAGACAGACATGGCGAAACTATAAGGGTTCCTAGTTGACTACGGAACCCTAAAAAGGAAGGGTAGTCTAAACATTCACGACACATCTTTCACCTCCCCCTTGGTTAAAATTGACCTGAAAAAACCTCACGTGGTTAAAGGACGTCTTCTTACTATAAAACTTGCGCTTGCAACCTTGTTACATTTCCAAAGCTACCTCACATAGTAATCTCAAGTACCTAACAATTGTTTTTTTTACTAAATACTTAACACATGTTGGTCATTAATAATCCTCCTGACCGTTTTCAGTCACGGCGGTCAATCTAAGCAGAGTTTACACATCGGCGTGGAGGTAATTATAATGCATAGATACCTACATAAGTGTGTGTGCAGGCACAGGTGCACTCTATCTTCCATCGCCTTCATAGTCCGATGAGACGGCAATTTGACATTCCGGAGAGATCACGCGGGGAACCCTGGGCTAAATGTCCTTTCCGAGCCACACTGTATCATACTGCCAACATCGAAACTCCGAACTGCAGAGAACTTCCTAATGGGACAACCCAATTAAAACACTTTTTAACCAACCCGGGTAACCAGCCTAAGTCTGCACTCCCATTTGTCGCGTTTGCGACCACCATACCAACGATGTAGTTATCATTTATGAATTACTTAAATGTCCCTATAATTTATGAGAGTTATTTTGATGGGATGGGACTCACCACAAAATGCCAAATGTTAGCCAATGTCAAGATTTCAAAAGTTATCCAAAACATTTAACCTGAACGTTACTTTTTGACTTTTTAGATTCTGATTTATTTGGTACTAGAATATATTTATTTAACACTTCAAGGCACAAGAGCACAAGAGGCGGACTTAATGCTATAGGCATTTTCAACCAGGTTACCTTTGGGTGACGCAGAGACAAACAGTGGTAAGTGTATATCAGAAAATAAATTATTTATTAATTTAAGTATAAATTAATAAATAATTTATTAATAATAATAATTAATAATTTATTAATTTAAGTATAAATTAATAAATAATTTATTAATAATAATAATTAATAATTTATTAATTTAAGTATAAATTAATAAATAATTTATTTTTATTTTTAGAATTTTATAAATCCATGTAGTAACATGGATTTATAAAATTCTATAAAAATAAATCAAAATATAGGAACACAGATAAACTAAAATAAAAAGACAAAAAATCGGGAAAACATTAACGATGTGACGTTACTGCCGACTTTTTACGAATACACTCACGAACTTTAAGTTTATAAAATAAACAGTTGGTTGCCATCCTGATTTCCTGGGGAAGCGCATTCCATAGATATACCCTTGCCTTGTCAGACAATATTATCTCCGAACAAAACAAACAAAAGTAATACATCTCCTTGCTACTCGTTTTACGTATATTTAATTGCCAGCTACTGTTCGCAATTAAACAGTTCCTAGGCCAATTCAGTTTACGATCAAGCCTCCGTTCGAGGCTTTTCGACGCCGCAATCAGTTTTACGATGCTTTTTGTCAGAAATTTGCCATTTTATAGCTGAGTCGAATAAGTTTGTTCGCGTCGTTGACGGCGAATGGTTGCGCGGCATCGATGCTGATTTTCCAAGCGGTTGCGTCTAATTTTAATTTAAATAGGTGATTCGGAGTTGTTGTCGTTAAATGACTTTCCAACACTTTGACACATGACATCTGTCAAATAGAAAATGGCAGGATTTTTTTTCCAATTTGTAAATTAAATTGGTTTAATTAGAAATAGTATTTTTTGTGTACGTGCTTATTAAAAAACAATTATATCAGTGTATCTATTTATCATTTTCGGTGCGGGTGAACCCGCTACCGGTGAAAATGGAGGCAGGAAGAATTACAAATGCGGTGACCGATTCAAGCGATTCAGATATAATCAATGAATGCGAGCGTGAGTTGTTGATGATGACGGGTACGATGGATGTTGAACAACAAATTATGATAAGATCAGAGAAAAGATCTCGGGAAAAGAGTGAAGATAGTAGTGAAGAAAGTTTTACTACAGTTAATAGGAGACGACCAAAGAAACTCATTCGAAGTATACCGAATGAAAATTCTAGCACAAACAGGTTTGAATTGAACAACAGTATCCATTTAAGTAATGACGCAGAGAAAACTGACACAATAAATAATAGTACGTTTGAGATATGTTTGACCTCTTTAAAAGTTTTACCTAAACAGATGGCCTTGGCTAAATGGTTAAGAAACGGAAATATTCAAAATATAATCAGGATCAAATATAAAAGCCCTTATAAAGTTTTTGTGCTATTTGATGAGAGAAAACAAGCTGAAAAATTACTTTATTTACCTAAAAATAAGGATCTAGATATTAGAGCACAATTCACAGATGAGGTTGAACTATCCTACGGAATAATCAAAGGGATTGAACAAGAAATAACGGATGAGGAAATGTTAGATTCATTCAGCTGCTCATTTGAAGTCATATCTGTCAGGAGGTTAAAACGGTTGAATGAAGTCGGCAAATGGATTGACAGTGAGACCATCAGGTTAGGTTTTAAAAGCCAAACTGTACCAGACTATGTGTATGCATATGGGTGTAGATTTAGGGTTGAGAAATACGTTTTCCCCGTAACCCAGTGCTCAGGATGTTGGAAGTTTGGACATCATAAAAAATTTTGTCCAATCAATAAAAACCTTTGCCCAAAATGCGGAAAAGAGCACTTGAATTGTGAGGCGCAAACATTTTCATGTTTAAATTGTAATGGTCCACATATGGCCATAAATAAAACATGCCCATTTTTTATCAAAGAGAAGCGGATTCGTGAGATCATGAGTTTAAAAAATACTACGTACAAAATCGCGTTGAAAATTTATTTGAATGAAAAAAAGGAATCTTACAAGCAGGTTTTGGAACAAACGGATGTGAGCAGTCCTACAAATATTAGCCCTTCTGCTGAACAGGTTAACCACATCGAAAAAGTTACTGATGAAGAACCAGTTATTTTAGAAGAAAGACAAAAAGAGTACGCGACTGTAGTAAGAAACAAAACCGGAAAAAATCGAAAACAAGAATCTAATTTACCTCAAAAGAAAAATAATAAAAATTTGCATGACTGTACTAATATTTCGGTTCCTTCAGAAGGTTTAGAAAACATTCAAAATCAAGAGGAAGAAAAGAGAGATAAAAACGAGTGGAAATTTCAATGGAAGAAATATTATGGAAATTGTGTTCTCGAAGGAGCAGGATCTAATGGAAAAAATTAAGTCGATGTTTAAAATGATATGTGGGGAAGTTAAATTATTTTTACTTAGTAGTTTTATGGACAAGGATATGTTTAATATATTTTCATTTAAAAATAATGGATAGTACGCCAAAAGAGATGTCGTTAAAAATATGTCAATGAAATGCACAAAGTCTGAAACCCAAATTAAATAGCTTTGAAATATTTTTAAATCAGGAAAAGATTCATATTGCTATTTTGAGTGAAACATGGCTTGATCCAAGTATTAATTTCAATTTAACTGGATACAATATATTTAGAAAAGATAGACCAGATTCTTATGGAGGAGTTGCTATTATTATCCATAAATCATTGCATTCACGAATTAGTCCCATTAATCTATTAAATCCAGGCATAGAAATTATTCACGTCAAAATTTTGAATTGTAAAAGTCTTAGTAATATTATATCAATTTACTGCCCTTCTTCTGTTGTTACACGCTCTTCCGACTGGGATAGGCTGTTTAATATAAAACTTAACAACACTTTGATTGCGGGGGATTTTAATGGTCACCACACGAATTGGTCGTACAAAATAGATCAAAGAGGAACTCAACTCTTGGAATCATCATTGGATAATGGCTGGATTTCTTTGAATAACGGTGATTCTACAAGGATAAAATTAGTAAATGGAATAGTGAAGAGGTCTTCACCTGATATTACGTTTGCATCTTCAGATTTAGCAATTAATTGTGATTGGAAAGTATTTAATGAAAACCTGGGAAGTGATCACCTTATTATTAAACTAAAACTTAACTATTTTGAATCTAAAAGTTATATTAAGAAACGCAATTATAAAAAAGCAAATTGGAAAGCGTTTAACGAAAATCTTCAACAGGCATTTTTCGATTTTGATTATGTTGTAGATATTCAAGTTCAATATGATTATTTTGAGGATCACATTAATCAGTCAGCTAATAAAAATATACCTGAGACAAAGATTTGCACTAATCCAACCGCGAATTTCAGACCTAAAGATTATTGGGATCCTTCACTGTCCAGAGCAGTAGCCGAACGTAGACTAGCTTTGAGTACTTTTAGACGTAATCCTACTCCTGTTAATCTCAAAACTCTAGAGGATAGAACTGAGGAAGCACACGCTTTGATAAGTAAAGCTAGATCTCATAATTGGAAATATTTTTGTAGCAGTATAAATGAGACTACTTCGGTGTCTGAAATGTGGCGGAAAATGCGTTGGTTTAAAGGATATAAACAGACGAAATCTTATCCATCTGAAACTAAACAAAAAGAATTATTAAGTGCTTTAGC
This sequence comes from Ochropleura plecta, assembly GCA_905475445.1. Lineage (NCBI taxonomy): Eukaryota > Metazoa > Arthropoda > Insecta > Lepidoptera > Noctuidae > Ochropleura > Ochropleura plecta. Next base: position 14,815,466 of record FR997727.1, on the reverse strand, counting down.
ACCAGATTCAGTAACAAACAAACAATCTTTCTTCACATCTAGTAATAGTTTATTGGAATCACCGTTTAGTTTACAAGAAATGAAACACTGTTTAAAAAAAAAGAAGGATACTGCTCCAGGCAATGATGGAATAACTTACTCCATGATTTATAACTTACCTTCTGCAGGCAAAGTATTTTTACTTAACTTATATAATAGGATTTTTACATCTGGGTATATTCCACGCCAATGGCGGGAAATAAGTGTTATTCCGATACCTAAGACTGCCAGCAGTGCTGACGCAGAACCAAAGCTTAGGCCGATATCTCTCATCTCATGCGTTTGTAAAATATTTCATACAATGTTAGTAAAGAGACTGGAGTGGTATACGGAGAAAAATAAGTTATTATCTGCTGCTACTTCTGGTTTTCGGAAAGGACAATCCTGCTTGGATTGTCTTGCGAGACTCGTTACTGATATTCAAATAGGATTGTCGTACAATATCCCTACTGTAGCTTGCTTTTTGGACATAGAGAATGCATATAACAACGTTTTAGTTGATAGTGTCGTGACTACACTAGATCAATTACATTTTGGTTCCAGCATTTGTAAATATATTTGGGAGTTCTTGAATGCAAGATGTTTAATGATAAAAGTAAATTCTGGGGAGAATTTTATAAGTAGATGGACAAGTAGGGGTTTGGCTCAGGGCGATCCACTTTCCCCTTTACTTTTTAATTTAACCACGTATAAAATCTGTCATGAGATTGAAAACGTTTCTATACTGCAGTATGCCGATGATTTTGTATTTTATTTAAAGCACAGAGATATACAATTTTGCGAAAGTACTTTACAATTAGCAGTTAATGACATGATAGCTAAGCTTATTAAAGTAGGTTTAGAAGTTTCCCCTAATAAATCTAAAGTTTGTATTTTTACTAGAGGCCGAAGAAGGGACAAAATAGATGTAAAAATCAATGAGCATGTTATTTGTACTGTTGAAAACTTTAAATATTTAGGTATGTGGCTTGATCGATCCCTACTATGGGGTAAACATGTTAATGAAATAGCTGCGAAGGTCTTGAAATTTTTGAAGCTTTTGAAAGTTTTAGCGGGTTCTAAATGGGGAATGCATCCAAAGTATTTACGTACGTTATACATTTCGGTGATTAGAAGTAGATTGGATTATGGATGTTTTTTGTTCGGTAGTTGTGCTAATGTTCATTTATATAAATTAGATAAAATTCAAAATCAGGCTGCAAGAATTATCGGAGGTTTCATTAAAAGCAGTCCCATTCATGTTATGGAAAGCGAACTGTGTTTACCCCCTTTGCATATTAGAAGACTATTTCTTACATATAAGTTCTGTCTGAAAAGTATGTCTTGGTCAAACAGTATAATCATGCGACTTCTTACAGAATTAAATGTTCTTATGCAGACAAGATTTTGGCATAACAAAAAAAAACCTTTACTCGTGTTAATACTTGAAGAATGTGAATCTTTTCGTGTGCATTCTTCGGATTGTTTGGAAATGTTTTCGCTAGATGTTTGGGTAACAAATATTAAAATAGATAATATCATTTTATGTAATTTAGAAAGTGTAATAGGTCCTAAAAACTCGTTAAATTTTTCTTGTCTTAAATTTGAAATTATAAAAGAAATTCACGATAAATACCGTCAGTATAATAAATATTTTACGGATGGTTCTAAGTGTAAAGATGGTTTGGGAGCAGCGTTTTATGATGTTAATAGGAATAATTCATTTATGTACAAAGTAAAAAGTAATGTGTCTATAATGACGATGGAGCTCATTGCAATCTATGAAGCCATCAAACATGCCTACAACTCGGGAGATCGCTATTGTGTAATTTTCACAGATAGTAAGAGTGGTCTGCAACATTTAGCTCGCTGTGCCTCTGGCTTCAGAGGTATTTCGATAGCTTACTCCATATTAAGTACGATAATACAACTTACAAACAATGGCATAGAGCTAAGATTGCAATGGGTTCCATCTCATGTAGGTTTGAGGGGCAACGAAGAGGCTGATAGATTAGCAAAATTAGCGGTTATTCAGGGTCAAGAATTTAATGTAGTACCTAATTATTTAGAAGTAATAAGTAAATGCAAAATAATTTGCTATGATAGGTTTAAAGAGTACTTTGATGAACGAAGCAGGGAAAAGGGTATCTGGTATAAAACGATACAATATCAGCCTTTTCGTATACCATGGTTTGCCATCAAAGAAATGAGCAGGTCTCATATTGTTTTGCTTCATAGATTGCGCTCTGGTCACTTTCCATCCCGGAAGTTTGGATTTTTAATGAAAAAAGTAAATTCTCCTAACTGTGAAACGTGTGGAACGGTTGAAGATGTTCATCATATACTTGTAGAGTGTCCTAAGAAAAAGAAAGAAAGAGAAACTCTGTGGAGTAACTTAAAATTAAATGAATACGATATCGGTCCATATGTTCAAATTTTAGCACAACCCTCACTGGAAATAGCAATTCTCCTTGCTGATTTGTTTAGTGTAGATTAATAGACAATTTGTATCATAAGTGTGTAGTGTAGTTTATAATTTAGTTTAAGTTATGATGAGGCTGACTTGCCTTTGAGGATAAAAGCCTCCAATCAAATAAAAGAATAAAAAAAAAAAATAAAAAAAAATGACTTTCCAAATCATAGACCACAAAAGAACAGTCCGAATACTGTATTTACGACGGTAATCTAGCGAGTTTGATTAATCCAAGAAATCTGAAGGTCTCTTGATTGAGTTGGTCTTTCTGAGAACCCCCTTCAAACTAAGTAGGTATGTAATTCTTTTTATGAATTTGACGAATTTGTTGTTTCCACAATTTGTCACCGCCGCGTTTCATCCCTCACAGCCCAATCCGTTTAAACAAATATCGCGTGACATATCTCAGGCTGCGTTCCCGGTTTCCCGCCACAACACCCCCTAAGTCAGGAACCACAGTTTGTGTTCCACTTTTAATAGCGGGAAACGCGTTTCGAATGTAAATCACCATCCGACCACATTTGCCAACACCTGACTATTTACGTTATTCTCCTCGTCTCCATTCCTCCCAAATTTTATAACTTTTCAAACTTCCCGAGACGAAATTGTACGCACGTTTTACAAATAATTCGCGTCTAAAATGGCGGCTTTTGAATATGAAATAAGTAATAAATAGCCAAACTTGTTGTTATAATTACATTTATTTTGTAAAATATTATTGTTTATGAATAATACATGTTCTAAACTAAAATTTGTAGTAACAAAATATAATTCGACTGAATTAATAACAGATAGGTACATGATCTATCACCACTTAAAGTGTGTTTAGATAATGAAACAGTTTAATGAGAATGTGTGCAATACGAACTTATAATATATAAATACATTGAACAGCCTACGAGTGGTTATTTTATGGCTAGTTTATAGTCACATAATATTTGAAAAAAACGATGGTTATACTATCAAAAGTTTGAACTTAACAAAAAATATTGCGATGCTCTTTGCAGCTTCGAAGTATAAAAGATCTTCTTTTATCACAGGTACTTCTTTGTCAGCCAGAGCAATCAAAAAAACATTATATTTATAAATAATTGTAAAGTACAGTAAACAAAGGAGATAAGTGACCAGGCTCGTCAGATGCATTTGAAATTTTCCTTAAAAAATCATGAATTTATTCGAATGAAATGAAATTAATTTTAACAAAAACTAACAGTTCATTAAATAATTAAATTTGTGTTGAAGACAGCCATCGGTTTCCAAGAAAAATCAAAGCTATCTGGCAAACCTGGTTGCTTATCTCTTTTGTTGACCGTTCATGTTAATTGTGCATTTTCAGCACAGTTCAGAAAATGTTGCATTATCGGCAATAACTTACATAGATGATAAACCTAATACTGTTTAAGTAAAATCCCTTAAGTTATTATACAAACACTCTTCCTATTTAAATACAAACAAACATTAAAATTAAAGGCCTAATTGTTGAAATTTCTTGATTTATACAAACCCGTTTGCAAAATGTTGAATACAAAATTCTTAAATATTTTCTTGTGACTAATTTAAAAATGATGTCACTGGAAACGTCCGCTTTCTATTTTAATAATCCGTTCTTGCTCATGATTCCGCATTTTAGTTTCTCTTGGAGTACAAAACTAAAATAAAATATATGTTGTATACCTGCTTTTGCCGCAGATTTGCTGCTCCCGTTAGAATCAAAAATCATCCCAAGGGAACATTGTAAAGCTTTTGGAAATAATGTAGCTTCCCATTAGTAAAAAAAAACAGTTGTTCCGAAAATAAGCTTCTACATATTATATTCAAATTTACCAACTTTACTTTTTTATAGTTTTGGTATGGCCGACGCGATAATTAGTGCAAGATATTCAAGATCTAATTTCGATAATTTCTATTACAGTGATCTTAAATAGCATAAGTTTAAAGGTCAATTATAATTCTCTTGGGATCAAGAAGTCTGGTAACTGCGTGGCCTTGTCCAATCAATTTTAATATTTGCATTACTTTACAGATATAGGTATATCCAACATAACCTGTCAGTTTTCGTAGACCAAGAAAAACGCTTCCATCCAAGGACGTACAACGGTGGAAAAATACCAAGGGAGATGGGATGCCATATTATTAATATGCTGAAAATTTAAGAATATTGCTAGGGACTTTTCCCTAGCAATATTCTTAAATAGTGTTGTTAATTGGAATTTTGCGTGATTTTCTTAGTCAAAATCACCAAAAAATATCACAAGACAATTATTTGTGTTGGTCTAAAATATAGGTAGGTATATGTTTTTTTTGTGAAATCGATTTCCATTTTTATTTCTAGAACAATAGGTACCTAGAAAAATAACCTCTGTTTTTAAATCTTTGTAATAGACATTAGACATAATCAAAATTGTCTTAAATTTCTCGCTCTAAAAATGTTGTTGGCCTGTGTCAATTATCTATTGTTAAAATATTATTGATAAACTAATACATTAAAAAAACTAGTCATAATAACAATAGATCTTTACACATTGGAGTGATGCAGTTTATTCGAGTACAATTATTTAATGATAATACTTGCAATAATACCTTCACCACTAAAAAACCATAAAAATACAGTGTGCAAGTACCGTAGGTACTAGGTTCCAGACCAAATGTTCTATCTCTAAAAACACAAATTCAATCGCACGGGAGAATTTTCCCGTACGATTGCATTTAATAGTGTTTCTTATAGAACAGTATAGAATTTTCACTTTACTGACTTTACATACCATATGTATATGTAAAGTATAATTAATTTTTGCTATAAAATATAATTAATTTTCGACATGTTTTTGACATTAATTTATTTTTGACATGTAAAACATTAATTTATTTTTGACATGTAAAAACATAACCAATCGTCATGTAGGTACCCCAGGGCATGTACCTTACTTTTTACAGCAGTACATATTATATTCATGCCAGTAAAGAGTGGGAAAGATGATGCAGCTCATCATACAGGACGATTCCATTGCCGACCCTGAAGTAACGTAGAAAGAATACCAATCATGCTATAAGATATTATGGTAGACTCCCACTAAAGACGCAAATAATATTATATTTTATTGCAAGACTGGGATTAAAAATTAAGTAAAAATTCTAATTTATTTAAATATTGTAGTTAGAAGTATTTCTGCTCCTAAGTACGCCAAAATACTGTCACATTCAAATTAAGTACTTACTTTACAATGCTGCAATGTCAACAAAAATGTAATAAAAACAACTCTGTAACATAATTGTATAATATTGTGAGCTATATTTATAATACTTACGTGTTACTTAAATACGATAAAATTGTACAATTTACTATCATAAAATAAAGTCAGAGAAAAAATGGATCATGGATTTAGTACACACGGCCACACATCAAACTATACATTACAAGTATGACATGGCTTCGTTTTATCAGAGTACCCGTTCGATGATAGTCTGATGTGTCGTCCTGTGTCAATATATTATCAATTTTAAATAAATTCTTAATAAATTAGAACCAAAAGTTAGTAAGTTACTTATGACTAATTTGTTTAATAAATATAATATACAAACGATTAACTTGGCACCATATGTACACAGTTTATTCATAATAGACATTTACCACTTTTAGTACCGCTATTTGTTGACTCAAGTTTAAGATGTTGATAATTTAAATTATTATTTCATCTAGTAAAAAGACACCATAAATTCTCCGCATTAAAAAAAACTGGTGAATAATAGGTATGTATCCGTTTCGATTTTGTATTAATATTAACGTGCAGTTTTTTTTTAATCTTGTGAAATGACACGTCATTTGTAAGCATGGATGAATTAAGTACTATGTGCATGGCATACAACAATTATTATTCGTCTTGACCACGGCAAAAAAAATATTATTAAAAACAGATATTAAACAAACACGAGTCCCTGTTGATATTTAGGAATAAACGAGGTTTGTTTGTGGGTAATTATGGGCCGCTGAATTCATTTATCATGGAAAAATAAACAAAAGTTGAATAATCATATGTATCAGTTGCGCCCGCGCACCCCCCCTGTGTGGACGTGTTTTGTTTAACGGAGCGACGCGCATCGCGTATCGTAAATCAATATGACGAATGTAGTGAAATGTGCATCTTGTAATATCGTTATTGATGAAATGCTAGCGTATATACAGAACAAAGTGTCAGTGATAGATGAGGATACCTTGGTTCGAATTTGTACATCTTCGTTCTCCAAAGAAGATATTGAAAAATCGAAATTGTTGTTATTTGAGTCTGTGCCTGGTGTTAAAATCAAACGCAGAAATAAGGGAAAGGAAGTACGAGACCTAGCTGATATTGTGCAGGTCTTCAAGTCGAAAGAACCGGATCTGTTTCCAATCTATGTCGCCAGGGATTTAGAACGTCTACCGCCAGTACTGTTTGATCACCTGGACTGCACGAAACTACTTAAGGATTTACTCCTAGTTCAAGAAGAATTGAAGAATATCAAGTCAACATATGTTTCGCAAAGTCAGTTTGAGGAGTTGAAAGCAGAATTACTTCAAATGAAAAACGATTCTTTAGTACCGGAAAACGTAAACAGACAACGAGGCGCTTGGATGCTAGATAGTGGGCCCATTGGGCTTTCACATATCGATCATTTATCGCTGGAGAAAAGTAATAGTAACACTTGTAAGCAACAGGAAATCGAAACCACTCCAGTACAATTTAGAGATATTTTGGGGGTAGCAGTGAATAATCACCGCAACGTATCAGTTGATTCGCAACGGTCGGCTATTTTAAAACCGGTCACAGACAGCGGTACTAATGTCACAAAGCCGTCTACGTCTGCATCAAGTGGTAAAAAAGTAGCCATGACGTCACCGCCGCACTCCAATGCAAACCAGAATAATGACAAGAATGAAGCCGCGTCGAGTGCTACTGTACTTAACGTAAACACAAACTCTAAGCGAAACGTTAATGATGATTATAATCATAACGGCTGGCAGGTAGTGAATAGACGTGAGAAACCTATGAGATATCGCTATACAGGTTCGACGGGATTATGTCGCGACAATGAGGGAAAGTTTAAAGCGGCGGATAGAAAGATACCTATATTCATTACGAAAGTACATAAAGATAGCACTGACAAAGATATAACAGAATACGTTTACAATAAAACTAAGGAAATGATTCTGTTAGAGAAAATATCTTTTAAGAATGAAAGAGAATACAATGCCTATAAATTCTTTATATCGGAAAGCAAATCGTCATTATTCCTTGATAGCGGTTTATGGCCTGAAGGAATCATATTCAGGCGATTTGTAAATTTCAAGCGAACATTCATGAACGTCGAGGCGTCGCCGCGTCGTGCCCGGTCTGATAACGTAGTGGATGGATAAAGACAGCCTGTACACATTGGTTAGCTTTAATTGTAAAAGTGTTAAGCGATCGGTAGACTATGTCAGGCAATTATGTCATACCTCTGATATAATAGCCTTGCAAGAAACATGGCTACTACCGAGTGATATACATTTTCTAAGCGACATCGATTCTGATTATGGCTATGTTGGGACATCAGCTGTAGATACTACGGCGGGTATGCTCGTAGGCCGGCCATACGGTGGTGTGGCGATATTGTGGAAGAAGAGCGTCTTACAGAATGTGACTATAGTGCAATGTGACAACGCTCGCGTCTGTGCTATTAAAGTGGAGTTAGGGCAAAGGTCATTTTTAGTGTTTAGCATTTATATGCCTACTGATTGTGTCGTGAATCTACCGGAATTTACGGATTGTCTCGGTTTGGTAAGTGCTATTATTAATAATGAACACGTTGAGACGGTTTATTTACTTGGGGACTTTAACGCTCACCCGGGCCAATTATTTTTTAATGAGATGTTAGACTTTTGTGCGGAGGCTGAGTGGTTATGTGCTGATGTTGAATTGCTGGGCCTCTCATCTGATACGTATAGCTTTATAAGTGATGCGAACGGGTCTAGACGCTGGTTAGACCACTGTCTAGCTACGGAGTCCGCTATGCAAACTATGGTTAGTGTAGAAATTAAGTATGACGTCATGTGGTCGGATCACTTTCCTTTGGTTATATGCTGTAATTTGAATAGTATTAAACCTAAAATAGCATGTAATAATAGTGAATCTTGTAATAAAATACGTTGGGGTGAGAGAACCGCTGAAGGAATCGAATTATATAATAAATTATGTAATGAACAATTAAAATTAATAGATTTTCCTAGTGAATTAAGTGACTGTTGTGATTTTTCTTGCGATGATGTGGAACATAAATATTTTATCGACAAAATGTATGACGAAATTGTAGACATTCTAAGCCGAGCAGCAAATGACAGTTGTATTAGTAGGATACGCAAGAAGAAACCTGTAGTAGGTTGGAACAGATATGTCAGTAGTGCTCACCGGGAAGCCAGGTCTAAGTTTCAGTTATGGACATGGTACGGCAGACCGAAGTCGGGTCGTGTATGGAGTGAGATGCAAGAAAGCCGCAAATTATTTAAAAGCCGGTTAAAGTGGTGTCAAAATAACAGTGACCAACTTAAAATGGACATTCTGGCATCGCATCACGCCAATCATGACTTTCGTAGTTTTTGGAAGTCTACTAATAAAGTAAACAGTAGGCCGGGTTTGCCTGTGAGCGTTGGTGGCATTACTGATCCAAAAAACATAGCTGACATGTTCAAAAGTCATTTCTCAGTAAATTCACCATTGGGACCATCACAGTCAGGGCTTGGTGGTGTGATTCGGGGGCAGGAGCTTAGTGTAAGGTTTAAGGCCAAAGACGTTAAAAAGGTTATCATGACCATGACCCGAGGCAAGTCACCTGGCCACGATGACTTGAGTATCGAGCATCTTAAGTACGCGGGTGTCCACCTTCCAAGGGTTCTAGCTATGTTTTACTCTTTATGTCTAGGACATTCATACCTACCTACAGCTATGATGCGGACCGTGGTGGTACCGATCGTAAAGAGTAAAACTGGTGATATAAGCGATGCCAACAACTATAGACCCATCTCTTTGGCTACGGTGCTGTCTAAGGTTCTTGACAGTCTGCTTAACTCACTTATGAGTGGCTGTCTCGAGATACATGACAATCAATTCGGTTTCAAATCAGGACTTTCCACTGAGACAGCTATTCTGTGTTTGAAGCAGACTGTCAAGTACTATACTGATCGCAAAACTCCAGTCTATGCTTGCTTTCTCGATCTTTCGAAAGCGTTTGACCTGGTTTCCTATGACATTCTATGGGACAAACTGAGCAACACAGCCCTACCAAGTGAATGCATTCGTATTCTTAAGTACTGGTATGGGTACCAGGTCAACGTAGTTCGATGGTCGGGTAGGCTGTCTGAACCATACAGGTTGGAGTGCGGGGTGAGGCAAGGGGGGTTGACCTCGCCAACGCTCTTCAACCTTTATGTAAACGCACTCATCGAGAGGCTTAGCAGCACGCATGTCGGATGTCATGTTGGTGGAGTTTGTGTAAACAATATTAGCTATGCGGACGATATGGTGCTGCTGAGCGCCTCGGTCTGTGGTCTGTCTAAGCTGCTCGGCATTTGTGAGGATTATGCTCTCAGTCATGGCCTGCTCTATAACACCAGGAAAAGTGAGTGTATGGTTTTTCGAGCCAGGGGTAGGTGTCCAGACAGTATTCCCAATATCAAATTAAATAGTGTACCGCTAAAAAGGGTTGACAATTTCAAATACCTTGGGCACCTGGTGACCTCTGACCTGAAAGACGATATGGACATAGAGCGGGAACGTAGGGCGTTGTCTGTTAGAGCGAACATGATAGCTCGCAGGTTTGCTCGGTGCTTTTATACGAGCGCCCTGTGGGCTAACTATACTCAAAAACAGTACAGCGCCCTACGAATCCAATACAACAATGCCTACAGGGTGTTGTTGGGGCTGCCTCGGTACTGCAGTGCATCGGGAATGTTCGCCGAGTCACGTATTGACTGCTTCTACGCGACGATGCGGAAACGGTGCACATCCCTGGTGCGCAGGGTTCGCGCCAGCTCCAACACCATCTTGAGGATGATGGCTGAGAGGTTCGACTGTCACTACATTAACAATTGTTGCATGCTTCATGTAGTGACAAAATATAAAATATAATTTAATGTAATTTATTCTAATTTATTTTAATTTTAATGTATTCTATTTTTGACTCAATCCCAACTTTTAATCTAATAATTATTTAATTTTTAATTTTAATGCAATTTTGAACAGTGACATGCTATTAAAATATTCATAATGTAATAATTTATTCAATGTTTAAGCTCATTTCAATAATTTTATTTTATTTAACTTACATTTATACCTATTTTAAAGCAAAATTTAAAAATGACATTTGTAATCTTATGTATGTGTAATAGATTGTATAAGTTGTTGCTCAAATTTGTATGGGAAAATTTCCTGAAATAAATGAAATTATTATTATTATTATATAAAAAAACAGGTACCTATTAATGACAACTGATCATTAAAACTTAACGCGGTTAAGTACCTAGGCAAAACTTTTTGCTTTTCGAACGGCAGAATGTATTCAAGAAACTCGCCTGTTTGTATTTGTTTTTGGAAACAAATGCGCGTCAAATGACCTATGTGCGCGAATTATACTGGTGAGCGAACGGCAGCGCTCTTTGTTTTAGTGATGCTGTAATGTGGGTAATATCTACCATTCACGCGAACTTTTTTAATGATGTATAAATGTATTTAAGAGGTTACCAATAGAGTTGGACAAATTGTAATCGTAAGTAGGTAGAACCGGACACCGCTGTGTCCTCGTAGAGGCGATCGGCAGCATTATTTCGCGTCCAGCCCTGATTCAAGCCATGGTCCTGAGCGAGGGGTAATGAAAAGCAGTTATGCTAGCAAAGGAGGTGGCTGGAAAAAGATTTTATGTCACCAACACAGGCCGATTAAATAAATTCATATAAAAGGAGCTTACTTGAAAACTACTCTGAAAGTTAATTAAATTTAAATGTGACCACTGTGCAGGCTTCCTCTGCCCCAGATGAAAAAGAACTCAGAGCAGAGCTGTAGAGTTCCAATACCGAACTTTAAATTTTAGTAGAAAATTATGTATCAGGCCGGTTGTGTACTTAGCTTTTATTTATGGATAAGCTTATCCGTTGTCTCTATGGTGTGATTTGAACTGAATTGGAACGTTAGTGTAAAAAACTATAATAGGAGTAGGTAGTTAATTTCTTTAAAAAAAAAAAAATCATTTACGATCGTGGTTTATTTTGCTATCCCGGTAGGTTAAACCTACATACTTACATTAATATACGGACGGTGGTTATAAATACCCTTAAGAACAACGAGCGCGTCTATATTCCTAGCAAGTACGACACGCTAAAGAAACATTTGACCTCAAAACCGGTCAAAGGTAAATAATACAAACATTAATATTTTTTATTTTATAAAACTCTTTTAATTAATTTACCAAAAAAAAAGGATTTAATCATTTTGGCCGGTTTTGCGATCAAATATTCGTTCATTATCGATATCTACGTACAAAATGTAGTATTTGACATTTGTTATTGTCTGGTACTGTCTTGGCACCTAAACGTAGATGGACAATTAATTGTAAATAGCCAATATATACCTATCCAGTAGCTTATGAAATTGCTTGCTAGCTGCATAAATATTTACCACACAATATATTTGTACACTATAAAATGGCTAGTCTCTTGGTCCCATTGTTGTGAAAATTCATTCATTCGAAGACCACGTAGCTGCATTAATACTTATGGCACTTTATATACATTACTTTACGTTTTCACACTTATGAACGGAATGACTTCTTAATTAGATTTTTCACAAAAATAAGTTTACATTTTCATACAAAACTAGCTGGCGCCCGTGGCTACGCCCGCGTGATGATCGAAAAAAAGTAACCTATGTGTTATTCCAGACTATAATCTAACTCTGTGCCAAATTTCATCAAGATCCGTTCAGCCGTTTTGACGTGAAAGAGTAACAAACATCCGTCCTCACAAACATTCGCATTTATAATATTAAGTAGGATAGGCTTGCGGTTTGCCGCAACTCGCTGATGTTAAGCGATGATGCGCTCTAGGGTTCTTCTAGGCAAAATATGTACTCCACGTTTGCCTAGAAGAAACCGATTCACTCGAACTTATACAATTTTGTAGGGAACCGTTTTTTTAATACTTGTTAGAAAGACTTAACATAAAAGGCACATATATTTGTTTGATGGAAATACGCTTTTATTACGTATTATATTCGATATAAGAGTCACTGTGTTACTACAAAAGTATCTTCGTAGAGATGAATACAAAAATACAAAAGGTTGTAGTGTCTGCTTGCCTCACCTACTCGGTTCGCCATTTACTTCGGCCTGAAAGAAATGAGAAATATGATAATAAGTTACGAAACAATAGTGTTGCCCAAATGCAAGAACAAGACGAGACTTAGCCAGTCTTGGTCTTGGTCTTGCGCCAATACACCTGGTCTTGGTCTTGGTCTTGGTCTTGCGCTCCCAGTCTTGGTCTTGGTCTTGGTCTTGCAGCAAGAGTCTTGCAAGTCTTGCAATTACCTATTAGTCTATTACTATTTATTAAAGTTTATTTTAAATCTTAGCTAAACGTATTAGAATTGGAACATTGTGAGCTTGAATTAACATAGCCATAGTAAAGATCAAGCAGATTAATAAATTACTGAAGATTTGATAAGAAATTTGAAAAATCAACTGACCTATATGTCGTTTTTCATGGAAGTAACTGTTTCTTAATATTAATATCTTATAATTAAGAAACAGTTACTTCCACATTCCAATTTGTTTTTTTACATGTCTTAGCAAATAAGCTTACATTTGCTAAAACATGTAATAAACAAATTAATTACAATAACTTGACTGTATTTTAAAGAACAATATCTGTCTAGAAAGATTGAACCCTCAACTTATATGAAATTTAATATTGCGTGATCATTAAAATGTATTCATTTTCATTCTAAGCACTCTGAAACTTATTTATTCTTTGGAACACCTGTAGGTACTCTTAAAATTCGAAATTATTTTGCATGAGTATACCTACGCCCTGTGGCGGCCATAAAATAGTGTCAAATGTTGTGATTTCGGTGCGGCGGCAACGATTGTTGTATATGATTTCAAAAGAAGCCGCCGCGCCGGCGCGTGTATCATAACCATGTACTTCCGAAAAGCGGCAAATTTCTTTGAGAAGTAAGTACAAAACCTTTGATGCCGCATTATCAAAGTGCCGATGATTAAAACATAACTATGCATGCACTCAGTTTGATTTTAATGGATATTTTTATATTCGCTATGTAGGTATGTTTATGGTATTAGTCGTAATGCGCATAGGTCCAGTTTTTCATATTCTTTGATACAGTTTTTTGCGTCTCATAGAATTCCTAAGCGTACTATACACCGAACTGTTACACCTAACTACTCCGTGAAATAGGGCTAAGTCCTAGCTGCAAGACGCAAGAGTCTTGCAGGCTATGTCTTGTTCTTGCTCAAGTCTTGCACGGTCAGTCTTGGTCTTGGTCTTGCTAAAAATACGCGGTCTTGTTCTTGGTCTTGGTCTTGCAAAAACGCAAGAACAAGACCAAGACTGCAAGACCAAGACTGAATTTGGGCAACACTACGAAACAATAATAAAGCTCAATCTATTTTCAGCAAAATTCACAATTAAATTCATTTAGTGTTGTTTTATTTCAGTATACGGCGACATGACATTATCTGGATCCCAAGGATAAAAGGCAACTGTTTATAGAAGAAAAACTTTTTGCTATGAGTATTTTCGCAGGCGTTTATGGAACATTTTATCATATCGTCACGCTTGTAATCTCCGTAGGGATTATAAACGTGTACCTCATAGTACTCCTACATTTCAGCGGCTATGTATAAATCCCATATGAAAGGAAGCGAGCCTATTACCATCAGGCAGGTATGAGTCCAGACTCCGTGAATACAGATAGAAAAACCTAATGGTCACATTCATGTCTCTGGAACTCTACGAAATAAGAAGGTAATTCAAAATTGAAAAGGCGAGATGTTAAAAATAAAGGCTGTTTACATTTTCTTTGCATTCACTCTATACCTCCTAAAGAGTTCGATTCGGATGCTGGTGCAACTAACTAAAATAAGGCCAACTAGCAGCGATACGAAAGGTTTCATTTCATTAACCTTAAGAACAACTGTGGCGTTGACAATCTAATATTTATCTCTTTCCATCTTGTGCCTTTGTCGTAATGTCTCGTTCTCCCGGCAAAAACATGACAACGTTAAGACGGGTTCGCCAACATTCGGGCGGCCATTTTAGATGGGGTTTTAGCATGGGTTTTGTTTACATTTGCTATCGCTTCTCGTTGGCCGTACCTTAGCAGCAATAGTGGAAACCATTAAATAACTTTCCCGCTCTGGGCGGTGCGGGGGCGAGTGTCGGACTACTGACTAAAACATTGGGTAGGTTTTAGTCAGTAGTCCGACACTCCTGTGTTCCTTCTTTTGCTAGCAGGCCCCTCTGCAGCAATAGTTTCCTACAGTTAGTACTGAAAAAATGTCTCGACTTTAAATAGCATTTTCTTACCATCTGTTTAAATAATATGGAAATATAAAATAAAATGTCAACGGATATCATATTACAATGAAACAGGATATAACGAGAATTAATCCAATAATATTCTAATAATACAGCGATGTCAGATAATGTTAGTATTCTTTATGAATTCAAAGATAACAATTTCTTGTCATTCCACACGACTGACGACATCATAACTAATTATGGATTTAAGAATATCTAGTACTCAATAACGACAGGTTTATTCATTAAAAGATGTTAAAAAATTACGTCAAGGAATGAAGTAATTATAGTTTTGATTACCATTGACAGACCAAAGTAATCAAAATCAAAATATTTTTATTTCGCATAGGCCTACATGGGCACTTATAAAACGTCGAGAA